>BSBK01000569.1:0-630000 GCA_027943335.1 Chamaecyparis obtusa
ACTCTTGAATGTACATTATGCCATACAAAGCACAACATGCCACAATATGACCTATTTCAAGCTCTTAACTCTTCCATAAAATTGTATCCAAATTAATAGGTCATAATCAATTCACCATAATCAATTGAATCATTCAAAGACCAACATAGACAACCATACCACACTCAAAACAACATAACTTCACTTGTGGAGCAAACCCAACATAATATAATTGAACTAGAACATTGCACAAACATTAGTAACATGTCCACCAAACTACACAACCTAAAATGCCAATTTGGAGCATTTTCCAAAATTGTCATAACTATTTCTAATAGCAAGCCTTATTGTCACCAAATTGCAAGAAAAATTCTACTCTGAACTTTGTGGACCTAAAAGTAGGATAGTGCAACATTCACATACCATGCATTACAACTCCAAAATTGCAAGACACCAAAATCTTATGCCGAGGAATGCAAATCATTTTCCCATGAGGACTTCAAATACTCTTTCTTGCATATTTCATCTTTCCGTACCTTCAATCTTTTGGATACACCACATACTAAATTATTATCACCACTAGACATCAGAAGAACATGTGAACATACAATACGACACTTAAAATACTCTTTCCTACATATTATACTTTAGATAGTCTTTTATACACATATCAACAATCCATATACTTCATATAGCACAACTCTCCATTAGATACAATACTAGACACATCCCTTGTACTTGTCTGCATTAGGCACACAAGTGAGCTCATATAATTCTCTATTAGGTTGACACCAATGCACATGACATGTTGACATCAATGAAAACATTGAACTCATAATGCTACCAAATAATTGGTCACTACCTTTGCCACCAAACAAAAATCTAATTCATTTATATTGCGTGGGTGATATTTTTAAAAAGTTTGTAAACGTTCATATGGGACATGGACCACTCTATACCCGTTCACACAACTCAATAGCCACATTTGGTGTTTAGTTTGGTAGAAATTTTAGTAATTTGTCTATTCTTATTAAAAATTAGCTAAATTTGCCAATCCCTTGAAGTTGGCATTTTTATGTTAAACTTGATGAAATTTCACAATTTTGTAGGCTTCACTAAAATTATCTAGCTATTCTCTAAATCTACTAGTTTATTATTAGAATTGATAAATTTGGTAGATTTTGCTAGATTTGGAAAAGGTTCTAAATCGAGCAACAATTACCAACTTTTTTTAAAAAGATAGTTTAAATTGTTAGGATTTTTTAGTTTGTTCCTAAATGTCATTTACATCAGTATCAAACAAACAAACTCTTTTCTTGTGTATTTGTTTTATTTAGGCTATTTCTATGCACTTTATGATGATATAGGTATTCTCTCATTTTGAATATAAATTTTCTAAAATTTACAGTTTAGCTTAAGTGTTGTTATTTTCTCTTTTGTGACCATCTAGGGCCTGTTTGGGATTAGTAGCATCTCTTTAAGGCATCAATTTTCAATAATATATGATTTTTAACTCTTTTTACTTTGTTATTGATTCTTTTTTATTCTACTCCTGATATATGGTATTAATTATAGTTTCTCCTTGACATCTATAAATCACTGAAATCAAAACCGCTTTGTAATATTTGTAAATGACAATTGTGCATGTAATAAATGAAAAGTGTTAAAATCATCTTCTACTAGAAGTTAATTTTGGGGAGGGTGATCTTTTTATTTTATTTTCCTTGATGGTGAATTTTATTAAGTGATATATTTTATGACTAATTTAAGTACATAATCACATGGGTGTTTTAGAAGTTCGTCCTTGTATTATAATACTGAATAGACAAAGTTGTAATTTTATGAGACAAATTCTTGAATAATTGAGATGGATTCATCTCTTTTCCTATCTATATAGACTTCTTTTTAATAAATTTATTAGTAGAAGGAAAAATGGGATAACAAGAATAATCATGTCATACGATTAAGTACTTGTTATTTTAATTTTGATGTCTTGAGAGCCACTTTACGCATTGAGTGCCCTCATGATCTTTGGACAAAAATTGGGAGATGTATGGAGATCAAGATGAATCTCCATTCCCAAAATATCTTCCTAAGGTTTATCTTGTAAACCTTGATGAATTTCAACCATATAACAATGACATGTGAGCTAAGAAGTTTTCTAAATGGGAAGATATTGAGCAATGTGATGATATATTTCAAATTCTCTTTATGATTTTTCTTTTCTTTTGAATAAACTCTTGTTGATTATTTTTCTTTTATGAATCCTATAGTAGACTTATTGGGTTTGTCTTATTTATCTCCTAGTCAACATATTTAGGTTGACATCTCTTGTATTCTAGTACTTGTAGATATATTTTGTGTTCATATTAAAACATATTCATATGCATAGGTCATTGTGGGATGAATAGTGTATGTGTGTGACATGCATATGCAATGGGATGAATCTCATCTCGATTATAAGTCGCTTTTATTAAATATATTTTTCTTCATCCACAACATTTTTTGATTTATTATAGAATTATCATATTCCTTTTCTTTGAGAGACAACACATTGCACTAAGTCCTTGACTCATCTTTTAGGCCTTTTTTGTGAGCCCCATATTGTATATTTAGAGGAAACTATTGAGGACATACATATCCTCTTTATGGTAGCCTCGTTATATTTTTTTGTCTCTTTTATTTGGTTTTTTACATCAGTTTTCACATGGTTATGGGTGGTTACTTTCTTGAATTAGGTTTGAGACTTTTTATTTAATTGTGACACCTTTTATCATGAACATGATGACATATGACAAATTTTTTAGTAACATTTATTAATTTTAGGAATGAGAAGATATTTTACATGCATATTTTTATTTTTATTTTCTTGTAAGAAGAGAAATTTTGTTTAGTGACCCAATAACATTTTTAACATTCAATTTTACGCATCTACCATCAACATAGGGGACCACACTTTGAGACGAGATCACATGGCCTCTCTTATCTATATTTTTACTTTTGAGTGAGGGGTGTTCGATGCATGGGATTCTATCCTTTGAATCATTTTGGGGGGTCACCCAAACATCTTCTCATTCTCTAATCAGGGTTTTTTTTTTTTTTAAAGTTGTGTTTCTATTCTTTTCAAGAAGAACAATTTGTATATGGTTACCTAAAATGGCTAAACATATTTTGAGACTCATTTATCCATCCTTCCTATCCACCTGATCCAAACTTATACCTTGGGTGTTACATTATTATATTTTCTTTCATTTAGTTAATTATTATTTTGAATAAATGTGCAACTAGTATAGGTTAAGCTCTCTTATGGAGGTAACTACTTAGGAAGGTTACATTTAGATTCCATGTGATTTATACTTTCTTATTTTGGTGGAGTTTTTTTCATACATGATTTTATATCGTTAATACAACGTTGGATTTATATTCACATCTCTTAGTGGTGTATCATTTTTATACCCACTTATAACTCTCGTATAAGCAATCTAACTTTATATGATATCATTGTAATCCATCATTTGAATAATTAATCTATTATATTGGTCTTCTTTGTGCTTCACTTTAGACCTTATTAATTTTTTTTGGATATCTCCATAACCAAATCTTATAGATAGAATAACCCTTCACTACAACATTTGGGATCAAATTTTGATGCCAATTTGCAACGGCACTACAATTTGTGTTTGTTTTTTGTGTTTTTTTTGCAAGTTCCCCCGATGATGTTGTAATAGCAACGATGACATCGTAATTGCGACACCCCTTTGGTTATAAACCAAAAAAAAAGAAAAAAGTGTCATTTGTAATTTGTGAATTCGAAGAGCTGTCGCAAAGATGGCACTACACTTTTGTGTGGCGCAAAGAGGGCATTCGATTTTGGCATGCGCGAAGAGGCCGACACCATGTGGGAAGAGCGCACTAGCACTCGAGGTACAGGCATTTGAGCTTTGTCTTCTCATTAACTCAATTTCATTTTGATGGCATTTGTTGATTTAATGGCACAATATGAATGTTAATAGTGGCATTGTTTACATCTTAGCATTTGGAATGCTCGATGACCCACGAGCTTTGAGAGCTAGGGCATCATTGCTATTACCTTCAAGGGATTGTGTGAAGTGTTTGATCTCTTTTTATTTGTTTTTCTGTTGATATTCACTATGTGGTACTCCCTGCTTATGATCATTTCATGAGGAAATGTCTTGATGGCTCGCGGGGCTGCAAGCTAGGGCATCATACATTGTTTATGAGCTCACTATTGAATATTGGCATTGTTTACATCTTTTCATTTGGAATGCTTGATGACCTACGAGGTTTGAGAGCTAGGGCATCGTTGCTATTAGCTTCAAGGCATTGTGTGAAGTGTTTGATCTCTCTTTATTTGTTTTGCTATTGATATTCACTATGTGGTACTCCCTATTTATGATCATTTCACAAGGAAATGTCTTGATGGCTCGTGGGCTAAAAGCTAGGGCATCATACATTGTTCATGAGCTCACTGTTTAATACTGGCATTGTTTGCATCTTTTCATTTGGAATGCTTGATTACCTACAAGCTTTGAGAGCTAGGGCATCGTTTCTATTACCTTCAAGGCATTGTGTGAAGTGTTTGATCTCTCTTTATTTATTTTTTTGTTGATATTCACTATGTGGTACTCCATGTTTATGATCATTTCATGAGGAAATATCTTGATGGCTCATGGGCTGCAAGCTAGGGCATCATACATTGTTCATGAGCTCACTATTTAATACTGGCATTGTTCTTGAGCTCATTGTTTAATATCTGGCTAGGCCATGTAAATGGTACCTGTAATACCCCAAAAATGGGCTATAGGTTCATTAATCTCCTATATCTACATATCAAATGAAATTGACATCAAAGTCCTAACCTAAGGCACATCTGCACATTATCGAATCTTAATTGATTATCCTAAATTCTGCATCGGGGAATATTCCTTATTCCTATTTATCTTAATTATCTTTGATTTAATGATTATTTGGCGATAAATCCTATTTATCCTAAAGTTTGATTAATTGAATATTCTAAATATTTAATTGATTAGTTTTAATACTGCCACTTAATTATTTAATTAGATTTAATTATATTTATTCCTAAATTTTATTATTTCATTTTGACAATAAATCAAATATCCTATGACTAATTGATTAAATTCTTATTTAATTAATTAAAGTCAATTGTCAAATTTAATGATATAGTTTTTGAATAAAAGTTTGATTTAATAATTGATTAACCCATAAATTAATTGTTTTATTTTTAAAATCAGTTAAGTTGAGGATAAATCACTTTATTTATTTAATTAATTCATAATTAATTATGCACATCCAAAAAATAGTTAAGCTTTAAATCAGAAAATCAATTCAAGTTGTTTTAAAAATAAACTCAACTCTCTTTTGAGTTAAAAGCTGATCTCAACTTCTGATTTAAATCAAAAAGCTGATTTGCATGATTTTGTGAGTTAATCTATCTCTAAATTCTTGATAACTCAAAAATCAACCTGAGTTTATTAAGAGTGATTTATGGCTTTTTCCATGCACCTCCAAAGTCTTGGATTTCTATAAATTAAGACCTCAACTCTTCATTTTGGATCCATCCATGAATTGCATCCTCACACTGGCGAATTAGTGATTGAAGGATCAATCTTTGCAAATCAAAGCTATTGTCAGATTTTCATTGTTTTTGAACATTCATATCATTTAGCATATCATTATTAGATTAATTGCATGTCATATCAATTTCTCATATAGAATAGATTTATATCAATTTGTTTCATCTTAGTGCATAAAAAATCAAAAAATATAGATTAATTTGCATTCATCTCATATCTAGATTCTGCATTCAAATCCTTTGTTTAGGTGTCGTCAAGGTCACTGATCTTGGTCCAATCTGAGAATACATACTCGCATCTACTAGAAGGCAGTAAATCACCTAATTAGATTAGTTTTCATTTCACTGCATGATTTTGATTTTTGCTAACCTCTAATGTTTTACTAAAGTGTTGTGTCTACAGCTAGGTACAAAATTCACACACACAGTACCAAGCCAACCCAATCAACCCAACAAAATGTGTCATGTTTATCTTTGTAAAATACACTTGTTCACCATTTTGTTCTTGTTCTTCACACAAATATTGCATCAAAAGTAATTGTAAACAATGATTCAAAGAAGAAAGAAACAACTACAATATATCAGACCCCAAAAGAATATAGTCAAGGAGAAATGGTACCCTAATCAGAGACAAAATGAACTCTTAATGTAAGCAAGCATGGAACCAAAGAGGGGAAAGTAAGGCACCAACCAGCCTCAGGAAAATATAGCATCTAAAATCATAGAGGACGCTGACAGAACAAGGAGGTTAGCCCACACAATTTCGTACCTTGCCCACACAAGATCAATTGTAAAGATCTTAACCTTCTTCTCCCCTGAATTCACAATAAGAACAGTTAAAATTGAATACTCTTAATTTTTCTTCAAATCTATTTGAAACTCCTATGAATTCACTATGCATTAGGTATGACATATGAAGGAATGAATTTGAAATAAGAAAGAAAAATCTTTCCATTTAAAAACTAGCATAATTAAGCCTCAAACAAAAAAAGTGCAAATGTATAAACTTACAAGCTATATACACCACCTTGATCCGTTGAAAAGGTCTTAGCCTTCTTCTCCCCTGAAATCACAATAGGAACAAATAAAATTTAATACTCTTAATTTTTATTCAAATCTATTCGAAACTCCTATCAGCTCATTGTCCAATAGTTAAACTAACCTATGACTTCAAAGGAGGAATTATGAAATATAGTTGTAGGTAGTTATCTCTTCTATAATGATGGAGGAGTCAAATGTAATGATCAATGAGGTTGCTTCTATTAGATCATACATTAATACAATTACTATTTTGAATTTGAGCTCAGGCATCATGTAATATTATTGTTGTCATTGCATGTTTACTGATGTTGTGCACCATATATTATTTTATACACTATTTATTTCATTGAGACTGTGAGCTTGGCATTTGTAATGTATTTTATGTTATTGGATCAATGATACCATGTTGTTGATTCTGTGTATGGCTTGACTATGCACATGCATAATTGTAGATGAGGATCTGTAATAGGGTGTCAGACTTTGCTTAGATCCTTTGGATCTAATGCCATATTTTCCTTCCTTGCAGGTTTTGGATCATACAAGAGCATATTGGATTGAACCCCGGGTCAACACTTCATTACTTCAGGCAATGTCTGGTGCCTTCATTATTTATGTTCATCCACTTATGTATGTTTGCATTCATTCATATTCTTCTGAAAGTTGGCTATTAGCGACCATATATGATGATTCTTGATGTTTTTGAGTCATTTGATGAAAAGATGTAAACGTTTCCTAAAAGTTTATATTTTTTATTTCAATTTTTAAAATCATAAAATGAATAAAATTTAAAGATAACAAATTAAGATAATCTTTTTCTTCACTTAAAAAACAAACATAAAGCTCATAAAGCATGGTAAAAGAGGGCCCTAACTATGGTAAAATGGGAAAGTTGCCACCTTGCACTGCTCTTCATATGGCAGCTGCTAAGGAATTATGTTATAAAATTTCAAGGCATGAAATTTTATACTTTTTGACATCATACTTTTTCTCCTTAGCATTGAGTTTACAATGTGGGGGAGTCAAAGAAAATATATGTACAGTTATAAAATTTCATGCCTTGAAATTTGGCATGAAATTTTATAACATAGTTCCTTAGCATTTGATCTTTATATGGCAGCCATGACTTGAGGTAGGCATTCGAGCTTTGTCTTCTCATTAATTCAATTTCATTTTGATAGAATTTGTTGATTTAATGGTAAAATATGAATGTTAATATTGACATTGTTTACATCTTTGCATTTGAAATGCTCGATGACCTATGAGCTTTGAGAGCTAGGGCATCATTGCTATTACCTTCAAGGCATTGTGTGAGGTGTTTGATCTCTTTTTATTTTTTTGTTGTTGATATTCACTATGTGGTACTCCCCGTTTATGATCATTTCATGAGGAAATGTCTTGATGGCTCATAGGTTGCAAGCTAGGGCATCATGCATTGTTTATGAGCTCACTGTTTGAGCATCTCATGTCTCTATTTGATTGGTCAGTGCTCTATTTGTTATATTGATGCTATTAGATCAAATAGGGACATTAGTAATAAAATAATACACTTACTATTTTGAATTTGAGCTCTGGAATCATGCAATGTTATTGCTGTCAAAATAATAAGTGTATTAATGTATGATCTAATAGCAGCAACCTCATTGATCATTACCTTTGACAACTCCATCATTATAGAAGAGATAACTACCTACAACTATATTTCATAATTCCTCCTTTGAAGTCATAGGTTAGTAAATGGGGAGGGGTCTTGAAATATTGTAAGTAAAAACATTACAAAGTGGCATTCAGATTAAGTACAATATGAATTTACATGCCTTTAATTATGATACACTTTTGAAATGATCACTCATTGGTCATTTGACAATTCAAGATATAAGTATACTTGTGCTTACCACACCATACCTCAGCATCATAATGCTTATCATTTTCAAGCTTGAGCGAGGCTTCATACCATGCACCATCCGCAGATTTGTATGCAACACTAATTTAGACTGGAGGTAAACTACATGTGTCATGTAAACAACATGGTTGAATGCAATCTCTTTTGTGCATTTTCAAGAGTTTTCCCACCAATACAAGCGTAAATAATGCATTGAACATAATCTACGAACACTGCATGGTATGAAGTCTCGCTGAAGCTTGAAATATATCACTCCTCATATTATTGTCAAAATCAAATTCAAATATTTCTCAAAACATTTATTCTTGTAGAATTAATATATCCTTATCTTAATAATAAAACAATCTTGCATCATATATTGTTTTATACACTGTTTATTTCATTGAGACCGTGAGCTTGACATTTGTAATGTATTTCCTATTATTGGATTAATATTGCCATGTTGTTGAGGTTGTAGATGTCCTTTTACTGATCTTGTATAAACAACATATATACCATGTTGACTCACAACCCATGAGGTGTTGCTTGATAACACATTTGACATCATACTTTTTGCTCCATTTTGGTCTTGATTTACTCACTGCATGCATATGTTTCCTGAGTGCACATGTTCTGTAGCATAGTTCATTTTAGAAGTGTATGGCTTGACTATGCACATGCATAATTGTAGATGAGGATCAGTAATAGGGTACCAAGTATTTCTTAGATCCTTTGGATCTAACCCCATCTTTTCCTTCCTTGCAAGTTTTGGATCATACAAGAGTATACTGGATTGAACCCTGGGTCAACACTTCATTACTTCAGGCAATGTTTGGTACCTTCATTATTTATGTTCATCCACTTATGTATGTTTGCATTCATTCATATTCTTCTGAAAGTTGGCTATTAGTGACCATATAGGACCATTCTTGATATTTTTGGGTCATTAATGAAAAGATGTAAATAGGGACATCAGTAATAAAATAGGGATATCTTAATCTTTATGAGCTCAAATTCAAAACAGTAAGTGCATTATTTTATTACTGATGTCCCTATTTTGAAGTGTTTGATCATTTCTATTACCTTCAAAGAATTGTGTGAAGTATTTGATCTCTCTTTATTTGTCTTGTTGTGCATATACCTTCTCTGATCAACTCTGATATGCATAGGTGATGAACATTCATATTTTCCTAAGAAGTACTGTGAGCTTTTCTTCAACACATATACGATTGTGAAAATCATCACAAGTCCATTTGTTGCAGGAAAGCTCACAGCACATATGTCTAGATGTATGCATGTTTTTCACCTATTCATATACCAAATGATGAATGCTCAATTGTTGTAATGGCAAAGCATTAGAACCATCCATATAGGACCTTCATTATTTATGTTCATCTACTTATGGATGTTTGTATTCATTTATATTCTTCTGAAAGTTGGCTATTAGCGACCATATAGGACCATTCTTGATGTTTTTGGGTCATTTGATGAAAAGATGGAAATAGGGACATCAGTAATAAAATAGGGATATCTTAATCTTTATGAGCTCAAATTCAAAACAGTAAGTGTATTATTTTATTACTGATGTCCCTATTTGATGTCCCTATTTTATTATTGATATCCCTATTTGATCTAATAGCATCAATATAACAAACAGAGCACCGACCAATCAAATAGGGACATGAGGTGCTCAAACAATGAGCTCATAAAATAATATATTTAGTCTTAATAAAATCTTATAAAACAACATATATTGTGTGAAGTGTTTGATCTCTCTTTATTTTTTGTTGTTGTTAATATTCACTAGCTATGTGGTACTCCCCGTTTATGATCATTTCATGAGGAAATGTCTTGATGGCTCGCGGGCTGCAAGCTAGGGCATCATACATCGTTCATGAGCTCACTGTTTAATACTAGCATTGTTTACATCTTTTCATTTGGAATGCTTGATGACCCATGAACTTTGAGAGATAGGGAATCATTTCTATTACCTTCAAGGCATTGTGTGAAGTGTTTGATCTCTCTTTATTTGTTTTGTTGTTGATATTCACTATGTGGTACTCCCCATTTATGATCATTTCATGAGGAAATGTTTTGATGGCTCGCGGGCTGCAAGCTAGGGCATCATGCATTGTTTATGAGCTCATTGTTTGAGCACCTCATGTTCCTATTTGATTGGTTGGTGCTCAAACAGTGAGCTCATAAACAATGCATGATGCCCTAGCTTGAAACACACAAGCCATCAAGACATTTCCTTATGAAATGATCATAAACATGGAGTACCACATAGTGAATATCAACAATAAAACAAATAAAGAGAGATCAAACACTTCACACAATTTATGTTATTTTATAAGATTTTATTAAGACTAAATATATGATGTAAACTCATAATTATACTTGATATATATATATATATATATATATATATATATATATATATATATATATATATATATATATATATATATATATATATATATATATATATATATATATATATATATATATATATATATATATATATATCAAAGGAGAAATTATGAAATATAGTTGTTGGTAGTTATCTCTTTTATAATGATGGAGGAGTGAAAGGTAATGATCAATGAGGTTGCTGCTATTAGATCATACATTAATACACTTACTGTTTTAAATTTGAGCTCGGGCATCATGCAATGTTATTGTTGTCATTGCATGCTTGCTACTGTTATGCACCATATATTGTTTTGTACACTTTTTTTTTCATTGATACTATGAGCTTGGCATTTGTAATGTATTTTTTGTTATTGGATCAATGTCACTATGTTGTTGAGGTTGTAGATGCATTGAATCACCACTGCCATTCTATTTTGATACAAACAATATAACAAATAGAGCACCATCTAATCAAATAGGGACATCAGTAAGACATTTAATGCATTATTACTTCATCATGATGATAAAAATTTCATTAGCTCAAAGCACATAGAATGTGGGTAGCTTCATTACTTCATTAGATTTGTACCTTTGTTAATTTCACTAGCATCATGTAGCTTTCTTACTTATCCTTTAAAATGCAGATTCAAATATACTCCATGCCATAGCATTAATGTATAGATGATGCAGATTTGTGTACCTCTTTGTTTTGATGTAGCTTACTCACTACATGTAATGGGGCCTCCTTGGGGCTGCCAACCATGTTGTGATGTTATGATCTTTACTTGAAATCCATGATGCACTCCTCCCTTAATATGTAGATTTGATGCTTTTCTCCTCTAATTTGATGATGATGTATGCCCCTTCCATTGGTTACTCATGCTTGCTCATGATTGCCTTGTGCTGATGGGCATGGTGTGTGACTGTTGTGGGTGCATCATTTGGAAATGATGTCACAGCAGCACTAGATGAAACAACAACATCTGGTGTTGTTGTTGCACTGTTTGAATGATGTAGTCACAATAGTGACTCATCAGGTGTTCATGCAGACATAAATGTAGCCATTTACTCTCTGCAACATTCTTCTGAGTGCACATGTCCTGTAGCATGGTTTTTCTTTCAGAAGTGTATGGCTTGACTATGCACATGCATAATTGTAGATGAGGATCAGTAATAAGATGTCATTCATTGCTTAGATATTTTTTCATCTAACCCCCATATCTATTTTCTTTGTAAGTTTTGGATCACATGGGGGCACACTAGATTCATACCTGGGTCAAAAATTCATCACTTCAGACAATGTTTGGCACCCTTATTATTTATGTTCATCCTCTTATGTATGCCTGTACTCTTGCATTTTCTTCTTAAAGTTATTTTCCTTGTATAGTATATACAAGTTATTTTGATATATATACATGTAATCTTTAAATGCAAATATTTATTTTCCTTTACATGTATCTTTGCATGAAATGAACACAAATCAAACAAGATCATCTAATAATGCAAACTAGGGTACTGTAGTCACTCATATAGTAAGTAGTTCCCCAAACCATTACTAAGGATTGAACATAAGTCTAAGTCCCCAAACTTATTGTTCTATGTGTATAAAACAATATATGGTGCACAACAGTAGCAAACATGCAATGACAATGATAACATTGCATGATGCCCGAGCTCAAATTCAAAATAGTAAGTGTATTAATGTATGATCTAATAGAAGCAACCTCATTGATCATTACCTTTCACTCCTCCATCATTATAGAAGAGATAACTACCTACAACTAGGGCACCATGCATTGTTTATGAGCTCATTGTTTGAGCACCTCATGTCCCTATTTGATTGGTCGGTGCTTAAACAGTGAGCTCATAAATAATGCACGATGCCCTAGCTTGCAGCCCGCAAGCCATCAAGACATTTCCTCATGAAATGATCATAAATGGGGAGTACCACATAGTGAATATCAACACCAAAACAAATAAATAGATATCAAACACTTCACACAATATATTTTGTTTGATAAGATATTATTAAGACTAAATATACTGTTTATGAGCTCACTGTTTGAGCACCTCATGTCCCTATTTGATTGGTCAGTGCTCAAACAGTGAGTTCATAAATAATGCATGATGCCCTAGCTTGTAGTCTGCAAGCCATCAAGACATTTCCTCATGAAATGATCATAAACAAAGAGTACCACATAGTGAATATCAATAACAAAACAAATAAAGAGTGATCAAACACTTCACACAATATATGTTGTTTTATAAGATTTTATTAAGACTAAATATATTATTTATGAGCTCACTATTTGAGCACCTCATGTCCCTATTTGATTAGCCAGTGCTCAAATAGTGAGCTCATAAATAATGCATGATGCCCTAGCTTGCAGCCTGCAAGCCATCAAGACATTTTCTCATGAAATGATCATAAACGGGGAGTACCATATAGTGAATATCAACAACAAAACAAATAAAAAGAGATCAAACACTTCACACAATATATGTTGTTTTATAAGATTTTATTAAGACTAAATATATTGTTTATGAGCTCACTATTTGAGGACCTCATGTCCCTATTTTATTGGCCGATGCTCCAAACAACGAGTTCATAAATAATGCATGATGCCCTAGCTTGTAGTCCGCAATCCATCAAGACATTTCCTCATGAAATGATCATAAACGGGGAGTACCATATAGTGAATATCAATAACAAAAAAAATAAAGAGAGATCAAACACTTCACACAATATATGTTAGTTTATAAGATTTTATTAAGACTAAATATATTATTTTATGAGCTCATTGTTTGAGCACCTCATGTCCCTATTTGATTGGTTGGTGCTCTATTTTTTATATTGATGCTATTAGATTAAATAGGGACATCAAATATGGGCATCGGTAATAAAATAATACACTTATTGTTTTGAATTTGAGCTCATAAAGATTAAGATATCCTATTGTTTTGAATTTCTATGTTCTTTGAGCCAATGAATTTTTTGTAATTTT
The DNA here is from genome assembly GCA_027943335.1 of Chamaecyparis obtusa. Lineage (NCBI taxonomy): Eukaryota > Viridiplantae > Streptophyta > Pinopsida > Cupressales > Cupressaceae > Chamaecyparis > Chamaecyparis obtusa. The sequence continues at coordinate 13,937 of BSBK01000569.1, forward strand.
GAAAAAGAAAGTGTCATTTGTAATTTTTGTGAATTTGAAGAGCTGCCGCAAAGACGACACTGCACTTTTGTGTGGTGCAAAGAGGGAATTCAATTTTGGTGTGCACGAAGAGGTCGGCACCGTGTGGGAAGAGGGCACTAGCACTTGAGGTAGGCATTCGAGCTTTGTCTTCTCATTAACTCAATTTCATTTTGATGACATTTGTTGATTTAATGGCATAATATGAATGTTAATAGTGGCATTGTTTACATCTTAGCATTTGGAATGCTCGATTACCCATGATCTTTGAGAGCTAGGGCATCATTTCCATTACCTTCAAGGCATTGTATGAAGTGTTTGATCTCTCTTTATTTGTTTTGTTGTTGATATTCACTATGTGCTACTCCTTGTTTATGATCATTTCATGAGGAAATATCTTGGTGGCTCGCAGGTTGCAAGCTATGGCATCATACATTGTTTATGAGCTCACTATTGAATACTGACATTGTTTACATCTTTTCATTTGAAATGATTGATGACCCGCGAGGTTTGAGAGCTAGGACATCATTGCTATTACCTTTAAGGCATTGTGTGAAGTGTTTGATCTCTCTTTATTTGTTTTGCTGTTGATATTCACTATGTGGTACTCCCCGTTTATGATCATTTCACGAGGAAATGTCTTGATGGCTCATGAGCTACAAGTTAGGGCATCATACATTGTTCATAAGCTCATTGTTTAATAATGGCATTGTTTACATCTTTTCATTTGGAATGCTTGATGACCTGTGAGCTTTGAGAGCTAGGGCATTGTTTCTATTATCTTCAAGGCATTGTGTGAAGTGTTTGTTCTCTCTTTATTTGTTTTATTATTGATATTCACTACGTGGTACTCCCCGTTTATGATCATTTCATGAGGAAATATCTTGATGGCTCGTAGGTTGCAAGCTAGGGCATCATACATTGTTCATGAGCTCACTGTTTAATACTGGCATTATTCATGAGCTCACTGTTTAATATCTGGTCAGGCCATGTAAATGGTACTAGGCCAACCCAATCAGCCCAACAAAATGTGTCATGTTTATCTTTATCAAATACACTCATTCACCATTTTGTTCTTGTTCTTCACACAAATATTGCATCAAAAGTAATTGTAAACAATTATTCAAAGAAAAAAGAAATAACTATAATAGATCAGACCCCAAAAGAATACAGTCAACTACAATAGCTCACACTCTCAATGAAATAAATAGTGTATAAAATAATATATGGTGCACAACAACAACAAGCATGCAATGACAACAATAACATAGCATGATGCCGGAGCTCAAATTCAAAACAGTAAGTGTATTAATGTATGATCTAATAGCAGCAACCTCATTGATCATTACCTTTCACTCCTCCATCATTATAGAAGAGATAACTACATACAACTAGGGCATCATGCATTGTTTATGAGCTCACTATTTGAGCACCTCATGTCCCTATTTGATTGGTCGGTGCTCAAATAGTGAGCTCATAAATAATGCATGATGTCCTAGACTGTAGCCCGCAAGCCATCAAGATATTTCCTCATGAAATGATCCCCTAGTGAATATCAACAACAAAATAAATAAAGAGAGATCAAACACTTCACACAATATATGTTATTTTATAAGATTTTATTAAGACTAAATATATTGTTTTATGAGCTCACTATTTGATGAATGGTATAGATGTAAATGTGGTAGATCTGGTGTTTGACGAATGGTATACATGTATTTTGAGTCAACTTGCCTCCTACCATCCCCATGAATCACTACAACTGACAGAAATGGAATTATCCATTGACTTTGATCGCTTATTTGATCTAGTACAATCAGGTAAATTTTCCACATACAAAAAATCTCAAATTTAGTACTTTATCATAAATATTTAGTAAACTAATGTCCTCATTATGTTTATATCATTATAGGCTATGTTTTTGTTGTTATTTCACTTGAAGACAATGAAGAAGGGACAAATTATTATTTGTGTCATTGTGTTGAGGCAAAAAAGAAATTGGATCACTCAGTTATCAATGGTGAAGAATTAGAATACCCTATAGGAGTAGTGGTTGTAACTGGTACATGGCTTAGATGGTATGCTAAGAAGAACCCTAGGTTGTGGTTGTTTGAGGATTGGAAGACACACATAAAGATTCTTCATTATTCAAACCTCGTTGTTACATCAAATGTCCACTTGATCAGATATGGGGGAAGACCACATAATAAAACTCTTTGGAAGTTTCATGAGTCAGACCACGAGACAATACTTGAGACAATCAAGGGCATGGAAGAGCCAATTGGTTCATTAGACTAAATGGAGATACAAAATATTGTAATGTCAAATTTATATAGCACTGTAAATTGGGTGGATTGTAAATTGCTTATGCATTACCCCATATGTATAACGAGAAGTTTGTAAGATTTAATGACAACCTTTCTCTTCTATTTTTTGGGGCAATACCAAAGGTTTTCTCTATTCATCTCTTTCCTCTGGTGCTCCTAATGATCATAGAGAGAGGCCAGAGAATCTTACAAGCCTAAAATGTTAGTATACACTATATGGCCTCATAATTACTAAGCCAAAGGGGTTTTATAATTCGAAAGACTTAGTAGCCTCCAGGGCCATTTTCTTTTCTATTGCATTAACAGGATGTCTGCTAGAAAAATTATGACTGTGCATCCCTCTGCTCATCTCTTCAATTTTTGTTTTCATAGATTTCACCATCCGACGTTCCTTTTCAATAAGAGATGGATGGAAATGTTCATGACTCTCAGAATAATGGTTGTGAAAAAGATATTTTTGTTTTTCATTCTGAGAAGATCCAGAGTGATTTTGAGTCACAGAGGAAATTCCCTAATCCTTCCACAAGTGTTATTCCGATTAGTTCTGATCACTTGACGAACATAAAATTATCTATTGAGTTGAAAAGAAAATCAACAGAAGACACTGAAAATGAAGTGAAAAAACCTAAGGTTTCTTCTCAACGTAAGTAAAATCCTTTCTCTCAATGAAATATTGAAGTCTTTCCAAACTCGTTTCTCCCAAATTATGGGAAACTCTAAAATTACCATTTGAATAACCATAAGTTTTTATTTGTATGCAGGCCATTCTTCCGAGAGTCATGAACATTTCCATCCATCTCTTACCAAAAAGGAATGTCAAATGGTGAAATCTACAAAAACAAAAAATGAAGAGATGAGCAGAAGGATGCACAGTCATAATTTTTCTAGTAGACACATGTTAACGCAATAGAAAAGAAAATGGCCCTGGAGGCTACTAAGTCTTTCGAATCAAAAAACCCCTTTAGCTTAGTAATTATGAGGCCATATAGTGTATACTGACATTTTAGGCTTGTAAGATTCCCTGGCGTCTCTCTATGCTCATTAGGAGCATCGAAGGAAAGAGCTGAGTAGAGAAAACCTCTGGTATTACCCCAAAAAATAGAAGAGAAAGGTTGTCATTAAATCTTACAAAATTCTCATTATACATACAGGGTAATTCATGAGAAATTTATAGTCCACCCAATTTATAGTGCTATATAAATTTGACATTACAATATTTTGTATCTCCATTTAGTCCAATGAACCAATTGGATCTGCCCTACCCTTGATTGTCTCAAGTATTGTCTCGTGGTCTGACTCATGAAACTTCCAAAGAGTTTTATTATGTGGTCTTCCCCCATATCCGACCAAGTGGACATTTGATGTAACAACGAGGTTTGAATAATGAAGAATCTTTCCATGTGTCTCCCAATCCTCGAACAACCACAACCTAAGGTTCTTCATAGCATACCGTCTAAGTCATGTACCAATTACAACCACTGCTCCTATAGGGTATTCTAATTCTTCACCATCGATAACCGAGTGATCCAATTTCTTTTTTTCCCCAACATAATGACACACATAAAGAACATGCACATAAACACGACAAATGAGAAACATAAATATAGATATTACAACAGCTGAGAAACAAATGAGAAACATAAATATAGATATCACAACAGCTGAGAAACATAAATGTAGATATCATAATAGCTGAGAAACATAAATGTAGGTATCATGGTCACAATTTTTTGGAGACACAACATAATTGAATGGTATACCCAGACGATGCAACACAACTATATATCACTCCTCCGGTTCCAAGTTTACACTGCGGTAAACAAACTCATAGATAAAGAATAAATTTAGAGAGCGGAGGAGAGTGATAACGACCAAAATAATACAGGGTCCTTATATTATTTCGGTCGTTATCACTCTCCTCCTATGCTCTCTAAATTTATTTTTTATCTATGGGTTTTGGTTTACTACAGTGTCGACTTGGATCTGGAGGAGTAGTGGTTGCATTGCATCATCTGGGTATACCACTCAATTATGTTGTGTTTCCAAAAAATTGTGACCATGATGCCTACATTTATGTTTCTCAGCTGTTGTGTCCCAGGACCCCTTATGACCCTTTACGACCCTTTACGATCCCTAAGAATACATCTTAGAGGTCTTAAATTATTGTAAAGGGTCATAAGAGGCTCCTAGGAGGGGTCAGATGAGCTTCCACCTTCACGTGGTTGGTCCTGTTAAGTAGAGAATGTTAAACTATTCTCAAAACAAAGAGAAGCTCAATAATTTAAGATCTCAATCCACGTACGACAAATATATATCAATCCATCTCAATGGCTACCAAATCAACAGATCTCTACCAAGAACCCAATCGCAAAGAAACACCACAGACCGCATCGTGAACCCGCTGTGAAGAGGCATCCAATGTCTCATAAGTCACATCAAATGGCCCACTTTTTGTAATCTAAGTCTCTCAGCTCAGTTCACCAAGAAGAAGACTTCTCCCAAGTCATCACGGACACCATAGTGATCTACGGATCTCCAATGCACAAGTTCTGCATGTCGCTCTCTTGATATCACATCTAACTCAATAATCCATGAGCCACTACTGAATCTACTACAAAGTCATCTCTGAATGATCCATAACCAAATCATGAGTAGGAACCAGATCTGCAAGAACACCCTTTTGAATCAATACACACCCGATCGACAAATATATATATATATATATATATATATATATATATATATATATATAAACTAATTTTCATCGCAATTGCGACGGCCATAAAATAATGACAGTTATCTGTCAAAAAAATTTGATATCCAGTCATCGCATGTATAACATTACTGTTGGTAAAAAACTATAAATGATGGATAGCCGTCATAAAATGTTGACGGGTCTCTGTTGCATGTACAACATCATTGTCATTAAAAACTACAAATGATGGATATCCATCATAAAATTTTGACAAATGTCCGTTGCAATAATAGCATCTCCGTTGGCAAACACACTACAAATGACAATGACTCGTCGAAAGATTCTGACAGGTCCCCGTCATTTTTATTTTTTGCGACGGATTGGCGTCACAATTGAGACATCCACAAATAGGTCTGACGCCAGGTTTGCCTTACTGGCACCCCCTTGTTGCAACATCCATTATCATTGTAATTATGATGCACATCAAAACTGTTGGTTTTTCGATTGTAAAACTACGATGGCTGGTGGTGTCATTATATCGACGGTAAACCATCCCAATTCAGATGACCAACCATCGAAAAAAGGTCTCAAATGTACTAGTGCTTTCTTGTTTTTATGCTGTATGTTCAACTTTATTAGATACTTTTTAATGTGCATTAAAAGTTGTTTATGTTTTAATACATTAATTTAATGATGACAATAGATTTAATATCACACACCTTTATAAATATGTTAGAATAATACTAATTTCAACCAATAGTAAATAATTGCATTCCCCTCTATGATTTTAGCTACACTTTTGAAGCCACTTTGGTGTCCTAGTATTTTTGTAGTTCCATTGCAACCCTTGCATCGGTCTTTTCCCTCACAATATGCTCAAGGTCCCATTTAGAAACTATCTTTTAGTGTCACCTTTTACTTAAGCACGTGTTTCATTTTCCACCCATTGTTTTTGTTTATCTAGACACTAGTACACTACACATGTGTCCTGCAACATCTTAATGTTCAAATGTCAGTTCTAAAAGTTTTGACACTTGTCACTCACCCAAGTTAGTGGAAATGGCTTGAAATATTATAGAATGGCTTGCAACCTCTTCTTTCCCTCATTTTTATCACTTTTAAATCTCTCTCTCTCTCTCTCTCTCTCTCTCTCTCTCTCGGAAAACAACTATCATCGAGACATACCTTTACAAGAACATGAATTTTAAAACCTTTCCTACACTCTTATAAACTATATTACTTTATTTAGAGATTATATGTATAAAATGTGGTGCCCTGTAACATTTTAAGGCCTTGCAAAAATCAAAAAATGTTTTTATAGTCATCCCTTTTTACTAGCGGCCCGCTAATTTATGTAGAACTAATGTCGCGATACATACCTTTACAAGAACATGAATTAAAAAACCTTTCCTACACTCTTATAAACTATATTACTTTATTTAGATATTATATGTATAAAATTTGGTGCTCTGTAACATTTTAAGGTCTTGCAAAAATCAAAAAATGTTTTTATAGTCATCCCTTTTTACTAGCAGCCCACTAATTTATGTAGAACTAATGTCGCGATACATACCTTTACAAGAACATGAATTAAAAAACCTTTCCTACACTCTTATAAACTATATTACTTTATTTAGAGATTATATGTATAAAATTTAGTGCCCTGTTACATTTTAAGGCCTTGCAAAAATCAAAAAATATTTTTATAGTCATCCCTTTTTACTAGCGGCCTGCTAATTTATGTAGAACTAATGTTGCAATACCCATATGCTCAAGAAAGAATCAAGATAATAGAATATTTCATGGTTTGGTTTCTACCTACTATTTTCAATATGTATTGAATCACATTTAAAATAGCATAAAAAATACATGCAAAATATTCCTTCATTCATTACGTCTCTATAGATAGCATAAAATGACACAGGGAAGCTTGAGAAATCTATTGCACATGCGATATGCCATTGATTGAGAGTATTGGAATTTATGATAGTAACCAAAAAAATTCATTTTGGCAATGCTCATTTTTTAATTCATTCCACTCCTTAAATGCGTCCCCTTTGATTAAAATATACCTTTTAGGCACCTACAAAGTCAAATTGATGGTTGTAGGGGCATATTGGCCATTAATGGCATTTTGGGAATTGTAGGAGGGTAAGCAGGGCTTATTGTGGTATTATTATAATACTATTCATTAGAACCATTTTATATAATTAAAAAATCATTGTATTTTCCATTTACTTACTTTGTTAGAGCTTTTTGTGAACATTTGATCATGCCTTATTGTTGAAAAAATGAAATTTTTTTGAACTATGTTGTACTTTTTCATTATAGGGACATTATGGTCATAGTTAAGGAAAGGTGAAAATTTTGTAATTTTTCTTTAGGTGGATAAGTTACTAGGAATATAGTCAATATTAATGGTTTCATTGGTTTTATTACTCTTATGTGAGGTTTTAAATCTCTCTTCCTATGTGAATTGAAAAGCTAGAAGATGGGTTAGCACATGCCCTATCCTCTATAATGCAACATGAAACATAACCATAGAAAGGAGGGTAGAAGTAGTCAAGTGCATGGGATAGAATTACACTAGTGATGATGAACTTCAAAAAATTTGTTCTTGTCTAGAAACTTGCAATCTTGTCTTGAAAACCTACAATTTTATTTGGTTGTTTAGTAATTCCAATAATTCCTTGTTTGATGCTATGTGAAGTAGAAAATATATTGGTGGTACTAAGGAGATTCATAGAGATTCTAAGCTAAAATGTGGAAGCACTCAATCTAACCACTTTTCTCCTTTCTTAAGACCTAAATTTGTTTGATGACAATTTTGTAAGTCACTATGACCACAACTTACAAAACTGTGGATGTTATGCAACTAACAATTTTTAGTCCATCAATTGCAAAATAATGGTTCTAGCCATAGTATGTGAGACACAATCTCTCCTACTTCTCAAGGAAGGATCCCCCCTCTTATTGCTACGAAAATCAATAAAACACGTAACTACTATTTACACTAAGCTAAATCAGGGTGGTACATTCATCCTATTCTCTTATTTCAGAATAGATGTTACTATTACAATACAATCTTAAAGAAACAATGTAATTCACTTACAAAGTATCTATTGGAGCAATAATTCAGATAAACAAAAGATTAAATATAAGAATAATATTCAACTTACCAACATTTTATGTAACCAAGAAACTTGTGAAATCTCAAAGTCTTTCCATGGATCCTTATGAGATTTTGAAAACAAGTATGAAACACATGTGTAGCTCAAAGTCTCCCGCACATATTTCACTTTGCATGCACCAAAAAAGAAAAAAAAGTAGTGCAAAGTCTGCAAGTGGTTCCCTTTCTTGAGTGTCCTATGTTAATCTTAGACTTGATAAGCATCTCAAAGTCTGCGAGACCAAATCTGAAGCCAACTTATAACTCTGAACACAATATGCAACTCAAAGTCTTCAAGATTGAGTTCAAATCCCTCTTGAACAAAAACATGAAACTCACAATCAATATCCAAAAAATGTCATCACATAACACCTTGAATCAATAAAAAGTTTTAAAGAAAGTTGCCTCTTTTATTAAAAGAAATTTAATATACATCTAAGCTCAAAGTCTTAGAGTGTATATACAAATTGGAATACTTTTCTTGCATTGCCAAAAGATTAAAATTACAATGAGCACCCTCCTTTATTTATAGGTTATGGGATAAGAAAGAAAAGTGGGAGAAACCCAACAAACTTTGACCTATTCCCTAACTAACTTTGACTTATTCAAATTATATTCCTAATGTACTTCACCTGCAATTTGATTACACACAATGACTTTACAAGTTAAAAGGTCACTTGCAATTACAATCTTGATTCTCAATTACATCTAATTTGTCAATAAAAAAATTACAAAATACATGATGAAAATAAACTAAGTGTCTGATAAGACGCAACTTCTAATACATCATTCTTTTTTGGTCTTCATGTTGCTATATGATGCTCCATGATTGATGTGTTTAGGTTTGGTGGAAATATCTTGGAACAAGAACCTGTATTTTAGATCATTCTGCATCACAAAAACCTTTATTGGAAAAGCATACTTTCAACATTTCTTTTCATCTCTATCTTCAAATAATTCTATGCCCATAATCATTCCATCGTTCATGTCTTTCCTTGTATGGATCCATCATGTAATTGTTCTTTCCTCATATCACTCTTTAGTCTTAGAATCTGCTAGGAAAATTATACCAATTCCATGATCTGTTGATTAGGTAGATCATATGAGAAAAAAAGAGAAGTCGTGGATCTTTCTTCCAAGCTAGAACTCTACAAATCTAGAGCTATTCATGTTGGACAATCAAGACTTGAGGGAAAATGGAAGGAGTCAACTTTTAAAATGGGGGAAAAGATGAATTATGGGGTTTGTCGTGAGCACTATAGGTGAATGAAATGCAAGTATTTGGTATCAAAATGAGGCAAGTGCATATGCATACAAGATAAGGCCTTTCTTACTTATAATCAGGGTTTTGAAATCCAACTACAAGTGCACTTGGGCAGGTTTATTGCTTGCTATCAAATTTTTAAAGCCCACTTGCAAGTGAGAAAGAGACTTTATTTATGCTTGGAAAATAATTGCAATCAGGTTTTTAAAGCCCTCTTGAAATTTGGAAAGAGACTTAATTTATGCTTGGAAAACAATTGCAATTGGGTTTTTAAATCCCACTTGCAAGTTGGAAAGAGACTTTATTTATTCTTGGAAAACACTTGCAATTAGGTTTTTAAATCCCACTTTCAAGGTGGAAAGAGACTTTATTTATGCTTGGAAAACACTTGCAATTAGGTTTTTAAATCTCACTTGCAATTGGGAAAGAGACTTAATTTTTGCTTGGAAAACACTTGTAATCGGGTTTTTAAATTGCAAGTTGGAAAGAGACTTTATTTATGCTTGGAAAACACTTGCAATTGAGTTTTAAAAGCCCACTTGCAAGTTGGAAAGATACTTTATTTATGTTTGGAAAACACTTGGAATCAAGTTTTTAAAGCCCACTTGTAAGTTGTAAAGAGACTTCATTTATGCTTGGAAAACACTTGCAATCAAGTTTTTAAAACCCACTTGCAAGTTGGAAAGATATTTTATTTATGCTTGGAAAACACTTTCAATTGAGTTTTTAAAGCCCACTTTCAAGTAAGGAAAAAACTTAGCTCTTTTTTGGAAAAAAAACTCACAAATGAGCCTTTGACTTTCGTTTGCAAGTGGGGAAAATATGCATTCTTGAAGTTCTTTCTTTGGGGGAAAATCTTGCATTTTAACTTGAATCATTTTGGAGAAGAACATGTATTATTTTTTAAAACAATACTCTCAAACAATAAACTTCATAAATATCTTTTTTAGAACAAAAAATATGAAGACAAAGAAGTCTTGAACTTTGAAGAAAATCCCCAAATCCTTGCTGATTCAAATTTAGGAAAAGATCTCTAATTTGTAGGTATATAGGAAACAAAAACTTGAGTAAATCCCCTCTATGGTCAATGCATTTTCAATCCTCCATAGCCCTTTGAAAATGTTCATGAATGCAAACAAAAATGTTTGAGAATAGTAACCTCCAAGACCGATTCAAACACCAAAAATGGGGTATGAATCTATTGTTGCAAGTCGTCTTGCAACGCTTGCAAAAAAATGGCACTTTTGGCAAAAACATGATTTATATTTGATAATGCAACCACAAGATGTTTTAGATTTTGCAAGAGGGGCAAAACATGTACTCGTAATTTAAAATCTCAACTACTTACAATTTATTCTTTTAAAAACTTGATTCTTTCCTTACCATCAATATGAGTCAAGTCAATGACAGGCTTTCTAAACCGCATTGCAAGTTTTCAAACCTTTATAATGTATATTTGAAGTCACGATTTTAAGACCACATTGCAAGGCTTATAAAAGGTGTTTAATTTGTAAACAATATATGTAGTCAGGGTTTTAGATTGTCTTTACAATTATATCAAATGTGTTTTTAAATAAAATAAACATTTTAGTTGGGCTTTAAAAGCTTGACTGCATTGTTTACTTTTCTTTAAAACACTTGTGATCAACTTAAAAAATGACGACTTAGAGCATAGGTGGGTTTTAAATGCATCTTTACAAGCATTTTTGTTATGAAGAAGTCATGTAATTAGGCTTTAAAATCTTGATTACATATATAACATTTTTATTAAAATGATTGTTTTCCTTTAAAAATGTTATTTCAAATGCAATGGCATAATTTCATTTTTCCATTACAAGTGAATACTTCTCAAAACAAGTTGTAATGACTCACAAAAATCCCAACTTCATGACTTAAGAGGCCTTTGGTGGACTTTTGAATTTATATCGCAAGCTTTTAAACAAAGAACAATAACTTGCAGTAGGGCTTTAAAACCCCACTTGCAAGTAACTTATCTCTTTATTTTCTCTTAAACTATAGCTCAAAATTAAGCTTACAATAGCTCAAAACAAACATGATTAAAAAATAAAGAGACCTAGGATGGAAAGAGAAATAAAGACAATCAAACCAACCAAGAAAAAATGATCTAAGACTTAAGATTTCTAAAAATCTAGCACTTGCAGTCATGAAATAAAATCTTGATTTCACAAGAAAGACAAAGAAAAACTCAATGAAAATATCTAAAAATAGCATATGTAGGATGATAAACTTAGGAAAATTTAAGGTATAACTACTTTCCTTTGAAAAATTACTTTGGAATGCCTACCTTGGAGATTTTAGGTTACAAATTTATGAAAAATCTCATAGTGTTGCCTAAATTTTGCGAATACAAAATAAAGAACAACAACTAGCTTTGATTGGGGAGGGTAGAATCTAAATATCTAAGTGTCTTTATCTACTCCATTGGGATATAGGGTCAGGTGACCAAAATGAAAGACTCAAAATGATGAGGATGACATAATTGACGCTAAGAAAAACTACTAAAAACAAAACTTGTGCAAGCACACTTATTAAAAAGATAAAACCTACCTAATTTAAATTAGCTAGCAATGAAACCTTTCAAACGAAACCATTCACTAGCTCAGTAAAATAACTACCTCTATTTATTAGCTTGCACTACCTTGCATGTTTAGAGCCAATTTTATATAGATGAACTATGAGCAATGGTACCGGAATTTGATGTAGTACTCCCTGAAAGAGATGAAAAAATTCATCTTCCTCCTCAAATGAAACAAATGTACTTCTTCCCCAAGATGAGTCCATGGATCCAACCTTCTCCTTCTGAACTAAACATACTTCTTTGGTTTCTTCTTCAAAAGTATATGTATGATTAGGTACAAGTGGAACTGTTGACTTTATGTTGGTCTCCAACCAAGCAAGATATCTTATGGGACATCCCCTTGATTGTATAAAGACTAAACTCTTCTTGCATGTTGCAACTTGAATAAATAATTCATCAACTGTGTAAACATTAGGCTGATTGTAAAGACTTTTCTCATGTGGTTTATATAAAGATATGACTATATTGCATACCTTAGTATGTTGTTCACAAACTCTAGACTTGAGAAAGTCTTGATTGTTTATGAGAATTTCCTTTTCAAGCTCTGAGGTAGGATATTCATGCATAGTGTATTCAAGTTCATGATTGTGAGACACAAATGCATACTTTTCAACTTGACTAGTACTTTCATGCATATCTATCTTCTCATGTCTAAAAACATGATTATCTTCATTCACTTGAATATCAGGAGAAAGATTTTCATCCTTATTTTCATCAATGGCTTTCTAAGAATTTAAAAACCAAAAATAAGAGTTGCCAACTATGTATGCTTCATTTTCCTAAAAGAGAATAACAAGATCACTAGCTTCAGATTCAAGATGCTTCATTGTTTTCTTCATTGATGGTGCCTCAATAGAAAGCTTATTTGGTGATGCAACTAACTTATTTTGATTCACAACAACAAAACTAAGAGCGAAATTTGATATAGGCCTCCTTTTTACATCCTTTCTAGGAGAAAAGAACATACCTTGAGATATTTTCTTTTTGAGGGAAAGTAACTCATTTTCTAACCTCTAAAACTGCATGATCTGTCCTTGTGATGGAAGAAAATAAAGTCAAAGAAAAAGAACTTTATTCAAACCTACTTGCTTTTGTTCTTATATGCACAACAAGAATGAGATCATCCTTGATTATGATTACCAAAGTCTATGCAGCTGCAAGAGTAGCTATGGCTTCTCTTCTTAATAGAAAGCTAACTTCAGGAATTTGAGTGTTAACAAAGAAACACTTAAAATTTGTAGTTGTAGGTTGAGAAACAAAATGAATTATTTGTTTCAACTTGTTGACATGAGCAAAAAATTCATGCATAGGCATGCAAGACACCTTCTTCAACTAAGTGAGTTAGGCCAACAGGGCATGAGCATCTTTAAGAGGCTTGAACCTTTCTTCAAACTTATCTATGAGAGTAGTCCAGTTTGTGATAGTCTATGGTGCAAGATGGTAAAATTAGTTAGGAACCATATCTTGGATATTTTCCATGAATAGCCTCATAGAAACATCCTCATGTTCAACACCATGAACACTGCATGCAATGTAGAAAGTAACAATAAGTTCATTAGGATATTATTGTCCATCATCGAAGAACTTGGGAAAATTCTTTCGTGATCCATCAAGAAAAACATGTAGAGATAGAGTTAAATTCAATGGACCAAAAGCATTTCCCTAAGGACCTTTGATAGCTATTTACATGTCCTTGGTGAAAGCTTGAAAAACTAAATGAAATAAAAATAAAATGAATAATTTTAATGAAAGGACATGGGTATACTTCAAATGAAAGTGTGAGGATTTCAAATGCTTATTGTGTCCCCAATAGAGTCACAAAAAACTACTGGGTGGAAATTTTGTAATTCACTATGACCACAACTTGCAAAACTATGGATAATATGCAATCGACATTTTTTAGCATCAATTGCGAAACATTGGTTCCAACCATAACATGTGAGACATAGTCTCTCCTACTTATTAGGGAAGGCTCCCTCCTCTTATTGCTACTAGAATCAACAAAACACTTAATTACTATTTACACTAAACTAAATCAGGGTGAGACATCCATCCTATTCTCTTGTTTCATAATATATGTTACTATTATAATACAATCTTAAAGAAATAGTGTAATTCACTTACAAAGTATCTATTGGAGCAATAGCTATGATAAAAAAAGACTAGATGTAAGAATAATCTTCAACATACCAACACTTTATGTAACCAAGAAACTCTTGAAAGCTCAAAGTCTTTTTGTGGCTCCTTATGAGATTTTGAGAACAAGAATGAAACACATGTGTAGCTCAAAGTCTCTAGCACCTATTTCACTTTGCATGCACAAACGAAGAAAACAAAGCAACACAAAGTATGCGAGACCAAATCTGAAACCAAATTATAACTTTGAACGCAATATGCAACTCAAAGTCTACATGATTGAGTTCAAATCCCTATTGAACAAAAACTTCAAACTCACAACAAATATCCAGGAAATGTCATCACATAACACATTGAATCAACACAAAGTTTGAAAGAAAGTTACCTCTTTTATTGTAAGCAACTTAATTCACATCTAATCTCAAAGTCTTAGAGTGCATATATGAATTGGTAGAGTTTTCTTGCATTGCCAAAAGATGAAAATTACAATGAGAACCCTCATTTATTTATAGGTGAGGGATTGAGAGTGAAAAGTGGGAGAAACCCAACAAACTTTGACCTATTCCCTAACTAACTTTGACTTATTCATACTACAAGTCCTAATGTACTTGACTTGTAATTTGATTACATGCAATGACTTTACAAGTGAAAAGGTCACTTGTAATTACAATCTTTTTTCCCAATTACATGTAATTTATCATTAAATTTTTTTATAAAATGCATGATGAAAATAAACTAAGTGTTTGGAAAGACATGACTTCTACTACATCATCCTTTATTGGTCTTCATGCTACTAGAGGATTCTCCATGGTTGATGTGTTCAAGTTTGGTGGAAACATCTTGGAACAAGAACCCACATTTTGGATCATTCTACATCATAAAAGCCTTTATTGGAAAAGCATTCTTTCAATATTTATTTCCATATTTGTCTTGAAAGCATTCTATGCCCATAATCACTCCATCACTCATCCCTTTCCTTGTATGGCTCCATAATGTGATTGTTCTTTCCTCGTGTCACTCTTTAGTCTTGGAATTTATTTGCAAAATGAGACTAATGCCATAATCTATTGATTGGATAGATCATACAGGAAAACATGATAAGTCGTGGATCTTTCTTCCAAGCTAGAACTTTGCAAATTTGGAGCTATGCATGCTGGATGATCAAACCTTGAGGGAAAATGGTAGGAATCAACTTTTAAAATGGGGAAAAAGATGAATTACAAGGTTTTTCTTGAGCATTGCAAGTGAATGAAATACAAATATTTGGTATCAAAATAAGGTGCAAGTGCATATATATACAAGACAAGGCCTTTCTTACTTATAATGGGGTTTTGAAATTCAATTATGGGTGCACTTTAGAAGGTTTATTGCTTGCAATTAGGTTTTTAAGCCTGCTTGCAAGTGAGAAAGATACTTTATTTATGCTTAGAAAACACTTGCAATTAGGTTTATAAAGTCCACTTGCAAGTTGGAAAGAGACTTCATTTATGCTTGGAAAACACTTACAATCAGATTTTTAAAGGCTACTTGCAAGTTAGAAAGAGACTTTATTTATAATTTGAAAACACTTGCAATCTGGTTTCTAAATCCCACTTGCATGAAAACACTTGCAATCTGGTTTTTAAATCCCACTTGCAAGTTGGAAAGACACTTAATTTATGCTTGGAAAAAACTTGCAATTAGGTTTTTAAAGCCCACTTGCAAGTTGGAAAGAGACTTAAATTATGCATGGAAAATAGTTGCAATCGTGTTTTTAAAGCCCACTTGCAAGTTGGAAAGAGACTTTATTTATAATTGGAAAACACTTGCAATCTGGTTTCTAAATCCCACTTGCAAGTTGGAAAGACACTTAATTTATGCTTGGAAAAAACTTGCAATCAAGTTTTTAAAGCCCACTTGCAAGTTGGAAAGAGACTTAAATTATGCATGGAAAACACTTGCAATCGTGTTTTTAAAGCCCACTTGCAAGTTGGAAAGAGACTTTATTTATGCTTGGAAAACACTTTCAGTCAGGTTTTTTAAAGCCCACTTGCAAGTTGGAAAGATACTTCATTTATGCTTGGAAAATACTTGTAAGCGGATTTTTAAAGCCCACTTACAGGTAAGGGAAAAATCAGCTCTTTTTTGGAAAAATAAACTCACAAACTGAGTTTTTTAATTATGTTTACAAGTGGGGAAAATATGCATTCTTGAAGCTCTTTCTTTGGGGGAAAATTGTGCATTTGAACTTGAATCATTTTAGGGAAGAACATAAATTATTTTTGAAAACAATACTCTTAAACAATAAGATCCACGAATCTCTTCTTGAGAACCAAAAACGTGAAGAGAAAGAAGTCTCGAACTTTGAAGAAAATCCCCAAATGCTTGTTGACTTGAATTTAGGAAAAGATCTCCAAATTATAGCTATATAGGAAACAAAAACTTGACTAAATATCCTCTATGATCAATGCATTTCAAGTTGTCCATAGTCCTTTGACAAATGTTCATGAATGCAAACCGAAATGCTTGAGAATAGAAACCTCCAAGACTGATTCAAACACCAAAAATGGGGTTTAAATATGTTGTTGCAAGACGACTCGCAATGCTTGCAAAAATTAGTTTTTTTTGGCAAAAACATGCTTTGTATTTGATAATAAAAGCACAAGACGTTTAGATTTTTCAAGAGGGACAAAACATGTAGTCGAGATTTAAAAGATTGACTATATACTATGTATTCTTTTAAAAACTTAATTCTTTCCTTACCATCAACGTGAGTCAAGGCAATGAAAAGCTTTCTAAACCACATTGCAAGTTTTCAAACCTCATAGTTTTAAGACCACATTGCAAGGCTTATAAAAGGTGTTTAAGTTGTAAATAATATATGTATTCGAGGTTTTATATTGTCTTTAGAAGCATATCAAATGCATTTTTAAATAAAATAAATAATGTAGTTAGGCTTTAAAAGCCCATTTGCATTGTTTACTTTTCTTTAAAACACTTGCAATCAACTTGAAAAAGAATGACTTAGAGCATCTAGGTGGGTTTTAAATGCATTTTTACAAGTATCTTTGTTATGAAGAAGTCATGTAATCGGGCTTTAAAATCCCGATTACATATATAACATTTTTATTAAAATAATTATTTTTCCTTTAAAAATGTATTTCAAATGCAATGGTGGACTTTCATTTTTCTATTACAAGTGACTGCTTCTCAAAACAAGTTGTAATGACTCACAAAAAGCCCATCTTCATGACTTAAGAGGCCTTTGGTGGACTTTTGACTTTATATCGCAAACTTTTAAACAAAGAACAATAACTTGTAGCTAACTTAATTCTTTATTTTCTCTTAGAATATAGCTTAGAATTAAGCCTACGATAGCTCAAAATGATCATGATTCAAAAATCAAGACACTTAGGACAAAAAGAGAAACGAAGACAATCAAACCAACCAAAAAAATTGATCTAAGACTTAAGATTTTAAAAAATCAAGCACTTGCAGTTAGGAAAGAAAAACTCGACGAAAATCTCCAAAAATGGCATCTGTAGGACGAGAAACTTAGGCCAATTCAAGGTATAACCAATTACATTCGAAAAATGCCTTTAGAATGCCTACCTTAGAGAGTTTAGGTTACGAATTTACAATTTTTTTTTGTAGTGTTGCCTAAATTTTACAAATACAAAATGAAGGACAATAAAAGGTAAGTTGACAATAAAAGTTAAAGAGAATAAATGGGTGTCATACATGAATGACTATGTGTGGAAGATAACAATTACATTAGTTCAATCACTAATTGTTGATGTATGTCAATGTGTGCCTCCGTGCTAATGTGTATTTTTAAGTGTTGAATTAACAATGCATGCTGGTTGATAAAATAAAGTTAATCTTTTGTGAATGTGTGATAATAGTAGATTGATGTATCTATAAAATGAGATTAATACTTTTGATACTTTACTAAAAATTTCTTTTCCTCATGATCTTCTCTTTGCTATGCAAATGACTCAAGATAATGTACTTAAATTCACAACCGTAGGCACATGAATTTAAAAATTTGGCACCCATGTCGATTGATAACAATCATAGCTTGAGAATGTTAGAATTAATACAAAAAATAATTTTGAAAGAAGAGAACATAATCTCACTAATATCCTTGAAAAACATGTTTCCAACTATGTAATTTTGTCTAAAGTAACTATAATAAAATTCTAAACTTAATAATATGACACACTGAAGAGATGAATCATGAATTGAGTTAGTGAGGGCCTTAAATTATTCATACCATATACCAAAAATATACATATGTTCCATAGATCTTCTTTGATCTCATGGATGTTAAAAGTCTTCTATTCTATTCTATTCTATTCTAAGATATAAAAAATGTTAGGAAACTAGAATTTAAAATGTTATAATATGCTTTTTATGTTTAAATTAAAAAAGATTGAAACTAAATAACACTTCATCATAGAATGTGTTACATATAAAAATATGAAAAAAAATTAATGACTTCTTAATCAAAATTCATAACAAAAAAATGACATAGTCCAAAATTATACTTTCAAACTCTTAAAAAGCTGATCTTCTAAATGCCATTAAGATTCATTCATCCATACATACTCTTCATTAGTCTAGAAACATCATTTTTTCATACTCTTCATTAGTCTAGAAATATCATTTTTTCCACCTAGAAACATATAAATGTCAAATTTGCATATCTTCTACGTTCGATTTGGATAGTCGTCGATATACATGGGCGTTGAACATATATATACAATAGGAGCGTTCCCTCCCAAATCACCTACGAAACTTCACTTCTGAAAATCACAACCCCAAAATTGCTCGACATGAATTCAGTAGCGAGATTTGGAAGGAGGAGAGCGTGGTCATCGCTGAGCAATGGATGGGGCTACGCCAATATATTACGAGATGAAGCGGACTGGATTTATTCCGGAGAATGGTGGGGCTCTCAGGATGGAGGCTTCGGCAATGATGAGGGGCAGACTGTATTCCGCAAGCATTCCCTCAAAGGAAACGGGCTTGTCTCTGTTACTGCTCATCCCGCTTCTTTTCCAGTGAGTCAATAGTGCTTTACTGCATTTATTTCCCCACTGAACACACAGTATTATATGCTGTGGTGCATTCTTGCGGGAATCAGTTTCACAGTTGCTCCCCGATGTTCTACTGATTTTAGAATGACAAAAAATTAAAAGTTTTATTCTTATTCCATGGCAGAATAGCTTTATGTTTTATTCTTATTCTACCTATGTGAGCAAACTTATTTACATCGTTTATCTTATACCGAATTGGGCTCCGTTGTCAAGTGTTTTGACACAGGCACATAAATTTAATATTAAATATAATAATAGTTTATCAAATCAGAGATCACATCATGAGGAGCACAAGCTCCAATAGTATCACCAAGGATCACTACGCAGAACATGATAAGATGAAGTATACGTAATTACAACTGATACACATAGTAAGACCAAATATTCAAAATCAGTTATCCCATGCCCCAATGGCACTGTCGCTGCATTTTGCTCTGTTAGAATCCTATGTGCCAAGAAGAGGCTCAATCAGATTAGGATCAACTTCTTTGCACATGAACTGGACTGTATTCTTCATCTTGCTGGTACCTTCATCTTCAGCTGGTTTGTTAATTTTCTTCTTCTCCATGGAAGGTCAAGTTCATGCTGGTTCAAACTATTCCTTCCTAGTGGAAAAAAATGAGCTGATTTTATCTGTCTTGTAAAATATGAAGCAGTATCATCAAGTGGTTCTTAAGGATTTAAAGAGCCGCTGCATTCTGAAACATAATAGAGAGATAGGTGGGATCACAATTGAACTCAGTAAGATGCCTCTTTAGTCCTGAAAAACCTCTTCGTTCCTCTTCTTTCAAATAAACCACAAGACCTCATTTGAAAAAACAGACAAAACTTATTCAATTCAAAATTCAAACCATCCACATAGCCAGCTAGGCTTTCATGCCGGGAGAAACCACATTCATTGGTCCACTTTTAATGCAAACCAAAAAAGAGAGACCAAATTGCAATTGCATATTTACAGTCAAATAAGAGATGTTCAAAAGTTTCACAGACATCACAAGTTCCAGAAAATATGCCAGATGCGAATGAGTCTGCTAGACCATTTGGAATCAGATCAATTAAGGTTCCAAGAGTTGTTAAGCCAATTATAAACTTCCCCTGAGCCAGTTAACAGTATATACAATTTGTGTCTGTCATGTCATGGAGTTTAGAACCATATTTCCATCAGATCTTATTGAGAAGCTTTGAATCACCAAGATGTCGACCTGATGAGACTCCCAACAAGATGTCAGTACAAACTACGAAGTGCCATCAACCAAGGGTGAAGAACACTTAGCTTCAAGTTTGATCCCTAACAATTATGGAGTCGGTGCAAGGTTATATTTAGACATGTGAAATCTGGAGAGTATATCAAGGGCATACTTGGGTTGTCCAAGGAAGATACTTAAAGATGACTGAGTAATCTCAATCCCTAAAAAGTAATGCAAAAGACCCAAGTTTGACATAAAAAATTTCTCATGTAGAGCAGATTCCACTGCTTTGATGGTGGATGAGTGTCTCCCTATGATCAACAAGCCATCAACATAGAGAACCAGAAATGTGAGTTTCATCCTGCTGCAACATGTATACTATTGAATCAGAATGACATCGAGTGAAACCAACTGTTAGAAGAAGTCCATTTTGGCATACCAAGCTCGAGGAGCCTCCTGAGACCATAAAGAGACTTCCAAAGTTGACACACAAGTTAAGGATCCTAAACAAAGCTTTGTGGCTGCTCCATGTAGATTTCCTCTTGAAGGTCACTATGAAGAAAGACACTTTTTACATCTATTTGACGAACTTCCCAACAATGGGTTGCATCTATAGCTAGGACAAGTCGGATGAAATTTATATTAGCAATTGATGCAAAAGTCTCCGAGTAGTCAATGCTTGGAATCTGAGAGGAACCTTTGGCTACCAAGTGAGCCTTACACTTATCAGTCAACCCATTTGTCACAAATTTTGCTTGATAGATCCACTTCCATTGAACAGGTTTTCATCCTTTAGTAAGAGGGGCAAGTTCCCATGTGTGATTTCTTTCCAAGGAATTGAACTCTTCCTGCATTGCAACATCCCACTTAGGAATACTTGAAGCTTCTTGAAAAGATTGTGAATCAGAAGTTGAAGCAATGAAGAGATGTGGAGCCTGTTGAAATTGTGACCTTGTTCTTCTAGTATTTGGTGTATCACCAACCCAATCACCCGCTGAATCCAATGCTTGTGTAGCCCAAAGAAGTGTTGATACTATAGAGTCTAGAGGAGAATCATCAACCTTTGAATGATGACGAGGAGAGGAATGTGAATCCTCATCGTCATTGTCGCCACCTAAAGTGGAGGAAGAAGACTCCTCATCAAAATTAGGAGGATTAAGATCCTTTGAAGAACTATCATCATCATGCAAAGTCTCCAATGTGATGGTGGATGGAGAAGTGGTATGAGAAGAACTAGAAGGATTTTCCTCAAATCGAACACTTTTCTTAATGAACAACTCATGAGGTGAGATGGAGAAGTCTATAACTTTTGACATCATCTAGATATCCAACAAATATGCAGGCTTGCTTTGTGGATCCATAGCCTTGTGTTTCTTAGCTCGAATGTAAGCCCATGCAAGAGAATGAAACACTCTGAAGTGCTCAATTGTGGGTTTCGAACCAGTCCAAGCTTGAAAAGGAGCTACCCTTTCACAACTTTATGAGGAACTTAGTTCTGGATATAACAAGCATAATTGATGGTCTCTAATCAATACTGAGGTGTCAAAGATTTGGAGTGAATCGTACAATCAGCCATCTCCTTCAAGGATCTATTCTTGCGTTCTATGGCACTATTATGTTAAGGACTAAATATGGAACAATGTGCTGCATGTTGATACCTTCTAAAGCACAAAATTGTTCAAACTGATTGTTAACATATTCACCCTCATTTTTTGTATGCAAAATCTTGATGAACTTCCTAGATTGTTTATCTACAAAAGCTTTGAAATCTAAAAGTTCACCAAGACCTTATGTTGGTTCCCAAAACCACAGATTGGAAATCCAAGAGCCTGCCAATTCTCTAATAGGATTCCAAATTAGTTCTAGACAACGAACAAGAATAATCCAAATTCCCCTGCACTTTAGGCTTCACTACACTTAGGCAGGTAAACTTTCACCTTGAACCTGATCACTTTATTCAAGGCTTTTCTATAGCAAATTTAAGCTTATGAGTTCTCCGGTTGGCAAAAATCCTCAAACTCGATCAATATAAAGTTATGTGATTACTTGAAATGATTTGAATGTTTGTGTAAGGTTTATCAATAATTGATTAGATACTTGCAAGAAGGAAGTATATAGATTTATGACTTCAATTAATAACTCTAATAATTATATTCCAATGATTTTAAATGACCAGTGCCTTTGTTTATCCAGGCGATAGAGTCAACTATAACAAGGATTATTACGTACAACTTTATGAGACAATATTTATAAAAAATATCATCAATTACTCCTAAGCTCTGCAAAAGACAAATCTTATATGCAATTCTCCGTTAGTCCAAAAGGAATTTAACTTCTCCGGTTGGAAGTCTGATTAGATAGAGATAAGGAAACACATATATATTTCACACTATCCTGATTGTCGAACAAAGAATGCAGGAAAATATCCAATGCAAAAATGAAACTTTGTCAGAATAATTCAATAATCTATTTATTGATCACAAAGGACGAATCCACATTTTAATTGCAATCTCTTTGCCTTGAAAAAAGGACCTTTTATTTATTATTAAAATATAATATTGAAATTTATATTAAAGTCATGTTTTAATATTTACATCTTCCCTTACAAATATTCTTCTTCTAATTTCTTATTTTAATATCTCTCTACATTTTACATCATGTATATATATGTGTTTGAGTGGCTTTCACACCTCTTTAGGGTGAAAAGACACAACCCTTATTACAAATTATTTTGAAAAACAATAAACTAACTAAAAAATAACTACCTAACTTTCGGATTTGGGTCTGGTCGAAAAACCAAAACACCTCGTGGAAAGCCAAGATGTTTACTGGAGATAGGAAATTTGATTTCCCGAACTGGGTCGTTTTTAGATTTTTAAAATGTGACCATCTTCAGGCTCTGTCGGCATCATCTTTGCAGTAGGTCGAAATTCCAGCATTTTTTGAAGGCTTCGACTAGTTAGTTCTATTTATTTGTGTCATAAAGTTGCCTTCCTTTGATTTTTTTAGTATGGAGAAACTTTCTTATTGATAATGGATTTGGACTCTCAAAATTTAGGGTACCACTAGTGGCTCTTTCTGGGGACTTATGCTCTCTGTGAGCATAGCAAGATTCCAGCTATCTCTGGAGAAGCAGACCAAGTATCTATACTTAATCTGATGCAAAGTAAAATTGGGTGGCCCCAGGCCCTCCAAAAGTGAACATTGATTCTTTCCTCTATCGAACACTTGATTCTGATCATGTAACAACTCATTCTTTCTGATCATGGTATGCTTTCCCTTTATCACTTGCTTAGGATCAGAATTGGTCCTTTCTTTATCAGTAAGAGTATTTGAAAAGAAATAAATTCCATAATTTTTTAGCCCCAACATCTTATCCTTTTCTGTATTAGATGCATCATCCCTATGGACAATATTTATTGCTTCATCACTGTGGTCTTTGGTGAATGGAGAATCCCTATGTATTTGATCAGTTATGTCTTCTTGCACATAATTTGCTCCATACTCAATATGTTTTTCCTCACAAGAATTTTTTGAAGATAGCTCATATTCAAGAAATATTACTTCACTTTTATCAAGAATATGATTCGATAGAACACTTGGAAATTTTTTAGAACTATTCTTTAACACATTCTCCTCATTATGCCTATTTGATTCCATCTCATCCTCACATGTTTGATACAACTTCTTCTCATATGATGAACTAATGCACGTTTCACCTTCTGAATACCCCTCTCCACACATATCTTGAGTTTCATCATCTTCAAAAGTATCATTAGGTTTTCTATCTTCATCATAATATTGATGGACTTGATCACATAGAAAATTCTCTTCAAATAATGGATTCAAGAACATAGAGAACTCAAACATATCTTCTTCTGCTTCCTCTTCAAACAACGGATTTAGGAACATAGAGAATTCATGCATGCTTTCACGAGAGCTTTCATTTGGATCATCAAGTGTTTCATCAACAAGACTAATATCCTCATTGACTTTATTTCCTGAAACTTCCTCATATTCATGCAATTCTATTTCATCTCCACAATTTGATCTGTGGGAATTATCATCTCCTTCATCTATTATCTCTTGAATATGTGTTGATCCGTCAACCTCCTTACCATGGTGGATTGAGAAAAAATTTAGACCATTCTTCTCAACGTGTCTTTGGTATTCTATGTCTAATAAGGCTGAAATCTCTCCCACGTTGAGAAGATCCTCTTCTTCATTTTCACATTCACTGATGTTTGATACCATACAAGTATCATCATGGAAAAGTCTTTCCTCAGACTGTCAAAAGAGTCTTCTCCATTCAAATCTGAAACTTCACTTGACTCATATGTTATTTCAGTTCTGCACTCATTCTCCTCTGCAACCAATTCATTATTCATAAGTTTGAGAAAAGTAAGAAACTGATGATCACATAAGAGACCTAGTTCTCGCATTCTATTGAAAAGATCAGAGGATGGAGGTCTGCATTCTGAAGGTATTTCTTGACAAATATTAAACATCCTCATGAAGAATTGTAGTGCAGATTCTTCTTCTTGTTTCTCAAAGTTCAAAAATGCGTCCAAAGGGTATATGTAATTTGGATCTTCTTCATCATCACTAAGATTTCCATCAAGCACAGGGCCTTGTTCCATCTGATCATAAGCCTCCTCTTCTCTGTCTTCATCATCTTCTTCTAATATCTGAAAAAGAAGCTTCAAATCAGGGTCATTTAGTGAGATTCCCAAATTTTTGACCTTTCTCATTAATTTTTTTCGTGAAGGTATAATTGTTACAGGTATCCTCTGATACATATTCACCATCCTCAAGAATAAATGTGCAAAAGACTCCCCTTCAAATCTCTCCAAACTGAAAAATGCATCAAGTAGAGACATACTATGATCTTCTTCCATGCTGCAGCTTTGGTCTTCATACTGTTCATAATACAAGTTGTATCCCCACTTTTGTTCTTCACCCTTGAAAACAAAAGTGAATACCTTGTGCTTAGATAGAGTCATGAGTTTTGAGATAATAAATTGGAGTCTAAGTCTAGAATCCCCTTAGGATAGGTGGTCTTTATCGAATAATCCCTTCATGCCTTCTTTCTGCTTTTAAGCCGGGTTGGTTTTTAATTTCATCCTAGGAATGGCTAAGTTATAGTTCCTAATTCGATAAAGACCTTATTTCTTTCAGTTCTGATCGATGGTATTCATATGGATGTGAGGCTCTAAAATAACATTTTTCCCCTTTGTCGAAAAATTGAAAATCTCCTTCTCCTCGGCGGGTTTCGACCCATGAAGGTAATTTTCCACAGGAAGAGAACACAGGGATCATCAAGCACATAGACGAGGCCTGGAGATCGAGATTCTCGGGTTAAGAACGAGTTGGGTCCAGAAAGTAGCTTGGCGGAGAAGCTGTAATGAACTTCTTCACTTGCGGAGTTTTTCCTGCAGAAGTTGTTTTCCGAAGGACAGTAGAAAGTGTATCAGATTTTCCTGAAAGACCTTTTCGGAGAATCGGTTTTCAGCTTCTCCCTTATCGGAAAATCACCTGAGAAGGTCGGTTTTCGAGAAGCGACAACTTGTGAAGAAATAAGCATAAGAAATTACGGGGATTGAATGATCTGTTATGATGAAGATAGCCCACTTTGATATCCAAAAGAAATTGCTAAATGAACGAGTCAGTTGCAGATTTTTGGAAAATCACTTCCTAGCTTCTCCGCAGTTGGGTTTCTACCTTCGAAGTGAGTTTTCCAACAAGGATGCCAATTAAGGGAAGCGAAAAAGTAAAAATCCGCTGCGTCAATTAAGTTACCATTACAGCTACTTCAAACGGGTAAAAGTGATTTCCTAAGGCCGTTAATAAGATGCATTTAATTCAAATCTTAACATTAGAACTTTAACGGATATTTTTGAAAATCTCTCATTCGTGTGGCCTGAGATATGGAAAGTAACGGTAAGGAAGCAAGCTGTTTATAAAAGACTCAAACGATCAAGCGAAAATTACCATTTGTTCACATCTTTTTCATACGCCTTTGATTTCCCACGATTTCACAAATCATCTTACGACATACTCCAAAGCTTCTTAACAGTGAATCAAAAGCAGAATTAGAAGCTATGGCCACTAGATTCATGGGTTTCGATGGGTTGAACGGGATTACATTTGAATGACATAATTTGACAGATACATCCCTCAAATTCTACGATCTGGGCAATCTACACAGAAGGTTGAACGAAGAAAATCTCCACCCCATGACACAGAAGCTAAAAGGTAGCGGTTTGGTCGAAGTTGCTGGATTTCCTGTTGCAGTACAAGCTCCCGAACTAATCTGGGAATGTATAACTAGATTCAACCCGGATACGAAACAGATTTTGTTGCCAAATGACACAGTACTCATCTCCATTGACAGAGAGTCTGTGCAGAATAGTCTCCGTATCCCAGAGCGAGCGGAATTTTCAAATATGAACTTCTCGATCGCAATTTTAGAATACAATGAGAAGAAAATGAGGTGGAGGAAAGAGATCATGAACTCGTGGTTTCGGAAGGCCAGAAGCATAAAGGGAAAAGTGCCAAAGACACTTTTCGGGACAGATCTGAAGGCCGAGATCATTGACATCGTGGTGCTCCTTCATAGGATAAAAGGTGAAAGTGACGCATTGAATTTCATAGAACACTACTTCTTCTTGGTCCAGGTAATATGTGCTGAGCATCATTATATAGACTGGGCTCAAGTGGTAAGTGAAAATTTGTCCAATTCCTTGAGTCTCGCCAAGTACCAGAACAAATTTTATATGTCTTCCTATTTGATCTATGTTTTAGCTACATTGCAAGTATGGCCAGGACTCCCTAGGCTAGAAGAATATTCAGATGATGTGAAAATTTATGATTTCTTCCCTCATTTGAAATTACAAATAGCTATGCCGAGTTCATTAAAGTTAATGACTCGTTTACAATGAGGTTGTGCAGAGAGTTACAAGGATGCCCAGAGCGGAGGTTCTCACCAGAGGCCATGGAATTCATCACCCAATTTGGGAGTTTCTTCTTCAATTTGCTAGTTTCTCATACCTTCGTCATGCAGGTTTTGATGATTTTCCTGTGAAGCTACCAAGGTACCCCGATGACATGATCGTGCTCGTAGAGGTGATCCGACAGATGTTGCAAGTGAATTTGATCAGCGCGGGAATTAAGAAGAAAGGCTACGAATTCCCTGTCACTATTGGAGTGTATAGCTGTGCGTCAAGATCAAATGCTAAGAATGTGATGAAGGCGTTCGAGAACAGATATAAGCCAAAGGTGTATGAAGTATTGAGACCTCAATTTGATCCAGTAAGGTATGCCAAAAATCATCTATAGATTGGCACCATGGTCAAGCACATCCCCAAACTCGAAGATTATTGGGCAAACTGCAAGGATGAGTTAGAGAGTCGAGAAAGATTTTACTCCAGGTTGACTATTGAACAAATCAAGTTGTTCAATGTGAACATTAATGTTGAAGGCATTGTTGATGATGGAGAACATATGATACCGACACATATCGAGATCAGATCAAGCCCTATCCTGTGAGCTCAGAACCAGTTCAAGGTCAAGCTGTAGAAGATTTGGAGACCTTAACGGCTAAAGTCATTAAGAGAACTAATAAGTGGGTTCAGTGGATGATGGGAAGGAGAAAGAGATCTGGGAAGCCTACTCCTTAGCAAGCTCCTACAGTCGAGCAGGCGAGTGCCCCTGCATCCTCCTCTTTGCCAATGTCGTCTATAGCCAAAGGACCAGCTCAACCAGCAGGTGGAGATGATGAACCGCTTGAAAAAGAGATCCCACTTGAAAAGACTTGTGGAGTAGGTTCATCTCCAGTCATCGGTTCAAATGAGGAAGCCGAAGTTGAGAAATCCAACAAGCCAACGAAAGAACCTGTTGGAGCCACGGAACTAGAGCAGCAAGCACAAGGAGGAACCGTTGAGATACAAGGTGACACTCCTACTCTAGAGGTTCCTACCATTGTTGAGGTTGGTGACGACAGTAGCAGTTCGGAAATTGACGAGACAAATGAGCACTTGGGGTCTCCTCAAAAGGAAAAGAGCATTTCTTCTCCGCAGGTTAATCCTTTCGCTTCCAAGCCTAAATCTTCCCATCTTGTTATCAGAAAATTATTGTTGAAGATTTGATTTCTGCAACAAAAGTTACAAGTGTAGAATCATGGCTCGAGAACACTCTGGAGCGGAAAAGAAAAAGGGTTGAGCAAGGCGCTCAAAGTCACCAAGACTTGACTCAAGGCGGAGATTAAAGAAATGACTAATTTCATTAAGCAGTTGGTCACCCCTGTGGCAAGCCTACCCAGTTCTCTAACAACGTTTGATCCTACTGTAGCCGAGAACCAAGCAATACTTGCCAAATTGCAAGAAGATAGACATTTCGGGCACATTGGCAGGAGGTGGATTGAACAACTTAAGTCTGAAGGTTTGGTAGCCATTGAGCAGCTCGGAAATGTCTTTTTACAATTAAAGGCAGAGAAGGATTCTCTCAAAGGACATATGCAGACACTCACAACAGAGAGGTTGAGGTGTGAAGAGTGCATGGTGCTACTATATTGGCTGGTCATGAAGACTAAAGATGCAATCAAGGCCAACATATTGCAGAAAGGGGATGAACCTCTGATCGAATGGCTCCAAGGGGTAGAATTCAAAATGGAGATGATAATCAAAGCAGAGGCGGGAATGAAGGCGATCGATGAGGAAGTCACCAAAGAGCAAAGTAAAATCTTTGTATATTTGACAGGTCTTCACTCCGAGTCTCAAGCTAGCGGAGATGGAAAGAGTCCGATTGGTATAATCAATATGCAGAAGTCATTCTCTGACTACTTGGACCAGCTTGCAGAGTTATTTGGGTCTCACCTTGATAGAATACCTGATCTTCAGCAACTCGGTGGATGCATATATAAAGCCATGATGAAGACGCAACCCCGAAAGGATGCTGCAAAACGCATAGAGAAAGATCATGCCCGCTGGCTTATAAGATTGAAAAACGTGTACATTCTAGATTCTAAAAGTATGATTCCGATTCTTGCAGCCGCCAAAGCTCATAAGGCTAAGTTGGAGAAGGCGAAGAAGCCAGCAAAGAGAAAATAACTTTTCCCCCTTTCTTTTTGATATACATTGTATAATTGGTAAATGGCCACTTGTCATCTACCAACTTTGTAGAATATGAATCGATTCAATGGATTTTGTAACGGCTTAATTCTTGAAGCCTATATGTAACACTTTGAAAATCAATGAAAAGGTCGGCTAATTTTTGGTGTGAAATACATCTTGTTGCGGAGTCAATCTGGAATGTGTTTTGTGCTATTTATTTACTATTCCATGCTTTTGTAAGTTTGAATGTTTGTTTTCCTTAAGTCGGATTGAAATCAGAAAACAGACAGAGCTCTGTTTCTACTCTTTAGTGCAATAAACCTACAGTGATCGGAGCATTACTTGGAGGTTGGGAAAATACTCATATGTCCTGTTTTAGATTAGATTCATCTACGTTGTTTCATTGCATTTTCATTTATTCAAATAGGATTCACTGTTGCATTGCCACTGGCGCGAATTCATAAGTATTGTGAAATCACGAAGTTGGTTAGAGTTAGGATCAAAATCTTTGCCGGATTAGTTTCTCATTGAGGGCTAGTTCGGTTACCTCTCTTGTTCTCTGGTTAAGAACATACTCTATTAGGATTTAGAGCAAACAAAATTCGTTGCATATCTTTCACATAAGGGAGGTGTACCTGTTAAAATTCAGAGGGAAGTTAGTTGAATAGATGATAACTTTCCAACTGTTCGTATTCATATTGTTTCTTAAGAGGTTTTTGGGCAAATAAAGAGTTAAATCTAAAAAGAACAATCTGTTTACCAACACAAGTCATCCTCCTCAATTACATCATGAAATTCATATAAGAACCATTGTTCAAATTCCTTCCAAGATGAGATACTTTGTGTAGGTAGTGATTCATAAGCTTGCCTCGCATTGTCTTTTAGTGTCCTGGCAAATAGCTTCATTACTTGATCCTCTGCACAAATTTCATAATCTTCTAAAAATATGTAAAATGCATCCAAATGTTGAAGTGTTGATTCATCCCATTCTCCATGGAATTTTGGTACAAGTTTTGAAAGTTGTGGGGATAACTTGCTAGGTTCATAATCAAAATTGCTGAAATCCAATGGCCTGATGCCATCTGGAATAAAAGACTTTCTTTGAAATGATTGATACATTTGAAATAAAACTATCAACCATCTCCTTCTGAGTCTTCTCCCTCAGCAGAGTTACCAACTGAAATCTTATTGAATAGAGTCACCACCTCTTTTGAGGAATATATTGATTTGTTGATCTTCTAGGTTCCTTCTTCCAGTAGAGTACGCTTCCAAACAAATGGATTTAATTGTTTTTTGAATCTGATTTGTGAAATCTGAAATTCTGGGTAACTTCACAATATATATTGTGAGCAACTCTCCCTAGCGGAGTCACCAATCTGTTGGTAACTTACTATTTATAGTACGTCATTGGGGTAGGGACAGGATCTTCAGTGGCAGTGTCATGTCAATGGTTAATGGTTATTATTGTTAGGAGATTTTATTACTGTTGATATGATTTATTTATGCATTAATAAAGTTAGATTATAAAGTTAAATATTAATATCTAACTTTTTTGATGCAGGACTATAGTTATGTGAGAAATATTTAAATGATAAAGGTCCCCTTACTTAATAATACAATGGAGACATAAAATGTAAATGGGGAGTTATGTTTATTTATCCCACATTGGTAAGATAAGTGAATGAACTCTTATGAGAGCATTATAAAAGATTTCCAAGGGCTCACTTTCAGGCAAGCTGGAACATACAAGAAATTGATGAAATTGTTTGGAGAGTTTTTCTCAAGGGCTTGGAGCATGAAATCCCTCTTCACTTACAATCTCTATGTTGTTGAAAGACAGTCTGGGGATTCATTTGGTATTTGCATTCAGGTAATACATTATACATAAAAAATTCTTATTCGCAGGTTAAGAGATCTGATGTTATATCAGAACTCGTGTGAAGAATTGTGGGGATATAGTTTGCATTCAATCAATGGTTGGAGGACAATCTTAAAAGGAAATAGGAGTTTATTGCTGTGCATTGACACATACTGGCCGCACCATATCAGAACTGCTGTAGCCGTGGTATTCCTGTCTAGCTGTCTCATTTGAGTTGCTAACAAAGTGGAAGCTGAGAGTTGGGTGTTGGAAGAGAAACGATTGGGTTTTGGGGGTTTCAGAATTGCATCTTGACAGAAACAAGACCCTTGTTCAGTGTCATTCTTCTCAGCTGCACCTGATTGGAGTTAGAAGGCATCTAGGGTTTGGAAAGCATGCAATGCTGTTATATGAACTGCAAATTGTCTTTTCCAGCATACCGATTTGATGGGTATGTCTCAGACTATTTGTAATCTCATTTAGTTGAATGGTATCCAGTTTTAGAAAGAAATTTGTACTTCAGACCTGATTTGGAAATTCTGAAAAAATCTAATGTGATTTTTTTTTGAGATAATATCTTTCTTTAATATATCAATGGTGCAATTCTTTACACTATTTGCATTCATATTATGATAGGATAAATCAGAATCAAACTCACAAATCATACATTAAAATCAAAAAAATATTATCAGACCAAACTAGGCAGCCTATTACAGGGCTTAACATACATTCTATTTTTTTATTAATGCTGGCCGACCCTCCTCCATTTTGGTGTCCTCTCCCACATCATCCCTCTTTGTAAAATGAAAAATAAATTTAAATTTAATGGGCTGCCCCTATTGGGGAATGAAAAATAAATATAATAATTGTATTTTAAGTGTAATCAACCCCTCTTGGATGGGTCAACTCCTTTGGGCAAAGGGGTATATTGGAAGGTATACATTCAAGATGAGTCGGGAAGAAGGAACGAATTTAGTGCAATATCCTTTAGATTTTGAGCAAAGGTATATACTTTGTTATCAGATTTATGGATCTGATTGAATAAGTTTATAGCATATTTGTGAGCAGATCTATGAGTAGAGTTATAGTAGATCTATGAGCAGGATTATAGCAGATCTATGAGCAAAGTTATAGCATATTTATGGGCAGAGTTAGAGCATATTTATGAACGAGCTTATAGCAGATATATAGCATAATTTTGAAGGAGAATTATTCCAAAGTAAATTGAGACTTTACTGTGTTAGGGGGTGCTGCCTCTCAATAGAAGAGAATCAGAGATTGGTGCCTCTTGCTGGGTTGGTGCTTAGTAGTGGGGATTGGTGTCTCTAGTGGGTTGTTGTCTACAAAGATTAGGAGGGATTGGTGTCTCTAGTAGGTTGGTGCCTACGATGTTTGTGCTCATCAAGTAAGTGGGCCCCCATATTTTGTTGTTTTGTCTTCAATAGATGGTTTCGAATTTGTTGAATGACTTGCTCATTTGATTGCACACAAAAGCCTGACTAGTGGTTTCATAAGTAGATTCCCTTTGTACAGCCATTTTGGCTTCAGAGTCAATATTGGCTGAATCAATCGCCAAAAGCTTGGTTGTAGATGTTCATAAATCCTCTTAAAACTGCCTTTGAACATTTGATCAGCCTTTGCTTCTCCTTGATGATATTGACAATGAATGAAAACCAAAATAGGGAATTGAACACTTGTTTTTTGATTGCACATTTGGATTTTAATTAAAAAACCTAATACCTTAAACTCGAATATGTGATCAAGGCCTCTTTCACCGGTATTTTTGATAATAAATCCATTTGCATCTGCAGACTGATAGACATGATCTGTTTGGTGATATATTTTACTAAATCCAAACCCCTAAACTTCTCTTAAGAGAATTATTTTGAGAAACATGAACACTTGATCAATATTGGGAATTTCCAACTTGTACATTTGATGGACCAACAACTTCAATTATAAATACATTCTTTTGTCATTATATGTAATATCTTGATTATTGACAAGTGTACTTGTTTGATCACTGGAAGGAAAAGTAAAGGCCCCACAATTTAGACATGGACATGCTAGTCCCAATGCATTTGCCTAAATCTATTGGAGAGAATTCTGATATCGCTTTCCATATATTATTGTTATGAGGAAGGAAGGATATAGTGGAGTTGATTAAGCCACAATTTAGCAAGTCTGATTACCAATTGAATGTTGAATCATGAGTGGATGCCAAAGGGCCATGGTTATAAGATACAGGTACAACTATGCAATGTATGAGTATGCTTATAGGCGATGATCACACAGTTATACTGAGGGGGGGGGGGGGGGGTTGGGTTGCGAGGAGGGCGGTGAATCAATATAGCAATATTCTTTTTACCTTTTAAAACTTATTTAATTACTTAAAAGATTTAATCTAATTTAGCACATATGAGAAGTCAAACAATGAGCAACACAACAACAACGGAATTTATGTGGAAACCCTTATGGGAGAAAACCATGGAAAAAATATTGCTAGTGTTTATCTCTTTCTACAAATTGTGTAGGCGCCAACCTACTAGAGACACGAACCCCTCATTCATTTTGTGAGCGCCAACCCACTAGAGGCACCAACCCCTCTTTCAATTTGTGAGAACCAACTCACTAGATTTCTCTTTAAAATTTATGCTATCTGTTTTCCCAATCTGCTATATTCTCTTCTTCAATATGCTATAAGCTGATCATAAATTTGCCACACAAATCTGATTACTATTTCCTCACAAATGTGCTAATAATCTTCTCACAATCTCCTCACAAATCTGCTATTAATCTTCTCACAACTTGCTCTTTATAAGTCTGGTGTATATGATGTATTTGTTCTTCTTTTACTCCACAACACACTTAACTTTCCCATAATGAGAATCTTATATCTTTTCAAGAGGGGTAATTTCTTTTAGAGATATCAACCTTCACAAAAATTAGACACAGCCTTGATCTCATGTTTTCAACAATAATTGCTTCTCCTTTTTTAATGTTTAGCAAATACTAATCACACCTTTTGATTAGCTAATACTAATTGCTTTGACTGCCAAGTGTTTTTTATTTTAGACAAGTTGCCACCTTAATATGAATGGCATCTCTTTAATCAAACAAATCACTGATAAATTTTGTACAAGGAGATTAATATGCTGTTGTATTATGCTGCATATTAATACTGAATGCTGCTTTATTCTTCCATAATAAAGTAGCTGCTATAAAAGGTGTTACCTTGCTTTTATGGAGTCCCCATTTTATATAAGGAAACTCCCCATTGTTATTAATGCCATCTGCTTCTTACTACGTTGGCCTTGTTAAGGATTTGTTTTTAATGATTGCCGTGTTAGTAATATCTTTTGGGAGTCCGCCAAAACTGTGTTAGTAATATCTCTATTTATAACTTTGCTCCTTGGATATGTAGTATACTTTGAAAATGGCATTTGACGTTAATAACAATAGGGACAATAATTGTGATATAAATTTTGAATTAGAAGTGGTGGAGTCAAATGGAAGCAGAAACTAGTGAGTCTGATGAGTAGTAGGATGATGACAACCATTAGCAAGTGGCCATTATTGCTAGGAGATGTGGATAGTTGCAGGAGCATGGAGAAGGGTATTGTTCTTGGCCATTCTTTATTTTGTTGTGCTAAGCATATTGGGTCTTTTTGTCATTTCTTGCTTTTTGTTCTACAGATCATATTGCTATAATAAAAATTAGGTCTTCTTGAAGTTTGTTGATGTTCATGCTATATATCATGTTGTGATAAATTTGTGGTAAGAGTACTGTTCAAATAGAAGCATTTGAGATACATAGTATTCTCTAGTTAGATATCTGTTCTATAGATAGGTAGATCTTACCCAAACCATAGCAGCAAAAAACTTTTGGGAAAAATATCGGCAATTAAAAGTATAAGGTTTTTTGAAAAGAATGAGAATTAATGGGAAAAAATCAGATTACAAAAATATATTAAAAAATGTTGAGAAAAGAGACAAAAATTACTTGTTTTTGAAATTTAAAGGCATTTCCATAGTGTAGAGATATAGAGAGCAAATAAAATTGAGAGTTTAACCCATGAATTATCTAAATGAAAAGTTTGTCTAATAGCAGAATGTTGTGTAGCATATAATTTTTGCCACTAAATGATTCTCTGGTAAATTTTGTATGAAGTTGATAAAGTTATTGCTAAGGTAACAATAAACAGTTAACTGAATGATATGCGAGTAAACCTAGAGTCTTGTTGTATGATTTGAGTGGATGGTGAAATGTTACAACATTGCATTCCAAATAATTATTAATATCAAAAGGATGTTTAATCATAGAGACTGCACTATCATAACAAACTTGAAAACTTTGAAAACTTAGTAATACCTCTAAACAGTGACAATAAACATGTTTGCATCCTAGCAAGTTCAAAGAAAAAAAACATCATATTAGGGCGAAATCTTCAAGTAGAAAACTTCAAAGAATGTATCATCCAAATGTAAATCTAATCAATTGATAAAAGAGAAACCATCTCATAATAGGCAGAGTCAATTGGGCATGACATGCATTTTCAAAGATTAAAGGTACAAAACCAAGTCACATTCAAAAGCTTTACTGATAAACCAAACATTCTAATTTAGTTGCAGTACTGAATCATATAAAGAAAAGATAGAAGATACACACAAAACACAATTTAGGATAGATATGCATAATATCAAAGGAAGCATAAAAAATCACAGTGACCAAGATTTTGATGTCACAAAGATTGGACATCTTGGTACAATATTGGGTTACATACAAACAACAGGCAGATTTTTTATGCAGCCAAGGGTTTTTGTACTACAACTTGGGAGAACGATAAATTGTTATGAAGACAAAGATGAGCTACACATAACATTACCTCTTCATTGTTAGTAATAAGACAATTAAAAAAATGGAACGATAGCATTGTATTTGTCATAGCCATCAAGCAAAGAAATGATATGATAGAGGGCCTGAATTAGCATTAAATTCTATCTTTTAGCCTAGATTATGGATCATTTTTTTCCAAAGAATAATTTACAGGGCTATCATTGTACAAAAAGATAGACCATCAAATGTTGTTTTGACCAGAAAACCACCCAATTTTCACAATAACAATTTTGTTGTGCAGAAAATCAAGATAAGTAGACATAAAATTAAACAATGATAAAGTAGACATAAAACTTGAAATAGACACAACTAACTAAAGTATAACCTTAGAATGTAGACCATTCACTTTTCATACAGTAAATACTAAAATACTCTCTTTGGATGGAAGCCTCACCAAAATAGGATATCTTAATATTTTTTATCATGTTAATTAAAATTGAAAGATCCTTGTGATGTGCACATTGAAAATTTTATTTAGATAAAATTAAACCATGATAAAGTAGACACAAAATATGAAGTATGACCAATGAGTGAAGATATAATATCGGAATATAGACCGTTCACTTGTTATAACAGTAAAATACTCTCTTTTGGATGGAAATCCAATCAAAATAAATTAGATTAATGTTTTTCATCTTCTTCATCTAAATTGAAAGATCCTTGTGACGTGCACTTTGCAAATTTTATTTAACAATTTATTCATCTATTTTTATGTGCTGGTTGAATTTTGTGTAAATACTATTTATATGGCGTGAAGTTATAGAATGTCTTTGCAGCAGTGTTACAACAAAAAATCGCCTAGCTTTGACTCAAATGCACCGCTTCGCGGCTCCTTGCAAGTTTGCAACTAGTTGTGCCTTTTATGCATGTCTCGATGAGCTCGTGTTTGTAGTTGTGCCCTAAAAATATTGCACAAATACACTATTGATAAAATATTTTACCATTTCCTAGGTTTCAGGGGTTTCACAAGTTGACAGGACATTGATCAAGGTTCAAGATGCAATTTAAATGCAAAAAAATGCTGAAAATTGTCAATAATTTTTAAAAAGATAGGATTTTTTTGGGGAAAAAATTGTTGGTGGGACAGATTCACAAAAGATCAGGTATAATAAGGATTTTTTTTGAGATTTTTGCTTCTCTGACCCAAACAAATATTGCTCCAGTTGTGTGAGGATATATCTTTATATATGTTTTTGGGGGAATTGCAATTGACATTAAGTCATGAAGAGAAGGATTAGCTTTTCAGGAATCCGGGTATCATGATCTATTCAATAAGGACGAAATTCATTTAATTTATAGTGCTATTGTTAATTTTCTCTATAGTCTGAGCCTATATACAAAGAGCCACTGGGTGGCACGTCCTCCCAAAATTTAAATAAAGCAACATCCTAAAGTCATGGGAAATCTGAAATTCTTATCATTATCACAGGGACAGGAAAATGTTTGTGATGTGTAGCCTGTAAAATAATGTAACAAATTAGTATAATGTATGTTAAGATTCATATCAATATAAATAAGATACTTTTACAGTTCTTAATTATCATTTATGACCAATTTTAATGAGTTAAAAATCAGTAGATTGTCTCCTATTTCAATTCTTGACACTTACAAAATCTTGTAGTTTCTAGGAACATTGCTCATCTTACACTTTCTTATATGGCAGTCAATCAATTCATTTCAGTCAATGTTTTGCAGTAGACAACAGAACAGTGGCCTGTCTTGGAAGCAAAACTTCAGAAGAAGTATGAAAGGTTGCATGGGGTTCATGGAACAAATGACTGGATAAGAATCTTAGACTACCAATGGCGGGTCCTTCGATTTAACAATCAGACTCGTGAAAGTGTTTCAAAAGTAGTGTTTATTCACACTGACTCCCAACCGAATCGCGTGTTTTTAATGCAACAGCCACACTGTTTGGCTTTTCCATGTGAGTCTTTTAACTTTCTCATAAAGCTCTTTATGTTTCACTTGGCCTTCTTGACAGTACTTAGATAGTTTAACCGAGCTTAAAATTTCTTTCTTTCTTTTAAAGTTAAGAAGTATTGTAGAAACTAATTTTGTGCTTTTAGTACGAAGTGTACAATTGTTTTGATCTATTCCGTTTCTCGAAGAACTTTCTGCATGTGTGTTGACCTTTGTAATACGTAAGCTCAAACATTGATATTTGTTGTCAATACATGGATCTGATTGTGTGAAATATATTATATTTCTTGCATCTAGGATGATGTGCCTGGTAGAGATCATGTAATGGAATAGTTAGGTGCTAAACACTGAATTTTTTAAGGTAATAAGACTGCATAAAGTACAAAGAAGTTTATGATTGTTTCTACAGTGCTTGGTTAGCTGTTCTGCTTGTCAGGTTGGCATCCGACAGTGAATGACCTTTAGTAGACTGGTCATGCATTCACTCTCGAGCACAAGTATTAGATAATAAGTATAACAGACAAGAGACAACTATAAAGGGTTGGCTCAATGTAGTGTCTCATAGAATACAATGAAGATACACACACGTGTGTACATGTGCACACACACTCATACACACATGCAAGGTAAGTAAATCCATCCATCATTGAGTTACCAATGGCAAGGATTAGTGTACGAATTACATAAATATACAGTTATGCACAGTTACATAAAAAATTACAATGTGGGTGGGCAACCATCAGAATTGTAAATCCACCTGTCACCAAGTTGCCAATCACACAGATTAGTGTAAGGGTAATATGGTAAATAATGACGACATTGTAGTAAAAGGTGAGGCTTATTTTAAGTTGTGGTCCTTACATGCATTTTCTACCAACTGAACTTCATTTTAGATTTTTTCCTATCATTTTCTATGTAGCAGTGCTGGCAACTCTAAAGTTTATAATCTTCTAATAATTAATTGGTTGAGCTTGTAGATGCTACTTTTTAAGTGGATTGCAATTGTCCTTATTTACTGATTGTGATTTTCTTTCAAACAACACTTATGGAAGCCATGTTATCGTTCCTAGGTCCAAGTTTAATGCATATTTCTAGTGAAGACAGAACGGTAAATCACAGGGGCTAATTCACACATATAAGCAAAATAATATTTTGGGATGGAAATAAGTCGTAAGATTACAATTGCACAATGTAAAACACATATGCAAGGATAATCTGTAATTATTTTAAGCAGTGAGGGTATAGGGTACATTGATTACCAAGGTGAGGGTGATGCCTACCCTGGGATGAATCCCTTGTATGGTTTGTATATGATATGCCACAATGCAATCTCTTACGATGATGACTAAATTTAAGTTGGGAGCCTTGTTCTGAACTTTGAGCTCCTGCACATAGAACTAGCTGTACATGAAAGCTGGAAGTATATTACATCCTATCAACTGTTACATAATTCATTGCACATGATTGTATTGAGACTTCAATACATCGCGACTTCAGTTTTTTATACTCACACTAAATTAAGATACTCCTAATCCTAACATAACATGATTTATTGTTGTCCCAATATGAAGTCCTGATTGACTAATAACAAAATAAGAAGCTTCAATTACAAGGGCTAATGTATTCATTTTTCACTAGACAGAAGCATCCTCCTTAAGTGATGCACATTGACTACAATTTAAATGCTTTTGTTGATGGTCTGCAACTCCAATATTGGTACTGCTCTTGCTGGTTTTTTAATCCTCACTACTTATTGTCAATATTCCTCATTTCTTTTTCAGGATGCAGTGCTGGTAATTATTCTGCTTTCTTCAGGAAGAATTTGTTTTCTAGTGGAAGGTCCAAAATCAATATGCTTTTTAGGAAGTGTTAGGCCATTTTCTTGTCATAGCAAAAATCCTAAGAAAATGGTCTAGCCCTGCAAAATTTTGTGAAACTACCTTGTCCTGCCTGCAAGCTTGTTTTAAATGTGCGAAGAAAATTTACAGTGTTTCATGGCTTGCACCCTTAGCCCGAGATAGTTTTCCATATCACCAAGCTCCAGTTCTGATCTCATGTGCTTAATTGCAAAAACCAGGGAGGTATTCAAATTTTAAGGTCTGCAGGAAATAGTTTATTTCACGTCGGGGGGTTTCAAAAAATTGTCTAAGTATAAAAACCCTGGATGTTTTCTATTTCTTCATTACCTTTTTGCCGAAGTGTAGAAAACCCTGGATGTTTTCTACTTCGCATCCTTGCATCTCTTCCCTGACGTCATCTTTTCTCATTTGCGCTATTGCGACCGAGTGACACCTGTCATGGCGGGCCCGGTTTCTTAAGGCTAAGAAGCGGTTAAAGTTTGAACATGATCGACAGTCGTCGTGATGTCACAAAGAATAAGTGCTCAGATGTTAACCATTGTGGCATTGCGACAGCCATCCGATGGAATGATCGAGGTCTAGGTGGGTCCGCTACCAGATGTTGCCGAGGTGCTTGTTTTTGATTGGTGACGATGTGAATGTTGTCAGTGGGACCAGGGTTTTCAGCGTGTTGCAATCCTTCCTATAAAAGGATTTTCAAGATCATTTAGAAGGGTTCCAAATTTTGGTAATCTAAAGGGTTCCAATTTCCCTGGTTCCATGAATGTTCTTTCCAGTAATATATTTCCTTCTTCTCTGCATATAGGGTGTTCCCTCTTTCCTTTCTGGCTTAGAGAATATAATATAAGTTGTAACAGTCTGTCTTATGAATAAGAATTTAATATTTTCATATTACTATCAGATTGTCTCCATTTGAGTCTTGAACTTGTTGATTATAGCATCAAGGGTGTTTTAATCTTTCTATTGTATTTCCAAGGTGTCTACAATAGAGTTGTTTTCGCAAAAACAACTGAGTTTAGGAATGGTTTTCAGATGTGTATGAGCTGAGGTATCATGGGTATGTCATGCTTTTCTTTCAGTGGATGCTGATTAATGTATTGCTTGTTCCTAGGTCTCTTCTAAGGGGAGGGTTAAAGTCCTTTGAATAGGTGATAGCATATCTGGGTACATAGGTGGATTGCTAAGTATGGTCTGATCAATGGTGTATGTTTGGTGTAAGACATCAACATATTAGGAGATATTGTTTTCTTTATTCATAGCTCCCTGTTGCAGTGATGTATTTGACTCTGCTGCCCATTGGATAAGGCACTGGTCTATGAGAGACTTAGGGTATTTCAGGGGTCCATTCAACCCACAACATAAAATCATTCAAATGAAATACTTTTCTCTTTCATGTTGATAGGAGTAGTTTCTATTTTTCAGATTCATTCTATGCAAGTAAGTTATTGCATAAGATTTGTGGTTTCATTGGGGTACAGGATACCTATAGGGATTTGAAAGCTATTCCACAGTTATGTATTTGCAGGCTTGTTGTTTGTCAAAAGAAACTATGAATGTGTAGATAAGGCAATACCCGCTTGAGTGATGTGGAGCTCGAAGAAGGAGGATATCTTTCAAGCCTCATCAATTGGCCCTTTTTCTTGTCAGAATTTGGAGTGGTTATTGAGAGTCAGTGACATTAGTTTGTCAATTGGATTGTAAACCTGACAGTGGGAAAAAGGAGACCAACAGGAAGAATGCTTAATCTCCTAGGTTTTTCATTTTTATTTATTTATTTATTTTTTGATTGGTAAGGAGGGATTATTTAGACTGGACTGACACAAGTGATGTTCACAAGGGGGACCTCCTCACCATCAACATACTCTGCTTAATCAACTTTATTCAACCAAGATAACTTTGATGACCTAATGAAAAAGCTAAATCTTTTTTGTGTTGCCTCTGGGGCAAATCTGTCAGCAGCAAAATCTATGTTGGTAAGTTGGGTAGAAACCCTCCTAGAGTGGTTTACTAAATATGAATTCCAATGGGGTGGGCCCTATAAGCAAGTTAGGTGCCTAGGAATTCCATTCATTTTGAATCCATGACATGTGGGAATGGATAAAAATTAAAATTGTCAAGAAATTAAATAGTTGGAACAAACAGTTATTTCCTTGGCAGGAAGAAAACAAGTATGCCAAAAAATTCTCTCCTCTTACAATCTCTATTACTCCTTTGTGTGGCTATTTAATAGCTATCAAATAAATGAGATCCAAAAGAAAATCAGGCGATTTCTATGATTTGATGGAAAAGAAAACAGAAAGAGGCACTCAGTTAAATGGGTTTGGTGTTACATAAAGACAAATGGAGGTAGAGGATTAAGAAACCTAAAAAAACATGGCATAGCCCTAGTTGTTAAATTGATACTGAAAGCCTTGAAAGCGAATGATCCATGGAAGATTCTGCTATGGAACAGTATCCAGTTGGCTGTCCCAAAACAAGCCAAAGCTTGGAAGCCATAAACAACTGCAGTTTGTCAAATATCTTCAATGTTATGTTCTTATAGGCAGTTTTGTAATTGTAAACAGCTAGAGTTCAATATTTATATTAGCCTTTTTGTAACTATAAATGAATCCTTTTCATATACTTACATCTCCTACTGGCCTTGCATGGCTAGCAATCTGTATTAGTAGATATTAGTGACATAGACCCTACATGGTCTTGCAAGTAGTGATATGGCACTTATGATATAAACAGGTTACATATGATGTAATTTTTTGCTATTAGCAATGTATTCTCAATCCCCCCAAAAACTAAGAAGCCTCACAATGGAAGTCCAAAAGTGATCGCTTAGAATTCCAACTTAAGATGTCACTTTGGGGATTTGAACATGGATCTCCATCCTGAAGACCTTATGGCCTTGCCATTTAATCACAACCCCATTAGGATTCACTAAACCCACTCATTAGCCTACAAGAATCTCATGAATAGGCTAACAGTCTCTCCATGCCTAACTGGCTTAGGAAGGGGACATTGCACATTTCCTTGCATGCTTCACTTTCTTTGGTCCTCACTAGTTTGATTGATTTGCCCATATGTTTCAATAGTTTGGACTTGGTTTGAAACCTCAATGTTGTCATCTTGTCATCATAATTGTACAGTGTTGACCTCATCTAATTTTTGGAATTGCAACCCAATCAACCCTTGCTTATGCCATCATTGTACAATGTTGATGCCATCGAATTTTGGAGTTATGGCCCAATCCACCCTTGGTGATGTCATGTTGACATCATCATTGCACAGTGTTGACATCATCATGACATCAGGTTCGCATCACCCTTTTCATGCCCAAAGTGTTTCTAAGTCTTTTGGAGTCAGACTTTCAGCCTTTCCCTATTTTGGTATCCATCATAAGGACATCTTTACACTCCTGACATCCAAAAAGACTTTCCCTTGTCAGAGTTTCCTCTTTGGACTTATGTAATGTCTCCTTTTAGGATATCTTGGAATTTCAGGACAATTCCTTAAGTTTCTTAAACTTGCACTATCTGATCTTGCAATTAAACTATGTAATGGATAACATGAAGATAAATATGTATAAATAACAAGTCACTTGCTACCTCTGATAAATGCGATTATATGTATGCAGAGAGAATTGATATTACTTGCACTTAGTGCAATGATCTTTGCCATGTCAAATATGGCAATATGGTAATGCAGTGGGATTTAATGATATTGCTTATAGCAGTACAAATTTCTGTCTCTGATATAAAAATTCTTAAATCATTCAATGTCTGATCTGTAATGTTTGCTTATAGCGATATAGTTTCTGTGTCTGATCTGTAATGTTTGCTTATAGCGATATAGTTTCTGTGTCTGATCTTGATATATTCATTGCAACAACAAATGTGATGGTGTGTCTGATATAATAATGCTATCAATGGTGCCGTCTCTGATTTGCAATTATGTGCCTCTTGATCAATATCCCTCCTTTCTATTTTTTTTTATCTTGGTAGTCAAACCACTGTAGCCTCCATAAATACATCTGATCGTCTTACCTTGCATCTACCATATCTTGCGAACAAGAACTAGAAAATATAAACTGAAAACATACTGTTTTACAAGAAGCTGAAAATATATGATTTGCCTTAACATTATA
This sequence comes from Chamaecyparis obtusa, assembly GCA_027943335.1. Classification (NCBI taxonomy): domain Eukaryota; kingdom Viridiplantae; phylum Streptophyta; class Pinopsida; order Cupressales; family Cupressaceae; genus Chamaecyparis; species Chamaecyparis obtusa. The sequence continues at coordinate 58,195 of BSBK01000569.1, forward strand.
TGGAGAAGCTGTTGTACTTGCAGGTATCGCAGAAGGTTAGGTGCACATCACTACTATATGTTTTTGACTCAGTTACCGGTGCATCCACCTAGCCCTGGGATGCGTGCAGGAGTGGATGCTGGAGTGGTGCGCACAGGATGTGTAGTTTGCCGCAGAAAAACCAAGAAAGAACAGAACAGAACTGGGCACATGAGCTGCTCTCGCCAGTCACGTCAGTAGCCACCGTGCCACCTCGTCCAGCTCCGTTTCACCCAGCATGACACCGTTCGGTGTAAACAGCAATCATTCGGTCTAACATTTCATTGACTTAGAATGTCATACGATAATATTCGATTCACATTATAATAGACATTAATATTAATAATGATATTAATATAACAATATTAATATTATTATTTATTATTATTTTATCTATATAATATTATATCTGATATAATCAATATTATATATTATATTAATATTAACAATAATTATGTCAAATATTATTATATTGATATATTTATTATTATTATTAATATAATTATATATTATATTAATTTTATCCTCTATCTGATCGAAGCTACTATAATTAACAACTCTTGAGAAGAGAGTAGAGTTGAATGATTGATATTGTTATTGCATGATCACGGAGATAACTAATATATTATGTCTAACTGATATATTAATAATTAAAATTTAAAACATTACAAACATAATATATTAATATTAATTAACATATATTAAAACATTACAAACATCAAATATTATTTTAATCAAATATATTATGTCTAACACACACAAAGATATATATATATATATATATATATATATATATATAAGAACCGCACCCAAATGCATCCGCATCCCCTAAAAAAAAATTTTCGCGCATCCCGCATCCGCATCCGCATCCGTATCCACACCCGAATCGGTAACTTAGGTTTTTGATGATGATTCTCTATTCGATGAAATCAATACCCTTATATATTATCATCTCATATTTGATGGTTTTCTGGTTAAGTACCTGAGACTCCCTTTATACCTTTTATCTCTTAAAAGTGACACCTCTTTGACAAGTTATATCTTCTCATTTTAAACACACCTCTTCATAACAATCCAATAAGCCTTCTTTTATGATTGTTGTCTACTTAGTTTCTTACATTAACAATTCTTGATAATGATTGGTGATATTAATGCCACTTCTTAATTTATTATTGATAATGTATTCCTTGGCATGGTAATGCAATTACTTCCTTAATATCATCACTGTTACCTTTACCATTCAATTCACTGAGCTAATCGGCTCCTTGTAGAATCGTTGTTGTCCATCTATGGGGTGGCATTAGTCAATGCTTGAACAACATATCAGATCGCTATTTCTCCACCGTTGTTGTTTACTTACGATATGTAGTTACAGGTCTTTAAGTGATCTGTTATGTGTCTTGAATGATGGATATCCATGTGCTCTCATTGATTATTAGTTGTAGTCAAATTCGAATTCCACCTTGATCAATACTGAATCCTGATCTCTATTACTGCATATGCTGTCAATTTATCATTTTGTACTGATCTTAATCATTATTCATTCTTGAATTGTTTTTTAGTATTGTCCATAATGATCTTATCTTCAGAGTAATTGATTCCATGGTATTCTTCTCAAAACTTTGTGAGGTGTTGTAATTCTGATGGAGATACAATTGCTTTCAATCTTCAGTTCGCTGGGAGTCGATGCCACCATCAACACAAGTGGATAGAGTCATTCCAAACGATACTCCAAGGGTAGGTATCTATGCAGACCAGAGTCGACTCCATCAAAAACCATGATTTGTTACGATACTTCTCAACCCAAAATCATCTGATGCTGACAATTATTGTGTATGAATCGGTTGCTGTTCATATCTTTGATCATTCTTCTATTTGCATTCTTTGTATGTCTTGGTCAACAAAGTCAAGACAAATGTACTTTCTTTCCAGTTGTTTGTATCATTATAAGATGCCATTTAATCGATATCTGCTGCCTTTTCATATTTCCAGCGCATTGATCAATTCTCATGTTATTCCATTTTTGAATTGCTGTTTAATGGCGATATATTGATTTCATAATTCCGTGTCATTATTCAACTTAGTCCTAGTATACTGAATCGTAAGATAAAACACGTAACTTCTTGTAATGAATCCGAATCTCCTCATATCGACATGTAACCATTAACTGTTTATCGATATTATAATTTCTTAATGCCATATAAATAAGTTTTAATCTTTAATTAAAACTTATCAAATCGTATATCTTTTAGGTCCTGAATTTGGGATATTACAACTTACCTTTCCCTGCATCCCATTTTGGCATGACCTTTAGTCCATCTTCATTGTTCGGCAGGCCCAACCATAAGTTTTTTGGTTTGAATTATTTTTGAATTCTGCAGTTTGACAAGTCCACCTAGTTATCTTTCATTTTCTTTGTTACTCACCAAAATGGTACAAAAGGTAATGTGGGCATTGGAAAGGTTCTAACATGATAGGAAAGGTACTGACAATGAATTGTATTTTGATTTCATTGCTCAAGAAGATTAAAGCATTAAAGCATAGTTTTGGCATGTGTTTGAAGCAGTTTCCTTTGATGGTTTGCTATAGATGGCTCAGGTTTCATTGAATGAGTGATTTGGCCTTGCACCTAACTAATGAAGCCCTAAAATTATTTTTTAAACACTTAGAGAGGAATGTTGTTGACAACTGGTGATGCCATTGCCACGTTGGAGTTATTGTTGACAGTATTTTTCTTGTAGTGATTGTATTTCATGTCTAGTGGGACAATCTTGTAACACATTTCATGGATTCTTCCATGCCTATTGCACATAAATTAGATGAGGGTTGGTGAGCAAGTTAATTAGAGATCTTCACGAGTGGTTTCTCGGAGATCATTAGTATGTTCTTTGACCTTAGGGGAGCTCATTTGAGGTTGGAGGATGTAGGTGATGACAACAAAATGGGATAAAGTTGTGCTTGCTGGTTGAGCCATGTTTGGATGCTCTAATTTTAGAGCTATGTAAAGGTTTTGTGATTCATCATAATGGGTTGGACTTTTTGCATATATATGTGAAAAGGCTCATCAGGGTTGAGCTCCAAATTGTATTGTAACTTATGTAAATGAATGTAATTGAAATTTCGAATTTGTGAGTTTTTTTAATGGCAATGCATAATCTTCTTACAGAATCAGTATCAGATGTGCCTTTTCCTTGCAATAAATTCTATCTCTCATGTTGAAGAGTTTTAGGGAATTCAAAGAACCTCCGAGTTTACATTTGCTGATTTTCTGTGTTAATTTGTGTCAGTTCACACTCGACCAATTTTTTATAACTGTTTTGTATCCATGTGGCTTTATGCTGAAGCCTACATATTTTTGGGTAAATAAGTGGAACTCTTAAATCAATTTAGGATCACTAAGTATGGCCATACTCATAGTTGAAAAACTCAAACTCAACAATAACTCAGCAAACCCAAAATTTTAAAAACCTGGGAAAAACTCAGCAATAACTCGACAATTTTATTGAACAAACACACACATTACTAATTTTGTTGAGCATATTACCGATTTCCATCATATATAAATCAAAATCAGAATTTGATACATAACATAGACCAAAAAGCAAGTTCAACTCTAAATGAGCTATAATGCGACTTCCATTGGCCATATTATCTGTAGATGTTGCCTCATCTAAAGAGATTTTTAGCAATTTGTGCAATAATAATGACCAAGTAGGCATACTCAAGAGTTATGTCCCAATTCCCTATCACCCCCTCATTGTAATCAAGTTTTTTATTTGACAGACTCCAATAACTAATAGGGATTTGGGAGTGGAGACCCCAATGAGGTTGAGGGGTAGTGTCCCTCATGGATTTCTAGGGGCATTGCTCCTAACGGGGTCGAGAGGGGGAACCCCCGCTGCCAAGCCCAAATTAAGACCTTTGAAACCATTACCACTGTAATGTCCCCGATTCGGGACCTAAAAGATATAAGATTTAATAAGTTTTAATTAAAATATAGAAACTTATTAATATCAGCCTTTATTGTTTATTGACAAGAATATAGTATTGGTAAAAAGTTATTGATTAGTAGCAAATAATCAGAGATATCGAGAAACATAAGTTGTGAAGAAAAACAATAAGTTGTGTATGTGTCAACAATCCTGAAGGTATCGAGAAACATAGTTGATGAATATCATGCAACGAGGAAAACAAATACAATATTTCACTCATGATCGATAAGTAATTACTATAACATGGGAAGGCATAAGCAATGTTAACTTAGAACATTAATATAGGCATAGTCAATGTGACTAAGGAATTCTGAGCCTTGTATTGATTATTACAGACGTCCACTTATCTTTTAAGAAATCATTGAATTGGTTACCAGCAAAGGTCAATATCATTATAACTATATCTAATCGATAAAGGGAAGGATTAATGTATTATGGTCGGCGATTGTGTTTATTGGAGGCACGATGATAATTAATATCAATAAGTATTATTCATATCAGGGATTAATATATATAATTACCCATTGCCATTAGCGTACAAACACACAAGTAATGAAGTGGTGTGATTAGTAATAGAAGGGAAATGTATGGACATGAGACACACCCTTTGGGAACGTGACTTCTCACTCCAGCAATAAGCTATAAGAAGGCATTCCACCTCATTCAATTGATCATCAAATACATATCATCTTTTCCTTATTATCCTGTTGGATATACTCTGTTTAGAGCCAACAGCCTAATCGTCTTACTGATGCATGTACAAAAAACAAACATCAAAAACACCATCTAAGGGATTGCGCAGTTTAGTTTGTATATTGGAGAAGGCATCCATTTAAGTGCAAGCATCTATTGACAACCAGATACAACATTGATTGCTTCTGGGCGATTACTTTTCACTGCATAACATTATTGGTATATCAGATATCACAGCATTGGTATAGATATCAATTGCATATTTCCATTGTAAATTAGAGACAGCATAATCGATCTATTATTGCAAGTCTCAGAATTCATCTTTCATTGTTAGGGTCCATTGTATATAAGATATTACGAATTCCATATAAGACATATTGAATGCATTGTGTTATCATATCAGACACTATCAGATAATTGACATTTGTATATATATCAGAAATCACCTTGATATTCATTTATCTTCCATTACTTGCTTAATTCATACTCATTGGACATAGTAATAAAGGGAGATTAGAGTAGTAGTTCCAGTCTTCATACTTAGCCAAAAAGGGGACATTACAATTGGTATCAGAGCTAATGAACCTGCCAGCCAGATGGGGAAAATCTTTCAAATCAAGGGAAACAATTGAGGAATTAGTATAACTAAATATGGGAGAATATGAAGAACTCAACAAGTGCATGCATCAATGCATGGTAGAGAAAAAAAACATAGAAAAAATTGCATCAATTGTTGAGCAAACTAACACCCATATACAAGAATGGCAACAGAGAAGGTAATAAAAACAATTTATTTGAACTCCTACAACAAATTCAGAGTCACTTACACAAACATTCCCATCTAAAATTGAAAGGCAAGAAACCAATGAGCCAACATTAGTAGATCTATTAAATAGTAGCCTTCAACAAGATATTTCTTTATAGGGCTACATTGATCTACGGATAAAGTACCTACCTAAGGAGCAAAGAAGTCATCACTCGAACCTAAGAAGGGGAATCAAAGAGCAAAAACACCTTAAGGAACATGAGGTGAATGATTGCCCTACTACAATTGCATCAAGAGTCTCACCCATCTGCTCCTCATATAAAATGGAGGCATTGGAAATGGTCACATCAAAAGAAGAAAGTGTAATTGCAAAACATGAAACCCTAGAAGAGGTCAAAGTGAGAGATGATCATCGAACACCACAAGTGCAAGGAAAGGAAAAGGAGGCTATTGACTCTTCATCTATCACAAATGAGTTAAGAATATGGCTCCATAAGAATAGTGAGGATGACCTCACATCCTCACAAGGATCATGCACAGGGGATGCCAAATTAGAGGTTGAGTCTAGGAACCATAATTCACATTTGGTTGAATTCATTGGAGATAATTTTTTTTTTTTGCCTCCTAAAGAAAACTTAGCAGCCATGTTTGTGAAAAAGATGAGAAATGCTTTTAGTCCATCAGAAGTCACTTCGTGTATTCCGCTTCATCATCTTGAAGTTGATAAACAAGGGAAATTGACATTAAAGGCAGGGAGAGATGAATTACAAGAGATAGTAAATATAAATAGAAGACCCTCTACAAGTCATGGAAACCAAATCATTGCGAAGAAAATGATAAGATAAGAAGTCTAGAAGGAACATCACACTTCGTGGAACCAAGTGACAACAAAGGAATTGATGAAGACTTAAAATATTGCCCAAAGAAATCAGATCAAATAAAGTTGGAAGAAGCGGAGCTTGGATATATGAACAAGGATAAATCTCGACTCATCCATAATCCCTTGTTTGAAGTTGAAATGGACAAAGTTTATGACAACCTCTCGACTCATCCATAATCCCTTGTTTGAAGTTGAAATGGACAAAGTTTATGACAACCCACCCTTTTAAGTGAATGAAGTGGTTAGTTTGAAGTTACACAATGGTGAAGATGAGGATAAATTTTGGGATCCAGGTACATCTTCAAGCAAGGAAGTGTTGAGATATGTTTGGGACAACATGACAAGCCCTCATAATGCCATCACTAAACATTCTCCATTCAATTTACAATAGGATGAAATTCAGAAATGGATTTCTTCTTTAGAGCAAAGATTGAGAAGATGTGATATCCCAATATATATTTCTAAAATATTAATAAATGGGCAAGGAAAGAACATACCTTGTCTTTGTATATAATCTGTATTTTTTTATGTCAGTATAGAAATAAGTCTATGATAGATGGAGCTTGGCATTCACCAAGGCATCCATCCACCGTGTAGACACCTTAGCTATGATGATATCTACAAGTGACCCAAGATGATCACTTGTAAACACCACCACAACTAGTGAGCTATACGATGGACCGATGACTTGATGATCAGTTTTGGTAACCATCATCATGTGATCACCATCATGTGTGCACTGTGCAAATGCCATCGACATACATGCATCCATCCATGACATTCCATACACTCCATCATATACATATGCATAACAGTTATCTCTGTCATACATACATACACAATGGATGTATAACCATGTCATACATAGATACATCTATATTGATGTAATTGCATGTTCACGCCATCTCGTTATAACCTCATTGCCTCATATCATAATTGCCTTGATCATAAACACATTACATTATCGCTACATAATCATATCTGCATCATAAATCATATTTGCATTGCATTACCGTATGTTTCCATACTAGCCGATCCGCATACTAATTGCATTGCATTACCATGTGCTTCCGCACATAGCCGATCCACATATTATTGCATTATCATGTGTATCCGCACTTAGCCAATCCACCAATTATTGCATTATCATATGTTTCCACACTTAGCCGATTCTCATAATTGGGCTGCATTAACAATACATAATCAACATATGATTAATGACATTCACTGCAATAATCATCCTGATTATTGTGATGAATAATGGTGACTCTTCATTTAATAGTATCATGTTGAGAGGTGACTATTTCATCATGCCTTTTCACTTGAGCGATCATGTATATATGGAGATCGTATCATTGCAAGAAAGGCAAGATACAGATTTGAGAATATAAAATATAATTGTCCCCTTGTGGATCGCCCTGTTTAGAGCAACCAATTTCTAGAAGCAATCGAAGGTGCAAGCATTCATATATATATATATATATATATGTATATCAGAGATGACATCAACCCAGAAGCATAATCAATTAAAGATATATCTGAGATGGCTTCATTGTCAGCGCATAGAGATAAAGACTGATCAGACACAGCCTATGCAATATCCATTTATTATTGTACCAGATAGTCTCTTCATTGGAGACAGTATTGCCATTATACCAGACAGCCTGTATATCAGCGTGGATCAATTGCATATATCAGAGACAGTGTTTCAGGTTACCAAGCTTATATTTCATTGCAGTATCAGATACAGCTCATTTAGATTATTGTTATGCAATCATTCTAATTGCTTGGAAGTGTATGCATTTGGAATTAATATTCATTTCCATTGTACTTAGCATTTGCAATTGGAATTAAGTATCAAAATAAACCATTTTATTAATTATAGAATTGTGGAAATTCCCTTAGTGTCTCAAATTAGATAAAAAGGGACATTACAAAAGAGAATGGTTGAGTTTAATAGCAAAGGGAAGTTACACTTCCCACACATATCTTATGTTAAACAAGATTACAACATTGGAAGATCAATTGGGCTTCATGGCATCTTTAAATCCATGAAAGTTAATGGTTTCTATCTCCATCACAAGGGATAGTAACATTTACCAACTTTCAAAGTCATTCATGATTATAAGAAGTTGGAACAATGGAAATAATCCTCTTGAATTCATGAGGAAAGATGATAAGAGTTTGGTTGTATGGTTGAACACTGTTCTTTTATCATCAATGAAGATTGTGTCCATGAGTTTATGCATTAAACACTTCCTAATATCTCCAAAGAGGCATTTACAGCGTGGTCATGAAAGTCGGATTGTTGGAATCAGAACAACTAAGCATCTTCTTGATGGAACACAAGGGACGATTTGGGACTCAATTTTCAGTTGGAGATCTAAACTTTGGAATCTGGAAGTCTACATAATGGGTGAATGGCATAGTAACTTCAACAACATCAACATGAAAGAATGGATGTATGTGGTCTCATTCTACATATTTACTTGGGATCCAGGAATTGTCTCGACTATATAAGAATGTTTGTGGGCAAGCATTCTCCAAGAGGGGGAGATTGTAATGTCCCCAATTCGGGACCTAAAAGATATAAGATTTAATAAGTTTTAATTAAAAGATTGAAACTTATTAATGACAGCCTTAACTGTTTATTGACAAGAATATAGTATTGGTAAAAAGCAATTCATTAGCGGCAAATATCAGAGATGGTGATGTGGCTGAAAGATGTGAATAACAACAGCAAGCTGTGCAAATGTCAACAATCCTGAAGATATCGACAAGCGTAGTCGATGAATATCATGCAACAAGGAGAACAAAGACAGTGATTCACTCATGATCGATAAGTGATTACTATACTGTGGGAAGGCACAAGCAATGTTAACTCTAAACATTAATATAGACATAGTCAATGCGACTAAGGAATATGGAGCCTTGTATCATTTATTACAGATGTCCACTTACCTTTTAAGACACCGTTGAATGGTTACAAGTGGAGGTCAGTAGCATCATTAATAAATTTAATTGATAAAGGGAAGGATTAATATATTATGCTCAGCCATTGGGTTTGTGGGAGGCACAATGATAATTAACATCAATGAGTATTAACCATGTCAGGGATTAATATATATAATTACCCATTGCCATTAGCGTACAAACACACAAGTAATGAAGTGGTCCAGTTAGTAATATAAGGGAAATGTATGGACATGAGACACACCCTTTGTCAATGTGACTTCTCAATCCAGCAATAAGATATAAGAAGGCATTCCACCTCATTCAATAGATCATCAAATACATATCATCTTTTCCTTATTATCCTGTTGGATATGCTCTGTTTAGAGCCAACAACCTAATTGGCTTATTGGTACATGTACGAACAAAAAACATCAGATACGGCATCTAAGGGATCACACAGTTCAGATTGTATATCAGAGAAGGCATCCATTTAAGTGCAAGCATCTATTGAAAACTAGATACAGCACTGATCGCTTCTGAGGGATTACTCTTCACTGCATAACATTATTGGTATATCAGATATCGCAGCATTGGTATAGATATTGATTGCATATTTCCATTGTAAATCAGAGATAGCATTATCAATCTATTATTTCAAGTGTCAGAATTTATCTCTCATTGTAAGCATCCATTGTATATAAGATATTACAAATTCCATATTAGACATATTGAATGCATTGTGTTATCATATCAGATCACTATCAGATAATTGACATTTGTATATATATTAGAAATTACCTTGATATTCATTTATCTTCCGTAACTTGCTTAATTCATACTCATTGGACATAGTAATAAAGGGGGATTAGAGTAGTAGTCCTAGTCTTCATACTTAACCAAAAAAGGGACATTACAACCACCAATGAAATTCATTCTTTTTCACAAGCAAGAAAAAAACAAATTATATGAATTTGGACAAGTTTTTAATAAAAACTTGCATTATTTTGCATTTACTTGCGAGTTTTATAGGAAACAATTGCCAAGAGTTTTTTAAAACCTGGTGAGGGAGTTTTTGGGCAAGTAACTCGCCTAGCATTTTGACTTGGGAGCACTCATGAGTCATACAAAAACTTGCTGAGATTTTCATCTATGGGTGTACTGTTAGGATAAGAAAGTATTTGAGGGTTTAAGCTCAATAAGATGGAGCCAATCACTTTACACTTATTTGAGAATTGGGGTTTGCTTTGCCATTAGGGTTTCCTTTGCAATCTACTCTGTTGTAGGATTTAGTGTCAATCAACCTTCAAGGCTTACCATCCGCACCCACTAAAATTAAGATTACAAGTAATATCTTATCTGTTTTATTTTTTGTTTGCTTGGCCATTGTGTGCAGTCTATTATTATGAAAGTTTGCTACATTTGTTGTAACCTTGTAACTATTAAAACCCTAGGGACTAGTTGCAAAGTATATTGAACTCAATTAGTGATGTGTATGTTATTTTATTGAATATATCTCGAGTGATTTGTGAAAAAGGCTTATCTTCAACTACATCATATGACATAACTTAAAGAGATTTATAGGTTGAATGATAAATCTCACATGAAAACCTATAACCATACCTAAAATGCACAGTCATGTTTTGGGGGGGTTTTCTTCGAGTATTGATTGTTTCATCCTTAGAAGGATCTTTGGAATCATCCTCCCTAACTTTATAGGGGTCAAAGTGTAGTAGGGGCTAAAATCCCCTTGTTCGTTAGCCTTTTTCCAATTCTTGAGTGAAAGATAGGTGCTCTTTATGTGCATATGTTAATCCTAACTGGTTACTGAGGGGGGGGGGGGGTGAATCAGTAAATACAATTTCTACTTCAATTTATCCTTCTATATATATATTCGTGCAAATTTAAAAGAATATAACAACACTCATAAATAGAAATTGAAATGCACAGGTCAACACAACATATATACGTGGAAACCCTCGGTTAGAAGGAGAAAACTACGATGGGACAAAACCCACAACTTTACTATTGCAGTAATAAAGATGCCTTGTTAGAGGCTTACAAAGCATGGGTAAGAGTGCTACCTGGTTAAGGGATTTGGTAGAAGACCTATTAGGATCTTGACTTTGTTAGGAGTCGCCTTATAAGAGGACTTTCAACACCAATAAAGATGTTATCCGGTAAAGAGATTTATACAAAGAACCTGTTAGGGTTCACCTTGATTAAGGGATTTGAATATGCTTCACAATCTAAAGCAATGATCTTATGATGACACTTTTTGTCTAATCAGATCATACCTGTTACCCTTTGCTTAGCTTGGTTGTTGAACCTTTCTCTGTCCTTCACCTCTTGTGACTGTAACTCCTCTCAGAAGATTCGGCTCTCCTGCTCGTGATATTCAACAACACTCCTTTCATGTCCTATGACTTGTATTTATAAGAGATCAATCTTATAAAAATTACATCTCATAGATCCGCCAAGCTGTAAACTCTCTCATAAATCATGCATGCAAAACCCTTGAATAAAAAGCTTGCAAACTGATCCTAAGTTTACCTTGAAACACTCATAGATAAAACAAAGCTAACTCCAGTTCCATTGAAAAAGCTAACTCTAGTGTAATTGCAAATGCTCCGCATAATCCAGTTCGGATTATCATGCACTTAACGTTAAAGAACTTGTACCCGGTTAGTCATATGTTCCCTATGTGTTTCTATGACTGGTTGGAATAACCTAGACTGGTATAAGCGTGACCAGTTAAAGTACACCGCTTCCTTGTTTAGTCTACCGGTTCATAATTATGAGTACCAGTGTGATGTACCGGTGTTCCGGTGGGATTGATGTTTTCTATGACTTCACCAATGACAACTAAGTTATGTCAACAATCTTCCCCTTTGGCATTGGTGGCAAAACATATCAATACATCACCTGTAGACTTCTTCTATAGATCTTCTTGTCTACTTGTAACACACATTGTCTGTTATCTCCCCCTTTTTTTGTTTGCAACTCTTTCATCTGAGCTAATCTTCCCTGTATTTGAGATCTTCTTCCTTCTGTATCTGAGATCTTCCCCTTTTTGCCTCCATAGGTCAAAGGGTTGTTACGTCTTAAATGTTTTCATATCATAACTGTAACTTATTGAAGATATCCTTATATATTTTCTTTGCAGAATCAAGGAATGGCTTCCATATACCTGTTACATGATCCAAGTTTTTTGGTGCTTGTAGTGAGACAATTATGTTTTCCATGTCTTCCATTGTTTTGTAATCAGGTTCCTTGATCAGTCTATTTGCATCGGTTGCTGTTGTCTGCATTAGATCAAAAGTTCGGGCAAGGAACAACTGGAATCCAATAAGATCTTGAATTCTTTTGGTCTTTTCTTCAGATGCCTTTCTTAGAATGAGAGCTAGACTTGTCAACACCCGGCTGTATTCAGTTGCAGAAGAGTTCTTTGCATCAAACTTGGATGACAAAACCTTTATCTCTTCTGCAGTCTTGGTTGTTCTCTCAGTTATATCTTGGACAAAGTCTTCAAAGTTTGAAGTCCTTGTTATCAATCTTCCTGCATCCTGTATTTGCTGCATTAGCTCCCCAGTGCTTTTAGATACGGTGATCTTCAATTCTTCAACCTGTTTGTGAAGAATCTCAAGTTGCTTTTTCTCATAGTGATCAATTGCAATTGTCTCCGGGTCGGTGACATCTTCCCCAATTGCTTGTGTAAGAATCTCCAATTGATCTATAACAGGTTCATCCTCATCTATATCTGTATCCGGTACAAAATTGTACAAGATATTTCTTACACTAGAGAGAACCATATCTTGGTTTCTCTTAGTGAGCTCTTTTAGTTGTCTCGTTGACATCTTGCTTATGTCAACCACTATTTCACTAACTTTACTTTTCTTTGCTTCAGAATTTGTTGCAAAAGTTAGTTTTCTCTTCAATGAAGATGTACTAGGAACATCTACCGGTTCCTCTTGTTTATTCTCCTGTGCAGGTTGTTCTTCTGCAAGCTTCTCTTGTTCTGTATTAACAGGTAACTCCTGTTGTTGAGGTATCTCCTATTGTCGTACCTCCTGTTCTTGATGTACTTCCTCCTTCGGATGGACTTCCTCTTCCAGTGGTTGCTCTGTTTGTTGCTCCTCAGCAACCTGTTGTTCATTCAAAGCAGTTTCCTCTTTATCTGTTCCTTTTTCAGTAGTCATCTTTTCTGATGACTCTCCCTGTACTAGATCTTCTGTTTGAACTTGTTCACCTAGATTTCCCTATTCATTGGATGTGAATTGTTCAGGTGGAACTTCTTTCTCACCGGTTGAAGATTGTTCACAAGCTGTGAACTATACCGGTGGTACCAATACTCTTTCAGGTTCATCTTGAGAGATGTCCTGTGGACTTGTTGTCTTTAGAGTACTGAAGTGATATTTCTGCCAGAATTCTACTGTATCTTCATATATGTCTTTTTCAAGTCCGTTAATAATCTTTGCAACCCTGTTCTTTGTGTCCAAATTTAGTGACACTGCTTCCATCAGAAGTTTAGTTGTCTCTTCACTGAGACCTGGTCTTACTTGTGTCAAAGTCTCCCTTATAATCTTATTATTTGATGCTAAACCGGTTCTCCATTTAGCCATTATCCTTTGATTCAATTTAGGAGGAAATTGAGCCCTATAGTCTCTAGGACTTATGTTGAAATCTAAAAAGGTTTCCAACAGAGCAATCTCTATTTTCTGCTTATCCTCTTCTACTAAAACACTGAACCATTTAGCTGCGTTTGACACTTCACCAAAATCAATAACTTCATCAACTATATTATCTGTAGTCAAAGTTCGTGCCTTACTTTTGACTGGGAAGCAAGTAGGGTTGGCGGAGATAGATCACCAGCTTTGTCTTTGGTGATATCAACAATGACCAGTTCAGTTGAAATCTTTGCCCTGACCGGAGTCTCAACTCCCAGTATGCCTTTTCCCTTTCCAGTGTCAATCACCGGTGGCTCTGTTGTCTTTTGGCATTCTGCCTCTGCTTGTTGTTGTTGTTGAAGAAGATTCGTCCATGTAGAAACTCCTTCCTCATGCTCTTTGTCCACTTCTCCAATCAACACCTGACTTATTCTCTTTCTTATCATGAAACTCTGTTTATGCAGGTCAGCTTGATGGGTTGCCTCTTCTAGAGTAAGATGATTTTGAACTTTAAGTAGAGCCTTTATCCTCAGCTCTCTTTCTTTATCTATCGAAGACTTCCATCTTCCTTCTATTATCTCCAGTAGATCATGAGGTATTACTTTGTGAAATTCAGTGGGAGTATGATTGAACTTGTAGAGACAGTAAACTACAGCTTCTTCTATTTTTCTCTTATCTTCTTCATTACTCACTTGATATCTCCTTCCAACTGTTCCCAATCCACCTTTCTCCTTTATTCCTTCAACCACTTCATCAATGGTTGGTTTCCTTCCTCTCGGTGCATCCTCTTTCACCGGTTTCCCAGTCTTTCTCTTTTTGTGAAGAGTAGTTGTCTCTTCAGTTTCAGTTTCTTCTGGTTCTTCCCCTTGTGCACTGGATGTCCATTGTGTCCTTTTTATTTGAACCTTGGGTTCTTCTGCTACTGTTTTCTTCTTCCTAGGTGTAGGAGTCCTTTTTACATACACCTTTTTCGGTTCCTTTACTGATGTCTTTTTCTTTAGATTTTCCTGAATCTCTTCATAGGTGCCAAACCAATATGCAGAGAGATCTAGGTCACTATCTTGCAGTGCATCAACATATGCCTTTGCTACCTTGGTAGAGATCTCATACCTGAGCTCCAGTGCATACTCTGTTCTTGGCTCCACAGCCTGGATCATACAGTGATCGGTGCTTACCAAAAAGCACACCTCATCCTTGTATTGTTCAACAATGGCCGAGGGAATTCTTTCCCTAGAGTGCATTCAAAGCTGGAAGGCTTCAAAATAATCGGTCATAATCTTATTGAACCAATTTCCTAGGTTATTTGCCAGTTCTCCTATTTGTATCATAACCGGTTTGTCTACCTACCATGTAACCTTTCCTATGTCTGGAAAGAAATTCTGATAGTAGAAAAACAAACATACTAGCAAAGTTCCATATTTGAGAAACTTCTTTACTAGACCAAGCTTCTTTAGGTTTTCGAAGATTTTTCCTCTTAACATAGCGCATATATCGTATTGTGCATTATCATGCATGATCTTGTGTGCGATGTGTATAGCTCCTCCCAGTACACTGTTTAGGTTGCTTGACTGATAGATTTTGTAGCCGATAACTGCTGATGCAAACCGAACGCCCTCGTCTTCGATGTCATTTACAGTCATCAACCGACTGTCAGATCTTGATTTGTCAACCGTGTGACTTCTGCATTGGCTATCGTTCTTAGGTAAGAGCTTCCCCTTTATCATTATACCTAGTAACCCTTCGCAAATCTTCTTTGGTTATCGGTGTGATTGCACCTTTCGCAAGCCACATTCCTGGTTCGTGAACCCTACTCAGAACTAGTCTTATCCAATCCGGTCGAAACACGGTTGGATATCTTACCCCATTAATCAAACTTGAAGTTTCAAGCTTCGCATATTTCGTTTGAAGCTTTCCGTCCTTGCAAAGTGAAAGATATTCACTTTGGATGAACGTTTCACCCAGTTCTTCCTGCTTGGACTGGATGAACGTCGTTATGTCTTCAGTCAACAAAACTCCTTTAGGCACCGACGATAGAGCCCCCGCCATATTGTTCTCTCGGTTCTGTACTGTCATTATATCGTAAACTGGTCTATCAAATTGGCTAGCTCCAATTAGGTTAACCACAGAAGATGATGCCATCGTATTCGACCGGTTTACACAGAGAGTTCTTGATAGGATTTACGGAGTTCACTTAGCAAAGAACGTAAATCAAAGCAAGACAAGATTACTCAAGCTTAAGAAATCAAAAATCACAGTTCGCAATGTAAAGTGAAATGAGTAATCATCCTTCCCTTAAATAGACTTAGGTCATAACGGTAATTAACAAACGGTAACAATTGTTAATGGCTACAACATTAATTACCCTTACCCAATCTTTCCTACGTCAACCGGTTCTTATACGTTTACCTTTTAATCAATGCAATGTCAGCACTTACCTGTCCGGTATACCTGATATACCGCTGACTTCTTTCCGGTTGCACTTCTTGACTGTGTGAGATCACAACTCACTAGTTCCACCAGGAACAGTAAGCAGACTACTTGTTCCCTTTAAGCCCTTAGGCTCAGTTTGCTGAAGATATATCACCATCAGCAGATGATGACCTTACCTCCGTTTTCTTCTCAGCGAAGCTCTTTGTTTCCTTTTTGAACCAAATCTTCTTGATTTTCCTTTCAGTCTCTTTTACCTTGTTATCCTTTTGGTTAAGAGTCAAGTTCTTCTTGACCGGTTTAGCAGGTCCTTTTTTCTTGTTCAATTGTCGGTTCCTGCACTATTTGGCCAGATGTCCAACCTTATTACAGTTGTAACAAGCCATTTCGGTTGCCCTCCATGGATTGACCCTTCTTTCCCTATTCTTGGGTGAGTGACATCGAGAGTTGCTATGGCCTGATGGTCTACAGCTAGCACAGTTGGTTGTGCTTCGGTTTATATTCCTATTATGGAATACCGGTCTCGGTGGGGATTTGAATGCCATAGTTTTGGACCTGCATTCTTCAGCTTTGCGTCCAAACTTGTTGCATGTATAGCAGTACCCCTTGAAACTTCCCTTGCTAACACTGGACACACTGTTGGAGCGAGACCTACATTCAAAGGTCTTGTGACCCTACTTGTAACAGTTGCTGCAGTAATTGTTAGAAGTGAATGGTTTCATCGGTGCGTTTTTGCAGTCATTTGTTTTATGACCCAATTTACCACAATGATTGCAAGAGGTTTTGAAAGTCTTTTTACCTTTTTCTTCTATCGGTTTCTTCTTTTCCTTCTTGCCCTGCTTGACTTTAGAGGACTCACCGGTTTCTTTGCTGCTTTGACCGATGTATCCAAGTCCTGTGGGATCCTTGTGCTTTCTTTGAGCCCTCAATTGCTCATCAAGCTTTTCTGAGCTTTCATTGTACCTTCTAAGTGTCTCATTTCTCTCTGCAAGCGTTTTCATCTGTTCCTTTAGTTGATACAATTCAATAGCTAGCCTTTTGCATGCATCATCTTTATCATGAAAGTTCTTATGCGTAATTACATTCTCTTGAGTTATGATCTGCATGTCTTCTTGAAGTTGTAATACAAGAATATCACTTTCTCTTACCGCATCTTCTGCCAGATTTCTTGCTCTTTCGGAGGTCCCTAGTGATTTTACTACACCGTTCCTTTCATCTTCAACTTTTCTTTTGTCTTCAATGATTTCAGTCATTCTCAGAGCGTTACTTTCCTGCTCCCTTTTCAGATTGGAGATCTGATTGGTTAGACTTTGATTTTTCTCCATAAGATTAGAGACAGCCTCTTCTGCTTCATCAGATCCACTTTGCCCAGAGAGTTCCTCAATTGTTTCATTGCTTTCACTCAATTGTAGAGCTAGCTCTTTTCTCTTTGCAAGAGACCTCCTCAGTTATTCTCAAGAGAGGCAATTATGTCATTGGCTTCCTCAAGCTGCTTTTGATATGTGTAACCTTCCATGATCTTTACTCAAGTGGTTAAGCTTTATATTTGAGAACCAAAGGTTCTGATACCAATTGTTAATCCTAATCGGTTACTGAGAGGGGGGGTGAATCAGTAAATACAATTTCTACTTCAATTTATCCTTCTATATATATATTCTTGCAAATTTAAAAGAATATAACAACACTCATAAACAGAAATTGAAATGCACAGGTCAACATAGCATATATACGTGGAAACCCTCGGTTAGAAGGAGAAAACCACGGTGGGACATAACACACAACTTTACTACTGCACTAATAAAGATGCCTTGTTAGAGGCTTACAAAGCACCAGTAAGAGTGCTACTTGGTTAAGGGACTTGGTAGAAGACCTGTTAGGATCTTGACCCTGTTAGGAGTCGCCTTGTAAGAGGACTTTCAACACCAATAAAGATGTTACCTGCTAAAGGGATTTATACAAAGAACTTGTTAGGGTTCACCCTAATTAAGGGATCTGAATATGCTTCACAATCTAAAGTAATGATCTTATGATGACACTTTCTGTCTAATCAGATCATACTTGTTACCCTTTTGCTTAGCTTGGCTGTTGAACCTTTCTTTGTCCTTCACCTCTCGTGACTATGACTCCTCTCAGAAAATTCCGCTCTCCTGCTCTTGATATTCAACAACACTCCTTTCATGTCCTATGACCTGTATTTATAAGAGATCAATATTATAAAAATTACATCTGATAGATCTGCCAAGTTGTAAACTCTCTCATAAATCACGCATGCAAAACCCTTGAATAAAAAGCTTGCAAACTGATCTTGAGTTTACCTTGAAACACTCGTAGATAAAACAAACCTAACTCCAGTTCCACTGAAAAAGCTATCTCCAGTGTAACTGCAAACGCTCCGCATAATCCGGTTCGGATTATCATGCACTTAACTGGTAAAGAACTTGTACCCGGTTAGTCATCTGTTCCTTGTGTGTTGTTATTCCTAACCGGTTACTGAGAGGGGGGGGGGGTGAATCAGTAAATACTATTTCTATTGCAATTTAAAACTTGTATAAAGATTCTTGCAAGATAAACAGAATGTAGATAATCATTCACAAACAGAAATAGAAATACTTAGATCAACACATCATGTATACGTGGAAACCTTTGGTTAGAAGGAAAAAATCACGGTGAGACAGATCTCACAACTTCACTACTGCAGTAATAAAGATGCCCTGTTAGGAGCTTACAAAGCACTTGCAAGAGTGCTACCCGGTTAAGGGATTTAGTAGAAGATCGGTTAAGATCTTAGCTCTGTTAGGAGCCACCTTGTTAGAGGACTTTTAACATCAACAAAGATGTTACCCGATTAAAGGATTTTTACAAAGAACCTATTAGGGTTCATCCTGATAGGGGGATTTCAATATGCTTTCACAATACAAAAGCAATGATCTTAACTTGACTGACACACTTTGTCTGATTAGATCATATCTTCTTTCCCGGTTCTTCCTGGCTGTTGAATCTCTCTGCCTTTCACCTCTGTGACTGCAGCTCTTCTCTCAGAAGTTATCTCTCTTCTGCTCTATATATTCAACAACAACCTTCTTGCGTCCTATGACCTGTATTTATACAAAGTTCATCTTAATGAAATCCTTAACTCATAAAACCGCCAGGCTGTAAACTCATCCTTAAATCATGCAACAAAACAAAAAGCTTTGCGTTATGATCTTAAGTTTACCTTGAAACATCTGCGTAGAAATAAAACTAAGTCCTGTTAAAAAGCTAACTTCAGTTCTAAGCGGTGGATGCTCCGCATATTCCGGTTTTAACTCAAACAGCTCCGCATTCACCGGTGCGTGGTTAACATGCTGTTGACCGGTATCACTCTTATACCTGGTCCATACTTGTATGCTACATAAGACCGGTACAATGTACTTTGTTCGATCTACCGGTGTATCTCCTTTGTTTTGTCTACCGGTGCATACACTCTGTTATAGTCTACCGGTGTCAATAAAGTAATATGAGTGATCTTCCGGTGTACTTATACTGGTGGGAATGGTGTTTGCATCTAACTTCACTAATGACAACTTAAATTTGCTAACAATCTTCCCCTTTGTCATTGGTGGCAAAACCATTAGTCACTTACTCATCACAATTAATACTTTGTCCTGTAGACTTCTTCTCCTCTATTTGCATACTTTCCCTGTTCAGGTGCTTTGGCTATTCTGTTTTGACCTCCTGACCATTTCTCCTCTTATTTTCTCTTCCCTAGCCATATCTTCTTCTTCCCCTTTTTGCCTCCATAAGACAAAGGGTTATGCTTCACTTATGAACTTTACATTTGAAGTTTTGTGAAGATATCCTTGTATATGTTCTTAGCTAAATGAAGGAATGGGTTTCATTGACCGGTAACATTTTCAATGTTTTTTTGTGTTGCTTTGAGAGAGACAATGATGTTTTCCATGTTCTCCACAGTCTTGTAGTCCGGTTCATTGAGCAGATTCTCTGCATCTGTTGCAGTTTGTTGCATATGACCAAATGTGGGAGCCAGAAATAATTGAAATCCAATAATGTCTTGGATTCTTTTGGTCTTCTCTTCTGATGCCTTTCTCAAAATGAGAGTTAGGCTTGTCATTTCCCTGTTGTAAGCTGTTGCAGTCTTGTTCTTTATGTCAAACTGTGAAGACAAAGATGTTATGTCTTTTGAAGTCTTAGTTGACTTCTCAGTGAGATCTTGAATAAAAGTATCAAAATTGGAAGTTCTGGACATCAGACTTCCCGCAACTTGAATCTGTTGTTGTAGTACCTTGAGATTGGTAGATAGTGTGACCTTTATTTCCTCAACCTGTTTGTGGAGAATTTCTATTCTCTTCTTTTCATAATGATCAATTGCCGCTGTCTCTGGTTCGGTTAGATCTTCACCGATTGCTTGTGCTAATATTTCCAATTGATCTATTGCAAGTTCATCTTTGTCGATGTCAGCATCAGGGACAAACTTGCATAGGATATTTTTGACACTAGTTAGGACCATGTCCTGTGTCCTCTTAGTTAGCTCTTTTAGCTGCCTTGTTGACATTTTGCTGATGTCAACTACGGTCTTTGTAGCCTTGTTCCTTTTTGCTTCTGTGTCAACTGCAAAAGATAGCTTCCTCTTGGATGAGGAGGAGCTTGGAATATCTGCCTGTTCCTTATGTGTAGGCTCTTGTACCGGTAGTACTTGCTTAGTGTGTACAGGTATCTCTTGTTCCTGTTCTTTCTACTGTTCATGTTTATTTTCATCATCTCTCGGTTGAGCTAAATCTTCCAGTTGTGCCTCTTCTTCTGGTAGGTCTTCTTTTGCTGGTACTTCTTCCTCATTCTGTTCTTCCTCTTCCGGTTGCACTTCAACTTCTGGTGGAGCATCCTCTTCTTGTGGAAATTGCTCTTCTAGTGGGACTTCTTCCTTTTGCTACTCTTCAGCTGTATGTAAATCACCCACAGCAATTTCTTCTTCAACACCAGTAGTGTTGTCGATGGTCATCTTAATTGATGACTCTCCCAGATTTACCTGTTCACTAGATGTGAATTGTTCTGTTTGAATATTCTCCTCACCGATTGTAGGTTCTTCACGAGAAGTGAATTGAACCGGTGGTTCTTGTACCTGTTCAGTTTGATCCCGAGGACCTAATCTCTCAAGTGCACTGAAATCATACTGCTGCCAGAAGTCTAGAGTCTCTTTATAGACTTCATTTTCATACCCGTTGAGGATCTTGGCAACTCTATACTTGGTATCCAAGTTCATTGATGCTTCCTCTAGTAGAAGCTTGATCCTCTCTTCATTGAGACCAGGTCTGACCTTAGACAATGTTTCCCTATTGATTCTAGTGTTGCTGCCTAGACCGGTTCTCCATTTGGTCATTAGCCTAGAATTGAGTTCGGGAGGAAACTTGGACCTATAATCCCTTGGAGTTCTGTGGTAATCCATGAAAGTTTCCACTATTGCTACTATGACTGACTGTTTATCATCTTCTCCTACCATGCTATACCATCTAGCGACATTATCTACTTCTCCAAAATTTATTACCTCATTAGCTATTTCATTAACAGTCATAGTGTGAGTCTTACCTTTATTCGGAGAGAGAAGAACGGTTGGGCGAGTTGGATCACTGCCTTTATCATCAGTGATGTCGACTATAACCGGTCTGGCAGGAATCTTCTCTTTAGCTGGCACTTCTTCTCCAAGTACTCTACCTTTTCCGGTATCAATGACCGGTGGCACAATGGTCCTTTGACATGCTTCTTCAACCTGCTGTTGAGTTTGAAGAAGCTTAGTCCATGTTGCTACGCCTTCTTCATGAACTTTGTCGACTTCTCCGACAAGCATCTGACCGATCCTCTTCTTTATCAGGAAATTCTGCTTGTGTAGTTCGGCTTGCTAAGCAGCCTCTTCCAGAGTGAGATGGTTCTGGACCTCCAATAGAGTTCGAATCCTCAGCTCCTTTTCTTTATCCATTGAAGCTTTCCACCTAGCTTCAAGTATTTCTTGAAGATCATCAGGAACAACCTTATAAAGTTCTGTGGGAGACAGGTTGAACTTGTGAATACAGAATACTACTGCTTCTTCAATCTTTCTCCTGTCTTCTTCATTTGCAAAATGATATCTCGTGTTCACTAAACTCATTCCACCAGTATCTTTCAACCCTGCGACAAATTCATTGATTGTGGGCTTTCTCCTTCTTGATGCATCTTCCTTCACTAGTTTGCCAGATTTCCTCTTTCTTACTAGAGGAACTGTTTCTTCAGTTTCTGTTACTTCTTGTTCTTCTTGTGTGCTGGAAACCGGTTGAGCTCTCTTCCTTTTAGCCTTGGGTTGTTCTGTCACCGGTTTCTTCTTTGGTGTAGGGGTCCTTTTAGTGTAGACATTTTTGATTGGTGCCCTCTTCTTCAGATTCTCTTGAATCTCTTCGAATGTACCAAACCGGTGAGCAGTGAGATCTAGATTAGCTTCGGTCAAGGCATTAGCATATGCTTTAGCAATCTTGTTGGTGATCTCATAACCCAGTTCAAGAGCATATCCTGTTCTGGGTTCCATTGCTTGAATAATGCAGTGATCGGTGGAAACTAGAAAACATACATCATCCTTATATGAGTCAACAATAGTTGACGACACCTGCTCTCTGGCGTGCATTCTTAGTTGGAATGCCTCAAAGTGTTCGGTCATTACTTTATCGAACTGGTTTCCCAGTTGGTTAGCCATTTCACTTATTTGGTGCATGATCGGTTGATCAATTCCCCATGTCACCTTTCCAATTCCCCGGAAGAAATTTAAATAGAAGTAGAGACATACCAGTAGGGTCCCGTACTTCATGGATTTCTTCTTAACAATGCCGAGCTTCTTCATATTTTCAAATATATGCCCTCGAAGCATTCCATAGAGATCGTACTTGGCATTGTCGTGCATTATCCGGTGAGCGGCATGGATGGCTCCTCCCTGTATGCTGTTTAGATTGCTGGACTGATAGATTTTATAACCTATCACAGTGGATGCGAACCGAACTCCTTTGTCTTCAATGTCGTTCACGGTCATTAGTCGACCATCAGATTTTGACTTTGTCAGCTTGTGACGATAGCATTGGAGATAATTCTTAGGGTTAATGCTTCCCCTTCCTGGTTGTACCCGGTGACTCTATGCAGGTCTTCCTTCATGATCTCATTGCATGCTCCTTTTGAGAGCCAGAATCCCGGTTCGTGAAGACGACTAAGTACCAGTCGAATCCAGTCGGGTCGGAAGACGGTCGGATAACAAACTCCGTTGATTAACCTTGACAAAACCAGCTTTGCATATTTGTCTGGAAGCATACCGTCCTCACACAGCGAGAGTTACTCGCTTTGAATGAAAGTCTCTCCTAGTTTTTCCTGCTTGGCGTGAATGAACGCGGTCACGTCTGCCGTCATGAAAACACCATCGGGCATGCTTGATAGTGCACTAGTCATATCGTTTGCTCGGTTCTGGATCGCCATGATATCATAGGAAGGTCGGTCGATTTGATTTGTAGGAATCAGCTTGGCGACAGATGATGAAGATGCCATTAGAATCAACCGGTTGATACAAAAAGTAGCTTGATCGGTTTTGCAGACAATAACTTACGATGATCAAAGCACGAGAATAGTACTCAAGCATAAAAATTTGTTAATCACAAAAATCGCAATGTAAAGGTAAATGAGTAATCCTCCTTTCTTTATATAGGGTTAGGGCATAACGGTAATTACCAAACGGTAACTATTGTTTAACAGCTACACCATTAATTGCCTTACCTACCCATTCTTTCCTTTTTCGCCAACCGGTATTCGGGCCTTTTCGGTTGAGCATACCCCGGTTGATCATTGCTTACTTGTTCGGTCCTTCATGTAGACTGAGTGAGTTTATTACTCACCAGTTCTACCGGGAACAGTAGATGGACTACTGGTTCCCTCTAAGCTCTTTAGGCTTAGTTGGCTGAAGAGATATCACCATCATCAGATGATGATCTTCCCTCTGTGTTCTCCTCAGCGGAGCTCTTTGATTCCTTTTTGAACCAAATCTGCTTGACCTTTGTCTTGGTCTCCTTTCCTTTGATGTTCTTCTCATTGGGAGATGAAGTCTTCACCACCGGTTTGACCAATCCTTTCCTTTTGTTCATTGACCAGTTCTTGCAGTCTTTAGCTAAGTGTCCAACTTTGTTGCAGGTGTAATAGACCATCCCGGTTGCCTTCCATGGATTAACCCTTTTATTGATAGGTGATTTCTACCAAGAGTCATCATGACTATGCGTACCACAGTTAGCACAGTTGGTTGTGCTCCGGTTCTTGTTTCTTTTGGGGAATACCGGTCTCGGTGGAGATCTGAATGCCATTGTTTTGGATCTGCATTCATCAGCTTTGTGTCCAAACTTGTTGCATGCACAACAATAGCCCTTGAAGCTTCTCTTGCTTCCATTGGACACACTTGTGGGGCTCGACCAACATTCATTGGTCTTGTGGCCATTCTTGCAGTAATTGTTAGTTGGCTTTACCGGTGCATTTCTGTAGTTGCTTGTTTTATGGCCCGGTTTCCTACAGTGTTTGCAAGAAATGTTAAAGGTCTTATTACCTTTTTGTTCTCCTGGTTTCTTCTTTTCCTTCTTGCTTTTGTTGGCTCCTAATGACTCACCACTCTCCTTGGTGTCTTGACCGGTGAATGCAAGTTTGGTGGGATCTTTGTGCTTTCTTTGAGCTTTGAGTTGCTCATCAAGCTTGACCGAGCTCTCATTGTATCTTCTTAGGGTTTCATTCTTTTCTTCAAGTTCTTTCATCTGCTCCTTCAGTTGATATAGCTCAATTGCTAGCCTATTGCATGCATCATCTCTATCATGCCACCCTTTTTGCATGTTGGCATTTTCTTGAGTGATTATCTGCATGTCTTCTTGAAGTTGCAGAATGACAAGATCATTTGCCCTTACAGTTTCCTCTGCCAGGTTCCTTGCTCTCTCAGAGGCTGTCAATGATTTAACTGCAGTGTTTCTTTCATCTTCAACTTTACTCTTTTTCTCAATCAGTTCAATCATCCTTAGGGCATTATATTCCTGCTCCCTCTTTAGGTTGGAGATATGATCGGTTTGGATCTGGTTCCTCTCTATGAGCTCAGAGACTGCCTCCTTAGCTTCATCAGATCCACTCTGACCAGAGAGTTCATCAATTGTTTCATTGCTCTCACTCAACTGCAGAGCCAACTCCTTTCTTTTAGCCAGGGATCTTCTCAGCCTATTCTCCAGAGAGGCAATGATGTCATTTGCTTCCTCAAGCTGCTTCTAATACCTGTAACCCTCCATGATCTTTTACTCAAGCGGTTAAGCTTTATATCTAAGAGAACTAGGCTCTAATACCAATTGTTATTCCTAACCGGTTACTTAGAGGGGGGGGTGAATCAGTAAATACTATTTCTATTGCAATTTAAAACTTGTATAAAGATTCTTGCAAGATA
Source organism: Chamaecyparis obtusa (assembly GCA_027943335.1). Classification (NCBI taxonomy): domain Eukaryota; kingdom Viridiplantae; phylum Streptophyta; class Pinopsida; order Cupressales; family Cupressaceae; genus Chamaecyparis; species Chamaecyparis obtusa. Next base: position 84,044 of record BSBK01000569.1, read on the forward strand.
AACAGAATGTAGATAATCATTCACAAACAGAAATAGAAATACTGAGATCAACACATCATGTATACGTGGAAACCCTCGGTTAGAAGGAAAAAACCACGGTGAGACAGAGCTCACAACTTCACTACTGCAGTAATAAAGATGCCTTGTTAGGAGCTTACAAAACACTTGCAAGAGTGCTACCTGGTTAAGGGATTTAGTAGAAGATCGGTTAAGATCTCAGCTCTGTTAGGAGCCGCCTCGTTAGAGGACTTTCAACATCAACAAAGATGTTACCCGGTTAAAGGATTTTTACAAAGAACCTAGTAGGGTTCACCCTGATAGAGGGATTTCAATATGCTTTCACAATACAAAAGCAATGATCTTAACTTGACACACTCTGTCTGATTAGATCATACCTTCTTTCCCAGTTCTGCCTGGCTGTTGAATCTCTCTGCCTTTCATCTCTGTGACTGTAGCTCTTCTCTTAGAAGTTATCTCTCTTCTGCTCTATATATTCAACAACAATCTTCTTGTGTCCTATGACCTGTATTTATACAAAGTTCATCTTAATGAAACCCTTAACTCATAGAACCGCTAGGCTGTAAACTCGTCCTTAAATCATGCAACAAACCAAAAAGCTTTGCGTTCTGATCTTAAGTTTACCTTGAAACATCCGTGTAGAAATAAAACTAACTCCTGTTAAAAAGCTATTAAAAAGCTAACTTCAGTTCTAAGCGGTGGATGCTCCGCATATTCCGGTTTTAACTCAAACAGCTCCGCATTCACCGGTGCGGGTTAACATGCTATTGACCAGTATCACTCTTATACCCGGTCCATACCTATATGCTACATAAGACCGATACAATGTACTCTGTTCGGTCTATCGGTGTATCTCCTCTGTTTCGTCTACCAGTGCAGACACTTTGTTATAGTCTGCCAGTGTCAATAAAGTAATATGAGTGATCTTCCGGTGTACTTATACCGGTGGGAATGGTGTTTGCATCTAACTTCACTAATGACAACTTAAATTTGCTAACATGTGTTTCCTATGACCGGTTGGAATAACCTAGACTGGTATAAGCATGACCAGTTAAAGTACACCGCTTCCTTGTTTAGTCTACCGGTTCATAATTACGAGTGCCAGTGTGATGTACCAGTGTTCCAGTGGGTTCCGGTTGGATTGATGTTTGCTATGACTTCACCAATGACAACTAAGTTATGTCAACAACATAATTTGGTCACATAAATCACAGCTTGGTGAGAATATTAGAATTAGGGGTTAGCATAGACAAAATGACCAATAGGGTTAACGTGAAGTTATTTGACTGTCCTATAATCCTTGATTTGCATAGTTTGTCATTGGTCCTATTTGGAATGTTATCCTTTGTTAAGTGCGATCGAAACAAGGTTGATGAATAGATCCTCTCAATATAAACTTTTAGCCCTTGCTAGTGATCCTTAGTTGCATACTACAATAAGATAGTTAGGCTGCAATAAGTTTAGGTTGATGGATCTTGAAATGAAATTGATTTGTTTAGTATTTATAGTAGTAAAGATACTCTAAATGTACAGATCATCTCACTTGGGAATAAAACATGTGTCATAAATGCTGCTTTGAAGTACTTGTTTCTAATTGCCATAATTTTCTTGAGAAGTTTAACACAACACGATCATGTTAGCTTTGAAAGTCTCCCGAGACACACTTCCCGATGATTTAGTTCTCATTCCATTAACCTGTTCTGAATTACATCTTTACTTGCGTTTGTCCAAAAAGACACAGTCCAACTGTCATTTAGTGGTCCATTGGTTTCCACAAGATATTTCTATCATGTTGAATTGTGTTCCTTAAGAATCATCTTCGCAAGATTTTCAACAAAAGTGATTTTCAACTTAAAGAGGAAACTAACAATGTGTGAATTATGTCTATGTTCGTGTATGCTCTGTGTCTTCATGCATTTATGTGTATACTTTGTGTTTGCTCCATGTCTTCATGCATTAATATTATCGTACTCTTATATTCATGCACATATATTCCATACTTTCAAGTGCATGGTTCAACTTTGGTTTATCTAATATAATAGAATATCTAAACAGATGAATTTGAGAACTCAGTTTAAAAAAAAAATTCAATTGGCACAATTATAATATGGTCTAATATCATCTCTCTAAAAAATGAGAGAAAAGTTGTCTGAAGTTACCAAACGTCATGAGAAAACAAGTAATTGCTTGAGGACAAGCAATTTTGGGGAGGGTAGGACTCTGATATCCCCTTCCAAAAATAAAAATTAATATTAAATTATAATAATCATTATCGTTATGTGCAGTACTGAAGGAACAATATGTTAATTACTGAGTCAAAGAAAAGATTGGCAATCAAATATTACTAACTAATAAAGATGTTGCAACTGAGCAAATAAACATGGACTAGCAAATAATAATATTAAAATATTAAAGAGGATCATTGACAGCAACAAAGTCTTAATACGGAATCACATTACCCAGAAAAGACTATCAGACAACTAAGTAATAGCAATTATGGAGGAGTCAAACTATCGTAACTCACTCTCATCCTCAGTGCTGCAGAACGCGACCCTATCTATGGATTTATTAGCATATGTATGTGGAGACTAGTCAAATGATTAAAGACTCAGTTTAGCTGCCGTATTAGAGGAAACAAACATCCTATATTGCTGCAGCTTGCATAATAAACCAATCAGTATAATTCTGGAACAGATACAATTGAGTTAGTAATTACAAACCATAACAATGATTAATAATAATAAACAATATTTAGAGAAGGATATCGTTTATGAATGCAAACAGTAGTTAGTTTGTCAGCAACTTATTTAATATTGGTTAGAGCAAGAATAATATCTATTAACAAATCAATGTAAGGATGCGATTAGCATAAGACCAGATCGATTATGAGTGCAAGTCTAATCAATAACTATAATTGTCATGAAGTGGTGCGATTAGTAAAGGAGGTCATAATGAATCAACATGAGACATGTCTTTTGGGAAGCAACTCATCATTCCACTTGGGAGATATATGAAGGCACATTTCCACTTCAGCAATGGGGGGAGACATAAGGAAAATTATTATTTATATTTGGTATTCAGAAAGGAATACGGGTCAACAGTGCTTATTAAAAGAGAATTCATATTATATTAATGGCTGGCAAGTATCGTATGATAGCACAGTCATATGCTGTAACTCATCTATAAATTAATGTTGAATTGTAGAATATTATATCTGCATTCTATTAGGATCAGAGATCCTTATTTATTCTAATATATTGGTGTGAATATATGTTATACATATATTTAATAATCATAATACCATAATTATATATCAGTTATATATATATAGTAAGATCATAAATGTGTAAATATCTATATTATTAATAATAAAAAAAATGAGAATATAGGAGAGAAGAAAAACACTATATAGAGGAAGAAATAATAAAATGGGATCAAGGATTTAGATGATCAGATTTCTCAGCGAAAGAATCAGAGAATATAAAATGTTTTGTTACCCTTTATAAGAATCATATGTATTGCTAGCAAGCAATCAATGAGTTAATGCTGGTTACAGAATATTATATCTGAATCCTATTAAGGATGAAGAACTATTATATGGTCATATATATATATATATATAAGTATAATCAGATATATATGTATATAATAATCAGATCTTACTGCTGTTAATTATAAGAAGGGAAGGGCAGAGGCAACCAAAGATAGGGTGGGGACCAGCGTTCTCTTTAGCCTTGAGGGCTTGAGCCCGAGATAGGTTAAAGGCTGGATCTGTAAACTTTGAGGGAGCCTATCAATGGTCTCCAAGCGCTTTGGTGATTGTCTCCAATGTCTTCACCCATCTTATAACTGAAGCAATAATAAGATCTGATATGGATTGGAAACAGTCAATTTCTTAGTTCATTACTTGTTCCTTATTTTTTATTACGAATGTTATTGCTAAATTAGCAGGGGACATTACAGTCTGCCAGTGTTAATTGACTTAGAATTACATGGACCAGGCTAAGACATTATAAACAAGTCATAATTGTTCTAGTCTTATTATGCTGCATGCATATAGGATAACATTGCCTATGCAGTTAGCTGATTTTATAAATAGACAAAGATACCAACCTTAGTGTATAGATTGTTTCCTTTGTGTTATAAGTTTATAAGACACAATTTGTTTATTGTTTTCCATTTCAAAATACTACTTGGCCCTTGCACCTCAACTACTAACGCTTTATATTTTGGAGAACACATAGCAAGTAAATAATTGCTGGCTTATTTTAGATAATGTATGTGTGCAAGAGGGCATGATCTTCATAATTTTTCTGGTAAATGCTTTTTTGGGGTCAAAAACATTTGGATATGAGGTTCTAATGTTTTTGATTTGAAACATTTATCTAGTTCATAAAATCATTTCAATGCTGTTATGTTTGCTAGATGTGAAGAGTATGATAGCGACTGGTTTGACAACTTTGGCTTCAACAAATTTTGATTTGAGGCATGCTATCTCTGGATCACAAAAGATGCGGATTTTGTGTATTGGCAGCGGTGGGGGCACAATACCACTTTTCTTGGCAAGTAAAATAAAAGGTCAGTAATCATATACTCTCTCTACATATGGAAGTAAGATTTCTTAATGCCTATACCAAGGATTTGTAAAAGAGAGTCATCTACTTTTTAGGTGAAATAAAATGTAATACTATCCCGAATTGATTTTCATTTGTCACATTCTTTTAAGAAAAAGAAAAACAACTTTAGGTCTCATTATACCAGCACAAAACAATCTTCAGATTGGCCTTGTAGAAAAAAATTCGAAATGCATTTTTATTGTTAATGTTCTTTGTTGTCAAGAAATGAAATAGTATAAGGGTTTTAACTTTTGTAGGTAAAAATACACAATAGATTGGGCATTTGATAACGGTTTTAGTAAGAAGATTTTTTTATCTTTTGATTATATTCTTTCTAATATTGTTCTATGAAACATGTTAGCAATTAATAGAAACTATGTTCTGGAACAATTTCTATGGTTAGAAAGCAATATGCAATTTATGGATGATAGTCATTGAGTATTTTTCTCCTTTTCTGGGGGTTTATGCCTATGGCAATAACAAATAAAATTCTTCATCCACCAATATATATATGGTGATTATATATGAATATTCCAATGGGCTAGGTTATTTCTAATGTTGGTGGATGAAGAATTTTATTTGTTATTGTTGTGGATATATAATTGCCATGAATGCTGATTAACATTGGCAGATATATATTATTGACGAAGCATATTAATGGAGCCCTAAAGTGGTGACTAATGTTTGGAAAAAATAAAAGTCTGGAGCAGAATAATATTATCATTGACTATTATCCTGGAAATATTTATGACATAATGTTGGGAAGAATATATTGTTGGTATTGGGCGGAATATCATGGCAACACTGTGCACCATTGGGAGACGGTTCCTTGTATTAGCCATGGAGCACTGACTGGGTCATTCCTAGTTGAAAACGGACTTTGTAAACATTAATTCTCACGAGATTAATAACTATTAGAAAATCTGAGAATCTGTGTGACTTGCTTAGCTTCCAGGAATAGCCGAAGATATGGAGAGATATGTATGAGCTGCTGACAGGCAGGTGAGCAGTGATTTAACAATTATGTTTGTCGTTCTAGTCTACTGAATCAAAATGGATATTACAGTGGCAGCGGGAAGATATTCTCAGAGGACTTTTTGGAACGATTGGGAGGATTCTAAACAAACACCTAGCACTTCTCTCTCCTTACACAGGGATTTTGTCTTGTTCATTTTCCTCTGCAGTTGGGTATCGGTCAAAAGATCTGACAAGGTGCAATCCATCTTCTATTGTTAATTGAATCAAATGATTACATTATAAGCAGACTTGACTACCTAGAATGGACAATATTTTCCTTAAGAAAATTGTTGCCATTCATTCTTGTGTATTGTTGTTGTTAAATAAGGAACCTAATTGCATGTTATTCCTAAAATAGTGGACTTCTAGCATTTAATGCTTCTCTGTTTTCCTTGCATAGCCATGTGTTACCCTGTTTCTGCAAACATGGCCTAAATTTTTTCCAATCAAACGCCTTTGCCATTTTTCTTTCTGAATTCACTAGAAGGTGTGCCACCCGCCCTCCCCCCCTAAAAAAAAATAAAAAAAATAAAATTCATCAATGTCCGGTCATTCCAATATTCAAGTCTGATCACCTAATGCAAATGCATGAATATCTCTCTCTCCTTTCTATGTATTTGCTGACATTAACAAGAATGTGAAAAGCATGGTTGGATGGTCGTCTCGAAAGTGTTTACAATTGCATTATGTCCCAAAAAGATCAAACTCTTAAATATTCCAAGCATGTCCTCAAACTCAATATCCAGCTAAGACAAAGTATTGAATGTCACAATTGAATACTTAAGGAGATGAAATTTCACAGGGCCTCTCGACATCTCTTTTTGATTAAATTAATTGGAGGTTGTCCTTGAACAAGTTGAAGATATCTTTTATATAGTCACCTCACACAATTAAGTGCTTAATTCAAATAAAATTAATGCTTGTTCTCCCCTCTCCAATTTGGTGATTATTCGAAACAATAAAAATATAAATAAAAAGGTGAAGGAAAAGGGAACTTGGCCAGTATTTTAATAAAGTGTTTTGAATCTTTCCAAAATGCCAACCAAATTTGATGAAGCACTTGCATTATGGCGAGCCCTGAAGCATGTAAAAGTGGTAAAAATCCCGATAGGATATAAAAAGAGCCAAACTAAATACATTGTCGGCGGATTCCATAAGTTGTGAAAGTTGTTGAAAATCCTGATGCTCGATAGCTTGTTGACACATTCTCTAAAGACACAATGGCATCAATATGATCATTTATTGAAAGTGAAACAATCATCAAGTTTAAGTTGGCGACAAATCATCAACCAAAGGTGCAACTCTCTCTTCGGAGACTTAGCCAACATAATAAAAGGCCCAATGGAAGCTTCGAACTCCATAATGCAGATGAAAGGGACTGATCATTAAATGAACAAGAGGTTGCCATTGGTAATGTTGGAGAGTTATAAAAGTTGTTTGAAGACCCGATGACAAACGGCTGGTGATAAAGTTTACATGGCCGATAAAAAGGAAAGAGACGACACGTTGATAAATGGTTACCATAACCGTTTCGCCACCCATGCTACTTATTAATGCGTTAAGTGATTTTTTTCTTGGCAAACCTAGTTTCTTGGCCGCATGCATCAATAGACAATCCTTGAAATTAAGCAAGTCGACGCAGTGAAAGAACTTTGGCACGGTTTATAAATATCTTTCTAAGCATATCAGTGTTTGCATTTGCATGCACGTGAGTTGAAGTTGTTCCAAGAATGTTGGCATCACTAACATATCAAAATATTATGGTTTCTAGTTGGAGTCAAACACGCATACAAAGGGTGGCGTAGACAATTGCAGTGAGTGTCTTCACAGAATGCCTGCAAGGAGATGCCATCCCATAGCATGCAACAATTTTAAGAATCCCACAAAATGAATTTGTTGACAAGGCTTAGAAACTTGGAAACAAATGTACTTGCAATTCGAAAATTCTCATTTTTTGGACGACCTCTTTATCTGCGCCAAAACAAAGGTCGTAGTGTAGTCAAAATTATGAAGGCTTACTATGAGGAAGGCCGTTTGTTAGATATTAAAGATGAAAATGTGAACAGTAGACATGCATGTTAAATTTGGAATCATGTGCCACGGGCCTATTGTACGTGAGCAGGCTTGGAAGTAACGCCGCCATTGTATTTGGCAAACACAAAGCTAAATTTTGTTACCTTTTCCCATATTTTCTATCTCTAATACTTTGTGAAGCTTTGGGACACATATGAACAGCCATCAGAAAGCAATAGCATATAGTATTATTCAAGTAGTGTGGTTTCCAAGGTTTTGTTCAACACACATGCAAATTTGTACATAAAATGGCTTTCACTGGGAGACTCAAGAATTTGAACTATCAAAGCACTCTCACAACACTTTCTAATACTGTGAGCCTTGTTTGATAGTGGCTGATGATTTGACCTTCATGTTTGTAGTGAGTGTCTTGAGAGCACCCAAAACCTATGTTGACTGAGGTATATTGTGTAATTGGCGCAAAAGTTTCTTCATAGTCGATTCCCTCCTGTGAAAAACCTCTGGCTACAAATCTTGCTTTGTGTTTTTCTATACTGCCATCTGCAACATGCTTGATTTTGAATAGCCACTTGGAAGAAACAACAGATTTCTCTTTTGGCCTAGTTATTATCTCCCACCAATCATTCTTCAAGATGGATTGATACTCCTCTGTCATGGCATCCTTCCATACTTGGTGCTGGAGAGCTTGTGTAACATTAGCAAGTTCTGATTTTATGAATTTACTCATCAAGGCTACATAACTAGAGAATCTCTTAGGTCTTTTACTCTCTCTAAAAGTCCATGATGGAGCTGCATAAGTCTTTGCTTCTTCCAATGTTTTAGTAGCCCAAAGTGGTCTTCTTTTAGGATTTTCCAAAGATGTGATTTGTTCTTCATTTCTATCTTCCTCAAGATACTCCCCCTGAATCTCAGGAGTAGGATCCTCTTCTAGGTCTATGGGGGAAGTTTGAATTTCTGATTCAATAGAATTTCTAGCTCTTTTAAAAGCTGTCTTCCTCAAAAATCACATCTCTGCTTAGTTCAATCTGTCTCTAACTAGGCACGTATATTCTATAAGCTTTTGAGGTTTCACTATAGCCTACAAAAATACCTTTTCTCCCAGAAGGTTCTAGCTTAGTTCTTTTCTCTTTGGGCACATGAATGTAGATAGGACATCCAAATATCCTCAAGTGATCGATGTCTGGTTTTACACCAGCGAAAGCTTCTTCAGGAGTTTTGTCATCAATATGTGAGTGAGGACATTTGTTTTGTATGTAGACAACAGTACTAGAGGCTTCTGCTCAAAGTGATGTTTCTATGTTTTGATCAAGTAACATTGCTCTAGCAGCTTCTACAATGGTTCTATTTTTCCTTTCAGCAACCCTGTTTTGTTGTGGGTTGTAGGGTACAGTGAACTCCCTCTTAATCCCATCATTTTTACAAAATTCTTTAAAAGTATTTGATGCGTATTCTCTCCCATTATCTGTCCTTAATGTTTTAACTTTCCTTCCAAAAGAGTTTTCTGTAAGGGATTTGAATTCCGTAAACCTTCTAAGGATCTCCTCAGATTCTTTACATTTGAGGAAATAAATCTAGGTCTTTCTAGAGAAGTCATCAACAAAAATTACATAATATAGGAAACCCCCTAAAGAGGGTACAGACATGGGTCCACATAAATTTGAGTGGACTAATTCTAATACATCATTTGTTTTACTAGAACTACTTTGGAAGGACCCTTTTGTATTTTTCCCAAAGGCACACCCGTTGCATGCCCCTGAATGATATTGTTTGAGTTTGGGTAAACCTGTGACTAATTTTTCCATGGAAGATAGGGCACGAAAATGGAGGTGTCCTAATATCCTGTACCATATTTCATTGGAATCTGCAATTGCATGAATTAGGGCAAGATTTGGCTTAGTACATAATTCATATAGATATCCTTGTCTATAACCTATGGTTTGAGCCTTCTTAATAGTAGAGTTCTTTGGCCATGCCAACACTTTACTATTTCATGAAGGTAACTCTATATCCATTGTCTTCAAGTGCAGATCTGGAAACCAAGTTCCTCTTGATACCTGGCACAAACAATACTCTGGTGAGTTGAATAGAGATACCAGACTTTAGTTTTATGGTACACGTTCCAACACCTCTGACTGGATGTGCAGAGCCGTCTCCAATTGTTACTTCCTCATCTGTTTCTTCTACCATGGAGTCTAAGAGTTCCCTGAACCCAGTGATGTGTCTTGATGAGCCACTATCTATAACTCAAGTGTTAGATTTATTTGATACTTGGTTTGAAAGTGCAGAGTAGAATACATATTTCTCGAATTCATGCTCTGTTTTAGACTTTCCTACTTTGGCAAATGATGCTTGTTGCTTTGTTCTATCAGGACATTTGACTGCATAGTGCCCATACTGATCGCATCTAAAACATTGAATTTGTGAAACATCTTTCTTGGATGAACCCTTCTCATGGTAGCTTTTCCTTTTCTTGAAGTGCTTCTTCTTTTCTTTCTTGTGAGAATTTGCATTCAATACATGGAGATCTTCATCTACGTTCTTTTGATTGAATCCTTTCTTTGTTTGTCTTGATTCTTCTTGAAGATAGTCTGATTTTAGCCGGTCAAACTTTGGAAATTTAGACCTTGCACTAATGCCTTGAACAAATGTCTCCCAGGAGTTTGGTAGACCATCTAGGGCATGTTAGTTCCTTACTTTCAATCTGGTATCCAAGTGTTGATAGCTGATCCTTTAGTGTAGATATTCTCATAAAGTATGCGTTGATAGATTCTCCTTTGTTCATACTCATATGATTGATTTCTCTCTTTAGAGCCAAGGTCCTGCTGGAATTATTTATTTCATATGTGCTTTCAAGTGACTTAAACATATGATATGCGGTCTCATGTTTTGTCAAGATTGGCATGATATGGTCTCTCACTCCATCAACTATGATTTTAATGGCTTTTTCATTTCCTTCAATCTATGTCGTCTTTTCGGGATCATTCTCCGGTTTTGCTTTATTTTCTTTCACAAATGACTCAACTTTATTCTCTTTTAATATCATCATAATCCTGAACTTCCATGATGAGAAGTTATTTCCTCCTAGCTTATCTTCGAATCTAATTACACTTGCCATAGAGGAATGTGATGTTCTTTGATTTAAATCTGAATGTCTCAAGTTCGATCGCTGCTTGGATCCTCCTTAACATGGCTCTGATACCATGTAAATGCAGATCAGACTTATCTCAGATCTAATGGTAATTCCATCTTAGTTTTATATTTCAGAATGATAAATATTTATGATTAACAATGTTTTAATTTGCAGATCTTCGAGAGGCCTAAGTATTAATAGATTTCGATACTTTCATATGCCTCATCGAATAGTATTATATATATGAGCAATAGTCACGTCTTGAATAGACATGACTCCACAAAGCGGAGGCATGCCCTTTCAAGGTGTGATCTCTCATTAACCGATCGTGCCTTTTTCACTTAAACGATGCCAATGAATTAGTAAGACATACCGATTATCATCGATGGTTATGGCATAGAATAATGACAACATTTAACGATATTGTTAAAGGCTATTAACAAATATGATACTACCAAGAGTAATCGTGGATCAAATATGATGCCCGATCAATCATATATTGATCGATATGAAATCTAATGCAATTCTGATATGATCATATAGATCATAATATTCTTTATTCATTCAATCATTTTGGATTGATTATCTTGAACAATGTTTATCTGATCGAAGCTACATATATTCAACAATGTGTGTTGAAATAGCACAACCTATTTCAGAAAAGAATATAAATGAGGCTACTCCGGCTGATTTTTTCATGACGAGATTTGATTTGGCACCTACTAAGGATGCAGATGTACAAAATTTTCAAGTGGTTACTGGAAATATAGTGCAAAGAGTTGAAAATGAGAGGTTTGCAAAAGAGAAATACAAGTAGAAAGCACAATGCCTCACATCCTATGTGAGAGCCATCATGGATAACTCTTCTTTGCCATTAAGCATAGATCACTCATCAGTTCTCACAGGTCCCCAAGCAGGCGTCAAAAGAGGTGCTCTTGAAAATATCCATGAGTATCAATCTTATGGAAAGAAAACTGAAAAATGGGTAGAAAAGATCAAAACAAATGCTTCTAGTTTCTTCTCAAAGGCTAAAGCTGTTCACGATGAAGTAGAAGTCAGGAGACAAGTTGTTGAAAAGGAGTTAGGAAGTGTGAGAAAAGAGGAAGCATTGAGGAAAGACATCATGAGGGATCTCAAAGAAATGGCAAAAATGGATGTTAACATCCTGGTTGCAGAATAGATATTCCCAAATGCGAAAGAGAACTATTCTGAACCCTAGCTTGAGGCCATTGAGTGGAAACTAATAATCACTAATCAAGTTTCAGTTGAACAAGAAAAACTGGTGATGACTTGTCATCAAATAAAAGCCAAAGTTCAGAATGAGATCTCCGCCATCCATCCTGCAACATTAGTGATAGGTGAACGTTAGATAATGTAGGAGAGTTTCCATGATATGATTGACAAAGAGCTTTCTTGCAAGGAGGCCTTTAATGAAGATACCATGGATAGGTTGAGTGATGTTTTTGCATCCCTCAGAGCTTCTGATGCTTGCTTGCAGAATTTGCAGTTCAAATTGGGTGGGAAACATAAGAGTTAGAGAACCTGGAAAACAAGAATGACTAACGTTTTTGTTGGTTGGCCCTGCCGTCAAACTTTTCAAAGTATTCAAAGAGAAGTCTTCTTTCAACTAGATCAGCCTTCAACGCCAACTTCGTCCTCAAAAGTGTCATCAACAAATGCAAAGGATTAGTGAAATGATTGTGATAAGGCATGTATAGTTTTTGGGTTTTGGGCCGTTGCAAGTCATTTTTGTTTAATTCCCTGCTTCAAAAGTTGTGTTTGGACCCTACAAATGTAAAAGTTAGGTAAATCCTAACTTATGTTCCGAAAGTAGTTATTCTAAGTGACTACTTTTGGAAGTTCTCCTAAATAGTTATTCTAAGAAGTTGCCTCAAGTAACTACCAGGTGGTTATCCTAAGTGGTTGTCTTGGGTAGTTATCCCAAGTAGTTACCTAAAGTAACTATCTTAGGTAGTTATCTTAAGTAGTTACACGAGGTGGTTAGGGAGTTATTCGAAGTGGTTACATCACTCACGTCTATATATATGAGACAAAACATTGTAAAAAAGGTTCCACGCTTTCACAAAGGACATTGTATAGAGAACTTGAATGGAGCAAATAAAGAGCAATTTTTGGAAGTGTTTCAAATTGTTCTTATTTTCATTAATGATAACTTTGCTTTCTTAAATGTCATATGCGAATTAATTTAACATATCACACTCGTGGTACCTTGACGTAGATGTGTTAAATTGTAAAAGATAAATCATATTTTTCTGTTTCTTTCCATTCTCTCTCGCATTTTTGTTTCTTAAAACCCCAAAATACCAAATGCCCCTATCATACGAGGGAGCTGCCCCTCTTAAACGCAAAGGAAGATTGTTATCCTACAACAATCTCTCCAACTGTTGTAAAGTTTTGTCACTACTTATAGGGCAACATGGTCATTTTGAAGTAGTATTCGCAGCGACAAATCCATTTACCAACACAATGGTATGAAATTTTGGAGTAATAAGAATTGATTGTTGTCAAAGGGGAAATTGGAAGGTATTATTGTGAGATCTTATTGTTCCTTCATATTCCTATCTATAGATACTAAAGTGGTATTAGAGCTAAACGTCCTGCTAGCTATGAATTTTTTTGATGAGTGAAAGAGAGCAAAGCTACCAACAGAGGGAAAAAAGAAAAGGGGCCAACATGAGTGCTACTAATGGGGAAACAAGGGCTTTCTTTAAGAGGTCTAAGGAGCTGCATGTCAGCATGTCTGAGACATTAAAGGAAGTTGCCCAATCATTGAAGAGAATCCATCAGAATCATGGTGGTGATAGGTCTGAAATAGATTTGAATGAAGTAAGTGCTGCTAGTGAAGGGAGGTCTGTTAATAATGTTGGGTGAATATTTTGCAATTGACAGTTTTAGGATCTTTTACAAAAGAGTGGTTCTAGCCACATTGTATGAGACACAGTCTCTCCTACTTTTAAGGGAAGGCTTTCCCTTCTTATTACTAGAATCAACAAAACACTCAACTACTTTTATTTACACTAAGCTAAAATAGGGTGTTACATTCATCCTATTCTCCTATTTCATAATAGATGTTATCTTTACAATGCAATCTTTAATCGCTGGTGTAATTTACTTACAAAGTATTAGTTTGAGCAATAATCCTGAAAAACAGAAGATTAGATGTAGGAATAACCTTCAGCATACCAGTAACTTTCACTAACCTAAGAGTTCATGAAATCTCAAAGTCTTTCCATGACTCCTTATGAGATTTGAAAAAACCAGAATGAAACACATGTGCAGCTCAAAGTCTCCAACATATATTTCACCTTGCATGCACAAATGCAAAAGACGAAGTAACACAAAGTCTGCAAGCTATTTCCTTGCTTGAGTGTTTTATGCTAATCTCAGACGTGATAAGCCACTCAAAGTTTGCAAGATCAAACCTGAAAACTTAACTACCACTCTAAACACAATTAGCATCTTAAAGTCTGCAAGATTGAATTTAAATCCCTCTTGAACAATAACACAATACCCACAAACAATTTCCAGAAAATTTCATCACATAAAAATTTGAATCAGCACAAAGTTTGAAAACAACTGGCCTCTATTGTTGAATGCAATTTGATTTACATCCAAGCTCAAAGTCTTAGAGTGCTTGTCTAATTGACAGAGTTTTGTTGCCTTGCCAAAAGATAAAAGATTATATCGAGTACCTTCCTATATATAGGTAAGGGGTTGAGAGCAAAAAGTGGGAGAAGTCCAACCAACTAGACTTTTTCCACAACTAACTATCTGTAGTTGACCTATTGTATTTCGAATTGCAATGTGATTACATGTAACTACAAGTTACAACTTTGCAAGTGATATGATGACAGCAATTACTATTTCTGACATTACATTAATTTGTCAAAATAAAATTACAAGTGCATAATTGAAACTTATTTGTGTCTGAAGACACGACTCTATTACATCATCCTTTGTCTAATTTACATGCTGCTAAAAAATGATACATGCTTGGAATCTTCAAGTCCTGCGAAGGCATTTCATTCTGGGAAACCAGCTTGCATCCTTAATTGTTCTGCATCACAGTGGCCTTTATTGGGAAAGCATCTTTTCAACATTTTGTGACCATCTCAGTCTTGAAAGCATTCTATTGCCTTTGATAGAATCCATACACCTTTGTGACCATTGTTATACATAAAATAATGATTTAGTACTGTTCTGTATCACATGACTGTTATCTTATGACAGCACATCCTTTGTTCTTTCCTGGATCCCTCTTTGTGCTTTTGATGTCGATATTTTGACTTTGAGAATCTGCACTTCATCATGCCACTATTGGGGAATCCATAACACCTTCAAGATGAAGATGTTGTAAAACAATGCCCATGTCCTTATTTATTGATTTGGCAAATTGTGTGTACAACAAGACTGACAAGAAGAGGTCTAAAATGACATAAATGCGGGGTCACAAGTGAATTTCGGGTCTTGAGGACTGCATTACAAGTGTGGAAGGTCATAAACATTTACTTGCAATTGGGGAAAACAAAAATGCATTTCATATGTGCAATGGGAATATTCAATATTCAATTTTGCACTTGTAATCGGATCCTAGAGACCCGATTTCAAGTAATTTGAAATGCTTTGTAGGCTGCATTTGGGTTTTGGAAGGCACATTGCAAGTGAAGAAAACTGTAGACACAAGTGAAAATGGGTCTTGAGGACCCAATTTTAAGTGATGGATAATGTGCGAACAAATTGAGGTACATATTCGAATTTTAGAAAGCATAATGCAAGTTAAGAAGAATATTGCTTGGATTTGACTTGTAATAAAAGCTTGCAATGTTGTTATAAAAACCCGAAATGAAGTAACCTAGGTGTTTTACAATTAATGCAATGCACAAAGAAAACTCTGAAAATGCAGTTGTAGGCGCACACACTTGTGTTTCTATTCAGCTCTAAACTTGTAACGCATCTTATATGACCCGAAATACTAGTGATACATCACGAGAAGGTCTTTTTGAAGATTCCAAAACATACAACACACAAGACTTGCGTAGGTGATGTGAATGGGAAAAGTCACAATTTACACACTCACAAAAACTAAAGTTACACCAACTCAAGAGTTTCGAGCAGAAATGACATGAAGAGAAGAGGCGTTTAGCAAGTGAAAACAAAAAGAACTTCACAAAAATGACTAAAAGTAGCAGGAAAACCATTGATTTTCAGATTATACACAATAAGCATGAAGGAAAATTATGTGTTTTCATCTTGTAATGGAAACTTACAAGAAAAGCCTGTTAATGCTTACCAGTTACTGAGGGGGGGGGGGGGGGGGGGTGAATCAGTAAATGCTCCTATTGTAGTGTAATTCTCATCTTTTTACTGTCCTTATGGATAAACAGAATATAACAGTCATTCACAAGCATAAATAGAATCACATAGATTAACACAGGTATTTATACGTGGAAACCCTTGGTTAGAAGGAAAAAAACCACGGTGAGACAGAGCTCACAACTTCACTAGTACCAAATGAAGGCGCCCTTTTAAGAGCTTACAAAACACTGGTTAATGTGCTACCTGATTAAGGGATTTTACAAAAGATCGGTTAAGATCTAAACCCTGTTAAGAGTTGCTTGGTTATAGGACTTTGAACATAAACAAAGATGTCACCTTGTTAGAGGATATTTACAACGAACCGATTAGGTTCACCCTGATAGAGGGATTTCATATGCTTTTAACACTTTATAAAAGCAGTGATCTATTATGACACTGATTGTCTGATTAGATCATACCTGTAGATCTCTTCCCCGGTTTGCCTGACTGTTGATCTTTCTTTCTTACTACACCTTTGTGCTTGTAGCACTCCTCAGAAGATATCTCTTCTCTGCTCTATGCAATCTCCAACTATCAACAACAGCAACAACATATCTTGCGTCCTATGCTCTCTATTTATACAAGAGTGAACCTCTTGACTCATAGAACCGCCAAGGAGTAAACCATAAATTATGCAACGCATCAAAACTGTGCGTTGTGATCTAGAGTTTACCTTGAGATCATTTGTAGAGTTAAAGCTAACTTTTGTTAAAAAGCTAACTCCACTTCTGAGCGGTGGATGTCTCGTATAATCAGGCCTTTAACTCAAACTGTAACTCAGACTGATCCACAAAATACAGATTGGATCTATTTTGCAGTTAGATTGGTATACCCTTATACTCGGTTTGTCCTTGTATGCTTTATAAGATCGGTACTGAGTACTTGGTTTGGTCTACCGGTGCATCTATTGAAATAGTCAACCGGTGCATACACTCCGTTCTTCATCTACCGGTGTTTTCTGAGTATTGTGAGTGACCGGTGACCCTTTACCGGTGTGAATGGGGTTTGTGAAATACACTAATGACAACTCATATTGCTAACAATCTTCCTCTTTGTCATTGGTGGCAAAACTATACACAAACTTCACTCACTTACTAATCACAGTGACTTGTATCGGTAGAACACTACTTCCCCTGACTGAGTGCTCCGGGTGAAAGTTTTGCACTGTCTTGTTCTTTGTTGCCTTTGCACTAATCTTGTCTGCTCATTTCTCTGCATCTCATTCATCTTCCCCTTTTTGTCTCCATTGGACAAAGGGTTAAGGTATTCTAATAAGATTACATTTGTAGCGTTGTGAAGATGTCCTTTTAGATGTTCTTTGCAGAATGTAGGAATGGTGCCCATTGACTGGTTATATTTTCAATGTTCTTTTGGGCCGCTTTTAGAGAAACAATAATGGTTTCCATATCTTCTACAGTTTTGTAGTCCGGTTCTTTGATCAGAGCATCTGTAGAAATGGATGTTTGATGCATGATATCCAGTGTTGGGGCCAGAAGCATCTGAAATCCTATGACATCTTGGATTCTCTTATTGTCTTCTTCAGTTGTCTTCCTCAGGACTAGAGCAAGACTGGTCATTTCTCTGCTGAAGGTTGTCGCAGTTTTATTTTTGATGTCAAATTGTGTTGACAAAGCTTTTATGTCTTATGAGATCTTTGCAGCTTTTTCAGTTAAATCTTGCAAAAAAATCTCAAAATTTGAAGTTCTGCTCATTAGACCTCCTGCAACTTGTGTCTGCTGTTGAAGAACTTTTAAGTTGTCTGACAGAGTAGCTTTTATATCTGCAGCCTGTTTATTAAGAATCTCCACTCTTTTCTTCGCATAGTGGTCAATTGCCACTGTTTCTGGATCGGTTAGATCCTCACCGATTGTTTGTGCTAACACTTTCAGCTGGTCGATTACCGGTTTTCTTCATCTATATCGGCATCCGGTACGAACTTGTATAAGATATCTTTTACTTTGATTAGAACCATATCCTGTTTTCTTTTAGTAAGCTCTTTCAGCTATTTTGTTGACATTTTGCTGATGTCAACTATTGTATCAGTTGTCTTACTTCTTTTTGCTTCAGATTCTTCAGAGGATGAGAGCTTTCTTTTAGAGGAGCTAGGAAGAGTTTCCTGTTCCTTGTCTTTTCTTTGTTCTTGTGCCTTTGGAGCTTGCTCATGTTCTCTTTTATCTTGTTCTTCTCTCTTGTTTCCCTCTTTTGGTTTGTCTTCCAGTTGTTGAACTTGAATTTTAGGCATAGCATTATCTTCTTGATGCGAGGGCTCTTCTGGTGGGGCTTGTGCTTGTTGCTGCTCTTCAGCTATATGAAGATCACTTGCAACGATTCTTTCATCTCCTTTAGCTGTTCTGTCAGTAGGAATATTGACAGACGTTTGTCCCAATTTGATTGGTTCACCAGAGGTGAACATCTCTGTGAGAACTTCCTGTTCTCCAGTTATTGGAATCTGAGTTGCAGTAAACTGAATAGGTGGATCTTCAATTGTTGCGGTGTGATCCTGAGGACCTGTTGCTTCAAGAGTATTGAAATCATACTGCTGCCAGAAGTCTAGAGTCTCCTTGAAGACTTCATTCTCATATCCATTGAGAATCTTGGCAACTCTGTAATTTGTATCCAGATTCATAGATGCTTCCTCTAATAGAAGCTTTACTCTCTTGTCGCTTAGACCAGGTCTAGCTTTTTCCAGTGCTTCCCTATTGATCTTTGAATTTATTTCTAGACCGGTTCTCCATTTTATTTGAAGCTTATTGTTTAACTCAGGAGGAAACTTCCCCCTATAATCCCTAGGAGTCTTGATGAAATCTAATAGACTTTCAACAAGAGCTTTTACAATTTCCTGTTTGTCCTCCTTGGCTAATACACTATACCATTTGGCTGCATTATCTATCTCTCCAAAATTTGTAATTTCAGCTACAATATCATTTACAATCATAGTGTGAGCCTTACCTTTTTCTGGAGATACTAGGAGTGTTGGATTTGTTGGTTCATCAGTTATGTCAACAATAACCGGTTTGTCTACTCCAAGTACATCTTTTCCTTTCTCGGTTTCACGGACCAGTGAAGCTGTTGCCTTTTGTCGTGCTTCCTCTGCTTGTTGTTGAGCTTGAAGAAGATTGGTCCAGATGGCTACTCCATCATGTACTTTCTTGGTTTCTCCAATTAGCAAAAGACTTATCCTTCTTTTTGTCAGGAAATTTTGCTGATGTATTTCAGCTTGTTGAGTTGCTTCTTCTAGAGTGAGATGATTCTGAACTTTTAATAGAGCTAGAATCCTCAATTCCTTTTCTCTGTTCATTGAAGCTTTACACTTATCTTGAAGAATATCCAAGAGATCCTTAGGTAATACTTTATTAAGTTTCACAGGATGCAAATTGAAATTATGTAGGCATACAACTAGAGCATCTTCAATCTTCCTTCGGTCTTTGTCATTTGCCGTATTGTATCTTCTTTCGACACCACCCATTCCTCCACATTCTTTCAACCTTGACACATTCATCAATTGTTGGTTTGCCTTTTCTTGGTGGATCCTCCTTTGTTGGTTTACCGGTTTTCTTCTTTCTTTCGATGAGTGGAACTGTGTCTTCAGAATCGGTTTCTTTAGTTTCTTCCTCCTGTGTGCTCGCCACCGGTTGAGCTTTCTTCTGTTGTGTTGTTCCTGGTTTCTTCTTTGGTGTAGACGTTCTTTTCACATACACGTTCTTGATTGGCCCCTTTTTCAGATTTTTCTCTATTTCCTCATAGGTTCCAAACCGTTGAGCGCCGAGGTCTAGGTGTGCTTTATCCAAGGCTTCTACATACGCCGTTGCAATCTCTGCAGTGATTTCGTATCCAAGCTCCGGTGCATACTCATCTCTCGGTTCTACTGCTTGAATGATGCAGAAATCAATTGATACTAGAAAACATACCTCCTTTTTGTACTGGTCAACAATAGTTGACGGAATTCTTTGTCTGGCATGCATTTTCAGCTGAAGGGCCTTGAAATGATCAGTTAGAGCTTTGTCAAACTGGTCACTCAGTTGGTTAGCATAATCACTGATTTGCATAATGACCGGTCGATCTGTTGTCCATGTCACTTTTCCTATTCTAGGGAAGGAATTAGAATAGTAAAAGTAGAGACATACCAGGAGTGTGCCAAATTTCAGTGATTTCTTTTTGACGATGCCTAGCTTCTTCATATTCTCGAAGATTTGTCCTCTTAGCATTTCACATATATCATATTGTGCGTTATCATGTATAATTTTGTAAGCTGCATGTATGCCTCCACTCGGTATGCTGTTTAGGTTGTTGGATTGATATACTTTGTAACCTATTACAGCAGATGCGAACTGAACAAATGGATCTTCAATATTAGTTAAGGTCATCAATCGTTTGTCGGATTTAGACTTTGTCAGATTGGCCACCACTGCATTGGATATGGTTCTTAGGGTTAGGGCTTCCCCTTGATTGCAGAAACCGGTTATCCTATGGAGATCGTCTTTCGTGATCGGAGTGCAGACTCCTCTTGTGACCCAAAATCCCGGTTCATGCACTTGACTAACCACCATTCGAATCCACTCTGGTCTGAATATGGTTGGATAGGAGACTCCATTGATAATCCCAGATGATACCAACTTTGCGTAACTATTGGGATAATTTCCATCTTGGCGTAGCGAGCTATACTCGCTTTGTATGTACGTCTCACCCAACTCTTCTTGCTTTGCATGGATGAACGCAGTTATATCTTTTGTTAGGAGCACTCCTTTAGGTACTGAGGAGAGTACACCAGCCATGTCGGTCTCCTTGTTTTGATTCGGCAAGATATCATACGAAGGACGATCAACTTGATTTGTTGGAACCAACTTAGCTTCGTATGACGAAGATACCATTGCTCTTAATCGGTTTCTTGGGAAGAAGATTAATCGGTTTAACAGACAATCTCGCTTGATGATCAAATCACAAGAATATTACTCAAGCAGAAAAATGATAAAAATTGCAAGGTAAGAGTAGATGAGTAATCCTTCTTTGCTTTAATAGGATTAGGGCATAATGGTAATTACCAAACGGTAACTTTTGTTAAACGGCTATAGTATTAAATGCCTTACGTAACCTTTCTTTTCGCCTTAGCTAACCGGTAGTCTAACTTTTTCGGTTAGGCAAGCCCCGGTTGATCACCTCATATCTTTCCGGTCTGACCTGTAGACCAAGTGAGATTAGACTCACCAGTTCTACCGGGAACGGTAGTTGCACTACCGATTCTCCCTAAGCCTTGAAGGCTCAGTTTGCAGAAGAAATATCACCATCTTGTGATGATGATCTTGCCTCTGTTTTCTCCTCGACGGAGTTCTTTGATTCCTTAACAAACCATATTTTCTTCATCTCTTTCTTGGTCTCCTTATCTCTATTGTTCTTCTTATCAGAAGTCAAGGTCTTCATCACTGGTTTGTCCGATTCTTTGCCTTTGTTCCTAATCCAGTTCCAGCAGTCCTTAGCTAGGTGACCGACTCTGTTGCCGTAATAGCAGACCATACCAGTTGCTTTCCATGGGTTCATCCCTCTTGGATTAGGGGATTTGCTCCATGATTCACTGTTGCAATGCATCCCTTTGTTTGTATAAATAGTTGCGTTCTGGTTTTTGCTTTTCTTGGAGAATACCGGTCTTGGTGATCTGAATGCCATTGTCTTTGATCTGCATTCTTCAGCCTTGTGTCCAAACTTGTTGCAGGCATAACAGTATCCCTTGAAGCTTCCCCTACTTCCACTGGACACAAATAAGGGGCTGGACCAACACTCATTGGTCTTGTGGCCATTTTTGCAACAGTTCTTACAGTGACTGTTGTTGGTTCTTACCGGTGCATTTCTGCAGTCATTGGTGTTATGACCCAGTTTTCCACAATGCTTACAAGAAGTGTTGAAGGTTTTCTTACCTTTTTGTGCTAGCGTCTTCCTCTTGTTCTTGTTGCTCGACTTTGCTCCAGTTGACTCACTATTCTCTTTGGTGACTGCACCGGTGAATCTAAGACTGGTGTGATCGTTGTGCTTTCTTTGAGCTTTGAGTTGCTCATCAAGCTTGATCGAGCTTTCATTGTATTTTCTCAGCATTTCATTCCTTTTTTCAAGGACTTTCTTTTGTTCCTTGAGTTGATATATCTCGATCACCAGCTTCTTGCATGCTTCATCCCTACCCTGCCATGCTTTGTGCATGTTTGCATTTTCTTGGGTGACAATCAGCATGTCTTCTTGGAGTTGCATAATGAGGAGTTCATTTGCCCTTACAGCTTCCTTTACCTAGTTCATTGCTTTTTCTCAGGTTGTTGATGACTTGACTGCTATATTTCTTTCACTTTTAGTTTTCCGTTTCTGCTCAATCAGTTCAGTCATCCTCAGAGCATTTACTTTTTGCTCCTTTTTGAGATCAACAATCTGACTGGTTAGGATTTGATTCTTTTCCGTAAGCTCAGAGACTGCCTCCTTAGCCTCATCAGATCCACTCTGCCCAGAGAGTTCATCGATGGTTTCATTGCCCTCGTTTAGTTGCAGAGCCAGCTCCTTCCTTTTTGCAAGTGATTTCCTCATTCTATTCTCCAGCGAGACAATGATGTCGTTGGCTTCCTCTAGCTGTTTCTGATATCGATAACCCTCCATGATCTTTTTCTCAAGTTGTTAGACTTTGTTGTATAGAGAACTCAGCTCTGATACCAATTGTTAATGCTTACCAGTTACTGAGAGGGGGGGTGAATCAGTAAATGGTCCTACTGTAGTGTAATTCTCATCTTTTTACTGTCCTTATGGATAAACATAATATAACAGTCATTCACAAGCATAAACAGAATCACATAGATTAACACAGGTATTTATACGTGGAAACCCTCGGTTAGAAGGAAAAAAACCACGGTGAGACAGAGCTCAAAACTTCACTAGTACCAAATGAAGGCGCCCTGTTAAGAGTTTACAAAGCACTGGTTAATGTGCTACTCGATTAAGGGATTTTACAAAAGATCGGTTAAGATCTAAACCCTGTTAAGAGTTGCCTGGTTATAGGACTTTGAACATCAACAAAGATGTCACCCTGTTAGAGGAGTTTTACAACGAACCGATTAGGTTCACCTTGATAGAGGGATTTCAATATGCTTTTAACACTTTATAAAAGCAGTGATCTATTATGACACTGATTGTCTGATTAGTTTATACCTGTAGTTCTCTTCCCCGGTTTGCCTGACTATTGATCTTTCTTTCTTACTTCACCTTTGTGCCTGTAGCATTCCTCAGAAGATATCTCTTCTTTGCTCTATGCAATCTCCAACTATCAACAACAACAACAACATATCTTGCATCCTGTGCTCTCTATTTATACAAGAGTGAATCTCTTTACTCATAGAACCGTAGGGAGTAAACTTAGGAAATTAGGAAATGATGGATTTGATCAAATGCTAGAAATGGTCAAATCATGGATT
Organism: Chamaecyparis obtusa; assembly: GCA_027943335.1. Lineage (NCBI taxonomy): Eukaryota > Viridiplantae > Streptophyta > Pinopsida > Cupressales > Cupressaceae > Chamaecyparis > Chamaecyparis obtusa. The sequence goes on from BSBK01000569.1 coordinate 107,668, forward strand.
TGATAATCCGGTTTTTCATTTTGGGATTATGTTTGGACCGTTTGGTTCTACTTTTTGAAACTGGAATTGGAATTTGAGTATGATTTTTTAAATTTTTTTTTGAATTGTTTTAATATTTTTGAATTTAATAATTCATTTTTATTAATTGAATTAAATTTAAAATGGAATCGCAGACTGTTTTAGGCAGCCAAAGTTGGTGGCAGGCAACCAAGTTATAGTCACTGTAACCAAAATTCGACAAAAAATTTGAAAAAAAATTTCGAGAAAAAATTCAAAAAATTCAAAAACCAATTTTAAAAAAAAAAAATTTGAAAAAAAATCGACAAAAAAATTTGTCAAAAAATTCGAAAAAAAAATTGGAAAAAAATTTTGAAAAAAAATTCGGCAAAAATTTGAATTTTTTTTGAAAAAAATCGAATAAAAAAAAGTTACAAACCACCCAACAAAAATAAATAAATTAAATCCCTCCCCACACAAATAAAAAATGAAAAAATTAAGTGTAGACGAGAAATTTAAAAATTTGCTTTCCCTCCATTCAAATTCCAATTCTACCTTTTCAGATGGAAGATGTAAATGCTCATTTTTGGCAAAATGAGCATTTACATATTCCTATTCCATTTTCATATTGCATTGCCAAATTGAGGATTCGACGAAATGGGCAATAACAAATGCCAATTCCAGGCAAATGTTGGAAATGGTCCGCTACCAAACGGGCCCTAAATTATGCATTGCATCAAAACTGTGCGTTGTGATCTAGAGTTTACCTTGAGATCATCCGTAGAGTTAAAGCTAACTTCTGTTAAAAAGCTAACTCCACTTCTGAGCGGTGGATGTCTCGTATAATCAGGCTTTTAACTAAAACTGTAACTCAGACTGATCCACAAAATACGGATCGGATCTATCTTGCAGTTAGATCGGTATACCCTTATACCCGGTTTGTCCTTGTATACTTTATAAGACTGGTACTGAGTACTTGGTTCAGTCTACCGGTGCATCTATCGAAATAGTCAACCGGTGCATACACTCTTTTCTTCATCTACCGGTGTTTTCCGAGTAATGTGAGTGACCGGTGACCCTTTACTGGTGTGAATGGGGTTTGTGAAATACACTAATGACAACTCATATTGCTAACAAAGCCTACATAAACAAAAGCATTAAACCCTAAATAAAATGCATACAATCAAGAATAAACCCATACCTAGAGCAAAATGCAGGGAAAAACGTCTGTAAAAAGATGCCAAACATGTCTACATAACACCTCCATTCAACACGTGTAAATGAAAGCACAAAGGGTGAGCTGAGAAACTATTACACAAATTTATGGAGCCATTTTTGGAGAAATACAGTTTGTCTTTGTACTAAATACCTTAGAATAAATGTGTTTGCCGTTCATGTGGGTTTTTAAGAAACAAACTGCAAGTTTGAACTTAATCAGAAGGGATTAAAACTTCTCTTGCAATAATGCATATAGGGCTTGAACTAAACAAAAACACTTCACTTTTATTATATTTTGTGTCTTGTTCAGGTTTCAAAAGGGAGACTACAAGTGCGTTTAAAAAAAACAAAAACAAAATGCAAGCTTTAAACTTGCATGTCGGGTCCTAAGACTCGATATACAAGTAACTTTTTATCTTAACATTAAACTTGCAAAATGACATCTAAAAGCCGATTTCACTTATTCGCTTCAAGCATAATAACAAATGAAAGCAATATCAAAATTTGGATGTTAAAAGTATCAATCGCAAGTGCAAGTAATATAAACTTGCAATCTCAACTCAGAAACCCGAAATTGCTAAAGGCTACAAAAACCAATCCATAAAAATGTTAAAACACAGTCAAAATCGGATGCTGAGAGGGTGATTGCAAGTAATACAAGTCTTAAACTTGCAATTGAAGTCTTGAAACCAGAAATTGAAGGAAGAACTGAGTTTAAGACAATGAAACTTGACAAAAACAGAGGTGAAGGACTTAGATTTGTTGATGAATGCTTAGGAGATGGAAATATGCCATGAAAAGCATGTGTAGGGCCTTAGGATGTCAAAATTTGGTGGGTTATCTCTGATTTTTTGCATGTCAAAAATTAGGGACAGCAAATAAAGGTGAGAACAACAATTCCAAGGGAATTTTTTTTTCAGCTAAGACATTTGGTGCTATGTTTTGACAAATGAAGAAGTTGGCGAGGCCCAATCAGGTCAGATCAATGAAATAGACCACCTTCATGTTGAATACCATGCCCTAAGTGAAGTAGTTAAGAATGATATGACTTTTACCAAATACTGTGGATTAAAAGGAAATGGAGGGGCATAGGAGGAAAGGGTATGAGAGGAAGTATATTCAACATCGTTTAGGGAAGATCACACTCCCAGATTTTGACAGGTTAAGTGGTGCATCAGCAAGGTCATGGCTGCAAAAATTGGATACATATTTCTCTTGGAATCCAATGCATGAAGAGGAGGCTATCAAGTTTGATACCTTGTATTTATAGGGAGTAGCTCATGAATGGTGGTATCATGGAATGGTAACCCAGGGGCATGACTCTATTTCCACCATTGATGAATTCAGTCAAAGGTTGAATGAGAGGTTTGATAGGGCAGATTCAGATATTCATTTTAGAGACCTAGCATGGTTGAAAGAAGAGGGCAAGGTGGGGCATATGTGGCAAAATTTCAAAGGTTGGCAATAATGGTTCTAGATGTAAAAGATAGAAGATTTACTGTCCTATTTGTTGAAGGCCTAGTTGAACCTCTCAAGGGATTTGTAAGGTCATTTAATCCAATACGTTACAACATGCCATTACAAAAGCCTTTGATTTGGAGGACTCAGTGACTAAGAACAACTTTTCCTTTAAGGGAAGACTCAATCATGAGGACAAGAAGAAGGTGATACTAGAGAAGCCCAAAGTCCACACCCAAGCCAAGTAAGGATGATAATAAGAAGCCATATTTTGTGAGAAGGGATGAGTTGCGTATGAAGAAGTTGTGCTTAACTTGTGAGGAGCCATGGGTGCATAGTCATAGATGTCGTGGTAAGGGTCAATTGCATGGCATTGAAGTTACTTTTGATGTAGATGATGCTATTGATGATACTTAAGAAAGTGACAATGAGGAGAAAGATATTGTAGCCTTAGTACATGGTGCCACAACTTTAATTTTAGGAGCTTCTAAGTATCAGCCATTTAGAGTAAAAGGATTGGTTAATAGACAACAAATAACATGCTTGGTGGATAGTGGCGCAACTCACAATTTTGTGAGTGAGAGCTTGGTAGCAAGAGGGGGATTGCCATTTGAAGAATTTTTAGGATTTTATGTTATTGTGGTTGATGGGTTTAGAAAGAAATGCAACAAGAGAGTACTAAAAATGAACATTGAGATTGATGACTACACCATCACTGATGATTTATGTATGATACGGATTGTTGATTCCGATGCCATTTTAGGAATTCAATGGTTGCATTCTCTTGGGCGGTACATTCAAGACTTTCAGCAGATGGAGTTGGCATTCATGATAAAAGGGAAAAAGATAATACTCAAGGCATTAGAGAATGAAGTCCCATGAGAACCAGCAACAAGGATGGTTACACTAATGCATAATCATGAGGTGAATGAAGGCACAACTTTACCAATTGATTCTTTGAGGTGTAAAAAGAATGTGGATGCAAGTGATTTCTTGGGTATGACATTTTATCATGAGCTTTCAACCTATTAGGAATCCATGATGAGTAGATTGGAATATGTAGACCAGATGGGTATACAAACACTCATGAGTATGCAACATATTGTTAATCAAATTTCAGTCTACAACACAAGTTTGGAGTGGTGGGATTATGATGAGACATTGTTGGAAAGAGAGTGGATGAGCATAACCATAGGAATACTTTCACGTGACAGAGATGCAGATTTCAATAATGTTGATTGCATTAGAGTGGAGCAGCAGTGTGATATAGAGCTCCTCACACGGTTGGATTGGGATCCTAGTGGTGCAAAAGAATTGCTTGAAGACAAGCAATGTTTGGGTTGGGAGGACTGTAATGTTCCCAAATTTTTAAGGTGATTAATTAAGTTGATTTTTATTAAGTTGTCAAAAATAAATGAAATATTTAAATGATGACAATATTAATTAATTTAATTAAAATAATAAATACTATAAAATGCCACTTTATTAAATAAAGTTCTATAAATATAATGAAGTTGGCCAAGTTGGCCTAATGTTCTAGATTCTTCTTGGAGTTTGTTATAAGGGCATAGTTACAGGACTCTGCGAGTCCTGGCAGGACTCGCAGAATCTAGAGCTGAATCAACAAAAATGGGTCAAATTGGCCCTGAGCTCGGACTCGGCCAAGTCAGATCGAGTCTGGGTTGACTCGTCGAGTCCTGAGCTTGGGACTCGGCCATGGCGACAACTTGCATAAAGTGAAAAAAACATTATTTTAACCCATTTACATTGACATGTTGTGTTTATAGCTTTCTCTCAAACACAAAAAACAACATTCTTTTATTTGTAAACACAAGGATGAGAGGAAAAAAAGGATTAGAGAAAAATATTGGGGTTTTAGAGAATAGACCAGCATATCTATTGGCTCTTAGATATTGATTGTGGATTGTTTGTGCAAGTTAGTAGCTTGCATTCATGCATTGAGAGGAGTTAAAAGAATCATTTGGTGGAGGCCTCTACAAATTTTAAGTGCATTTCTTCATTTTTGGAGCAAATTTAAGAGCTGAGTTACATTTTTTGGGTTGTTTTCTAATTCTTTTACATTCATATTTCCATTTTTTTTACGTTTGTTTCATTTTATGTTGATGGAAAAGTAAGAAACCCTGGTTTGTTTTTTCTTTATTTTAATTTAATTAGAATGTGTAGAATCTGTAGATGCTTATTTTTTTTCATTTATGATATATTGCAGTAGTAGCATAATGTTTGAGCCTGAGAGTAGTGCACCTAGTGGTAACCTAGATGCAGACCCTATTAGATGCCAAAGGGTTAAGGCTTGGAAATATGCCATCCCCAAACCAAAAAAGTAGTTATAAGTTGGCATTGCAAAGTTAAATGTAGTGGGGGAGGTATCAACCGATTGGAATATCACCTTGCACATATACCTGAGCATGATGCCAAACCATGCAAAGTGGGACCCTAGGATGTTATACGTGAAATGCAAGCTCATTTAGAGGAATTTGAAGAGAAAAAAGAATTAAAACAAAAGCATATGCAAAAAAATGGCAAACTTTGGTAGAGAGGCTTCTTCAACTCCTCAACCTCCATTACCTCCATCTACAAGTAGTGGTACTGTGAGTGTGAGCATTGGGCCTTAGATTCGTAAGAAGAATTCCACATTAAATTTCCTTTTTGTTCCACGCATGACTCCGGGTGCCCAACCATCGCTTGAGAGTATGTGTTGGAATAAGGAGAAACATGAGGCTGTGAAAATGACAATTAGAGATTTTTGGTTCTACAACAACCTTCCATTTCTTGTAGCAAGGTACTCATTATTTTAATTTTTCTCTTGATTTTCTTGCTTTCAACTTTCAAGATTATGCCACATTGATTATTTTAATTTTTAAAGTTGAAAGTAAAACCTAATAGTATACTTATTTTGTTTATTTAATTTGTTTTAGGTCTCCTTATTAGCAAATTTTGGTAGATGTTATTGTTTGTGGTCTACGGTTCAAAGCCCCTAATAATGAGGAGCTAAAAGGTTCAATTTTGACCTAAAAGGTAGCTGATGTCAAAGCCACAATTGCCGAGCAATGTGAGGTATGGAGGAGGAAGGGTTGCACTATCATGACTAACGTTTGGGCCGATAGAAGTAGAACACTACTGAATTTTGTTGTCTCCTCATTAGGGAATTGTAGAACTTGTACTTCCTACATAAACTATATTCAAGAATCAATATTGATTTATTGATTGAGCTTTTAAATTTTGATTGTACTAAATTGCCTTTTTCTTTTTCAGGTGGCACAATGTTTTTGAAATTAGTTGATGCTTCAGGATAAACAAAATGTTGAGTATCTTTGTGAGGTCTTGGAGTAAGTGTTGAAGGAGGTGGGTGAGGAGAATGTGGTATAGATAGTCATGGAGAATGCAGCAAATTATGTTGCTGTAGGTAAAATTCTTATGGAGCGGCACCCCACCTTGTTTTGGACCCCTTGTGCTGCTCATTGCCTTGACCTCATATTGCAGGATCTTGGCAAACTTCCCTAGATAAAAACATGTGTAGAGCATGCAAGGAGTATTTGTAAATTCATATATAATCATTCTTGGGTCCTCAACCTTATGAAGAATTTCACAAACAAGAAAGAGTTGGATCGTTTAGGGATCGCCCGATTTGCAACAAATTTTATCATGTTGCAATCCTTGCTTTAGTCCAAGGCTAGTTTGAAATGCATGTTTTTGAGTAGTGGACCACATCATCATATGCGAAGAGCAATGCAGGGATTGAGATGACTGATCGGGTTTTTGATGAGAATGGCTTTTGGAAACCGGTCACAAAGATTGTGTAGGTAATTTTTCTTTTTGTTCTCATTTCCATTTCATTTCATCATTTTTGTTCACACTTGTTTATGTTCATTGTTCATTTTTAAAAGTAAAACTTAAAACTTAAAGCTTAATGTTGCAACTTCCACAATGATCACAGTTCATAGAGCCTCTTATTGTTCTACAAAATGTTGATGGGGAGAAGCCCACAATGGGATATATTTATGAGGGCATGGATAGGTTGAAAGAGGCCGTTAGAACTTTTCACTTAGGTAATCGGGCTAAATACAGTCCCCTATGGGAGGTCATTAATCAATGATGGCACAATCTGCTTCATAGGCATATACATGCAGCTGCCCACTACCTTAATCCGTCATCCCAATTTCACCCATATCTCAAGGCCGATGAAGAGGTGTTGGGTGGGCTCTATAAAGTTGTAGAGCGAATGTCTTTTGATTCATCAGTTGGAGCACACATAGTCCGTGAAATAGAAATATTTAGGAATTCACAAGGAGACTTCTTCTCATGAGGCTCATGCAAGAAAAACCAGACACTACTAATGCCAAATAAAAATCTATTCAGGGCATAATTTAAAAGTTAAATCTTAAACTTTTTTGCCTATGATTGTAGTACCATTTTACGTCGATAAAGTCAAATTTATAGAATAGATTATAGAATTAATTTTTAATTTTTCTTGTTTCAGATGCATGATGGGAGATGTTTGGTACTCACGTGCCAAATCTACAGAGGATTGCAGTTCGTATCTTGAGCCAGCCATGTAGTGCTTCAGGATGTGAGCGCAACTGGAGCATGTTTAAGCATATACACTCGAAAAAGTGCAACAAGTTGGCAATGAAAAGGTTGAATGAACTTGTCTTTTTTCATTACAACCTTTTTCTCCGTCATAGACAAATCTTGGGCACTGACACTTCTCCTATCATTTTAGAGGAGGTTGATCCACAGGTAGAGTGGAATACTGAGGTTGATGATCCTGTTTTCAGTGATGAAGACTTGGAATGGGTTGATCAAGTGGATCAAGAGGCAAAGGTAGTAGCGATGGAAAAGGAGGAGACTAGAGCACGAGGAGACACATTGGAGGACCCTGAGACTGAGAGTGAGGATGATGAGGATGAGGATGAGGATGAGGATGTGGATGTCACTGAGGGTGAGCCTCAGACATAGGCAAAGATCATGGCTGTAGAGTATTCTAGGACCTATCTTAGCCATACACGTAGGAAGGTTGCGGGCTCGACTGGTCACTAATATAGACTACTCTGAGCCTTAGTCTTCTTGGCTCTAGCTTTTATTTTGATATATGTTTTGAACTTTCGATTCCATGGATTTCAGATTCCATGAATATTGTAGACATTTGACAATGACACTATTTCATAGTAACACGGGGACGCGTCCCCCCCAAAATCCCAGACGCACCTGAGACGGGGACGCACTAGGGAAGGGGGGACGGCGTCCCGGAGTCCCTGGCGGAGCCACCGTCCCGTCGCCGTCCCGGTGGGGGACGTGGGGACGTCTCGGTGTCCCGGGTGGGGACAAGGGGACGCTTGGACGTCCCTCAACCTTGGGGGGACACCCAGACATCCCCCGTCATGGCAAGCCAAAAAATACAAGTTTTTAAATTATTTTTTGTTCATGGGCGGGAGGATTTATACAAATATAACATTTAAGTATAAGAAATTTATTAAATTTCTTATACTTTAAGTTATATTTGTATAAATAATTTTCAGGATGTTTGAGATAGGTTCCAGCTTCATAGGAGTTAAGATGCAAATTCTAGATTTTGGGGGTTTTCGAAAAATTCCAGACTTAGCCAAATTTCAGGATTCAGCAAGGCTTCAGCAGGGTTACCTCCCACAATCCATCATGGCTTTCTAAGGTCAAACTAAAACTGGCAAAATGATTCTCAAAGGGTTTTAACTCGTTTTATTACAAATCACTTGGTTTTGACCCCATCTCTATGACAGACTTAGCTTAGGTCTCGCCCAAATCCCAGACAGACATGACTTCCCAACAGGCCAAAATACTCAAACCCCATTTGCCGGACCTAGGGACTTGAAAACAGCCACCAACAAAGATATAAATGTTAGATATTGGTCCTTTTGTGTTGGATATACATGTTAGATATAACTTATATGAATATCTAACATTTATATCCAACACAAAAGGACCAATACTTTAACACAATACTTCTACATCTTTATGTCTTATATTGTTATACATCTTTTCATAACTAGCATTTTAACTACCACATGTATAGTATATACTATATACACCCCCCTCGTCCCCCCCGCCGTCCCCAAATTGAGGCCCCTTTGTCCCCCCGTTCCGGGAAACTTGTCCCCCCGTTCCCCCGTCCCCCAGGGCGGTGTAACTATGCACTATTTATATTTCTAATGTGTTATTTAGTTTAACTTTTTCCTTCAAAAACTCGCATTTATACTTATGTTATCAATGTAAACTTGTGTATGTATGCAAAGTAGCTTCTGTTTATCTCAATTATTGTGTCTTTAAGATTAATTTATTAAATGATGCATGAATTTTTTTTTAAATCCTTAAAATTCTTTGAATTTCTTGGGTTTTTCAATTTGTCGAGTCCTTGTTGAGTTTTTGCCGAGTCCGGATGTTGAGTCCAAGTCCGAGTCAAAAATTAGCTTGTTGAGTTTGGGCCGAGTCCAAGTCTTGTAACACTAGCCTTATGTTGGATGGAAGAAATCAGACATGTTTGGATTTGATAAATGTTTATGCTTTCTAGAGACGGAAACCTTTAGGAGTTGACAAAAGGGTTGGATAAAAACCTGGTTCTTCCAAAGAGGTGGATTCGTGATGAAGTCTACATTTATGCCAAATTTGTGAAGTCTTCATTCAAAGACAAACTTGCATTAATAAATATCCGATTTCATTGGCTTCATTCTATAGTCTTGCTGGAAAATAATATATGGTGAATATATTTAAATATTCCAATGGGCTTGGCTATTTAATGTTGGTGGATGATGAATTTTATTTATTATAGCCGTGGATATATAATTTCCATGAACGCCAATTGATATTGGCAGATATATATTATTGAAGGAGCATATTAATGCAGCCCTAACTTGGTGACGAATGTTTGGAAAACAAAAGGTCTAGACCAGAATAATATTATCGTCGACAGTTATCCTGGAAATATTTACAGCATATATTATGTTGGGAAGAATATATTGTTAATATTGGGTAGAATATCTTGGTAGCACTATGTGTGAGTGGGAGATGGTTCCCTATATTAGCCATGGAGCACTGATTGGGTCATTGCTAGTTGGAAAAGGACTTTGCAAACATTAATTCTCATGAGAGTAATAATTATTAGAAAATCTGAAAATCTGTGTGACTTGCTCGGCTTCCTGGAATAGCCGAAGGTATGAAGAGATATGTACGAGCTGGTGACAGATACATGAGTAGTGATTTAACAATTATTTTTTTCATTCCAGTCTGCTAAATTGAAAGGGATATTATAGTGGCAACAGGAAGATATTCTCAAAGGACATTTCTAGAACATTTGGGAGGATGTTGAACAAATACCTAGCACTTCTCCTTATGCATGCATTTCATCTTGTTTGTTTTCCTTTGTAGTTGGGCATTAGGCGAAGATTCGACAAGGTATAGTTTGTCTTCTATTGTTTATTGAATCGAATGATTACATTATAAGCAGATTTGACTGCCAAGAGTAGACAATTTTTTCCTTAAGAAAATTGTTGCCATTCATTCTGTGTATTGTTGTTAAATAAGGAGGCTAATTGCATATTGTTCCTGAAATAGTGGCCTTCTAGCATATAGTGTTGCTCTGTTTTCCTTACATGCATAGCAATGGTATGAAATTTTAGCGTAATCAGAATTAATTGTTGTCAAAGGAGAATTTAGAAGGGATTATTGTAAGGAGACCTTATTGTATCTAGGGATATTACAATAGCAAGGAAACCACTACACCAAAGGCTCGGACTGATGGATAATGGTGCCCACAAGCGTTAAAAGGGGTTTTTCATCCCACTAGAGTGCCAACATAGGTCAGCCCCTTTGTGGACACGTGTTTGCCCGATTGTGGATGGGTTCCAACCCTAGGTACACGCCCAATGGGAATCCACATTGCAGGAACATTTAGGCTGGGACATCACAACCCACCATGTTTTGCAGGGCTTGATCTGGAGACCTCGACTTTGATACCAAGCAAGGCAACCACTATGCCAAAAGCCTGGATTGATGGTGAATGATGCTCACCAGCGTTAAGATTGGGGTTTTCGTCCCACAAGAGCGCCAACATAGGCCAACCCCCTCATGAACATGTGGCTGCCCAATTGTGGGTGGGTCCCAGCCCTAGGTGTGCGCCCAGTGGGAATTGGTTGCTGCAACATTTAGGTTGGAATATCACAAGTTAATTTGCTAAACATGAGATGTTTATGCTCCCAACTCCATTGTTGTTGTGTTGGAGAATAATAATTTTATTGATAAAAAAATAATACTTCATGCAAGGGACTGGTTGTCCACCAAAACTAGCTTAGTTCTTAGATTCTCCAACTTTTGTTTTGACAAGGGCTTTGTCAAAATGACTACCTCATACTAATATGAGGATACATATTGAAGAACAACTATTCCCTTGTAATTTTCCTTTGAGGAAATAATAACAAATATATATATGCTTAGAGTAAGCATAAAATGATAGATTTTTAGAGAGCTTCATACATTTTTGACTGTCACATTATACTATAGTTGGCTCTAATATTTAATCAATAATTTATGTTATCAACTTGTGAAGCCATATAGCCTCACAACTAGTAGAAAATTGTGATGTCCTCTTTTTGACTATGAAGGAATGCTGAGACTATTACTCCAATTTTACCTTCTTACTATGTCAAATAAATGTGAGTTAAACAAGTAATGGAAGATAAATGTGAAATATATATATATATATATATATATATATATATATATAATGAACAATGTATGCTTAATATTTTATTATAATGTCTGATATACTATTATGATGCTCTGTATATTTGATGCAAAATGAAAATAACTTATTATTACAATGTCTGTAATAGAATTGTGGAACTGATACTTGCAATTGCAATATCTGATATGCAGTTGTGGTACATACAATGGAAAATATCTCTTAACACTTGAAGTGATATAATGATTGTGCAGACAATTGTTATATATGCTTGGTGTTTTTGATAAATCATTGAATATATGCAAAGTCTGAAAGCAATATTGCTACAGAAACATGGTTGCCATCTCTGATATGTAACTATGTCCTTGCAACAATAATGTTGGTTGTCTGATGTAACAATAAATATATGCATTGTGGAGATGTCGTCTCCGAATAAGGCTTTATTAATGTACTAGAGATGTCATCAGGCATGCGCTCTAAGCAGAACGAATCTATGAAGGATGAAGAGTAATATATATAATATCCAATGACGCCTTATGAAATGAGTTTGAACTTCATCTTATATCATGCAATATCGAATGGATTGCATCTCTTGATTATTGAAGAGATGTATCTCTTCCAAATCATACCTCTTCAAGCATGAATTGGTTTGTTATGCCAAGTGTATCTCTTCATATCATTGATTAGTTTATTATACCAATTGATGTAATTTAGTCGATTAAAGATATTCAAGCCATCTACTTAACTTAGCCGATCAAGATATTCAAGTTATCGGCTTAATATAATTAATGACTTCTATAGCCAGTGGGCTAAGGATGAAAATGCCAATATGGATGTGGATATGAAATACATCTGAGATATGCATGTGAAGTATGGAAATCGTTACCAAGTAGTGGTAACACTGGTTATTATCATGGCCAAAACTTAATGCAATTTGGAATATGATTTGTGCAATAATGGTGGAGTATGGAAATGTATGGCTGGGATGAAACATGTGTAATGAATGGACTATGAATACAAATTTATAACTTCTTATCTAATGATGAATGCTGGCTACATGATGATGGGCAGGCCTAGCCAATCATCATGTCACTGGTCATTCATGAAGTGAGCATGGTTGTGGTACCATTTAAGAGTGATCAAATAATTGATCACTTTTAGATAGTATCATAACAATACTGGCTGCATGGAGTATCGATGTCCCGATGATGGACTAAGTGCATCAATCATCGTATAATCAAGAACCTTGCTATGGTTCACTTATTAGTTATTTCTAAATATATTATATAACTTATGTGCAAGAGACAAAGGCTGCCACCCCTTGTCGTAAATTTTTACTTTGTTCATGATGAATGCAAGTAGTTTGAAATTAGGGACATAACAAAAAAGCTGCTATATACTTTACCTCGGTGATCTTAATGCTACTACTGCCTATTTCTTGCTAACTAGGATTTAATATCTAACCCTAAGTTGAAATATAACCTTATAGTGCTTCTCCTAGCACTAACATCACTTGCCCAGTCTAAATTCACAAAGACACGCAACAGTTACTCTTTGTCTCTAACTTGCTTGAACCCATAATTAAGTGTGCCCTTCAAATAATGGAAAACATGTTTTGTAACAGTCCAATGAACTTGCCTTTGCTCAATCATAAACTAGCTCAATTCGTTTATTGCAAAGCAAATATCAAGTTTAGTATTTACCTTTACCAAGTATATGAGAAAACCTATCAAGTGCCTTTATAGACAGTGGTCCATCAATTTTGATTTTAAATCCGCGTTCAATGGATTTGGAGCCATTGGAGTAGCAAGGAACTTACAATATAACATTTGCATTCTTTTCAGAATCTGCGTTGTGTATTTCCCTTGACTTAATAAGATTTCTCTTGGATGTTGCCATACATTGAGAGATTCGAGACCCAACAAATAGTGCGTAAAGACCAATATGCATATAGAAATTGTTTAAAAATGATGACATAGCAGCAGCCTTAACTTTGAATGCAGATCAATCACACAAGGGATTTGAGGCTTATGATAACATTGAGAGGTATGATGAATCATGGGCTCTTCATAGCAATAGTTCACTAATGAATGCTGGTGTTTGGGATGACCAATTAGAAGATGCATTTCAAGATGATGTTCTTGAGAAACATACTTTGAAGAATCAGCTAAAAATTATAGGTGAAATGATTGTTGCGGCCTTAGTTAATTATGATAACACTCACCGGATCATTGAAAACCTCTACTAGAAGACTTAGATTGAAAATAGGCAAAGGGGCATGGAGGGTGATTCTTATTTTTCTGACTTGCAGGTGGTCAAAGTAGCCCTTGTTTGTGTTTACTTTCAGGTAGGGATCATATCTTATTAAAGGCTGCTGAAGTATATGCTCATAAATTGAAGGGAAAGGAGGGTGAGATCAATAAGCTCATCTTGGAGCTTAACGTTACATAAGAAATATTGGAGAATACACAGATGGCTTTTCAAGGAGAAAGAAATCAGATTGTTGTTGCTAATCATTTCAGGGAGCAGAAAAATAGAGGAAGGACTGAGTTTTTCAAGGAAGTGATTAAGGAACTTGACATCATACTAGAGACTTATGATTTGGATAACTGTCCCAAAAGATCAAGTAATAAATTTTTGGACCAGCCGGAGCTGCGTTATGACTTGGGAATAAAGGATAATATTCAGCTGGTTGACTATTTTTTATTCAAGGTAGATGCTGATTGGACATTTGATAATCTACTCTTTGAGTTGGATGAGGAAGTTCTTTCTAACTCCAGTGATGAAAATGGAATTGATTATAGGATCTGGGACCCAGGTGTAGTTTTTAGTGACGAGTTTTGGTCATAGGATTGGAGTGGATCAATTGCTAGAGTTAGTACTCTTACTAAAATTTCTACACGTTGAAATTTAGTCCTGGATAGTAACATTGTGCAAAGAAGCTCATACAATCTGTTTATTTCTTATTTGCATTCAGCCAATATTATTGCAAATCTTGTTTCATTCTGAAATGAAAGCGAAAGAATAAATGTCCATTTTATAAATCAAAATCTGAGATGTACAACTTTTATTTACAACAGTGAAATGAAATGAACATGCTGAAAGTAAATGTCTCTCACACAAGTGACTGTGAGAGTAGCCCCTTGTACACTTCTATATGCATTCCTATTTTATGGAGCATAATGAACATGAAAGTACAAAAGAATAGAAATGAAGCTCACAGGGAACCAGTCATTGCCTGTAATGATTGGTCGTGTTCTGTAGCTCTAATCCTACTTGTCTGCTGCCCTGGTCGATGGCCCATCCAAGCATCTGGAACCTGCATACATAAGGAAATGTGTTAGATCCAATGGATCTAAGCAATGATGGAAACACCTCACCTCATTCAAATATTCTATGCCACTGTCATATCATACACTTGCATAAACAAACCTATATACCAGCTTATCAGAAGCAATTGTGATCACAACAAGTTTTTATTGCTAACATGTTTGTTTCCTGTGCAGAGTCTTATCTCTTATAGGTACACAGATATAACAGTAGGCTCCCACAAGGGTTATTGAGCCCGACGTGCCTATAAGAGATAAGATTGAAGAAGGGATATATGATTAGTAGCTGTTAAGGATCAGAATAAGCAAAACACTGCCAGGTTGTAGCAGCTGTACCTAATAATGCATCTACTATCTATCAAATGGAAAATGGTACTTTGTGTATCAAAGCATCATACATGAAAATAGAACAAGTATCAGACAATGAGCTCAATATGAAAAGTTCTAGCTGCAACTGTGTAACATTACAGTGATTCAGACTCCATAGACAAAGAAAGTCCATTTGTAGAACAAGAAGCTTGGGAACAACATCAAATGGGATACAAGCATAGAATGTAGATCAACTACATCCTCCAATATGTTCAGAGTAACAAATGCAACAAGGAAGCTTTTGGAAACATGATAACTACAAAAGAAGGGCCACAGATTTATTAAATGCTGATAAGCTACAATTGTTGTGAAGTTGAGTAATAATATTAGGTAATTCTCTGATACACAGTCTACAACCATGATTCAATACTAAAAGTCTAAGATTTGAGATGAAGAAACAATCAGCAATAAGAATCAGAGGAACAAAATATTGTTGTGAATTAGAGATATAAAGCATGAATTGGTCTGTCAGATGCATAAGAGCAATGCTAATAATATGAAATTGAGCAAATATGTCACAGTTGGGTAGCCAGTAAAACATGAGGACAGCAATGAAGGAATGAATAGTGCAAAGTTCAAGAGAACTTAGAGTAAAGCTTCCATGAATAAGACCATCCAAATGTGGTATGCAGAGCAGTAACAATGCTATGTTGTGCAAGGTAAATTCAGAGCTATAGAAAAGGGCTATGCAAAGGTACAGTAAAAAGTGCATTCACATCAAAAGTTGAGGATTTGGCAGTGCATTGGTTGAGCCTATAATTACAACAATGAGTGATGGATATGCTATTTCGAGTATGTTATAATAATATGTTCAAAACAGATAATGTGTCCAACTATATCAACAAAGACATGCATAAGCCAACAGAGACATGAATACACAGAAATGGAGAGGAATCACGAAATATACAGAATTTGTATTTAGCCATGAGAAAGCCCTCGTCACAGAGGAGAAATGTCAAAGTCCTAATAATTATGCCATGATAACTGGAGCAACAAGTATATGTATACAAAGGTATCGAAAGAATTTTATGTTTAGAAACTTCATCGAAACCTTTTGGGTTTTGTTTCACAAGATACTACAAGAATATTATTTCGTGCCAAGTAGTTCTAGCACCAGGATTTACATGAAATATGAGAGCCGTCAGCATGAAAGAGCAAACATAAGTAAATAGGAAATGTCAACCTGTAAAGTACTCCCATAGAAGACCTCATTTAGATACAGAAATAATCAAGCAAGAAGTACAAGTCCACAGAATAAAATTGAAGGAAAGCCCAAATCTCAACACATGCCCTTATAGCAAAAAAAGAAATGAAAGCCACATCGGCAAATACGAAGCTCATAATATTGAGAACAAGAGCTTACATGCCTGATTCAGTTAAGTATCCTGTGGCTTTACCCACAAACCCCAACTCTAGTAGCGGTTATGGTAGCATCAAACCATAGCAGGCGGCTCCCTCATTCATGGTGGCTCATTCCAGATTCCCTTGCGGCATGAACAAAAATTTCATCAAGCCCCTTCAAACCTTCATTTTTTCTAGCAGAATGGTGGAGCATATATTCAAGTAAATGAACAACAGACCCTCTCATGGCATCTTTTTCCAGTCAAACCCTAGCATTGGTGGCGCATCAGAGAAAAGGAAGAGAATGCAAATGAAATGAATATGACATGTTTTAGGTTTTGTATAACCTAAGAGCATTCGATTTGTCCTTGTTTTTATGGCATACAAATAACATCTCAAGTTAAGTATATGCCCATGTGAGCATAAGGGCTATGCTCTATGCAATAGTAATATAAGGATATATGTTAGAATAAAAATAAAGTTTTAAATAGTATTAAATTTTTATCTTTCATTTTATGTGTATTGAATAACAATAGAATGATCTACTTAGTAAATATAAATTTTTATTTATATTTACTAAGTAAATTTTTTATTATTACTTACTACACATAAAATGGTAGGTAAAAATTTAAATTATTTATAGTTTTATTTTTACTTATCATATACTCTTATATTATTATTGTGTTTAATATTTAAATGATTGGTGCAATTATGAACTGATTGTTAAATATTAAATGAGAGAATAATATAGCAAGTCTTTCGTTTGACTTAGGAATATTGAGGAGATGTGGCATTTGTTTTTGCCAAGTGGAGATAAGATGTCTCAGTCAAGGAATTTTCGTTTTGATAAGGACTTGAAGGGGTAGTGGTGCCTTTCTTATTTTGCCACATAGCTTAGAGTTTCATGATTGAAACTTTGAGTTGATTTGTGACTCGTTTTTGAGTCTTTTTAGGGATTCTTGGAGTCAGCTTTGAGTGATCATCATGTGCATTCTTTAGAGGAAGAGTTTCAGATCCATAGGATACCTTTTTGGAGCCTTTTGAGGCCTATTTTTTAGGAAATCTGTTTCTATCCGAGTTTGAGTGACTGTTCCTTGATTTTGAATGGGTTGTTGATAGGTTTGAGGTCCTTATTTTTAGGCCTTTTGACCAAATCTGACCTAGGGTTTCAAAATTTAGTTCCTCTTTTGGTGGGTGGAGCATTATATGTTCCCTTGGAGTATCAGATTCAGGGGTTCAGTTTTTGGAGTTTAGGAGACTTTGTACTTTTTGGAGAACATTGTGCTATTGGTTCCATTGATTGTATCAGATTGGGGGTATGCATTTTTAGAGCCTTTGAGAGCTTTTATACATCATTTTGGATCTATTTCTGGTGTTACATTTGTATGCAGATTGGTGATTGATGTTCTTTTCTGTATTTCTTATCCGAAACCTTTTAAGTTTGTCTCATTTTGGCATCGTTGTGATTAAGATTATTCTTCATAGGTCAGGGGTTGTGTTAGTTTTTGAATAAATTAATTGTGATTAATGTCCTTTTAATATTTTCTGATTGCAGACCTTCCCTTGAAATATTTATGTGTTGAGGGTTTTTATCAGAAATTGTATCATTTTATCAATTGTTGTGGGTTCAATCTGTGCCAAGGGAAGTGTCGACTCCTTTTAGCAGTTTGGTGTATCACCTTTTAATGATTATTGAGTTGTTTTTCAAGGTTATGTTAAAATCTTTCCCTTTTCCCTCCATTCAGTTGCAATATCAAGATCTTTAGGTGTTATATCACATAGGAACCGGCCTAGAATCCAGAGGTTCAATCCCACAACCTTTGATTGATCCCATGTCCTCCAGAAATCCTTAAGCGTTTAGATGTTTAGGAGAGGGTGCAATTTCTGGAGTTAACGAGTACTACTGCCCACTTTCCGATCTGCTTACATAGGAGTTCAGATTATGATCTACGAATGAGTCGGATGGACTCTTTGGTTCAGACATGAGTAGTTCCTGGTTGAGGGTGGATGGTAGATATGATTTGATCATAGGAGATGGATTTTCAACTACTTTTATACTCATGACTCCTATGCACTCAATGGTATTTCAAATTGTTTATTGTTGTACTAGTTCCTTTATAGCATTGGTGTTGACCTCAATCATGGAGTAGTTTGATTTAGTGCACTTGCAAACTTCAGTAATTAGTTGTGGGACATCCTTTGGGCACAACTCAATTATTCTTTGTAATGATCCCTTTTTGGACCCTTACTTGATTTGTTCTAAAATCCCTTATTAGGGTTTGGTTTATGTTTAGGAATGACAAATCATAATGTTTCATACTAGGAGGATGCCAATTCCCAGTAATTATCATACGTCATTATGCATATAAATTATATTATATTAAGAATAATCTCTAATTCACAATATATGCTTAAGGTCTAATTCCTTATTTCACTCCTAACCACAATTCTTAAGAAAGATGGTAGATTTATTGTGCTAGGACGCATACACAGTCTACAAGTGGATTCCCTCAAGGTTCTACCTATCTCGAGATCTTTCTATCATGTGACCGATTTACCTGCCTCTTCCTACACACACTCCATATCCCCTTAATAGTGATTAGTGAGGTATTAAGGAATTGACCAAGTATATATTAATAATTTATATTATAAAAATATAAATAAATATATATAACACAACCCATATATAATTTCATTCTTATTAACATATATACATCATATATATAACTCTGATTATCAATAATATATATATATATATACATATAGAACTTTGATTATTAATAATTAAACATATTCAATATATATGTATATAATACTTTCCTTTAAATATATTTATTATACAACATATATAATTGTATCATTTTAATATCTATGTATATAAATCTATGTCCTCCATATCATTTCTTCAGTAATCGAAGTATATAAATTTCTCTGGTTCATTTCTCATATATAGTATTCCCTCCTTGATATAATATATATTTCTTAGTCTTTTGAAGATATCCATTTTATATTATAATATTTTTTTATCTTTCATTCCATGACTATTCATCTTTTTTGATCGGAATATATATATTTATTTTCTTCCCTTGAGTTCCTCTTACATTTCCTCCTTTATTTTCTCCTATCTTGCCTCCTTCATTTTCTCCTATCTTTTCTACTTCATTTTCCCCTTTCTTTTATCCTATATTATTTTCTCCCAAGTTTTCCATATTATTTCTTAATGTTTCTTCCTTTTCCCCAGTGATGTCTTTGCCCACGTTTATATATATATATATAAACGTGACTAGTCACGTCGTTCGAATTATAGTATTAGTATTAATAATTTGCATTTGATTATTATAAAACTCTTTATTTGTGGTATTATTATTAATTATAATTCTTCATGGGTGATATTTGTAAATTATAACTTTCCCCTTATTTACAATGTAGGAGACTTTAATATTAATTATTTATTAATTAGGAAACTATTTCAATTATTAATATAGGGAATCTAATCATTTATTAATATACTTGATATTAATAGGAGAGTCACATTTAATTTTTAATTTAATATTAAATAATTATCATTATTTTAATACAAATAGATTATTGATTAATTTATTTAATTAGTCTAATAATACATTATATCGTTATTTCTAACAATTATATTAATTGCATATGGATTAATATATATGGCACCTATTTAAGATGACATTTGCATCAATTATACATACACATTAGAAAATAACATATTTGAACATACATTGATTATGGCTCATCACATTCTTCTCTTCCACTTGGGGCAATTTAAATTATTGTGGTCACTTCATAGCATTATTAGGTGTGCTTTCAAATGGTGATGGGTTGATTGCAGCGAGTTGGGATTTTTGGGATACTTGCATCTAGAGGTTAACTGTGAGTGTCATGTTTTCAGTGGTTGACCACAGAGGGAATACTTGGTTAGTTGATGTGAGTGTTTGTTATGCTAACTTCTATTCCAGTCCCTCGACAGTGATGGATTGGATTCTTGTCTAGGATTTCATGAGAGGAGATACTAAGATTCTTACTTTTTGGTTGAATGGATTGTTTTTTTTGTTACCTAGGATTGTGATTGGCAGGGAGTTTGTTGATGTTTTCTTGAGTTACCTTGGGAGGATATATTGCATGGCATTGATTTCAGCTCTCTTAGAGTTTTTAGACCTATGGGAATTGTTCTAGTTTACACCAACAACTTAGGATGGGTTGATATGATTTTCTGTGTGCCTATGTTGGGTGTTTTGCAATTTCATTTGAGATCATTTGGAGTTGGAGACTTGTTCGATGTTGATAGCTCCTTGAGATACTACTACCACTTCATATTTGATAGTTGTGACAATGTGATGATTTGGGATCCTGACAGTGGTATATTTGGTACATTATTTCAGTGAGATTTTGATGAGTGGCTTCACAATTCTGAGTATCATATTGTTTACATCAGAGTAGCACAACAGATTGGTAGAGCAACATTCCAGAGGTTGATATGAGATCTAGACATTTGGTTTTAGCATATAGGTACAAATTGCTTGAGGGCAAGCAATCTTCGGGAAGGAAGGATTGTAGTGTCCCCTTTTTGGGACATTAGAAGTCAATTAAATAATTAAGTTTAAGTTGTCAAATTATATCAAATTTAATGACAACTTAATTAAATTATTTAACAAAGTATTAAAATGACTTTAATGGAGCTTAGTGAAAATTAATAAAGTCATTTTAATTTAAAGGGGACAATAAAGAGACATAAAAAAGGAATTCCAAGAGATAGGTAGAGGGAAAACAAAGAGTCACATGGATGTGTTATTAAAGAACATTGAGAGGCTCATTTTCAGCATGCTTGGCTTATTATTTTCTCTTTGAGATCTTGGGAGCTTCTAGCTTTCAATTTTGAAACCTAAGGACAAAAACCTTCAGGATTTCTTAGTGGATTGGACGGAAACCCAATCTATTTCTTGGTGAATTCGTGACGGAGTTCATAGCTGGGCAAATTTGTGAAGATTTCATAGTTGTTTGGAAAATAAGGTTGTAATGATTTATCTATTTGATGACAGTATTCATATCTATATTTCAGTGTGATATTATGTGATTTTTAACATATATCAAAATATCGTTATCAACAACTTATCGCCAATGGCAAAAAAAAAGATTTTGGGAAATATCAGAGATAAGTCGGAAACTTATTGGGAAAATATTAGGAACTTAAAAAATTGCTTAAATTTAATTAGAAATGCATTTTTTTTTTGCAAAATTCAATAAGGAGATGCATCTAATGAGTCAGTAAATGAGTAAACAAACCAAATAAGCTGATCTAGATATATATAAATGCAAATATGTAACAAAATCGCATCCTCATGTGGAATGATGATGACTGGTAGCCATAGCCTAATAGTCTGAACTTTGAAGCAAACTGAAAATAGAAAATTGTCGTAAAACTATAAGAAAATACAAATGTAAAGTACAATATCAAAATAGTCTACATCTTCCTCTTCCCCTTCCTAACAACTCTAGTAATAATATAATATATTATTAATATAAAATATATATTACTCATACAATATTTTATTAATATAATAATTTAATATGTAATAACAAAATTATATAATAAATAAATAATAAATATTATAAATAAATATACTCAATCAATTATTAATGATATAAAACAGTAGTTATTAATAATAATACACATTAGTTGATCAAGAAATGACAGACTAAAGTCATCGTAGCACCTGATAAGGTAATTAGAAGGCTTGAGCGTAGGTGCAAACTAGTAGGTCCTTGACGTGTACAAACAAACAAATTCCTCCCAATATATAAGTTTGATTGGTCAACAACAGAAACACATTATCAATGGATCATTCCTTTATACCATGCACGCGGGCGATAAGTTTTCAACTTATCGCAATAAAACAACGATTTATCGCTGAGAAGTGCACAAAATATTTGCGATAAGTTTGGCGCGAACTTGACGTTACTTATCAGCCAGCAGAAAATATTGCGATAAGTTGATTTATCCCAGATATATCTGTGATAATTTGATCTATGATTTTTAATATAATTTGTGGGACGAATAGAAATTGGTTTTCTTGTAAATTGTTTGTTAAAATTTTTGTGGAACATTTGGTAGAATTTGGAATTAATATCCAAAGGGGGATATTTTAGTCCACTATATCCCTCTAATGAATCATACAAAATCGAATATGATTGATGAAAACCTCCAAAATGCTGGTACAACACCTTATAATATAATAAGTTGCCCCTTAAATTAAAAATTACTAGGACCAACTTAAAATAATATTAAAATTCATATCCGTTTCTTTCCTGTTAGCCAACAAGAAATGAGGATAGGCTAGAGGTCTTCTCCATGGCTACAGTTTGAAAAAGAGGAAATGATAGTTTACCCCTTCCAAAATTGCTTGTCTTCAAGCAATTGTAGATTAGGATGATCATGAATCTCTACACCATTCATGATTCCAAGTGGCATTGTCTAGTGGAAGGCTCTTCCAATGCACCAATTAGTACTCCTTTATGCTTCTATTTCTCAAGTTATTCTCAATGATAGCCTTAGGCTCAATGGACTGCCCCTTTTGTGAAATAGGATTTAATAATAAATAATAATAAAATTAAAATATAGATAAAATAAATAAATAGATAAATAATAATACAATATAATATAATTACAAGTTAATTAAGTTAATGAAAGGTCAAGAGATACATAATGAAGAGTTGTGACCCCCTCAACATAAGATATAAAAAGGAGGGTGGTTCATTTGGAAGGGGATATTGAGGAAGGAAGAAACAATAGAGCATAGGAATTAAAGAAGAATTAATGGAAGAAGAAAAGGGATGTGTAGAAAATAAGGAAGTGACTCTTTCAAAGGGCATCAATGATGAAGGGTTGTAACTCTTTCAAATGGTTGTAATTATGAAGGGTAGGGACTCTTCAAAAATTGTAATTATGAAGAGTTATGGCGGAAATGTTGAAGGGCTGTGACTCTTTCAAAGGGTGGTAATTGTGAAAGGTTATGACCATTGCAAAGGGGCAGATATGATGAAGAGGTGTGATTCTCCCCCACATTGAAATATATAAAGGGGAGAAGGTTTCATTTGAGGAGGACATCCAAGGGAGATCAATTTGGGGAATAATAGATTATTCTCAAAGGAAATAGTGAAAATGGTGACTCTATCCTTATGAAAGGTGGTGACCCTTCCACCAATAAGGTATAAAGGAGGATTCAATCCAAGCATTGAAATGTATACATTGTGCTATGAATCAAGGGGTGAATAATTAGGACTGAATCCGTAATTGGTACTCATTAAGGGCATATCAAAGAATAACAATAAGAAGATCTGAGTCTAGGGTGTTATATTATTCTATTATTGGTAATGCAGAAACAATGATTAATTTATCTATGCGATTTTATAATTTATTTTGGTCTATTAAGCCATGAACTTAATCTGGCAATAGTCAGTCACAAGGGAATGGGAGAGAGTTTTCTATTAAGGGCACTCTATTGTAGTGGCAGTTAAGGGAGAATAGCTATGAGGGCACCCTTTTGCACTGTAAGAAGGAGAATTGTTAAAGGCACCCTGTTGCAGTGGCAGTTAAGGGAATGAGGGCACACTATTGCACTGTGAGAGGGAGAATCACTGTGTTACGACACCCTACCATGCCTTCTTCTCCACATCTTCTGTAATTAAAAATTACATACAAATTAAGTGCCGGCTCATTTTATTTATGAATAATGTTTACATTGTGATCTCATCGTAATACACGTGCGCACATGCACATACACACACACATATTCATATGTTGGCATTTGTGTTCATGTGGTGAATGTTGGATTCAAGTTATGAATCACATAATTGAAGAAACTATTTAATTGGTAAACCCTTACCTTAATATGTTACAATTGTGATTTAGGGCAACTTATGGCCCTACTCTAACCCTTTGTTCCCTTTGTTCTACAATTCTTAAAGATCGCTTGGTCACTTGGTCTTGACCACCTTGTGGCCTCTTCTTGCCTTTATTGGGATCCAAGAGCATGAATCATGCAATGTTGACCCGATTTCTTATAAGGCAACAACGTCGAATGCTTATTGCTATACCTAGTAAATTCCATACGCGAAATAAAAGATGGTAGTGCATACCAGATACAAGAGTAAAACCTAACCCTAAAATGTTGCAATTGTGATTTAGGGCAACTTCTAGCCGTAATCTAACCCTTTGTTCTCTTTGTTCTATGATCCTTAAAGATCACTTGATCACTTGGTCTTGACCACCTTGTGGCCTCTTCTTTATTGGGATCCAAGGGCATGAATCATTCAATGCTGACCCAATTTCTTATAAGGCAACAACATCGAATGTTTACTGCTATACTTGGAAAATTATATACATGAAATAAAAGATGGTAGTGCATACCAGATACAGGAGTAAAATATATCTTTATTCACTCAGGAATTCGTTATAGAGAAGAAGACTAGGAATGGTTGGCAAAGGATTACAATTCATTTGACTATACCATACTACCTTCTTTGGCGGTACACAACATATTTAAAGGACCCAACGATTGCCAAGAGGAACACAATTGTCAACCAACTGATAGTTACAACTACTCTCGAGTGAAAACCAACTTAATATGGACAATCAATACATTGCCGAATAATCAATATTATCAAACATAACAATAGGCATTGTACACTGATTACAATTGTCATGAGCCATGAGTTGATACACAGTGCAAAAATACAATTTTTAATGGATGATGTATTTGTGACAAAATATACATTACTTTGTATATATGGTTAAATTCTCAATAACCAAATAATAAATAATATAATTATATAGTTAACAATTATCTAAATAATAAATAATGTTAATTTTAATCAAATGATTAATAAAATAATCAAAATTAATAATATTAATTATAATTTATTAATAATATTTTTTATAATTTATTAATAATATTAATTACTACAATAAATGTAATATTATTAAATATTACATAAACAAAGACTATTGGTACGATCCTAATTAGTTTCTAAAGGTGGAAGAAAAGACAAACATCAAAAGGTGCGATTTATAGCTGTGACTAATATTTACCAAAAGCTGCGATTTGATCGTAATTAGTAATGCTTCTTAATAAGGTGCAGTTCAGAGAAAAGAACATAAGTTAAGGTATGCAATAAGAAGTTGTGTCTCCTTTATGAAACGTCTATTTAAAGGCTATGACCTTTTGATGTAAAGAGATACATATGGAGATATATATACTGTTAAAGGAAATCATTTTTTCAGAAGGGAAGGATTGGTGTGTATTGGAAGAAAAGATTCTAATATCTATTAAAGTGAACACACGTAGATTTGCTGGTGAATTTGAAGATAAAAATTATATATATACATATATATATGCACTAGTTTGTGAAGAGAGTTGCAAATAAGTATAGTATATCTCATTTGAGGGAGATTATAAGAGAAATAACATCAAGGAAACTATGCTCATTATATGATTAAAGTTTAGCATTTTATTAGAAGTTATGAGATTGGTGCCTCATTTTGGGTGCTTCATCCTAAAGAAGTTGGTGCTTCAGATATCATAGATTACATAATGTTATACCTGAATTCTATTAAGAATAGACTAGTCTAATATGTATAACATTATATAATTAATAGCATATATATTTATATGAAGATAGTTAATAAGATATATATATTAAGACATATGCATATATGACATATATAATAATTAGAACTATATATATATTATTTCCTATATGAATAAGCATTTACATAATACTTACATACATTATATATGTGTAAGAGATATATACATACATATATATAGTGAATATATGTGTATATATATATATTATTAATAATAATCAGAATTCTATATATATTATTATTGATAATCAGAATTATATATATATATATATATATATATATATGAAATCAGAATTATATATCAGTCATTTTGTATACATATTAGTTACATTATTTGTGATATGTTTAAGATATTAATACTGACTTCATTAATCCCTTAATCACTCACTAACACGACTATGCGGGTAGGGAGTTTGTGAAGGGGGAGGAGTAATCCGGTCACATTGAGACAAAGATTCCCAAAACGGGTGTGAACCATGAGGGAGCCTCTTGTAGACTGTTTCCATACCTGAGCATAGTAATTCTACCATCCACCTTAGGGTTAGTGATTAGGAGAGGAGTAAGGAATTAAGGCTTTAGTGGTATTATAAATTAGTGATTGTTTCTAAGTATGATTTAAATGCATAATGACATGATAATTATTGGGCATTGACATTCTCCTAGTATGAAATATTAGAAGTTGCCATCCCCAAGAGCAAGTCAAACCCTAATTGGGGATTTTAGAACAAATCAAGTAAAGGTCCAAAAAGGGATCATTACAACAATGCTATTTCATTGTCTTTTGGGAGTTGGCATGGTGACTTTATTGGGAAGGTGACATGATATTTTCATCCTCACATGAAGAAGTAGGCGTCCCACTCAGAGGATCTTGGATTATTGATAAGTAGGTGCCATGGATCATATAATGGCAAATTTATGACAAAATCTATGACAAGTATAATGACACACCTACTTACGATAACTTATTACAGATTCTATGACAGAAAAGACAAGTGTCAGGAGACACCTTTGCATGGAGAAGGTGGGGACCTGAGTTGGGTATGACAGGTTGTAAGAGAATTAGTTATCAATAGTCAGTCATGATGGATTCTTTTACAATTGCAAGTGTTTTCAGTTATGATTGTTTTTATGACAGTCATAAGATGTGCGTGAACATCATTCATACCTAAATGTAGCAAATTTCGGGTGCCCAACTTTGGAGGTTTGAATGAGGAGTCAAAGGATGATATACATGTGTCATTTGCATGCTTATAGGTGGTTGGAAAATGTGCTTAATGGATTTGGATTCCCATCTCTTTTGATTGGTCTCGAGGCTTCTTCCTTTGTTTCATTTCTCTATATAAGGATTTCTTGGAGAGCATTATGTATGTTATTTTTTATAGGTGAAGTGTTATAGTGTTGGAATTAATCCAGATTGTGGGTTGTTGATTGTGTACTCCTGTTGAAGAAGCCTAGTGTTGATATTGTATTGTAATTGACAAGCTTAATGGAAATACAAACTACTATGCTTTTTAAGTGTGAGGTTTTTCTCCCAAAAGGGCTTTCCCCATACATACATGTGTTCATTACGGTATACTATTGCATGTTTACTATCTCTATCCGAATGTGTTTCTTATTCTGTAATAGTTAAGATCTGCAAAGACAATTTGCACCATGTCCCCCACTAAATTAATGTTAGGAAGCATTTTCAACACCTTTGCTTCCTTTCAGTAATTAAGGCATCGCACCTTACCACTTCTCAGAGTCCAGATTATTTGAATTTTGAATCATTGAAGTAAGGCACTGAAATCTTTTGGCAACTACCTCTCAAAGGTAGCAACACATTCTAGTCAGACTTGAAAGTTTTCAGTTATACGATGTTAAAATTCAGACCATGGTAAACAAATTCAGCACTTGGAAAATAGTCTAATCAGCAAACCAAAATGACAATCAAAACTGCTGTCTTCCGAATACATTAACCCCAAAACAAATTTGCTGGAAGTACACAAATCAATGAATAAGATGAAACCAGGATATTACTTGTTTGAACAATGTCTTATTCTGAATTTTTTTTGTATTACAAAAATGAGTGGCTATGGTCCTTATTAAACTTGATGACTAGGGCAGTTAAAAAAGAACTAAAGTGCTAATTAAAGCTGGAGCTTTGTCCCCCTTTTCTTCACTTAGAATCTCTCTGAAATTAGGAAAGCTAACTGCTCCTGTGCCTAGAATAAAAGCAAAACATAAAAAAGTTAAAATTGTCAAAAAGTTGACTAGACATTTGTGCCTAAATCTAAGAAAGCTAACGCTAAATATGGTATCCTAAATTTAGGAAAGTTACCACTAAATAGAAATGCCCATTTGTAGCAGTTTTACTTGCTAAATATAGGGCATTTTTACACCTACCTAATTCACTGAACATAAAATGTTTATGCACACACTTTCACTGCTGCCATGGCAACTGGCAAAGGACAACAACCGAGCGATCAAAAAATAACCATCACAGAGGGTACCGAATTTGTGAACAAGATCTGTATTATATTTTGATTTTGGCCTCAATTACTTAAGAATTTGCTATAGTTTCAATTGCTGTATTTTTCTGAGATTGAACTACTGTTTCTGTTCTTATCTGAGGCAAATGTATAATACTCGTTTTTTGTGTTTGCAAATTAGGTTACATTCTTTTTCAAGGGTAATATCTGAAACACATGAAATTGGCAGTCAGTTTGATACACTTTCTCTGGGTTTTTCATGTTTCTGCTAATTGTTTGTAGGTGCTTTCATAGATGTCATTGAAATTGACGAAGCTGTTATTTCGGCATCAATAGACTCTATGGGTTTCCCAGCTGCTCTAAAGACAAATGCAAAAGCTCAAAAGGCTTTTTCAGAGCATAGCTCTTGTGGTTTCCATGTCAAAGAATCACCACATAACGTGCATGAAGTTCTTTGGGACAATATTCAAGAAAGATTATTCCTATATGAAGCAGATGGCGAAGAGTTTTTATGTGATTCAATCAATAATAGCCCTTATAAAGAAGATTCAGATTTTTATGATATGGTATTCATTGATGCTTATGATGGAGATGACATTTTTCCATACAAGTTTAGGGACAGAAATGGGCCTTTCCTGACTGCCCTCCAGTCTAAACTACATCCAAGACATGGAACAGTGATAGTAAGTTATGTTTGTGTTTTTGAACCTTTTTTGTTGAATGGTGGATCTTTATTCTTTTATTGTAAAGAATGTTTTAGTTTGTTTCTGGTCTGCTGAAGTATTTATGACAGGCAATTTTCTACATTCTTTTTCTTGGATATCTTAGCTATTTATTATTTGCATTCTGAACACTCTTTTATATCCTTAGTTACTGCTAGGTGACATTTCCCTTCAATTTAATTACTTTCATATGGTTCAACTAGCAGATTTCGTCTCTTCTAACAATCTTTTTAACTTTGAAATCCTATTTTTGACATGCATCTTTAGTGAAACCATGCTTTTGTGAGTTTTGTGGCCCAATTTCAGTTTGTAAATAAATTGTATAGAATTGTTCTTATACGTAGGTCTCCTAACATCCTCTAATTCAACATTAAATCACTGGTTGTGCTTTACTTGACTGTAGCATATTATGGGGTTTTAAACGTTTTTAGTATGCGGTTTTTTTAATGGTACATGTCCATAATGTGATAGCTATTTAAATTTAGTAGCTTCCCGGGGCTTTCAGAAAGGCTTCAAAATTACTCTATGGTTTCATAAGGTCATCACTACTTATTTCCACTTGGCAATACATTTTGAACATAGGTTCATCATATATTGTTGGAAACCTAGTAAAAGATACATTGTAATGGAGTATATTATATATTGTAATCATACAGTACTGCCATATAAAAAATGCTTTTTGGTAAGGAGGCAAATCAATCTATAGGTATGTATTGCCTTGAGTCTTTCTTTGCCTTTGTTTTTCCTGTGCTAGCCATTTGTACATTTTCTTCTATGTTACCGGATTCAGACGCTGGACCCTCAAATCAGGTCCACATTCGGACCCTGTTCGGATCCAGTGCGGACCTGGGGGGATCCAACGTGGACCCTCGAGGATCCCTCGTGGGTCCACACGGATCCCTAGGGACCCGCGGCCAAGGAAGGCATAAAGTAGGTCCAAACCATTTAAAATATGTTTTATTTATTTATTTATTTTTTCTTCTAACCCTAAAACAACCCTTATTATGAAGCCTCCAAACATATTTCATTTCACATTAGCTCTTTATTTTGCTCTCTCATTCTTGTAAGTTTGAAGTGAGGTGATTGTATTCGAAGGAGATTGATTGTGGAGTGGCAAATACCTTCCAAAAAGAAGATTTGAGTGATTAAGGTATGCATTTCAACCATATTCTTTAGTTTTTTGATAGATTATTTCAAGTTTTTGAAAAGTTATAATTTTTTCTCAATTTTTTGTATAAGTTTTGAAGTATGTTTTTTTTTTCTTTGTTGCTATCGATTGCAACAATCATACAATGAGTAGTCAAGGCTCAATGGGTGGGGAGGATGATAATACTTACCGGTTACTGAGAAGGGGGGGGGGGGGGGTGAATCAGTAAATACTTGTACTTTTTAATTTTGAACTTCTTAACCTTAATTGATAAACAGAATATAACAGTCATTCATAAGTATAAACAGAATCACATAGATCAACACAAGTATTTATATGTGGAAACCCTCTATTAGAAGGGAAAAACCATGGTGAGACAGAGCTCACAACTTCACTACTTCAGAATGAAGGCGTCTTGTTAGGAGCTTACAAAGCCCCGGTTAAGGTGCTACCCGGTTAAGGGATTTTGCAAGAGATCTGTTAAGATCTAAACCTGTCATGTCCCTCTATTTGAAGACCTTTAGGCCAATATCCTCGTCTTGTTTTGTAGAATCCCTAAGGACAAAATAACAATAATAAAATTCAATTAGAACTTTAATAGAAAGGAGGAGAACAATATAATTAATGTATTAAATAATTTATAATAATATATTATTAAATATTAATCAATATAATAAAGAACTAGTACAAGTTATAATACAATAATAATATTGAATATATAATAATCAAAATATAAAAGTTGATATATCGAACATTAATATATATTGATGATATATAACAATAGCCTATTATTAACAATGTATATTAATAATATATTAATGTAACTATAATTAACAACATATAACAATATATAATTATTATCAATAGATAATAATAATATATTGTTAACATATTAATAAATCATATGTTAATATTATGATTAAATAATATTAAAATATTAATAAATGAATATAATTATAATAATAAAAGGAAATAAGATAATCTATTTTGAATATAATCAATCAATTAAGATATCAAGATTATAGACTATAAACAATATATTAATTAAATAATATTATTGATATTGTTAATTAAATTGTAATACATAAACTAATATGATTAATTAATATAATCTAATAAATATAATAATAATCTGTAATATTAATAAATACTATGATATCAATCTATAATATACTCAAATCATTAAACAACAATAATGTTGATGGACTACCAAATCGATTCTTAGTATAACATGCCACCCACTATATATCCACGTACACCATCGAAGGAAGAAAAATATCTAATGTATTTCAAAGGTAATTGCATCGTTATTCATTAACAAATTACCATAAGGAAAAGTCCAAACATTAAACAGCGATTAGTCTTTAGTGAACGGCAGGGGGAAATGGCTGTGTTGATTAGTAGTACCTGTTCGCTGGGTATATAGAATGCGCTCATTGGGAAATATTCAGGGGATCATCCGAATTGTTCTCTGCTTACAACATTCTGCAAGTCCGTCTCTTTTAGCACATTATGGGACTAAGGAAACTTTGACACATTTATGTATTTCATTACAATCAAACAAAAAGGGGCATGATAAAGTCAATACCCAACGCTGGCTGTAACAACACAGCAAGGCCAGAAGTATGGTACGTATTGTTTCCATAATGTTTTTAGAATTATTAATTGTGATTGGTAATTATTTATATATATATATTTTATTATCAATAATCAGAATTATTTCTTTATTATAATGATGTTTCAGATTTAATAATATATATATATATATACTGTTTCAGATTCTTTTAATGATGATTCATTTAATATATGAATAATATAATTTGGATATATATATAAATAGCCAGGTTAATCATTCAAACTTATATGATATAAAATGAGGATGATTTCATAAATAATGTTATTTCAAAGTTTGTAAATGATAATTCATTAAGTGATAATATAATTTCTTATCAAAAGTAATAATAAAAGAGAGCTCTCAAGGGAGTTTAAAACCTCCACTAAGCCAGTGTACACTGATGACCCACATATGCATATGTATTAAGCCTTGGATAGAGGAAAGCTCTTCCAAGAAGAGGAATGGACCTATGGTCAGCCTATAAGCCCCGAGTGATGCGCTCCAGAGGATGATGGCAAGATTTAATCAAGGACAAAAGGGTCCTTATAAAGGTTAATGCGTCCGACCTGGTAGACTTTGCTCGGGAAGTCCCTAAGGATGCGCTCCAGAGGACGACGGCAAGATTTAATCAAGGACACAAGGGTTCTTATAAAGGTTAATGCGCTCGACCTAGTAGACTTTCTTTTAGAGGGGTTAATTAGTTGGGGTAGATAATTAATTATTTAGCTTTCTATTCATACTTATGTTTCCATATTATTACTAACGTCTTTCTTGCAAGTTGATTCTTAGAAAGATATTCTTAGGTTGATTCTTGCAGGTTTATTTATGATTAATTAAACAAATCTATTATTAATTCATCTAAGATTAAGAAAAGAGATATAGAAGATTAGTGCGCAAAAAAACTTAAATGAGAAATTTACGTAAGGTCCCGACAGGGGACATTACAAAACCCTGTTAGGAGCTGCCCGGTTACAGGACTTTGAACATCAACAAGATGTTACCCTGTTAGGGGATTTGTCCAACAAACTGATTAGGTCCACCCTAATATAGGGATTTGAATATGCTTTCACTACTGATAAAAGTAATGATCTGTTATGACATTGAATGTTTGATTAGATCATACCTTTTTTCTGGTTGCTTGGCTGTTGATCTCCGCTACCTTTGTGTCTGCAGCTCTTCTTAGAAGATGTCTCTCCTCTTCTCTATGCAATCACCCATAATCAACAACTTTCTTGCGTCCTATGACCTGTATTTATGCAAGAGTTCATCGCAATGAAACCCGTAACTCACAGAACCACCAGACTGTAAACTCACCAATAAATCATGCAATTAGCAAAAAGCTATGTGTTATGATCTGGAGTTTATCATGAGATTATCCAAAGAAATAAAGCTAACTTCAGTTAAAAAGCTAACTCCACTTCTCAGTGATGGATATCCCGTATAATCCGGTTTTAACTCAAACTGCTTCTGTAGGATCTGGTGCGGATCTTTTAGGCAGTTCAACCGGTGTATCTCGTACCCGGTTCCAACTCTGTATGACCTCTGAGACCGGTACTGGATCGGTCTACCGGTGTAGAGCATTCATTGCATCAACCGGTGCATACACTTTGTTTACAGTCTACTGGTGGCTTCTAAGTAACGTGAGTGACCGGTGAACTTTTACCGATACATGGGGTTTGTAGGTTTTACACTAATGACAACTTAAATTCCTAACAGAGGGGTCTCAAAAATTTAAAATTGATAAAGGGTCCCCTTTATGGAGATACAATACAAGAATCTCTCAATGTCCTGGAGGTGGGGGGTTTATATGGAAATGTAATTTTTGCAACACAATATAGAAGCTCTTACTCCCAAGTAAAATTTCATTTTTTGGGCCCTGGGGGTCAAGGGATTAACATGTGTGAGGGCTCAGGGCTATATAAGAAGGGGTTGTCAACTGCACAAATAACAACTTTTGTAAAAGAACAAGAAGATGCTAACAAATTAGTTGCAAAAGGGAAACAAGGTGCTTATAGTGGAAAACCAAAAACAATACCACTACCTACTCAACTAACCTCTAGATCACATCCCTTCTTGCCTATGTCTTATAGTGATGATCAAGATGTAGAACAACCACAAATCACCACCCGCAAGAGAGGCCCATTAGATAGGGCATTTCAAAATGAGTTAAGAGATATTGTTGATCTAAAAGTTAGAGGTTGCCTCTTTGCGAATGGTGTTCCATTCAACTTAGTGAGATCACCTTCTGGTTACCAAGGCCTTGGATATGAAAAGGTGCGCACTACCTTATTACATAGTGAGAGAAAAAATATAGAGGCCCAAATAAAACCAATAAGAGATTCTTGAGTTCAAATGGGTGTGTCTATTGTTTCGGATGGATGGAAAGATTGCAAAAATTGTCCATTTTTCAATGTAATGTTGTATCCCCCATGGGGTCAATGTTTTTGAGGGCGGTTGACTGTGAAGTGGAAGTAAAAGATGCAGAGTTCATTGCCAAGATTCTCATTGATTGCATAGAGTCTGTGGGTCATGGCAATGTTGTCCAAGTAATTACGGACAATGCAAAAGTTTGCAAGGCTCCAGGTGCTTTGGTAGAGGCTAAATATGATCACATCTTTTGGATATTGTGCACCGTTCATTCTCTCAATTTAGTAATGGAAGTAATTGGCACCCAAATAGAATGGGTGAAACTGATATATGAGGAGGGTGAGGAGATTCAAATGTTTGTGACAAATCACCATATGTCACAAGCAATTTTCAGAACTTTCTTGAGATTGGAATTATTGAAGGTAAATTTTAAAATTTAATTTATAATTTATTTAGTTTCATTTATCATTTTATGTCATGTTTTACATAATTGAATAAAATATTGTTTGTGTTGTTTACATATTTTAAATGTGTTATTAACTCACTATTAACATGTTCTTAGGTGGTTGAAACCCAATTTGCCTCTCACAAAATTGTGCTTAGACGTCTTTTCAAGGTGAATGAGGCATTATCCCAAATGGTTATTAGCAACCAATGGAGCATTTGGAAGTAGTCCAATACAGTGAGGGCCCAAAAGGTGAAGGCGTTGAGATTAGATGATGATTGGTGGGCTTGTGTGGAGTATTTGTTGGAATTCACCGAGCCTATCATGTCTATGCTTCGATTTTCCGACATTGATGAACCATGCTTGGGGCATATCTATGATAGCATGGACACAATGTTGGAGAAGATAAAATTGTTAAGTTGTAATACATTCCTCTATCATTGTTTATTGAGAGATATCTAAATTGACATAATGATAACTTACATCAAGATAATTTACATGAACATCATTTGATATCCCAGGTCATACATAGGAGAGTGAGTGATCCCAAGGACTACAAAAAGGTGGGAGCAATTGTTCTTCATCATTGGAAGAAGATGACCACACCTTTGCACCTCCTAGCATATGCTCTATCTCCCAGGTATTGTAGCGCATAAGTACTTGCTATTCTAGGTAGAGTGCCACCATATAGAGATGCTGAGGTTGCTAATGGGTATAAGAGGGTATATGATAAAATCTTCCACGATCCAGATGTTGGGGTAAGTGTTAGGAGAGAATTTGGATCGTTTATCTTAGGAAGAGATGTCCACCCTACTGCTATCAATGACCAAAGCATAATGAATGCTTTTAGATGGTGGTACCTTCATGGGCAAGATTATATATACCTCCAACCTCTTGCAATTAAGATTCTCTCACAAGTAAGTTTGTAAGTTTTTTTTCTTGGGTTTTTTGGCCACTTGCATTGTAGAATTTAACACTTAACACTCTTGAATTTATCTTGTATTTTTTTAATTTTGTTGGTTTTCTCTCTAGGTTGCGAGCTCTTCTGCCGTTGAGCGAAATTGGAGTACTTACACCTTTATCCACTCAGTCAAGCGCAACCGGTTGGCTGCAAAAAAAGCAGAAGACTTGGTGTATATTCACAACAACTTGCACCTCCTGGCACAGAAGGATCCAAAATATAAGGCTAGAGAAGCTTTGGGATGTAGCACTCGAGTCTGCTGAGTTAGATATGACCATTCGGGATCTTGCTAGAGCCACTTTGGCTGATGTGGATGATGAAGATGATGATGATGATGATGATGAGACAATACCCTCCAGTGCTAGTGGAACCGGTCTGGGTTCCAATGATGATGTTGATCAAGCACTTGCAGTTGCTGAAGATCCCATTGATCTGGATTTTTTTGATAATCCATTTGATGATTGATGAAATGAAAACTTTAGTCTTTCATGATTGATGAACATTGAATCATGTTTCAAACTTTAATGAACTATATTTTGAATTTTCATTTTGTAATTCAATAATTCAATGTGCTGATTTTCTTTAGAATCGTGAACACAGATCAATGATCAAGTATACTATTTAAATTTTTAATGTTTATCTTTCACATTTGGCATTGATCAATGATCAATCATCATAGATTCATACTATGAAATGATTTAGTTTTAGAATTATGTATATTTCACTTATTTTTTTGTATATATAATGCATATATATACACACGAACCCATAGAATCATAATGGGAATTTTTTTTTTCACGAATCCACAAACTAGATTCTCGTACCCGAATCCGTCCCTGAACCCGAATTGACAACTTAGATTTTTTTCATATTTTGTCCAACTAGTGTGTCATCAGCAAACTTCATAGTTTCAAAACCTTTTTCAGCTTGCGAAGAGGTTATCACAATCCTATTGGCTTTTAACATGGTTGTCACAACCTTGTCAAAGCTTGATAGTCATTTCACAACCTCTTCAATTTTGAAAATCCCAATTTTGTGTCAAGTTTTGTCTAGGTTCTAGGATTTGTGTCAAAGGTCGATGAGATCCTTCTGAAGAAAAAGTTTTCCAAAGATTGCAATGAGAAGTTAGACATGGTATTGAAATTCGCATAGGTGCTCAACAAGGTTGTCACAACCTTGTCAGAAACTAATGCGGTTTCTAGAATTGGCCTAGAGCTTGAAGTCTTGTTTAGAACCTCCACAAATGAAGCAGCTTGAAGAATTTCATAGACACGTGGTCATGAAGGAGCCTCTATTTGTATTTCAACACATATTGAAGGTTTCAAAACCTATTTTAACACATGTCAAGGTCTCACAATCCCATTCACATTGTTGGTCAGTCACCCCTAACATTTTCCTCTGTTTTAGTTACTCACAGCCACAATTAAGTCAAAGGAAAATGTTAGGGGTGATTCACCAACAATATGAGAAAATTATTTGTAAAAAAAGAACCATTTCTTTAGGCTTCAACAAGTAGTTTCAAAACCATTGTTGGAGGCTGACCAGGTTTGGATGCCTTTCAAATTTTAGACAACCAAGTTCAAAGAGCTTGCATTTTATAACAAGGTTGTACAGAGACGTGGGTGCTTGGGTACTTTGGAGACCGGTATGGGTATAGGTACGATTGTTTTTTCAAAATAGAAGATAGAGGGTACTTTGGGTACGTCAATTTTTTATAATTTAATATTTTATAGAAAATTTGAAAATATAATGACATTGAGTTTTGAAAACAAGAACAGTGATAAAGTTTACTGTCAAACATTAACTTTGAAGATTAAGTACACAAATTGAAGTGTCATACAATCATTGTATCAAAGTTTCAAACTGATTAGTGATTACATATTGAAACAAGCTTGATAAACAAAAAACTGATATGCAAACAAAAAATTGAAACAAAAATAATAAACCTTAATCAAGGTCCTGTTGATGTGAGGTTTATTCCACTACAACATGCAGAATTGAATACTTAGTATTCTGGGATGAAACACCAAATCTCCAACTCTCTTGAATAAGGATGCTCATGTGCTAAACAATGTAGATGACTTGTGTGATCAAATGAGACAACCCCAAGGTTCCTTCTTAATTGTGGACTTTCACTCAATTTTATGATGTGATATGCTGTTTATCACAAAAGGACTTACACTATTCATTCAAATGGATATCAATTGCTTCAAAAAGTTCCAACCAAACAAACTGCAAATCTAACTCTAAGAATGTAAGATTATGTTGATGATGGGGTGAGCCTCTAACTAGTCCTTGCTTCACCATGTCAACTAGGCATAGGAGGGTGCTATCTTCTAAGGATGCAGGAATGATTTTCATATTGTCAATACTCATTCAAATACTCTATGAAGGTGCAATCTAAATGAACATTTCCAATAGAAGTTAAACACTTGTAATTTACTATTATTTACAATTAGTAAGTAGCAAAAGGTATGGACACTAGCTGCATCATTAATCACCATTCAACAATATCTTCCATCCACCTACTTCTTCTTCTACTTAACATGAAATGAAATCTAATCTAAGTGAGGAAGTGAAGAAACCATGCAATACTCCAAACATCACAATCATTCACCATGAAAACCAACAATAAAAGAAGGAATAATTTTGGTAGTATTATGGTAACAATTTTCCCAAGTCTCTCCTACTTTACTATCTCTCTAATGAGTTCAAATGAGAAGGCCTTGGCCTTTTATAGTTGTTCAATTACAACGAAGGGCCAAGATCAATTCAAAATCAAGGGCCAAGATTTTGCCAACACAACCCTAATTAGGATTTCATACTAAGTTTCTGAATTGGGAATGAGAATGGGTATGGGTACGTTTTTGGTACATTCATACATACATACATACATATATATGTAATATATATATGTATAGATATGCAACTAAAAATAGAATTAAGTTTAGAATGTCATATACCAATACATATGGTAAACAAAACCATTACAAATTTCAACTTTTGAAACATATCATTGTAATTTAAATTCAGGTTTTAGTATCAAAAAGATCAAGCTAGAATCTCATGATAGATAAGTTCAAATTTTGCTAATCAGAAGTGTAGGTCTTAAAAATATCTAAAAGATCAAACTAGAATCACTAAACATTTCGGCATTTAAAAACACAAATCCCAGATGTGTTCCCACGAGATTTGTTTCAGAATCCAATTTCAGTACCTTTCATACCCGGAATCACTTGAAAAGTCCCACAATTCAGCAATTTAGGTTTTATAACCTCCACTAACAATTATTAAATGCCCACCCAGTTACAATTAAGCAGTACTTTGTGGGCCAATTATAAAATTACATTGCTTCGATGGGCCAATAATAAAATAGATTAGGTAGAAGCTCTCAAGAAAAGACACCCGTCAATGGGCCAATGATAAAATGCCACGTGGGCTTGCAACAAATCTTCTTTTAGAAGATAATTTTCTTTGACTTTTCCTCTTTTGACACATTCAATGAATTTGGACATTATATGATGAAGCTCCTCCACTGGGACACTTGGCGCATTCTCATTGGTTGAAGAAATGGGCGCCACCTCAACATGTTCACCTTATAGACTTGATAAATACCCTTTGATGATGAGGAAATATCTCTTGTTACTCAACATTGTCAAGCCTTAGATCAATTTTGGATGCCCAAGTTGTTTCCTCTTCATACACTTCTTCTACCCTTGGAAGTCTCGAACTTGCTTGTACTAGCTTGGGCTTGAAACCTTCCCATTCTCGTGTTCACAAATTCGCACTTGTAGTTGAAGCCTTGATGCCTTGACCTTGATCTGCACTTGTATTTGTAGTTGTGATGTAATTACCGCATGTAGTTGGACTATCCAATTGAACTTGGATTTCCAAAAGAAAATCAAGTTTGCAAAATTTTCTCCATTTACTTGTAGACTTAGTCATGATGTTGTACTTGCACTTTAAATCCATCTTGGAAGTATCTCAATTGCAATTGAACCATCCTGCTCCTGGCCACCTTTTATCTGCCACACAACACCATGCATTAGATTTTCATATTTTGGATTTCATTCAAAGTCACAACGTGGTTAGCAATAACAAGCTGAGCTTGTGATGATTACAGACTGAATGAATCAAGATTAATCTTCCTACTCTTAGACAAGATCAAATATACCTGAAATGCTGGCCCAAATCTGATATACATTATTTGATTTCTAATCTGGAATGCATTGTCATTATCATGTAAAATCCAATGCTCAAATTCGAACCAAGCAAATTCAATTCAGATTTTAACCAAATTTTAACAACTATACCTCGCTTCATCCTGCAACATCATAAACATCAAAATTTATGCCTTGCCGGTATTGAAATCTGAGTTGGGGAATTCAGATTTGTAGACGAAATTCACCGAATAAATCTGATTTTGTCAGGAGTCAGGGTGAAATTGCTGTATAATATTGATGTTCGCTGCTGGCAGAGTCTGTTTCAATATGGAAATCACGTAATCTGGATATGCTTGGTTTATCCCTTAGTCATGTCATTGGTTGAAATGCTTGATCCAGACCTTTTAGTCTTGATTTTCAATCTCTGTATACGCCTGGTTTGCATTTTGTCATAATTCGATCTGTACTTGATTTGGCTTCGAATTAGGTTGGTAGTATCGTGTCTAACCTGCTGGACTTGAGGATCAACCTGCACTGGAAGGGGAGAATCGTACTGATCTGTATATTACAATCTGTACAAATGTATTTTTGAATTGCCTTGAGTGATTTGTTTTTTGATTGGGTGTTGAAGTAAATTCAACACCCAATATATAGGCTCCAATAACCAATGGTC
The DNA here is from genome assembly GCA_027943335.1 of Chamaecyparis obtusa. Lineage (NCBI taxonomy): Eukaryota > Viridiplantae > Streptophyta > Pinopsida > Cupressales > Cupressaceae > Chamaecyparis > Chamaecyparis obtusa. The sequence continues at coordinate 148,339 of BSBK01000569.1, forward strand.
GCCACCCTCCATAAGGGCCAACTGGGCCATGGAGACAAAAACAAATGTAAATAAAACAAGTCTCTTTATTCCATGTCCAGGCCGATCGGGCAACCATCTATTCAATGCGAAATCATTTAATTATTTGGCGATTATTTAATTCTGGCCCTTTCATATTAAGATCAGGCCCCATCATTTAATTATTTGCCAAGTCATTAAACTTAGAGCCTGTATGTTTGAAATGGGGCCACACGCCACTGATTTAAGGCCTGGTTGCTAATTTTTAGGTCCCCACGTTTCATGTTTAGGACTGAGTCTATGTGACTGATTTAGGGCTGTCTTGATCGACTTTAAGGTCTGCCTTATGTTGAGTTTAGACCTAATTTTTAGAACTTAGAGCCTTGGAGATAGGGCTTATGTGTGCTCAAAATTAGGCCTGGTTAGGCCCACATGTTTCAGCTAGAGGCCAGATCTAGAGATTTTTTTTTTTTGAGCCCACACGTTTGATTATAGGGCCCCTTATCATTGGCTTTTAGGCCTGGTTTATAACCTCGAAGCGATACGTTTGATTATAGGGCCAATCTTATTGAGTTTTTAAGCTCATGTGTTTGGGCAATAAGGTCTGGTCCATTCAGATTTAGGCCTAGTTAGGCCCACATGTTAGACATTGAGGTCCAATCCTTGAGTAACGGGCCACAGGTTTCATTTTATTTCTCATTGGAGATCATACTTTTGCTGTTGGAGGCCATATTTAGGGACTTATCATAGAATTTCATGCCCAGATTTGGGTCTTACCTCATGGGACCAAGGCCCACACATTTGAATTTAGGGTCCAAGCTTACACATTTAGCATTAAGGGCCAGATCTGCATTGAACTTCATCCCTTATTAGATCCAATTAGGTCCGCGCGTTTCATCAATACCTGATTTGGGGCCCGATCTATATCCTTGAGTCTATACGTCAGCCTTTTGAGACCCACACGTTTCATTTAGGCCATATTTAGCCCCCTTCATTGAATTAGGTCTGATCTGATTAGATCAGGCCCACACGTTTCTTATGGGGCTGACTTGCATTGATTTTGGGCTCCATCCTTGAACTTTGAGCCACACATCAGAACTCGGGGCCAGATTTAGGCCTTATTTGGATCGATCTTGGACCTAGAGTTTACAAATTAGGCCCACACATTTTGAATTTAGGCCTTGCTAATTGGCTGAGGCTTCATACGTTTGAGGGTAGGGCTTATGATTATCCATTTGGAGTCATGCCTTAGCCTTTCAAGGCCATTCAAACTTGATAAAGGGGGCCTTGTGATTGGTTGAAAGCTTCTTACTTCCCCCCTTTACATTGTTCTTCTCTCCGTTAATCGAGTTCAATAAATTGAATTGCCTTCCTTTGTTCAATGAACGTTATTTCATCCAATTGCCACATAAGAAAGTGGATTCCACCTTTTTATTTGTCAAGTTGCCAGTTAAGGAAGTGGATTCCACTTTTTATATGTCAAGTTGACACTTAAGGAAGTGGATTCTACCTTTTTATCTGTCAAGTTGCCACTTAAGGAAGTGGATTCCACCTTTTTATTTGTCAAACTTAAAGAAGGTAACATTTTGACCTTTGTTTTTTTTCTTTATAGCAGTTCAACTTAGACAAATTCACAACACTAAATCATACATTGGCTCAACCTTGACTTTTAGCTTCTAATTCCCATATGTAGCCAAATTTTGCCATTTTTCAATTTTTTTGGACATCTTGATTTTTGGGAAGGCTTGCAAAATTCCGAACTGTTACCAAACTTGCTCTACTACCTAAGGCTTTCAAAGCAAAAAAGAGAGGGGTCCCCATTTGCAATGGGGCGATTGTTGGAAACTACAATTGAAACAATTGTTATATTGTCATTGATGTCAAACCTTAACTGGTAAGACAGTTGCTATCTAGTAGAGTACCATATCTTTTGATTGATGAAGAGGATTTGACAAGAGGAGATAACAAGAGGACCTAAGGAAAGGTTGAGTTATGTGATACTTCAATGGCTACTTGATTAGTTGGCACATTGACAAGGTAATGTGTTGTTTATCTTTAACACTAAGTGAAGAAGAAAGACTGGAAGCATAGGCTTAACCGAGCAATAGTGAAGAAATTTAGTTTAAGCTGAGTGATGCTAGTGTCGACTGAGCACTAGTATAAGCTGAGCAAATTTAGTGTTGACCGAGCATCAATAATTGCCAAGCAACAGATAATTAACCGAGCGAAGACAGTATTTGCCGAGAAGGAAAGTTTTAGCGATGACCGAGATATACAATAATGACCGAGGAGATGAACACAGTATTGACCGAGTGTCAGTAATTTACAGTTTGTGAAAGAATTGAGAATCCCAGCCGACATAGTTGAATTCTTGGGATATGTAAAATATGTTGAAATTATTAATGAATGATATGGAGCATTTAATGCATGGTAAACCATTTTCTTATGGATTCAAGGAGAAGTTTGAAGATGTATCTAGAAGGAAAAGGAGGAGAACAAAATGATGGAAGGATTCGATGAATCTGACCTAAACCTAAGATCTACGAAAGAGATTAAGCGACAAAAGATTAATCTACCTGATCAAGGAGGTATAAGGATGACCTAATTGTAAGGTTATGTAGAGTGTGGAAGAGGTTGATGTTATTGACTGATGAATCTAAGCAGAAGGCTAAGGTGAAGTTGTGAAGAGCTGAACAAAGTTGTGGTGATTATTTGAAGAAGATTCCGAGAAGATCAGAGATGGAGATGGAAATGAAGGTCAGTCAGTAAATCAGCATATGAGGGCATTGGATTTGTATTTGCAAAGTGAGTTGTATATTTCAGATTAGAACCTACTGTTACTTTCTAACCATTGTATCAGTCAAAATCCTTTAATCAAGGTTGACCTAACAGTCATTTTTGTAAACCTTTTAATCAAGGTGACATTCTAATGGAATGTTCTTAAGCCCTCTAACCAAGCCACTCTTAAAAGGGTGATTAAATCCTTTAATAGGGTCACACCTAATAGTGTGTGTTGTAAACCTGTAACAAGGTTGGCTTTTCACGGAGCTCACTTCAAAAGAGTGAAAAATTAGTAGCATGTTACTGGTGGTTTTTCCCAAATTGGGTTTCCACGTTAAATACTGGTGTTATACTTGTGTGAATGTTGTTGAAAGTTTTATATCCTGCAAGTTGATTACTTTTGGACAGTGGACTACAAGTTTTATGTTATTGATATATTCTATAGAGACCGAGTGAATTGCTGATTAGATCTAAGTTTGTTGAAGAGCTAGAAAGTTCAATTGGTACATCTGGACCTAAGGATAACTGATTCATGCCCCCTCTCAGTTATTCTAAAATCATTCTAACAACGATGGTGTGAAAACCTCACAATAGGTCCTTAGTTATGATGTTCTCCATTGAGTACCCACTAAGTACCGGTACTTGGGTATGCGTAACAGTACCTGGTATGCATCTCAGGGGTATGGGTACAAGTACCCATGCAATTATGTTTTATAATAAGGTCAAATATTAAAAATGCGGTGAGGCAACACCTACCAATATTTAAGACAGATCATTGATGTGCTTATGGAGCTCTAGAACATTAAATTCCAAGCATTATAAGGTGAAAGTGAAGTGCAGAGAAAGCATTCTAATAGGTGATTGTTGAGAGTGAATAGATAATGCTAAGGCTGAATTGTAGAGTGTCATAAAGCTCGAAATGCTTCAATATTTCATCCCGACTGAAGAGCCCTCCTCTCTGTCACGACGTCTCTAGTACGAGAAAGGACATCAAATATTTATGAATAGAAGACATTGTCTGGGAAGCTCGCCTTTTGAAATGTGTTGTTTATTGAAATATCCCTAATCTGTTTACCATACGAATTTTTGGACGAACAAAAACGAATTTTATGGGATTTTTAAAAATTCGCTAGATTTTGAATTTTATGCATTAGATTCGCCGAACTCTATGACATAACTTGAAGTTGAGATGATACCAATTATAGCAAAAGTTTCCTAGACATAGCAAGTAAAAGCAAACGTTCAAAAATATGATATTTCAAACAAAGGCGACTAATAAAAAGTCTGATTGATTGAAGCACATTGTACTGAGAATATATTCATTACACAAAAATATTAGTGTTCCCGTGGATGCCCACGAATGCGCCTGGGTGGTCTGTGGATGCCACTTGGAAGCGCATCCTAGGCCCTTGGATGCGTTGTGATGCGCTCATTCGCGGGCCCAGGATGCGCTTCCAGGTGGCATCCATAGGCCACTCGAACCAGAATCCGCATCCACCTGCCTCCACATTCCGGGCATATACCTACGCATCAGTGAGTATATATATATATATATATATATATATATATATATATATATATATATATATATATATATATATATATATATATATATATATATATATATATAAACAATATTGACTTGAAATTTTTTTTATTGAATGTCTAATAAGTAAATATTTAAAAGATATTAAATGAAATTTATAATTATAATATATTTTTATTTAATACGTAAGACTTAATATGTTTATTATGATGAATATTAAAAAAATTAAATTAAATATTAGATTTATAATTTTAATATATTTTAATTTTATTATTTAATATATAAAATTTGATATAAATATATTTTTTAAATTAAAATTTTACACATACTTAATCATGAATTTTTTTCCCAAGTTTTTACCCATGCCGAACTTCATTTGAATCTTATCATCTGCGGACACAAATTCGAACCTTGTGGGTGTTAAAGTTTTGATCAGATTTAGAGGTTGTAGTATTTTAATTTTTCTATATATACTTTGATCACAATATCACTAAAATTCTATCTAGAATATATATATATATATATATATATATTAATATTATGGAAATATGAATATATATAGTCTTTAGAACTCTTAATATTAATGTCAATGATAGTACATATTTTCACTAAGAAATGATGATAATATAGATCAGATCTGCATATATATTTCTTCTTAATATATCTTTGAATATATAATAATAGTATATATTAACAAGTATGATGATCACTGTTGGGACTTGTTTGACATTGTATTTTTTTTGTGCTTCCCAATTCATAATGATTGATGATATATATCTCAAGAGAGGGACATGTCTACGAAGAGGCATGTCCATTCACCATGTAATACCAATAGTTATCATGCTTAATCAATACTCATCGACTCACATTGTAATACAAGATTTGCTCGATACTAATAATTGGTTGATATTAATACAAGTCTAATATATATGACATCGATAATATAGTGTGCTATCTTTTGATAGCACAATATATTACCGATGTCATCATCAATTATATCAATACTCATTATTGATGTTTGCATTATTATCAACAATGTAATTGTATTAACAATATAATTTATATGAATGATAACAACATGATTAATATAAATGGTATTAACAGTATGATTACTATTATAAGTATGATTAATAATAGTTATCTTAATTACAATTATGTATATATATATTAACAATACAATTCATAACATGTAAATATATATATATATATATGATTGTGATCAGACTATTTAATCATGTATAATAATCAATAATCATAGTAGAATACATAAGAAGGATAGAGATCAAATGCTCAAGGCCGATAGGCCACTTATGCATTTGATTTCATCGATAGGAATAATCCGATCGAAGCTACAATTCATTAACGCTCCCTCTTAGCTAGGGAGGATGATTACTATCCTTATGTATACCCTATAGATCATATAGTGTGGGAAAAAATCACCTCAATGTGATATCAAAAATTATGGTATATCTACAGATATCAAGTCTAATGATATCCACCATAAATGATGTCACTTCACCATGTCATTAGGAGTAATGGCATGTCCACGAATATCAAGTCACATGATATTCACCATACTCATATCTTCTCTAGTATGTGCACTAGCATCAAGTGACGCAGTCAAGGACGGTGGATCCAATGAAGGATAGTCCAACCTTGCAGCCAATCAAGAACACAGCGGAACAACACAACAAGATATGCTCAATATCAGATTTTCCATTAACATGCCCGGCTGTAAGGCCTTTTGGGTTAGGGCCAATTACAAATAATAGTAATTCTACAAGATCAACAAGATCCAATCCAACACCAGCTAGTCCAGTTCTGAGACAAATCAGCAACTGATGGAAACCCTAAGGCAGATCTGAACTTGTGCTCGCAAGCCACCAAACAATCTCCTTGTCTCTAAGCATGCAAACCACTAGCTCTACTATTACAACTATCAGAAATCAATCTGATCTGCTAGATCTTGCATGATCTTTTCCACAACTTCACTTATCTGATTCCCCCAGATCTGCTTCCTAAAAAACTACCCAAACACTCCTTAAATACTAATCTTTAGCCACAAGTCGGCTGGATGTCATAATTAACTCCTACAAACAAATATTAAATGCAATACAAGTCGGCTCTCAAATAGCCTTACAATAATTAAATTCAACATGTCGGCCTCCAGATCCACATAGGAGAAAGCAACAAAAGCTACCAACAATAAATGCACCAAGTCGGTCAATCAAATCACCAAGAACTCTAGTCGGTAATCCAGAACTACCAAGTGCCAGAGAAACAACTGAGCACCAGTGAAACAACCGACCAAGCCAAGCAACACCGAGCAACAAAGGCATCACCGAGTTCCTTCAGCGACCGAGCTTCCTTCAATAACCGAGACCATCGGTTAAAGCTGCAATCGAGTAACACTGGCCAAGAAACACACCACCATGCAGATTCACCGAGGACCCAAGAATGCCCCTGTATCATCAAGTCACATGATGCCTACCAAAGAAGATATTTGTTCATGGCCTATCCACAAACATTAAGTCACATAATATCCACCATGAAATATCTCAGTAATATAACTTATCGAGTTTACACACCACTCAATACATATTACAAAGGAGATATGAACTATCATGACATGTCCACGGATATCAATCCACATGATATCCATCATGATATTAAGTTAAACTATAGTAAAGTCATCACCTTACAATAGTAACCAAAGATAAGTATACGTCTTAGAAAGATCGTCACCTTTCAAGATGTCTACCATAGCCCATAAGTCATGTAATTACACACATGACAAAAAGAGTTTACACAATAACATCTTTTCAAATATATTAGTACAATAAATTTGCTGAGACTCAATCTGAAATAAAATTACATGTCTACCATACCAAGTTTACCTCTGAAGTGTTCCACCTTCGTTTTGGAGAGAGGCTTGGTTAGAATGTCTACAGTTTGTTCATTTGTATTAATATATCTCATTTGGATAACATTTCTCTCCACCATGTCTCTAACATAATGTTAAGGTATCTCAATGTGCTTTGATCTATCATGAAATACTGGATTCACTGAAAGCTTTATACAACTCTGGTTATCACAATAAATAATTGTGGAATCCATGGTTTCTCCAAACAAACCTACCAACAGTTTTCTCAACCAAATAGCTTCTCGAACTCCCATGGATGTTGCAATGTGGTCGGCCTCAGTGAACTCTGTGCAACTGAAGATTTTTTTTTGCTGAACCAGGATATCATGGTTGATCCCAAACTAAAGCAACATCCTGAAGTACTTTTACGATCAACAACACTTTCAGCCCAATCTGAGTCTTTGTATCCATGTAGATTTAGATCTACATTATTATATTTTAATCCATATCCAATTGTGCCACACAGGTATCTCAGAATATGTTTTGCTGAAACTAAGTGTAATTGTCTAGGTTCACACATAAACTGACCGAGTGCATTTGTTGCATAACAAATATTTGATCTGGTGTTGACCAAGTACATCAAGGACCAAATCATTTGATATATGACAATTGCTTCTTTTAACTTATGTAAATTTGTCTCCATAGGTGTAGACATAAGATTGCAGTCCATCATCCTGAACCTTTTCAAGATATCAATGGTTTATTTTCCTTGATTTAGGATAAAACCATTATCCTGCTGCTATACTTCTAAACCAAGGAAGTAGTGAAGGAGACCCAAGTCCATGTCAAATTCAGATGCAAGATCTTGTTTACACTTGGTGATGAGATGATCTCCTGTGATCAGCAAATCGTCAACATAAAGAATGAGACTTAACATATCACCATTTAATACCTTGAAGTAAAGGTTAGGATCTACATCATTCTTGGAGAACCCTGGTTTGGAGAGGTAATTGTCTATCCTCTCATACCAGGCCCGAGGAGCCTGTTTAAGACCATATAGATCTTTCTTCAATTTGCAAACATGAAAAGCATCATCATGAACCACAAATCCCTCAGGTTGTTCTAGGTACACTTCCTCTTCTATAATTCCATTAAGAAAAGCAGTCTTCACATCCATTTGGTGAATCTTCCATCCTTTTGATGCGACAATAGCAATCATGGCCCAGACGGAGGTGTAACAAGCAATTGGAGCAAATGTCTCTTCATAATCAATTCTTTCATTTTGTGAGAACCCTCTGGCAACAAACCTTGCTTTATATTTTTCAATGCTCCCATCTGCTGCATGTTTGATTTTGAATAGCCATTTGGATGAGATGACTGATTTGTCTTTAGGTCTAGGTACAATGTCCCAGACATCATTCTTGAGTATGGATTGATATTCTTCTGTCATGACATCTTTCCAAACTTGATGTTGGAGTGTTTCTTCAACACTAGAAGCTTCGGACTTGATGATTTCACTCATAAGAGCAACATAGCCGAAGTATCTATTTGGTCTCTTGCTTTCTCTGAAGGTTCCTTTTGGAACTGCATAATTTTTTGCTTCTTCAATCATTTTCCTTGCCTAGAGAGGTCTTTTGTGACCCACAACAGAATCTCTAGGCTCAATAGCAAAGTTCATAGGTTCATTGAGATTATTGTCTTCTATAGGTACATGTATCTCCCTCTAAATCTCATGAGAATGGTTCTCTCCCATATTTTGAGGAGACTCATCATCAATTTCATTAAATGTCTTTAGATCTTTTGAATGCATTGTCCTCTTCAAAAGTTACATCAATGCTAAGCTCAATTAATTTTTGACCATGGATATATATCCTATAGGCTTTGGATGATTCACTATAGCCAACAAATATTCCCTTCTTTCCTGAGGGTTCTAGTTTAGACCTTTTCTCTTTAGGAATGTGAATATAAATAGGACAACCAAATATTCTAAAATGACTTATGTCAGGCTTTATCCTTTGTATAAAAGCTTCCCAAGATGTAGGTAGTCCATTGAGAGCCAGCATCATTAATTCCTTACTATCAATTAGGTGACGAATTGTGGACAGCTGATCTCTTAACTCCGTTATCCTCATGAAGTAAGACATGATGGTTTCTCCTTTGTTCATCTTGACATGGTGTAGTTGTTGTTTTAGGGCAACAGCCCTGCTAGTATTATTTATCTCATACATGCTCTCTAGAGTTGTGAACATTTGGTATGCTGTCTCTAATTTAGATATAATTGGAACTATATGATCCTTCATTGCATCCACTAGAATCTTCATGGCCTTCTTCTTCTTCCTCAATTGAAGTTTCTCCTCATCTTTATCTGGCATAGGTATAGCCTTCACCACAAATGTGTTCAATTCATGTTCTCTTAGTGCCATCATTATTTTGAACTTCCAAGAAACGAAATTTGCAGCTCTTTCAAGTCTGTCCTCAAATCTAACACCATTCACTAGTTTTACTTAATGCAAATTTAGAGAGATTTAATGGTGGTTAGATTTCCTCTTTTATTAATCTGATTGGATCTTCCTTATGCTGGCTCTGATACCATGTTAAAGTTTTGATCAGATTTAGAGGTTGTAGTATTTTAATTTTTCTATATATACTTTGATCACAATATCACTAAAATTCTATCTAGAATATATATATATATATATATATATATATAGTCTTTAAAACTCTTAATATTAATGTCAATAATAATATATATTGTCACTAAGAAATGATGATAATACATATCAGATCTGTAAATAAATTTCTGCTTAATATATCTTTGAATATATAATAATAGTATATATTAACAAGTATTGATGATCACTGCTGAGACTTGTTCGGCACAATATTTTTTCTGTGCTTCCCAATTCATAATGATCAATGATACATATTTCAAGAGAGGGACATGTCTACAAAGAGGCATGTCCCTACGTGGACACAGTCCACGTAGTGACATCTCTTCGGAGGCATGCCCGATCACAATGTAATTACAATAGTTATCATGCTTAATCGATACTCATATCGGTTCACATTATAATACAAGATTTGTTCGATACTAATAATTGGTTGATATTAATACAAGTCTAATATATATGGCATCGATAATATAGTGTGCTATCTTTGATAGCACAATATATTATCGATGTCATCAACAATTGTATCGATACTCATTATCGATGTTTGCATTATTATCAACAATGTAATTGTATTAACAACATAATTTATATTAATGATATTAACATGATTAATATTATTAGTAAAAATTATTAATAGTTATCTCAATTACAATTATGTATATATATATATATATATATTAACAATACAATACATAACATGTAACTATATATATATATATACATGATTATGATCATACTATTTAATCATGTATAATAATCAATAATCACAGTAGAATACATAAGAAGGATAGAGATCAAATGCTCAAGGCCGATAGGCCACTTATGCATTTGATTTCATTGATAGGAATAATCCGATTGAAGCTACAATTCATTAACAGTGGGCCCCCCACATTGCCGCTTTGGCAAAAAGAATTTAATTTTTTTTTTTATTTAATGCAAAAGCACATCCGAATGTGTAGGGGACACCTATCTGTTTTGGCTTCCCTGAGGCGTTCCGAGACAGCTAGTTGTCCCCAAATGGTAAGGGATGTTTCCTGCCATTTTTTTAGTTTTTTGCAATCAGGGACAGTTGGGGGATGCATCCTTTTTGTCCCCCAATCCCCGAAATGTCTTGGGGATGGGGACGAGTCCCCTAGGGAAATGGGATGTGTCTCCATGTAACATAGGTGAAAACTAGTGGATATTTCTCAAGGACAGGGATGAGTCCCCTAGGGATAGGGGACACATCCCCTTGTAACATAGTTGAAAACTAGTGGATAGCAAGGTATTGTAAGCAATCATTTTCTCTGTGGTCATGCAATAGACATACCTAATCTTAGAATGTATTAACCACTATGATGCCCAGATTCGAGAAGTGAAAACAATAGACAATATGGCAATTGCCAAAATAGATGGGGAACATTCCTCATATTACCTCAAAGAGAAGTATTTGCAGACTTAGATACTACATCGACTTATCGACAGTTTTTGAGAAGAGAAGTGCTTGTCACAATACGATTTCAAGGCAATGGTTAGTAGTCCCTAAAAGGGGGAATTACAATTACTAAAGAATGCTAGAGGACGATTCCTGCCATTTTTTAATTTTTTTGCCATCGGGGATGGCTAGGGGATGTTTCCTTTTCGTCCCCCAATCCTCGAAATGTCTCGGGGACGGGGATGAGTCCCCTGGGGAAATGGGATGCGTCCCCGTGTAACATAGGTGAAAACTAGTGGATATGTCTTGAGGACATGGATGAGTCCCCTGGGGAAATGGGATGCGTCCCCGTGTAACATAGGTGAAAACTAGTGGATATGTCTTGAGGACATGGATGAGTCCCCTGGGGATAGGGGACGCATCCCCTTGTAACATAGGTGAAAACTAGTGGATAACAGGTTATTGTAAGTAGTCAATTTATCTGTGGTCATGTAATATACATTACCTAATCTTAGAATGTAGTAACCACTATGATGCCCAGATTCGAGAAGTGAAAATAATAGATGATATGGCAATTGCCAAATTAGATGGGGAACATTCCTCACATTACCTCATAGGGAATTTTTTGCAAGCCTAGATACTACATCGACTTACCAACAGTTTCTGAGAAGAGAAGTGCTTGTCACAATACGATTGCAAGGCAAAGGTTAGTAGTCCCTAAAAGAGGAAATTACAATTACTAAAGAATTTACAAATGTTGCTTTTTGCTAATGAAATTCTGGATACCATCATGCTCCTCCACAAACTAGTTGACAATGAAGATGCTCACCATTTTAAGGAATGGATGTATTATTCATTGTAATTATTAGTCATTGAGTGCAATTTATAGATTGGGGAAGCATAATTAGCAATAAACTTCACAAGCAAATGACTCGCGTCCAATTTGACAAATCTTTTTATGTCTTCATATTTATTTATGTCATTACTAACACAAGGGCTTGGTTGCAACTAGTAAGTTTGATGAGGTGATTCCAATTTATATTCATTATCCACAATTCCAATTGGAAAATAGTTGTAAGGTTTCCAAGAGAGTGATTGATGCATTCACAATGTGTTTGGTCTGGGGGCTACGAGATGATACGGCAAAGAGCATATCCTTGGAAGCTATCCAATAAGTAGATACATGTTTGAGCTATTTCATCTAGTTTCAAAAATTTGTCTATATTAGAGTGGGAGGCTTTGATGGATTTCCATGTAAATTACCTAGGTATGTTAGCAACAAATTTGTTTTGATTGATGTTTGTAGAAAAATAGCTAAGCTATGCAAAAGATGTAGAGAAAGAAAGGTGTTTCTTTTCCCATTGGTCTGCTTCTTCTGGTTCTATGCTTCTTGGATGTTTTCCTTTTAGGTATTCAACATTCCTGAGTCTCTTAAAGGAAGTCCTTTGCCTTAGGCACTCTATTGTCCCAAAATAACATATCTAGGAAGTTGGGGGCCTCGTAGTTGTAGAGAGCCATGAATGGTATCATCTGAAAAAACATACAATAAGTGGTATTTTAAGTACTCCCCCAAATGTAACCTCTTAACCCATGCTTTCTTTTGCCCTATTGTGTAATGCTTGAGGTATCCTTCCACCAACTTTTTAACAATCATAGTTTGCCCATTTGTTTGTAGGCAATAGTTGTTGCTTGGAGTGAGCTCAATCCCACTCAATCTAAATAATTCTTGACATAGACGACTCATGAACTTACTATCTCTGTCACTAACTATGCTCTATGGCATCCCATGAAGTCTGAATACCTCTTTGAAGAACAAATCAGCAACCTACATTGTTGTATATTTGGTTGAAATTGCGAAGTAATAAGCAAATTTTGTTAATTTGTCATCCACAACATAGATACAATCCCTACCTTGGGCCTTAGGCAAGCCCGCGATAAAATCCATGGAAATGCATTCCCATTTCCAATCAGGAATGGGTAGGGGTTGCAACAAGCCAATTGGTAAGGAGTGTTCATGTTTCTTCTGCTGGCAAGTAGGACATTCCCTCATGTACTTTAGAACTTCTGTTTTGAGTCCTTTCCAAGTAAATATTTCCCGAATCTGCCTATATGACTTGAAGTATCCCAGGTGACCAGCCATGGGAACATCATGAAAGGCTCTCAAAGCTTTCTTCTTCATTGCTGATCCTGGTATGAACAATATCCTCCCTTTCTAAATGATAAGGTCATTTAAAACTGTATACCTGTCATCCTAGATGCTACCATCAATAATGCTTGAAGCCCATTTATCCTTTGCATACTCAGCTGTAATCCACTCTCTTCAATCAACAACAATCTCTCCCAAAGAACACAAGTGAGGTTGGAGCTTGCTCACCCAGTTCTGTTGTCTATCATTGAGGTTACATTGATTACAAAAATGCTTAAGGCTGTTATGATCAGTCTTAACCACAAATTTGCTTCCTACCAAATATTATTGAAACTTAGCCAAAGCGTGCATTATGGCTAACATTTCCTTGTTGTAGATGCTCTAACCTCTCTCTGCACCCTACAATTTCCTGCAATCAAAAGTTATTGGGTGCTTGTCCTACATGAGTGCTCCTATGCCCTCTCCTGAGGCATTGAATTCAAGCTCAGAAGGCCTAGTAAAATCAGGTATAGCTAATATTGGGCATGAACCCATCACCTAATTGAACTTTTCAAAACATTGTTGTGTCTCACTAGGCCAAGCAAATGCCCCCTTCTTCGTCAAGTCTATAATGGGGGTAGCCTATTGTTGAAACCCTTTGATGAAGCAGTGGTAGAGTCCACAAAGACCCAAGAATATCTTAAGTTGTGTGAGATTTTTTGGGTGGGGGTCAATCAACAATAGCGTGGATCTTATATGAATCAACTTTGACTCCTGCACTGATAATGTGACTCAAATATAACAACTCTGTCATGTCAAAAGCATACTTGGATTGTTTGGCATACAAAGAATCTCTCTCTAGAATGCTCAACACCTCCTCAACGTGTTTGAGGTGCTCCTCCCAAGTCCTGCTAAAAACCAAAATGTCATAAAAAATTGTGAGGACAAACTTTGTTAACTAATGTTTTTTTTATACAAGGCTGAAAAGTAGTTGCAGCATTGGTTTAACTAGAAACTCAAAGTGGCCATAATGACTACAAAATGCAAGTTTCTCTACATCATCCTCTCTAACCTGAATTTGATGGTACCCAAATATCAAATCAGTCTTGGAGATGAAGCATGCTCCATGTAGCTCATCAATGCGAGGTATAGGGTACCTATTTTTTATGTTATTTTTATTCAATGCCTTGTAGTCAATACACATCTGCAAAGTCCCATTTTTTTTCTTGACCAACACAACTGAAGATGCAAAAGGACTTTTGCTTGGTTTAATATATTCCGTCTCTAGCAGCTCCTTGATCATCTTCTCAATCTTGTCCTTAAGCCTCTTGGGACGTCTATAAGGGTTCGTAATCATGGGTTTAGCCCCTTCCTCTAACTCAATAATGTGCTATATTCCTCTATTAGGTGGTTTCTTGATAGAATATTACTATAGACCTTACTATGTTTAGTCATGTAAGTTTGTATATCAAGTGGATAACTCTATTTTTCTGATCTGTTGTCATAGGCATAACCAAACATTCTGCTGATTCTACTTGAACATGTCAAGTGAGCCAATACATTCTTCTAAATGAAACCATACGTAAACCTCCATTTGACATTCACCTAAGCACGCGCTTTCTCCCGTCTACCTCAAACTTCATTTCTATGGTCCACAAGTTGAGGTAAAATTCATCGATAGCATGAAGCCATTTCATGCCCTTACTACATCTATCTCTCCCATACTAACCACATAATAATCTGCTAGATTGGGAATCCACCTTGTGCAAGTGAGAATAAAACCAGCTGCAACTCTTACTCTAAATCTCTTGAACTCTTTTGTTTTGAGCCCTCTTTTGTCAACAATTCTTTCATCAATGAAATTATGAGTAGCACTTGTACCCAACAATGTGATCACCCACTACCCACCTAAGACTCTACAAATCCTGAAGGGCCGATCTTTTTGGATACTAGAGAGTTGTGCCATGGGTCTATCATCTTCTTGTTCTTTTCCGGACTCTTTTGAGGCACTTCCTTTTTCACTTTCTTCTGAATCAGATTGCTGGTCTGATTTTTCTGAATTTAATTCTTCAGCAGGAAAGTACTCCATTTTGTTTGCTTTTCCCTTCATAGGGCATTTATGATTTGGGTCCAATGGACCCTTGCATTTGAAGCATAGTTTCTTCTTCCTCGGGTCGTTAAGAGTCTTAATATGAAGTCTTGAGGTATTTTTCTTGCACTACTCTGTTTCTTTATGGGAATATTTCTTGTCCTTCTTGTGGAAGACTTTGATAAGGTTTTTCTTTGTGATAATATTTCTTGGTGATGTTATTTGCAAAAGGGATGTTTTGCTAAAACTTAAAAAATGGAAATAGTTGGCTGCTAGGGGATGTTAAATATGTTCCTCAGCTGAAAGAAAATTTGATTTCAGCTGGACAACAGGGTTATCAAGGATGTGAAATTAATTTTGAATCCAACACATGGAAAGTTAAAAAAGGGGCCTTGGTCATTGCTCGGGGTAGCGAATCAGGCACCTTATATGTAGTAGAGGGTCATCCTGAAGTTGGAGTTGTTATGCAATAGAAGGTAGTAGGGCCTGGTGAGGAGGTCATTCCCAAGGTCTTTGCTATTAAGGATGATGCAGTAGTCGATTAGGTGAAGTCGAGCCCAAAGCTCGACCATGTCTTGGGAAGGTTTGATAACAAAGTAAAGTCTGTGTTGAAGAGACCCAGCCATAAGGGGAAAGGTTTGAATGCTTTCATTTTTTCTGTTAATTTATAGGTCCCAAGATGTGACCCGCATAGTAATGGGAAAATGACTTTGATAGCTGCAATTATGAAGGTATTGGCAGAAGAAGTTAAAGATTTTCGAAAGGCTTCTGAGAAAAAAGATGTGCAAATGGAGGTTCCGGTTCAAACCTCAAACAAGGAGGTCAATGTGACTGTGAATGCTAGTGTATCAAAGTGTCTAGAGCTAAAGGAGAAGAGGATGCATAAAATGGTTCTACTAGTGTGGAAGAATTCAGGCCACTTTGTTGTGAAAAGGCAAGAGGAGGCAAGCCTCAGGGAGGATGTATTTCCTCTGTCATGCCTGTATGGTTTAGTAGTGTCAAGTTGCCTAAGGTTCCTACAAAATTGTAGTATTTCAATAATCCCATGTGGCCCGGGGAGACGCTTTCGTTGAAGGTTGTGGAGAAAGATGCTCACGGTCAATACAACTGGACTACTTAGCTGGGGAAGTGTTATGGGGCTGATCGGCCCACATAAGTAAATACCATTGAGGGTTTTGTGAAGGGCGGGGCAATGAAACCAAGCTATGAAGCTATATATGGAAATGAGGAAGAGAGACTCCATTTTTAGCGAGCCAGTGTTTTGTAATTTGATCAAGGGTTATATTGTTGAGGCCCTTGATGTTTTTAAGTTTGTGCCTCAGAAGGTCGAATGTACCACAATGTCAAGTAATGATGTTATAGACAGATTTCTAACACAATGTTGTAAACTTGATAAAATCGAGCATTACTATGATTTGTATGGAAAAACCGAGCATTATGAGGATTTAGATAACTTGCAAAATCATGTTATGTGACGGATTTAGTGCAGGAGATGACTTAAGAAACAGGGGCATACAAAGATAATGCTCTTCTTCCTCGCATTGTATTCACCCCACCCCCCCAATTTGAGCAGAAGAATCATAGAAATGGCATAATGTATTTGGGATGTAAAGTGACCAGTTTTGTAGGGACAACTTTCTTGCTGGCATTGGTGGGAGGAATTGTTTCTGACTATTGACCTCCCAAATTCAAAACAACTGTTTTCTCAGCTCTTATACAAATAGACGGATATCTTGTATTGTTAGTACAAGTGCCCTACAGCTCTCTAAGGCAGATTCTGGGTGAAGTTGTTAATGAAAATGCTTAAGAATTAGTAGGAGTACCTGTGAAAGGAAGGCTCTATGAGGTTGATATATCAAACAAGCATTGCTTTCCAGTTTATTGGCATGGGGAAAGTAGACAAGGTCATTGGTTTGCTCGCAAAGGAGGTTCTCGATCAGAATGGTTGCCGCTGAGAGAAGATATCGCACAACTTGAATTTGTATACCGTAGGCAAGTATGGCATAGTCGCATGCTTAGTGGAAAGTATAGATTATCTTCAAGGCTGCTTCAAGAGGTCAGAGATGAGGTTTGAAGATGGTATCATGAAAATGGATATGCTTGTGCCAAAGTGGTGAATTTTGGGCACTTGTACATAGAAGAGAAAAATGTAGATAAACATCTGCTAAGTTTTACTATCTGACTTGGCTTGGAAAAGACTGATCCAAAGTGTTTGTGAACAGATATTGGCAAAGTTGAAGTCTCACATATTTTCTCTGAGGTTGATTTGAAATTAAGTATGGAAACACAAAGGATATTGTTGTCATAGCATTATGGTTTGGTTTCAAGTGGGAGATTGTTGAATGTGAAACCCAACAGTCACTTGGTTTCCCTCCAATAACTCTTGGCTCTTCATATTCTGGATAAGGCTATTATGTTTGTATATAAAGAGCACGCTGTTGCTGCAATTTATGCAGCTAAATTGTATCTGAAAACAGTGAATAATAATATTGTCCTGCTTGAAGAGTGGATGTAGCCTGTTTGGGCGAACCACTATAAACCTAGTGTTTATATGTTGTTTTCAAATTCCTTGTTTATTGCTCTTTTATTTTAACAATTGGCTGAGTTTTGTTGTCTAAATGGTGAATAGCTTCACAATCCCTCATGATGGTTTGCAGTAATACCATTAAATTTACTAGTGTTTATCTGTATTCAAATACTTGTTCAGACAAATAATGTTTAGTTTTGTGCACTATATGCAGGTTAATCTACATATGGATTCATCACACGCTAGGGATTCTTTATTACACGAAAGCTCAACTGGGGCATATGATCCAGTGTCTAGCTATCGCATGCCTCTTGGGAGACAAAATATAGATGTTTGCAGAAGTTACAGGTAACCTCTCCCCATGTTTAAAATAAACTCATTTTTCATGGGGAGAATAGGTTTTTGTCCTCAATATAATATTTGGATGGTGAGTCATGGAATCATAGGCTAGGAAATCTTGTTAACTGTAAGCTAAAATGGTTTGGATAAGAGTCTAAGAAATTGATGTATGTACTTATACGAGGCACAAGGAAAATGGCTGGGGGAAGTGGGGGCTGAGCCGTGTTGAAACATTTTTGTAACCTTAAATTTACTTCATTTATCTCATGAAAATATGTCTATGACTTTCTGTTCAATTGTATATAAGATAAGCCAAAAGGATTTAGCTTAAGACTCAAAATCTAAATACCATAGGTTCTCATGGGGCCCAATCACTTGGATCCTACCAAATATTCTGTGTTTTGTTTCAAATCTTTAGTTGTAACTCTACTAAATTATCATTATAGATGCTTGTCTCCTGTAAAATTGATATTTGAGCAACATTTATCTCATGAAAATGTCTCTGACTATCTGTTCAATTGTATATTAGATAAGCCAAAAAGATTTAGCTTAAGACTCAAAATCTAAATACTACAGGTTCTCATAGCACCCAGTCACTTGGATCCTGGCAAATATTCTGTATTTGGTTTCACATCTTCAGTTATAACTCTTGTAAATTATCATTACAGATGATTCTCATGTGACGTTGATAGTTGGGCAATTGCATGGTCGTGTGTAAAGGTTAAGGGCTAAATGATATTCCTATTTAACATCGTATATTGGGAAACAAATTTGGTCTGAGGCTTTGTGCTTGACTCCTGACACTTGACACTTGACACTTGAGGTGCATGGTCATCATTCAAAAATGAAGTAAAAAGGAAAACATACGTAACTACAGTTTTCTTCTTTGTAATTTCTTGTTTTGTTATTGCCTTGTATCTTTCTTGTTCATCTTAGATCTGTTTTCTTGTTATTTTTGCCTCACTGTTACCTATTCCTTAGGTAAATGTATTTGGAAGTAGATAAGGTTTTGTTATTGTAATGATGTTGATTTCTTTCTTGGCCAAGTACAGGGATGCACTGAGAGGTACACACTCATTGGAGTCTGAGCAAGCTGAGTTTACATTGGCATTTACTGTAACAGTTCCTTTTCTGCAAAATCTTACACTTGTTGTTACTAGAGGGTTTTCCCCACTAGGAAGCGAAGGAGGCAAAAGGGAGGTATTAGAAAAATTTGAATCAAGTGACTGGTTGAACAAGAAACTAGTTTTAGAAAAACTTATATTGGAATCTCAAACAGTTGAGGAACTCTTCAATTTGCCTTTCAATTGCTTTCAATATGTAAGAAGAGGTTTATTCATTGTTAGATAATAAACAGAAATTTAAAAAAAATTCATGAATCTTTTATCTTTTCTAACGGCAACTAATGATAAGTCTGTGAGTACATTTCGCTGCACAAAGGATTGTGTAATATTACTGAGCAATGACATATTATACCTGTCTGTATTCAATTTTTTCAAGTAGGGAGATATTTTAAAATCCCACATCCTTTCCTATAGAAAATTGTGAATGATTGGAATGTTTTGATGCTTTCCAGTAGTTGAATTTTTGGAAGAAACATCTGCTCTAGGATGTACACACAAACTATAATCTTTTATTATTTTAATCAGAATAAGTTTCCGACATCTTTTCAAAGGTTTTATTAATTTGCCAGATTGGTATTGGACATTCTTATTAATATGCCACATTATTAGTAAAGGAGAGAGAGGAGATGGCATGTTTTGTTGTGGACATGCAAACTACCAACATGGATCTTATAGCACAAAAGTTGGGCATGATCATTAACATATTTGATAGTTATTTCAGGAAACAAATTGTTTGACAGAGAAATTTCTCTGGTTGAAATAAACCGATGAACTAAATAGTGTGGTGATCTCAGGGTTTGATGCAAACAATCTCCAAATATAGTTAATTTGTTATTAATTAAATTATTCCAAAAGATTCCTTCTATGATATTTTTGATGGGTGTTTTTAAGCAGTGAAACATGGGGACGCGTCCCCCCCTCCCCCTAACCTCCAAGTTTCCAGTATGGGGATGTCCCAAGGACGGGGGGGTACTTGGCAGCTGCTCAGCCGCCGCTCAAGCTCCGCCAGAATTTGGGGATGGCCAGGGGAGTCCCCTAAGGGTCTCGGGGACACCCAAGAGTCCCTTGAACGTCTCGGGCAATTCTGGAAGTCTCCTATACCAAGACATTTTTTTTTAATGTTTTTTTAATTGTAATATTTGCAAGCAAATTAGTTGTATACATATATTTTTGGCTGATTGAAGGACATTTTCAGATCATTTGCAAACATAATATGGGCAGTTTATGAGGGTTTGTAGCTGCTATTGCATACATTATTGCTAGTTATGTTGGCTACCCTGAATAAAAATCAGAACTAGGGTTTCTATGTTGGTGTTTTTATGTTTGCAATTCATGTGGTGCTAGTGTCATATTTTGATGTAATATAAATCTTGGATTTGCCGATTCAACAATTCTATTTAGTATTGTAATTTCTAATAGTAATCAGTAATTTGATATTCAATGTATAAAACTACAGTGTTCAAGTATACTGTAGTCTCTATTTATTATTTGGCATTTGGCATTTTGCTATTTTACTTCTTATATTGTTATACATCTTTTCATAACTAGCATTTCAAGCACTATATGTATAGTATATAGCATAAACAACACCACCCCCTCGCTTCCCCTAGCTGCCCCCACCATCCCCTTGGCATCCCCAAATTGAAGCATTTTTTCCCCCATCTCAAAAACTTGTCCCGCCGTCCAGTCGTTGCCCGATCCCCTAGGACCCATGTTACATTGTTTTGAAGCCATGTTCTTTTTTGTTTGTTTAAGATTGTAGGAATCAAGCAGCCCCCTTATAAATTGCAATGTGCTAGGTAATTTTTTTAATGTGACTGGTGATGCTAGCACAACATGCCCTCTGGTACCACGCGGGCTAAAGGGAGATTGGACCTTGTGCTTCACCACAAGAAACTCCGGTCAATTGAGCTAGACCACGAGCCTGTTCTTAAGTCCTGTTAAAATGAGCCATCAAAATAAATTATTTTTTATAATAGTTATTGAAATTTTTTAGTTTAAATATCGGTTTAGGCAATAATAATTTGAGTAGAGGTTTAAAAAATATGATACTTGATAACATTTTCCCTCAAATTGAATTATGGCTTGAAAATGTGGCGCTTTACAACAATTCTAAAAGTGAAATGGGTTGGGTTGGTTATAATGTGGTGTAGGAGCATCTCGGGTGCTTGAGCAATCTACATCAATTGGACATATGTTTGTTTTGTTGGAGACATTTTTGTTTTCAAATTTAGCTTTGTTTCAGTTTGGAGTGTCAACTAGGTGTGTTTCTGATCTTTGCTTGTATCTGCAATGGATCGACATGATTCAGAATTGTTCTCTTCGGTCTAAGTTGTCTTCGACGGTTCAATGTTCATTGGAGATTGAAAAGACTTCACAAGTCTCTTCTTGATGACCGATGGTCTTTGTTCATTGGGGATTGAAGAGACTTCACAAGTCTCTCCTCGACAGCAATGGTTCCTATTCAACGGAGATTGAAGAGACTTCACAAGTCTCTTTTGGATGGTCGATGGACTCTATTTAGTAGGGATCAAAGAGACTTCACAATTCTCTCCACGATGGTGGTGGTTCTTGCTAATTGAAGATCAAAGAGACTTTAAAGGGCTCTCCCTGACATCTGATAGCTCATGCATCAAGGATCAAGGAGACTTCATGAAGCTACTTCTGATGGACGATAGGTTAAGTGGATTGTCTACTTGACTATTGAGCTTCTGTTAGAATGGTTTTCAATTAACCTATCTCCTCGGCATATAAAAGATAAGAGTCAAACAGTTAAGAGGGAATCAAGACTAGACGGTGGAATTGGCAAATTGTGTTGAACAAAGGAGAAAACATTCTAAGAACAAAAAAGGGCTGAAGTGATTATTGTTGAAGGGTTGAGTCGAAATCCCAGACTAGAATTAGGAAATAATTGGATCGTTAAATACACATTTAAAACAATTGTAATTGGAATCAAAATTTTAAATAAAACATGCAATTCACAAATTTGAATTTTTGTTGTGTGGTCTTTGTGCTGCGTGTTTGGGCTTATCCTTGGGCAGGACTACTCCAAGTGGTATCAGAGGCGGCTTGTGAATAGAAAGTGTCAAGATATATGAAGTTTTAAAAGATATTTTGTTGTGAGTAAGAGGAAAAAGGAGAAGACTTGCAACTATAGAGAACTTCCGTATAATGGCACAAAGAGGACATGGTAGAGGAAGAGGGGCACACATAGAAATAGACCCCACAATAATGGAGATGTTGAGAGGATTTCAGCTAGGTTTGAAGTCGTTGAGATAGCACACTGTAGAGGTTCGTGTTGAGGATGTTGGTGAACATGAAGAAGATGCCAGAAGGAGATGCTCAACTTGGGCCCAATCAAGGAGAGGAAAGGTTCATTAGAGCCATAACTAGAGTCAATGTCGGACCCCATTTTGACTCTCAGAATTATAATGGTAACCTAAATTCAGATGAATTATTGGATTGGATTTCTGAAATGGAGAAGTACTATGATTTTGAAGGCATAAAGGAAGATTGGAAGGTAAAATATACCTCTACAAAATTGAAAGGCATGTGCCTATGGTGGGATCATTTGCAAAAGAGAAAAGGCAAGGAGAAGATAAGGTCATGGGATAGGATGGTGACCAAATTGAAAGCAAAGTTTAAAAAAAATTACCACAAAAGTTTATTTCAAAAGTTGCAAAATTTAAAACAAAGAGAAACAAGTGTGAAAGAATACACATAAGAATTCTACAAATTGAGCATATGAGCAGGCCATGCAAAGGATGAAATAGAACACGTGTCTAGGTATTTGAATGGCTTGCGTATGTCTATTTAGGATGAGATTAGTTTGCTCAAATTACATAACATAGAAGAGGCTTATCAATGTGCTTTGAAGGCCGAAGAGAAGTTGAACAAGAAGCAACAAAGTAGTAGTAGGGGCAGAGGCATAAATGCTCATGGTAGGGGACAAAGTATTGGTGGAAGTGGAAATTCTACCAAAGAAAATGAAGCTTGAACTTTTCATGAAGTGGGAGGTAGATGCAATTCTCGTGGAGCAGGAGAGTCCTTCCAAGGAAGATGAAACTTTGGAAGAGGAAGAGGCAGAGATCTCACTGGCACATGGTACCAATTTGGGGAGACTAGACAAATCTTTTGAATGTCCGCAGATTCAAGGTGGAGGAAAAGGGCAAGAAGCCAAAGTTCATGTGATCCAAGTTGAGGATGAAGGCATGGAATCTTCAAAACATGGAGAGGATCCATAGAATAGAGAATCCTTAATGTTGAGGAGAAATTTGTTAAAACCATAAAAGGTGGAACTTGAACCAATTTAGAGAAGGAATTTATTTAGAACTAGATGCAAGTCTAGTGGCAAATATTGTAAAGTGATCATGGATAGTAATAGCACAAACAACTTGGAGTCTAAACAAAGGGTGAGGAAATTGAAGTTAAAAAGGACAAAACACCCCAACCCATATAAGGTTTCATGGTTGCAAAAGGAGCATCAATTGGTGGTAAGGGAACAATGCCTACTTAATTTTCTGATTGAGAATTTCAAGGACAAGATATTATGTGTCGTGTGCCAATGGAAGCATGCCACATCTTGTTGGGGGAGACCATGGTAGTATGACAGATGAGATGTTCAAGAATCATGCTATAGCCCAAAAACTATAGGCCAGTCTTCAAGAAGAGGTCACTTGACTAAAGGGTTTGACACAAGTAGAGGAGGTATGAGTAGATAGCACCCAAGAAGCACTGGACACCCTACAAGATAGGGTAGACGTAGAATAGTTCACCATAATTGAGACCCATATAGATGTCACAAATAGGAAAGAGTTACATTAGTTGAGGGAGAAGGTATAGGAGTTGGGTTCCTTTAGGTAGGAGGTGGGGATTCTCAAAGATCAAGTGCAAACTCTCATAGGTGACAGAGACAGGTGGCAGTAGAGAGAAAAGGAGTATAGGGCTGATTAGGAGGTTACTTGATAGATGGCCATAGTAGCTGGTATGTGATAGGTATTGACAGATGCCTTCACAACACACAGGGATACAACCAAATTAGGGAGAGATGTTGCATATTATATGGTTTTATATAATTAGGTAGTGCCCGAGGATCATAGGAAGCCATTGTATTCAAAGTGATTTATTTCTCGTACCATAGGTAGAGACTCCAAGGGATTAGCGTGGATGAGACCTTTGAGACCGCTGAGACATGATGGCAAAGGTTATGCAGGGGGATCTTCCCAGCCAACTTCTTGATAGATTGTAGTGATATTGATACACATTTCTGTAGTTTTGACATATGATGAGACTAGATATACAGAGGCACCTAGGTTCATGTACTTATGCATACTAGAGATGTATATTTTTATTGTATCATTCAATGGACTTAGATGTACATTTATTGTTTTATGAAGATATTATGATGAGATATTGATGGACTGTGGACTATGGAAATTTTATTATTTCATGATTGATTTATATGATGATGTAGCTATTTTGATGGTCCTATATGATTATTATGTGATGTGTGTGTTTATGATATCTATGCAAATGATTCTATATGTGGATTTATGATGTGATTTATGTTGATGATGCAAAATGTGTGTGATGTGATTTATACGATGTGTTGTTTCTCTAATGATTTGTGATGCAAGTGGATATGGATTTTATACACGTAATTTATGATGTATGCGGTATTTATTTATGATGTATTTAAGTGAATGATGATTGTGTGTGCGTTTATTGTTGACGAGGAAGCCTAGCTATATGTGATGTATAATTTTTGTGATGGATAATTAATGGTTAGTATATGGTAGTTATTTAAATGCAACGTAGATGGATATAATGAATAATGCTATGGATAAGATGGATTAAATAAATGGATAGCTAATGAACCTGATGAACTTAATAGATAATAACTAATGAATTAGTGAATAGGTGGATTGATGAATAAATATAATGGATGTAATGAACCTAATTAATATGTAATTAACAGTTTAACTTAAATGGATTTAAAATTATATGAAACTTAGATGCAAAAGACAAATGTAGCTAAATGGTGCAGGAGGACCTAGGACTTAGGCTTGAAAGTCCTACTTCCATTTTGGCGTGTACTTGTCCTAGCCAGACCAGAGGGCAATAAAGGGTTCCAAGAGGACTTAGGTGTGTGAGGAGAGTAGTGGTTTGAGTAAGCTTAGGGTTGTGTTAGTTAGACTAAGTCAATAGGCTAAGGCATCCTTAGGACCTAGCTTGATCCTAAAAGATGGAAAAAGGGCACAAGAGTGGAAACATGAGTCAAATGTTTGACTTTGCTCTCAAATGACCCAAAATGGTCTTAGAAAGGTTTGAATAGCTTTGTAAGAGTCTTAGAGTGGTTTGAGTGAAGAAATGAGCAACTTTGTAAAAGTTGCTAAAACGTTGTCATGACAACTTTTGCAATTTTGCAAAGTTGCATGACAACTTTTGTCCTAAAAGGACCGACCAAGGTTTTAGGTCATTATGGGTCCTAAACACCCAAGACCTCGATGCTAAAGGATATATAAGCTCTAATAGGCCCAAATCCCGAGGTTAGCATCATTGTTAATTTCTATTTTTAAGAATTTTAGCATTGTTACTTGCTTTTGTGGACACAATCCAAGGTTTTCATACAACAGTAGCATCTAATGTAATTTTTTTTGCTTTGGAAGAAGGATTCAATCCACATTTAGTATTTCATTTCCATTCTGTACCATTTTTCTTTTTTGTAGGTGTTTTGGTAGCTTTAGTTTATTTCTTTTGTCTTTGTCAGTTCACTGGCCTGTATATAGCTTGGTGTAGAAACATGGCTCCCCCATGAAACTCTACCATGTGTTCATCACGGTCAGTTGGGGAATGAAAGAGGGGCCTATGTGTAGTGTATATAGCTCTTGTGGAGGTCTGGCAACAAGCATGGCCAATTTTAAGACCTTTCCCTAGGCGAGCACTGTCATTGCCTGACTAGGGAGAAAGAGGTGAGAAAGTTGTTTTGTTTGTAGGGGTTACTAGAAAGACACACTCCAAGACTTTGGAGACCAAGAAGAGGATCATAAAATACTTTGATGGAGATTACATGGTTTGATCAATCCATTTCACAAGACAAAACTTACTTTGTGTAGTGGGCTCCTAGAAGCCACTAAAACCCTTGTAAAACCCTCCTCATTGTGTTAGGGCATTGTACGGAGGCTTGAGACCCCAAGACCCACAAAATCCACGAGAGTGTCCCATATGTACCAAGAATCCAAAACTTTTTTGGAAAGATCTTTGGGAAGTATTTGTAGAAAGTCCTAAAAACACTGACTAGGAGGCCTAAATGGGGGCTCTAGGGCTACAAGGCTCAATGAGAGCGTTTTGAGGAGATTGGTAAGGAAGAATGGTAGAGACCTTGACCAAATGAGTCTAGAAGTGAAACAAGCACAAGAATTGGCTACCTCCACACCCCTGCAAGAATTACCAACTTGCTAAGGAGGTAAGGAGCATTTGGAAGGAGATTAGATTATGAGGGAACAAGAACCTTTAATCACTGATATATCACCTAGGAGTTGAATCATGAATTTTTGAAGTAGAGGACCTTGAGAGAGTCCTTAGAGAACAAGGTGAAGCCTTGTAAGACCCTTGATCAAGCTATTGGGAGGTTGGAGAGTTAGGAGTCTTAGTGATCCTAACCCAAGTTTACTAAACACTTAGTCCGATCCTATCAGATTGATATCAGACCCTAACAAGGTTTGGGATAAATTACATGTTAGAGTTAGTGGGTGATTCAGCCATGGTGACCAATGTTGAATTGGCTAGAGTAGTGATAGAGCAGACGGAGGAGAATAGGTTACTCCGGGAAGAAATGACAACTCTTAGAGACAAGCTAGGAGAGGTGGAAGAAAAGGTTGAATTGGTGAGTGAGAAGCTAAAAGAAGATGAAGGAAATGGTAAAGAGGTGGCAGAGGAAGATAAGATCCCTGAACCAAACCCTGTATTAGTTGAAGAACCCTTCTTGAAGGAACTCAAAGATATGAGTGGAAATTCATTAGAAGGAATACCACTTTTCAATGGAAAGATGGAAGTTGAGCTAGTTATGGAGTGGATTGAGGGTATGGAAAACCACTTTGAATGTGAGAGCATTAGTGAAGCTCAGAAAGCCAGAGTAGCAAAATCAAGGATGAGAGGTGTTTCCCTCACTTGGTGGAAGTTTTTGTAGGATGAAAGAGTGAAAGAAGGAAATAATCCCATAACCAATTGGAAAGGTATGGTGGAAAAGGTTAGGGAAGCATACCTACCAGATGACTATGAAGTGTAGCTGCATAAAAAGAGGCAAAATTGGAGACAAGAGGATTTAGAAGTTGGTGTCTACACAGAGGAATTCCAAAAATTGTGCCATAGATCACATGTCGTGGAAGAAGAGAGCCTAAAGGTGGCTAGGTACCTAAATGGCCTGAAATAGAAAATCCAAGAATAAATAAGCCTATTAAGCCCCAAAATAGTTCATGAATGCTATCAGTTGGCTCTTAAGGTAGAAGAAAATCTTGAAAAGAGGCATGACTCAAGTAGCCAAGGTAGAAGCAGGTGTAGAGACAATAGAGGTTGTAGAAGTATCTATGGAGGAAGAACCACATATCCAAGAACTCAAAGTGAGACCAAACTCACTGAGCAGCAAGGAGAAGTCTCTATCAGCAGAGGAGGCTACAATAAAAGAGGTATAGGATCAAACAATAACTTTAGAGGAAGATCAGGAGGCCAAGGAAGAGGATCCTACTTCTCTTCCATGAAATGATACAATTTCCACCAATATGGACATCCAGCATATAGGTTCCCTAAGAAAGGATCTACTTCATAAGGTGGAGAGAAGAGAGTGAACTATCTTCAAGAAGAGTCTTCAAGTAGCAAGCCTGCAAAAGTATCCCTAGATTCAGAGGTAGGGGATAACCTCATGATAAGGAGGACATTGATTAAAGAACCAATCAAGGAGGAGCCTAGTCAAAGGAGGTCTTTATTCAAGATAAAATGCAAAATATTGGGCAATTTGTGCAAGATTATCATAGAGTACAGGTCCACAGTCAACATAGTATCCAATGAAGCAGTTGACAAACTAAATCTTCAATGGATGTCTCACACAAATCCCTATAGAGTCACATGGTTGAATAAGGGTCAGCATGTTTTGGTAAATGTGAAAGCCTGGGTAGATTTCACCATTGGAAGGTACAAGGACAAAGTGTTATGTGATGTTTTACCTATGGATTCTTTTCATCTCTTACTAGGGAAACCATAGAAATTTGATAGTCAAGCTATCTATGATGGAGCCAAGAAATTCTATTCATTCAAGAAAGATGGAGTTACTTTTAGAATTCATTCCATTCTAGAAGAGGGAGAAGTGAAGCCAGTTGGTCCTAATCTGCTTTTGGTAGGAGAGAAAGAGTTCCTAAACACCTTGGAGGAAGGTGAAGGAGTGGGGTATGCTTTGGTGTTGAAGCCCAAAGAGGAGAAGAAGGTCAAGAAGATGGAGGTTCCCAAAAAATTTCAAGGGTTGTTATAACAATACAAGGACATAGTGAGTGATGGAAATCCAACCACCTTACCCCCTAAAAGATCCATAAGCCATCAAATTGACTTTATCCCAGTAGCCTCCCTACGTAACAAAGCTGCATACAAAATGACGCCTCAACAAAATGAGGAAATAGCCAAACAAATCCAATAACTACTTGATCAAGGCCTCATAAGAAAAATCATCAACCCTTTTGTTGTCCCTACAATCCTAGCACCAAAGAAAGGAGGAACTTGGAGGTTGTGTAATGAATTTAGGGCCATTAATAGGATTACCATAAGGTATACGTTTCCTATCCCTAGGATTGAAGACTTGATGGACTGCTTAGGAGGCAAAAAATACTTTTCAAAGATTGAACTTAAAATTGGATACCACCAAATAATGATTAAGGAGGGAGATGAGTGGAAAACCACTTTCAAGACCACAAAAGGCCTATATGAATGGCTAGTTATGCCCTTTGGGTTATCCAATGCCCCTAGCACCTTTATGAGGTTGATGAATGAAGTGTTGAATGAATTCATAGGAAAATGGGTTGTGGTGTACTTAGATGATATCCTCATCTTGAGAAATTCCGAGGATCACTTGGTGCATCTACAAGATGTGTTACAAAAGATGCATGAAGAGAAGCTCATCATCAATCTTGACAAGTGTGATTTCATGAAACAAGAATTGGTGTACCTAGGCTTTTTGATCTCACAAGGTAGCTTGAAAATGGACATTAGAAAGGTAGAAGCAATATTTAATTGACCTACCCTCAAGTCAGCTACAGAAGTGAGAAGCTTCCATGGTTTGGTTCAGTTTTATAGGAAGTTTATTAGACATTTCAGTAAGATTTGTGCACTAGTTCTAGACACTATCAAAGGAGGCATGAAAGCTAAATTCCAATAGAATGAGCAAGCTGATAAAGGTTTTGAAACCTTGAAGAAAGGATAGAAACTCAACCAATCTTGGTGTTACCTAGCTTTGAGAAGTTCTTCACTGTTGAGTGTGATGCTAGTAACATTTCCATAGGAGCAGTCCTAAGCCAAGAGAATAAACCAGTTGTCTTTCATAGTGAAAAGTTGAGTGAAGCCAAAAAGAAGTACTCCTCATATGATTTGGAGTTGTATGCATTGGTTCAATCCCTAAGGAAGTGGAGGCATTACCTCCTTTCTAAAGAGTTTGTGGTGTATACTGACAACCAAAATTTAAGCTTTCTCAACTCACAAGATAAGCTAAGCCACAAACACATGAAGTGGGTTAATTATATTCAAGCCTATACCTTCACAATAAAGTACAATAAAGGGAAACAAAATAAGGTAGCATATGCCTTAAGCCAGAGATTCTTGATAGTCCAAGAAATTCAATTGAGAAGCATTGGCATAGAAAGTTTCAAAGACTTGTATCCGGAGGATGAAGACTTCTCAGCAGCTTACAAGGTATGCAAATAATTTTAAAATAATTTTCATAGTGAATATGTTGATTACATCATACAAGAAGGTCTTTTTTTAAGGGAGAGAAACTATGTGTTCCTAGAGGCTCCATGAGGGAGAACCTCATTCAAGAGAAGCATAATGGGTCTTTGAGTGGACATTTTGGAGTCCATAAGACATTGGAGTTGGTTCAAAGATTATATTATTGGCCTAGGATGAATCAAGACATAAGAAGGTATGTGGAGACTTGCATAGCTTTCCAAAAGGCCAAAGGTACTTCATTGAATGCAAGGTTGTATCAAGTACCCCTTCCAATACCCAATAGACCTTGTGAATGTCTCATTATGGAATTATTTATAGGGTTTCCCAAGAACAAGCAAGGATTAGATAACATATATGTGATTGTGGATAAGTTTAGCAAGATGGATCACTTTGTGCCATGCAAGACTACTCATGATGATTTCCACATAGCCAATTTATTTTTTAGAGTAGTCTGGATCCATGGATTTCCATTAAGCATAATATCTAACAAGCACTCCAAATTTATGAGTTATTTTTGGAAAATTTTGTGGCACAAGTTTGGCACCAACTTGTCTTTTGGGTCTATATACCACCCCCAAACAGATGGGAAGACTGAGGTAGTTAATAGAAGCTTGGAAAACCTCCTAAGGTTCCTAACTAAGGAGTATGGTTAGACACGGGACCAAGTTATATCACAAGCAGAGTATGATTATAATAATACCATCAATAGGACTACCGACAAGAGTCCATTTGAGATAGTCTACGTGATACACCCAAGAGGTATCCACGAACTCAGGGAACTTGGAGGCATAGCAACAAGGAGTGGATATGCATAGGACTTTTCTCAGTCCATAAAAGAAGCCCATGATACAGTTAGAAAATCTCTCAAGGATAGCACCACCAAGACCAAGAGAAAGGTGGATGAGAGGAAAAGAGAACTAAATTTCAAGGTGGGAGATCTTGTCATGGTTCAATTGAACAAGGCCAGGTTGTAGAAGGGGATCCCACACAAGCTTCAGATGAGAAGGATTGGCCCTTGTGCCATCCTATCCAAATATGGACCCAATGCCTACAAGGCAGACTTGCCAACAGACTTAGGAATCTAACTAGTGTTTAACATTATAGACTTGGTGCCTTCTAAAGGAACAAATCCCATTGGAGATAGTGAACATACAAGATTTGTAGAGGACCTAGAACCTATGCAATTACCAATCACTCCAAGCCTCCAAGCTAAGAAAGTCTTGAGTTCCCAAGTCACCAAGAAGACTAGACACAAAACCTACTTGGAGTACCTTGTTAAGTGGCAAGGTAAAGAAGATGCTAAGGCTACACGGATCTCAGAGATAGAGTTGCAGAGGTTGGGCATTGATCTTGACTCAGTTCCCAACAATGGTACTTGATTACTTTTGTTTAGGGGGGAATGGTGCAAGATCACCTAGGACTTAGGATTGCAAGTCCAACTTCCATTTTGGCTTGTACTATTCCTAGCCAGACCAGAGGGTAATAAAGGGTTCCAAGAGGACTAAGGTATGTTAGGAGAGTAGTGGTTTGAGTTATCTTAGGGTTGTGTTAGTTAGACTAGGTCAATAGGCTAAGGTGTCCTTAGGACCTAGCTTGGTCCTAAAAGATGGAAAAAGATCACAAGAGTGGAAACATGATCCAAATGTTTGAATTTGGTCTAAAATTACCCAAAATGGTCTTAGAAAGGTTTGAATATCTTTGTAAGAGTCTTAGAGTGGTTTGAGTGAAGAAATGAGCAACTTTGTAAAAGTTGCTAAAAAGTTGTCATGACAACTTTTGTCCTAAAAGGAACGACCAAGGTTTTAGGTCATTATGGGTCCTAAACACCCAATACCTAGAGACTAGAGGCTATATAATCCCTAATAGTCCCAAATCCCAAGGTCAACATCATTGACAGTTTCTATTTTTAATAATTTTAGCATTGTTACTTGCTTTTGTGGACACAGTCCAAGGTTTTCATGCAAAAGTAGCATCTAATGTAATTTTTTTTCCTTGGGAAGAAGGATTCAATCCACATTTACTATTCCATAACCATTATGTACCATTTTGTGTTTTTTGTAGGTATTTTGGTAGCTTTAGTTTATTTCTTTTATCTTTGCCAGTTCACTAGCATGTATATAGCTTGGTGTAGAAACGTGGATCCCCCATGCAACCCTACTGTGTGTTCATCACAACCATTTGGGTTAAGGAAGAGGAGCCTATTTACATTTTATATCTCTCTTGTGGAGGTCTAGCAACAAGCATGGCCAATTTTAAGACATTTCCCTAGACAAGCACTGTAATTGCCCAGCTAGGGACAAGGAGGTGAGAAAGTTGTTTTTCTTGCATGGGTGACTAGAAAGACACACAACAAGACTTTGGAGACCAAGAATAGGATTATAAAATACTCTTATGGATATAACATGGCTTGATCAATCCATTTCACAAGATAAAACTTACTTTGTGCAGCGGGCTCCTAGAAGCCACTAAAACCCTTGTAAAACCCTCCTCATTGTGTTAGGGAATTGTACGGGGGCTTGAGACCCAAAGACCCACAAAATCCATGAGAGTATCCCATATGTGCAAAGAATCCAAAACATTTTTGGAAGGATCTTTGGGAATTTTTTGCAAAAAGTCCTAAAAACCTGGACTAGGAGGCCTAATTGGGGGCTCTAGGGCTACAAGGCTCAATCAAAGATTTTTTAGGGGATCAGTAAGGAAGAATGGTAGAGACCTTGACCAAATGAGTCAATAAGTGAAACAAGCACAAGAATTTATTACCTCCACACCCCTTCAAGAATCACCAACTTGCTAAGGAGGTAAGGAGCATTTGGAAGGAGATTAGATTATAAAGGGACAAGAACCTTTAATCAGTGATAGATCAGTAGGAGTTGAAGTGTTAATTTTTGAAGTAGAAGACCTTGAGAAAGTCCTTAGAGAACAAGGTGAATCCTTGTAAGACCCCTTATCAAGCTATTGGGAAGTTTGTGAGTTAGGAGTCTTAGTGATCCTAACCCAAGTTTACTAAACACCTAGTGTGATCCTATCACTAAATGTGATGTAACTAAGATAATTAACGAAATGTGATTAACTAAATGTGATTTAACCTAATATGCATTATAAAATTATAATAAATTAATTAATGTAACCTAATGCAATAAACAAATTCAATTAACTAAATAAAACTTATAATGCATTCTAATTAACCATGCAATCTAGTAAACAATATGACCTAGTTAACAATGTAATACAACCTACGATGAGACCTATTTTTGGTGTGTATCAATATAACTAAAAGGATCATTTACCTAGCTAGGATAGGAGGAGGGAAATAAATAAGATACCTCATGAATACAAAGTGAAAAATGCAACATGTATCTATTTAAGGAAACCTAACTAAAGCAATATAGTGGGATTATATTATGTTAATGTTAGAGAGCACACCCTAATTTGATTTTGCAAAAGGAGGAATGCATTGTTGGAGATTTTTCATGCAGACTGCTATATGGAAAGTAATGTCTATGACTCTCTGTAACCCAACTCCCAATCTGCCAT
This sequence comes from Chamaecyparis obtusa, assembly GCA_027943335.1. Lineage (NCBI taxonomy): Eukaryota > Viridiplantae > Streptophyta > Pinopsida > Cupressales > Cupressaceae > Chamaecyparis > Chamaecyparis obtusa. The sequence goes on from BSBK01000569.1 coordinate 182,333, forward strand.
AAAAAGATCTAACTTATTGAGGATAAAGATCCTCCTTCACTTTGAGCTCCACAGACTCAGGCGGATGTACCTTCTTGATTTACCATTTCTCAGTAAATCATACAATGGATATATTTCTTCTTAACATATATTTTAAACATTCATTACAAAAAACTTGTAAATAAAGATTTGAGTTAATTTCAAAGATTTTTCTGCAACTCTAGAACAAGACCAGTGCTAAAATCCTAGGGTATAGAGTCTAAATGAATATACATCCACTAAAACATGTCACCAAAAAAATTTCAAACCCATAAAAGCTATATATTCCTTACACAGAACTTTCAACAGTTTATTACAAGACCATCATATTTGTAAACCCTCCCTAAAACATTCTGAAATAGTCTCTAGGACTTTTACTTTATTTGAAAGCAACCTACAACTATTTCACAATCTTCCTTATAGATTGATGAACTAGAAATGCCTTACAATCCAAATTCATAAGAAATAAAAGGAAACATACAAATGAAATCAAGTACTAAAAAGGGGCTTGAAATTGTATTTTCATTAATATATTCAAGCTTTAGTACATTTAGAAGAACTGAGTACCTTCAAAAAATAGCTAGAGGCCTTAGACCAGAGTTGTATTTAGTTTTTATTTCAATTTTTCAACCCTTTCTAAATGATCTTGGGAATCCTTTTATAGAGAAAGGATTGCAACAAGCTTTGGATCATTTAGGAAAAGGAATTTGTCAACCACCACAAAAACTTGTGACACACAGAGTTATTACAGAAGGGATGACCGAAAAAATTAGAGATATCATAATCAAATCTGATTTACATTGTAGGTGAAACCATAACAAGCAAACTGCAAGGACAAGATTTCCTTCATTAGATGACCTCTCACCCTTAGCCTCTTAATTAATATTAGGACCGTCTCACCTACCTCTGTGTGGCATGGGCTTGAATTTATTTAACAGTTTTCCCATACCACAATCTCCTTCTTGAAGAATGTCCCTTTTAAAATCATATTTTAGCGATGATCAAAGAAAACAAACCAAATCTAATCGATCGACATAACCCTCATTCATCAATTGTCTATCTATAATTATGTCCTTTCCATCTCTACAAAATTGGATAGGATTTGATCAAAATCCAATCTATCTGGCTCGTCGACTCCATTTCTTTGTCATCAATTTTTACTAACCTTGTTGAAAAACCCTCAACGAATTTGAAAACTATAACCTCAACAGGTTAAAACCGGAGCATCTCACACCAAAAAATGAAATTTAAAATAGAGTTGTCGATCAAAACCCTCCTAAGCATATCATGTAGTCCATAAAAATTCAAAAGACCAACGACCTCCACATCACTCCACATGGGAAAAGATCAACCAATCAAAAGTGGCACTTCAACTCCACATGGCACCCAAGCCCCACCTTTTTCCCTCTTTCTCAAACTGGACATGCATCACTTAGGTGTGATCCCGCAATCAATATCTTTCTTACAGTTTTCATTCATGGGATTGCACCTACCATCCGATCAAGTTTGATCTGACTTCACTTTATCTTCTTCTAAACTGGTCCCACAATCTTAGGGTGGACACTTGTCACTTAGGCATGATCCCATGAAGACTAACATGTATACAGCTTTGGTTAGCAGTATCATGCCCGTCATTGGATTGAAATTAATCTGCTCGACATCTATCTTTTTCCTTTCACTCCGGCCAGGTCCCACCAACAGCTATGTGTCATTGAGGCGTGATCCTATGAAGGGTAAACTCCTTGCTCTTTTTATTATTGTATCATGCCCACCGTTAGATTAAAACCGATCTGACTTGCTTTTAAAACATGATAGAGACTTTATACTTAGGAAAATTTAAAACATGGGTCCCGCTAGGAAACATAAGTTAACAAGATTTGGCCCCTTTCAACGACAACTTGAGACACATGTTTTAAAATGACTAAGTGACTCCCAAAAAGTAACGAAGAACTATAACATCGAAGGGATACTTAGGTTTTAAAATAAGGAAAACACTTAGGGCTTGGATGAAATAACGCCTAGGGCATCCATGAACCAGATTTGGGACACAATTTAATACTAAGGGCTAGAAAAATATTTGCAGTCCTAACAATGGCTCTGACTGAGGATTCTTGAATGCAAATTCAAGACAAGAAACTATAACTCTAGAATGTAGACCACACACACGACAGAAAGCAAACACACACCTAAGGTATATACAAATATAAAAAACTATTGTGCATGGAAAATAATTTTAGTTAAAGAAAGGTTTCAAAAATTGTCCATGCACTAGAAATTCTTGTACCTCACTATCCATATTTTTCAAGAATTATGAATCCTTAGCATGTTTTTGATGCACAATATAAGGACCTAACCACAAAGATTCAAACTTCTTGCGCTTTCCCTTATCTTCATCCCTAGCATTCCATTGGAGCATAAGTCATTAGGCTGAAACTTTATGTCACTGGCTCTTTTATCAAATAAGTATTTCATCTTTTGTTGGGCCTTTAAGTTCTTTTATCCTTCTCTTCTAATTTCCTCCAATTCCATAAGATGTACCATTTTATCCTGCATAGCATTAGTTTTCTATAAATATTCATCATTGATAAATTTATACATAGGAAGCAAGTTGTTAAATGGTAACCTTGCTTGAAGGCCATACACTAGCTCAAAAGGAGATTTTCTAGTATCCCTCTTCACAGTGACTCTATCGGCCTACAAAGACAACTTTAACTTTGAAATTCAAGCTCTTTTGTTACTCTCTAAGGTTTTCTTCAAATCTGTAAAATACTCTTATTATTGGATTCTACATGTCCATTGTTTTGTGGATGATAAGGAGAAGAACAAGACATGACAATCCCATTTTCATCACAAAACTACTTGAATTCTTCAGACCTGAAACACATGGAATTGTCCATTATCAACTTGACAAGGACACCAAATTTGGTGAGTATGTTGTCCACCATAAAATCAATTACAACCTTGCTAGTTGCCTTTTTGGTAGGAATCGCTTCATTCCATTTTGTGAAGTAATATGTGGCAACCAAAATCCAATTGTGTCCACCACTAGATTTTTTTGAGAATTCTCCAATAAAATCCATTCCCCACATAGAAAAAGGTGCTTCATCTACCACTCAATTCCGTAATAGAGAACTTGAATATTTCAACTTAGAAGAAAACTTCTAACATGATTCATATTCTGCACAAACTTGAAAGTGTGCTTAAATAAACAGGGCCAATAATAACTAGCCCTTAAAATCTTGTGAGTAGTTGTTCTGTCCAAATAATTCTCTCCACAAACACCAACATTCATTTATTTTAGGACCTTTTCATCCTGCCATTCATCTAAGCATAGAAATAACACACCATCTCTATTCTTCCAATACAAATCACCCTGTATCAGTGTGTATTTTTGGGCTTGCAATATGAGAATTCTTTTTTGATTATCAGTCATATTCTCAGGGCATTTGGTATTCTTAATAAAATAAACAATATCAGAGTACCAAGGATGCATCTCAATCCTAGTAACTAATTGATGCTATACTCCAACATTATTAACTTACACCACATCCATATTCTCCTATCTCATAAAGCTTAGCTAAGCCTAGTCCTTGTACCAATTTTGTAATATGGATTTCTAAATTGATCTCTTAAACCCTGTCAATCCATTTACATATTTTGCTACTTACTTATTATTGGGTAAGAATGTCCTTAACTATTGCATGAGGCACATATGAAATCACCCTGGAACATACTAGATAGGGTTTGAATGCTTTGACTGCTTTAACTAATGCATATGCCTTCTTTTCCATCATTTCATAGTTCAACTCTTCTATTTGTAGGGATTTACTAAAAAATGCAATAGGGTGTTCATATCCCTCTTCATCCTTTTTCAATAAGACAGTTGCAATTGTGTGAAATGATGTAAAGGAAAACAATGAGAAGGGCTTATCATAATTAGGATACTTTAGGACAGGTGCTTCCAGAATTGCTTTTTTTATCTTCTACTCTTTCTAGATCAATTCTAATTCCTTTCTTTGACACAATATGCCCCAGTAACCTCCCTTTTGCTACTGCAAATTAGAATTTTTTAGGATTCAGTGAGACACCATACTCCAAGGCTTTATTGAAAATCCTTTCCAAGTGACCACAGTGGTCCTCTTCCTGCTTGGAATATAAAATCAAATAATCCTGATAAATAACTATGAATATATCAACAAATTCTTTAAATGAAACATCCATGGCTCTCTAAAATGTTGCTCATGCATTCATGAGACCAAATGGCATCCTTACATAAACATAAGTCCCCCATGGAGTAGTAAATACAGTCTTAAATTGCTCTGATTCTTTCACTAATACATGGTTGTAACCCAAGAACCCATCCATCATTGTCAATAGATCACAAATGGTAACCTTATGCAACATAGCCTCCATGTTAGGCAGGGAGTAGTTATCTTTTAGAGATGCAACATTCAAATTTCATAAATAAACATAAAGCCTTATGTAACCATTTTTCTTCCTGACTAGGACCAAGTTGGAAACACAAGTTGAATGTCTAATGGGTTTAATTATCTCTGCATCTCTCATTTTCATCAGTTCATGTTGTATTTTAGGGGCTAACAATGGATTAATTGGTCTTTTCTTTTGTCTGAAAGGTTTGGCATCTGGTTTCAATGGGATCTCATGTTGGAAAATGTCCTCCCTATAGGATTTTAGGTCTTCATATGACCAAGCAAACACATGCTTGTGTTTCTTAGCAATTTTATTAAATTTTCCCTAACATGGGAATCTAACTTCCTTCCAATATATACTAACTGTGGTGGTGTTTCTAATCCCAAATTGACTTCTTCCAGATCCTCAATTTTAGCATTGGACCTCTTCAAATAATCATCCTGACCACTGAACAATTCTTCTAACTCTACAAGCCCCTTAGGGATCTAATTAGAGTTCAACTGTACAATTTCATTTTAAAAAATAGTGTCCTTTCCATCTATGACCTCAACTAAAGCATTGCAATCAACATGTTGGCCTTCATAATGGTCTAGGCATTGAATAAATTTGAGTATATCCTGATCATTCTCAAAAACTTTCCAATTGTAAATATTATTGGGCACCACTGGCCTACTCTTAACCTCCAAAATGGATACCCCACTTAAGGTCAAATCATCATTCTTTAAAGCTACAGTTTCTAAGAAATCGGCCATAATATATTTTTTTTCTATCCATTAAATGTTGAAGGAATCAAATAACTCAATTTGATCCCAGACAACATGCTTATACAATTTTATTTTATCATTTTTCATAGCATACTGAGATGTTACTTATGCTACTACCAACTCAGAACCCCCAAAAATTTTTACTGACTTGACACCATACATAGTTGTAATGTCTAAACCCAAAAGTAAAGCCTTGTACTCAGCAATATTATTGGTACATTGAAAAGCCAACAAGAAAGTATATTTGAAGGTGTTACTTGATGGAGAAATGAATAAGACACCAGCTCCTGATCCTTCTTTTGAGAAAGCTCCATCAAAGTACATTTTACAAAAGCCACACTATTGTGATTTTAGTTCCTCCACCAATGGATCAGTATTTTAGCACTGGAGAAGTATTTTCTCAAATCTAAAATTCTCCATGTCAACATCTACATAACAGTTGAGCATATTATCTTGCACCTTTTCAATAATTATTATTTCTCATGGCTCCTTGTACAATTTTACCTCATTCCCATTAACTGGGATTGTTTCATATGACACATACAATTGTACATGCCCTCCAACTATTGCAGCCCATTGTCTTGACAAAAACATACCATAATGTGGTTTTGTATCCACAACAACAACATCCATTTTGTAAGTGGCCTCAGAGAATGCAACAATCTTGACTTATACTCCTTTTAAGGTAACAATCACAGAGACCTCCTTATTATCCATGGCATATCAACTCCCAAAAGAAGTGTCCACTTCCATTCCTAATCCTTTCATTACTGCATATGGCATTACATTCGATGTAGCACCAGAATCTATCATGCAATTTTTTACAAGCTTGTTATTTATGAGCAGGGTCACATAAAAGGGATCAATTTGTGAGGGCTCTTTGATAATTACATTTCCCACATATATGATAGGGGCATCTTGGTCAGAGTTATTCCTTTTTTCTTTATTTTCATTTTTATTATCACAAGGGATAAATGTAATTCCTGTCAATAATGACAATGTTGCCTCTCTATGTTCCCTAATCTTTAATATTTCTATTAAAGGAACTGAAACTTTCATTTGGGTAAGAGCATGCTTCATATTAAATGCAAGTAATTCTGATACAGTATCAGTAATGTTCTTACCTTTGCTTCCCTTGTCAAACATATCTTTCTTGTCAGACTTTATTTCCTTCTTCTCTCCCTAAGTAGAAGAGGGTTCTCCTTGTTTAGCACTTTCTTTCTTGTCCTTTTCTTTATTAGGAGTACTATCAGCAACCTTGGAGGCATTTTCCTTAATAAACACAGACCTTGGTTTACCTTGATCTGGCTCCACCTTCCTATTTCTAAGGTTATAAGCACTCCTAGCCTGGTTAATTATTTCCATAGTAAGGGATATTTTTTCTTCTTCACTAGGTAGTATAAAATGGGGTTATTTCTTTTCATCACCCAGAAGATTTATAGTGTTATGTAGCACAACATCAACATCATCATCTGAATCATAAAATACCCGTTGTTGGTACCCTTGGTACTCTTTTCTCTCAATGTACACATCTACAACCGGTTCTTCATCATTAGAAAAGAACATGCCACTAGTCCTCTTAACAGCGAACATGTTGACAACTGAGTCTTCTTGTTCTAAATTCACTAGTTCACTTGCATCATCCATCTTTTCTACTAATGCTTGGGCAAAAACACATTAAAAGGGGGAATGAGTCATGTTGTAAGAAGCACACCAAGGACTATTCTCTACAGTGTAGGCATTTTCCCTTTTCAAAGGATTATGGGTCTCCTTATTCTTTTGATTCTCTTGGTTTTTAGGAATAGGCTTACCATCTTTCCAAATTTTTTTATAAGGCATATCACACAAATTTGGAAATCTATTATTTCTTTGATACCGATGCCTATTTTCATGACCCTCTATCATTTTTATCAATCTTTGCAGTAAGGTATTTTACCACATGCATCATCTTATCAACCTTATCTTCTTCCTTGTTTGGCCTACTTGCTTGGTCTTTTATGTCTTTCCACAATCTTCCATCTTCTCTTTTGAACATCTTCCCGGATACTTTTCTATTTCTCTCAATATTGATGACCATTTTGAAAGCTTCCCTCGGGGTTCATATATTTTTATAACTCAAAATATATGACATCTTTCCATCAACTGAATTAAAATATGTTGTTTAACATACTTCCTCATCCAGTCTCAAGACCTGAAACAACTTATTCATGGCATTTTGAAACCTATTATTGAATTTTACCATACTTTCATTTGGAAACTTTTTGATGTTGTTAAACTAATTAAGCATGAAACTTGAGTTAACATGTTCACCATATTGCTCCTTAAAACATCTGACAAATTCACCCCAAGATGCTATACTATTTTCAGACAATCCTCTGTTGGAAATTTGGTTGAGTAGGAAATCATGATGTTTTCATTATGGAAACATATATTTAGTATTAAGACAACATGATCCGAGGATGAAGTTTTGGATGAGAACTTAAGAAAATTGTCTAAGTATAACAACATTTATCTTTCTACATGGAGACTACTTTGATTAGCAAAGTTCACAGAAGTATTTTCAGTACATGCAAACTTGAGCACCAATTATATGAGGTATGTTGAAGCTACATCTAAGAGTGCAAGAATGTATGGCATGTACGGATACAAATATTAATGTCTTATAGAAATAGCATTGAGCGAACTAGAATAGGGCATCGATTAGTAAATGACTATTTTGAGTTAAGGGATTATTTTTTTTATCAAAATATTGACTTAAATAATTAGGGACGACATCCTAGATGTTATCCCTAAGGAAGAAAGAGTTAATATTATGATTTGATAACATGTAAGCCGACTGGTAAGCTATATTTGAGATAACTAGTATAAAGGAAAGTATTATGTAATGTGAAGTTGTAAGAGACTAATGCGAAGTTGTAAGAGACTAATACGAAGTTGTAAGAGAATAATGCGAAGTTGTAAGAAATATTTTGTATTGATGTATTGGTGTTGTATTATGCGAGATCTGATATATGATTAGATTAGTGCAAATTGATAGCAAGTTTTGTGAAGAGCCTACAAGCTAGATCAGAATATTGAAGATATTTAGCAACAGTAAAAGGTTTTTGTATTCTATCTTTGTACTGAAGATTATTATTGTATATTGCATGTTTGGGAAATTGGGCTCATCTTGGATACATTCACATTTTGTAATACCAACTTCTAATGGAGTTGAGGCTTCTAACAAGGCCTAAAGTCCTGTAACAAGGACTGAGACACTATACAGATGTAATAGACTCCTAATAGGGTCAATATCTTTAACCAGATACTTTTGATTAGTGGATCATTTGTGGGTATCATCCCCACCGAGGTTTTCCCTTGGCCAAGGTTTCCTTAAGAACAAACATGGTGTTATGAGTTCCTTTATTTTATGGTTGTATTTATTATTTAGTTTATTCAATTTAGTTTCGTATGCAAGTTACAAGTTAATTACATATATCCATAAGTGGGAAAAAGTAAAAGTTTATGAAATATTGATTCACCCCCCCCTCTTAGTATTTCCTATTTTTAACAATTGGTATTAGAGCATAGTTACTTGGAGAATGCCTAACAACTTGAATAAGATGTCTATGGATATGGATCAATTACAGAAAAATCTAGAAGAAGCTCTTGAATAGATTGATTATCTTACTGAAGAAAGAGATACTTTGAAGAACAAATATGAAAGTGCAAAAGACTACATTGAGAAACTAATAGACAAGATAGAATATCTTAAATCAAAGAAAGATCCTATAACTCAGATCAAGGATAGTGATGAAGTTTCAAAATTGAAAAAGGAAAATGAGATCCTAAAGCATGAACTAAAGATTGTAGATCTAAAGTTAAGCTTGAAATATGATAATAGAAAAGTTGAATCAGATCTGAAGTCTGAAAATGCAGATCTAAGGTCTAAGCTTACCAAAGTAACGTTTGAACTTGAGAAGTACAATACAATTGTGAAAGGATAACTAACTAAATCCAAGCAACATCTTGAAAAACTATATTCTAGCAATGAGAACATTGATGAACAAATTTCTTATCAGAAACTTTCTTATGATAAAATTGGTCTTGGGTATTTTGAAGAAAAAATCTCAAAGAAGACTAAAGAATTTAAAGTAGATCTAGAAATTCAACAACCTGAGAACAAAGAAGAAGAAAAACAAAATAAAGTTGAGTCTAACCAATCTAAAGATGTACCTAAACAACCTAAGCAAGATGAATCACCTAAGTAAATGAAAAATGAATTCAAAGGTAGATGTTTTACATGCAATTCATTTGGACACATGAAAGGAGATTGTACAGGTAAGCAATTCAAACCTATCTCTGGTTATTGTTATAATTGTCATGGTTTTGGTCATAGAGCTATTGATTGTAAGAAACCTAGATCTAATAATAAAGATCATACTATAATGTTTAGAAATACTAACCTTGTAGATAAAAGACCTAATGGATCAACCAACAATATAAGAAATGGAGTTGTGTGTTATAGATGCAACAATTTTGGACACATTGCCAGAAATTGTAGATCACAGATCAGTTAGTCAGGACTGAGATATGGAAACAATGTCATAGTTTGTCATATTTGTAACAACATGGGTCACACAACAAAATATTGCAAAATGAACAACATGAGGAATCCTAATCCTAGAAGAAATGTGAACTACACTTGAAGAAATATGGATATCAATAACAGTCAAAAGGGAAATAGAAGTAACATGGAAGAAGTAATATTTTTCAAAGCTACAGATCAATCAAGTTCATCCACAATATTAGGAAGTCAGTCAAGAAGTAAGTTGGAATCATTTATGAACCCATCTCAAACTGATGGAGCATCAAATTTCATTAATTATCAGATTAAGAACCGGAATAGCATAGAATTTAGAAAAACTTGAATCAAGCCTTGTGAAGTTAATATGTGATATAAAGTGATATAAGGAACCTATGGTTAAGAATGCATATAATTCCAAGCATGTATGAGATCACACAAAGTGAAATAAGTTTGCAGACAACTAGGAACAACTTTTTGGCATGAATACACTTATGTAATTAATGCGACGAAAATGTCTTGAAATATTTGATAGATAAAAGTGGTTTATTGGACATTATTTGATCCTTCATGAGTTTACAAGAGTTTTATAGAGCTAGTCAACAAATATTGAAAGAAGTTTGAAGGATTTGGAGATAGATTTTTGCCAGATCTACACAGAAGCCCTAAATCGTGATTCTAAGGTATTTTACTAAGTGCTTACTATTAGATAAGTTATTTTTTAGTGCAATCATGGATGTATCCCTAGTTCACAACATTAAGGACACACCTAGACCTAAGGTGAGAAGGGGACCAGTAGAACCTACTAAGGAGGATCCTAGCTTAGCTTTATCATCTATACCAGATGGAGTATTGCATTTGGAAGTTGTGAAAGGATACTTGAAGTGAAAATTTTAGACTGTAGGAGATAATAGCATAACTAAAGAGTATGATAAAATGTACAACCAGGACATGAACTATAAGGAAGGGTATAAAAATTTAGGTCAACTGGATATCATTAAGTATATGTTTCACTATGAGTTCCAGAATGATGAATGGAATAAGATCATTTGAAGCAGAATTCATGATGAAAAGTTTAGGTTGGATAATAGAGTAATAGATATCACAGATGATTTGATTCATGAAGTGAAAGGTTTATCCAAAAAAGGTGCAATTCCTCTAAATGAGAAAAATGTGAAGAAAATAGTACAAGCAGATATGGTACAAGCAACCTATCTCATGTGTGTTGATAACATTGATGTTGATATGAGTGAAATTATAAGGATTCAACTGATTGAAAATCTTGAAAATTAGATCAAGAAGACAAATAATTCATAATTCAAATTTTCATCCTTAATCATCTATATGTTTTTCCACCTTTTGAGAAGATTTCCTTACACTATAGGAGTTGATTGGACTGATGAGAGAAGTACAATGGAAATAATTAACAAGGTGTATCTTAGACACCCAATTGATAAAGTAAATAAGAGTGCCACACTTGTTATTAAGAATTTTCAGAATGAAATGAAGAAAAGGTCAAGAATTCCACCCTCAATGGTTGAGAAATACAAAAGTGAGATATGTGTTTTGGTTGATACAGACTTTACATATATTGAAGTGATAGAACCAAGAACTATATTTATAGACCCCCTAGATTATGAAGTGTCTGAAGAGACAATTGAAGGTCATGTGAGAAGAATTCTTAAATGCATATTAGATTCCAAAAGTCCTAGATTTGGAACATTTGAGGAAATTTCAAGCACAACACACCAATCACAGTTGCAAAAGTCAGCTAAGAAAAGGGTTGACATAGCTATTAAGAAGATATTAAAGGAAATAGGTATGTCTGAAGATGAGTTTAACATTACAAAGAAAACAACAACAACTATGAGAGATATTGGTTAGAAGGAAGTGTTAACTGTACCACCTTTGGCATCCAAAGCAACCCCTGTACTTGATGTTCAAAAAAATGATGAAGATGTCACTGAGCCTAGTGAAATGAGTATATCATTAGATAAGACATTAGTACCAGCCACAAGAAATTCTACAAGATCTACTTCCACTACACCGGATAAAAGAGTAAAAGAAATGGCTAGTGGACTAGGAAAGAGACAAAAAACTATATTTTCTCCCGTGGAAAGAAAAATAACACAAGAAGAAGGATCCACCCCCATTAAGAAAATGAGAGGTCAAGTTCCAAGTCAATCTCAAGGAGAAGAAGAGGTAGGCAACAGAAAAAAGAAATAATGGAAACCCAATATTGAAAAAGTGAATCCTTTGATCATAAATGATGGAAATTTTTGTAAATTAAACAAATACTATCATATGTACAACAATTTTGAGAAACTGAATCTTGAGAATGTAGTTGTTAGTCACATGATCCTTGCTGACAAGAAATTTGAAAATATCAAAGAGAAGATACCAAGTGATCTTTATGATAAACTCATTAACGGGAACAAGAGAGCAATAGAAGAAGATAAAGGTATAAAAGATAGGTTTATAAGAAAAATCTATGTAATCAATGCTGAAGAACATTTCAAGGAAATAATGAAGAGTCTCATCACCCATCTAAGAAGAAAAAGAAGAACTATTCTAATTATGGGAGGAAACTATGAGGAAGTTAACAAGGAAACTAAGGAAGCAGTTATAAAAGTGATGACTTCAGTATCGAGAGAAGCCTTAAGTGAATATGAACATGACATTCTTAAAATAGAAGTAGCTACACATATTAAAAAGACACCACCTTTGAAGGAAATCACAGCTACACCACCTACCATACTAATTGATGATGAAGCCATTGATGACCTACAACTGATTGAATATCCTGATGAACTGAAGAGACAGTGATTAGAGATCATCGAGCTATCAAAGTGACATGTAAGATGATTAAATCAGTCAATATGTTGTCATTAATGTCAACTAGTCTTGACTATACTAATCATGATAGTTACAAACATCTGAACATCTATAGAAGAAAGAAATGGTGAAGAAATGAGATATCTACATAATGAAAAGATGGATATGACAAATAAGGATAAGGAATACATTGGGTAACTTATTGATGAGTCTATGGCATTATATTGTTGACTTGAGCATGTTACATTATTCTATTATGAAGAAGAGATCAGAATTGAACAAGTTAATGTGGTCGGTAATTGAAGATTTATGTATACACTGAGTCAGTCTTGTGTATACCAAGTGATAGTAATAACTAAGTTAGTTATCACTAACCCATTTCAGTATTAACCTAGTATGGATGAAAACATTAAATACTAGAACAACCGACTAAAATTGTTGAGTTGGAAATTGTTATGATTTCAAGGTAGCAAATGAAGTTTGTTATAAGATCCATGACTGACAAAATTTAGAGAAGATCTAATGGAAGAGATTAAAATGTGTTAATGACACATCTTTTGAGGAGGGTTTAAGTGACAAAATGGATGAAGGAGATTAAGAGGAAAAATTTGATGGCTGATATGAAAATGGTTTACACACCTATATAAGAGACATGAGTTTCATTGCTGAACATGTCAAATGAATAGATACTGCAGAAGATTTCATGTGAAGACAATTTTCATGCATTCCTGATCAAACTGGTTACAGACAAAATTGAGCTGCATGCATAACTGAGCATTAGAGAACTATTAATCGAGTGAAGTAAGTTGGGGAATTTGATGAAGTGAATTTCTTATTGATCAGATGAGTTTAATGAGCTTATCATAGATCTGAATATTTTCAAATTGAGTTGTATTTGAATAAGATCACTACTGTATCAGTTTAACCATTGATTCAGCAAGATCTCTTAACCAAGTGGACTTAACAGTCTTATTGTATATCCATATGACATTCAAGGAATGTTAATTGTTATCTTGTTGACTCCATAGTGAATGCTGGTCAAAAGTTAACTATTAGTGATAAATCCTCTAACAAGGTCACACCTAACAGTGAGCATTGTAACCTTTAACAGGGTTGGCTCTTAACCGAGCTCACTTCAGAAGAGTGAATTATTTTGGGTTACTGATCTGATGTGGTTTTTCCCTTTGCAGGATTTCCACGTTAACTCATTGTGTTATGTGTTATTTTTTATGATTGTTTTGCTATCATACTTTACATACTTCATATTTGATTTATCGGTAATCACAGTTTTGATAATTACTAGTATTTGGTAAATGAACAGAGAGTTAGACATTTTATCTTACCGAGTTGCAAAAATTTTTGAAAAAGTTTTGAAAAGTACATCTAAGAGTTTGGGACTGTAGGATAAATGACTTAACTAATTCACCCTCCCTCTCATTTATTCTAACAATTGGTATCAGAGCATATTGGTTTCTCGGAAGAAAGTTTTAAGGACTTGAGCAAAAGATCACAAGATGTATAAAAGGGAGGTACCTAAGCTAAACAAAGATAACTTCTCAACATGGAAAATCAGGATGAGGCTTCACATATCTAGAATTGGAGAATCTTCTCTACATCTACTAGACCATGGCTACATACAACAGACTATTGGACCTTTGATAGTTGATCAGTTGAGAGACAGACATGAACACAACATAACTATGATAGAGATTTTTGCTACTCTATCTAATGCTGAATTTGAAGATATCAAAGCATGCACTACAACAAAGGAAATGTGGAACAAACTTGCACTAGTTCATGGTGGAGATGTAAATGTAATGAGGGCCATAGATGAAATTTTAAGAGGTAGATTTGATGATATGAAAATTAAAGAAGGAGAGAACATCACACAATACTCTAACCAAATCAAAGAGGTGGTCAATGCTATCTGATGAGCAGGAGGTATTATTTTTGAAGAAATTGTTGTAAGTAAAATAATGAGAACCTTTCTGTCTATCTATGCAATTAGAATATCTGCTATTCATGAAATGAGATCTTCACCTAATAGTACTCTTACCCTTGATAGTCTAATTGAAAAGTTGACTACTTTTGAGCTGAATAATTATGACAATAGTATTGTACCAAGTGTTGAGTCTTCTTTTATGTCATCTCTGAAGATTGGTAAGTCTAGCAGTAAGCATAACATAAGAAATGAAAGTGACAGTGATAGTGAAGGTGAACTTGATGAGCTTGAAGCACTTATGGCAAGAAGACTTCAAAAAAGTAAAGGAAGGTATAAGGGAAAATTACCTTTAGCATGTTTTAATTGTAAAGAGATTGGCCATATTGCTGCTAGATGTCCTAATAGGAAAGAAGATAAAGACAATGATCGATCTAGTGATAGAAATTTTGGCATAAGAAATAACAGAGGAAACTAGCACTATGACAGAAGAAACAATCGAGACAACCGAGACTACAAAGACAAAGGCAAGAAGGCATGTTACCTTTTTTATGATAATGACAAGGACACCGACACTGACACTAATGATGAAGTTGAAGTGGTATTTGTTGCAATGAAAGATGATTCAAAAGAAGAGAAAATGTATGTAGAAACAACACTTATATCTAAAGTTAGCAAGAATGATACATGGATTATGGATAGTGGCTTTACACATCATATGACTGGTGATGAGGATAAATTTGAATACCTTGAGCACTATAATGGAGGATCAGTTAAAATGGGAAATGATACACCTTGTCAAGTGAAAGGAATAGGATCTATCTTGTTGAATGATAAGATTAGATGTGATAATGCATACTGGGTAAAAGGACTTAACTACAATCTGTTAAGTGTAGCACAACATAATAATTCAAGTCATCGAGTTACATTTGAAAGCAGAAAGGTGAAAATATATGATGGAACTAGAAAACTGGTCAGTACTGGTGGAAAATACAAAGGTAATCTATTCTATCTTGACAATTTTGAAACTTCTTGTTTATTGGCAAGAAATGAAGATGTATGGTTGTAGAATAAGAGACTGTGTCATGTGAACTTTGATAATATGGTTAATATTAGTAAAAAGAGAAGAGTTAGAGGTTTACCAAGTCTAACTAAACATAATCATGTTATGTGCAATCAATGTCAGAAAGGAAAAATGACTAAATCTAGTTTCAAAAGAAAAGACTATTCATCTAAAGGTATTTTGGAGTTGGTACATACCAACTTATGTGGTCCTATGAGAACTCAGAGTTATTATGGTGACACATATTTCATTTAATTTGTTGATGACTACTCTAGGATTATGATTGTTATGTTCTTAAAAGAGAAATCTGAAGCATTCAAATTATTTAAGTGGTATAAGGCTAAATTTGAAAAGGAAACTGGGAAAAGTTTAAAATGCTTAAGATCTGATAGAGTAGGTGAGTTTATTTCTGATGAATTCACTAACTACTATAAAGAGCATGGAATCAAAAGATAGGTTTTTGCACCGAGGAC
The DNA here is from genome assembly GCA_027943335.1 of Chamaecyparis obtusa. Lineage (NCBI taxonomy): Eukaryota > Viridiplantae > Streptophyta > Pinopsida > Cupressales > Cupressaceae > Chamaecyparis > Chamaecyparis obtusa. The sequence goes on from BSBK01000569.1 coordinate 198,420, forward strand.
ACCACAACAAAATGGTATTGCAGAAAGGAGGAACCAATCTATAGTTTACAATGCTAGAACATTGATGATTGAGAAAAATGTTGCACAAATGTACTGGAGAGAAGCTATTAGCACTGATGTATACACATTGAACTGAGTTGAACTGAAGAAAGACACAAATAAGACACCTTATGAGTTATGGTTTGGCTACACACCAAATGTAAGTTATTTCAAAATTTTTGGAAGTAGATGTTACATTCTGAAAGATGATAGAAATGACAAATTTGACTCTAAAGGTGATGAAGGAATACTTATAGGATATTCTACTAAGATAAAATCTTACAAATGTTTGAACAAGTCTACTAACAAAATGATTGAGAGTGTAATGTGAAAGTAGATGAATTTGTTGAGAAAAATGATGAAGAAAGAATGAAGGAACCAGAAGACTATGGTAGGTTTACTTATATTGAGCATCCAGACTACTTACCAAAGCCACAGGCTGAGTCTACTGAGCGACGGGAAAATGCTACGGAGAATCAGCAAATGCAAACTGAGAACCAAGAAGAAGCTACCGAGCAAGAAAATAAACCTGAACCAAATGATGAGAAAAGAAGAAAGCAAGTACTGGCAAGATTTGTTAGAAGACACCATCCACAAAACCAAATCATTAGAGACAAGCAAGATGGCATGATGACACGAAGTAAGTAATGCATGCTTAGTTTGTGAATTTGAGCCTAAGAATGTTAAAGATGCACTTGAGAATGAGGAATGGATTAAGGCTATGAATGAAGAAATTGAACAGATTGAGAAAAATAAGACATGGACATTGGTACCGAGACCAAGTGATAAAAATGTAATTGGTACTAAGTGGATTTTCAGAAACAAGTTAAATGAGAATGGATATGTGACAAGAAACAAGGCAAGACTTGTATGCAATGGATATGCACAAGAAACATGTATAGACTATGGTGAAACTTTTGTACCAGTAGCAATACTTGAAGGAGTCTGAGTATTACTTGCATATGTTGCACATAAGGGATTCAAAGTATATCAAATGGATGTGAAATCAACATTTCTGAATGTAATTCTTGAGGAAGAGGTCTACATTGACAACCTGAAGGTTTTGTTTATCCAAATAACAATAACATGGTATGTAGATTACACAAAGCTTTGTATGGACTAAAACAATCATCAAGAGCATGGTATGAAATATTACATGCTTATCTTATTAGTATTGGATTTGTGTGAACAAGTGACAATAGTAATCTATACATGAAAGGAGACAATGATGACAATATTTTGATTGTTGAAATTTTTTTTGATGATATAATCTTTGGAGGACATGAGCTAATTTGAAAATCTTTTCCTGATGAAATGAGAAAAGAATTTGAGATGTCAATGTTTGAAGAGATTAAATTCTTTCTAGGTTTGCAGATTATATAATAGAATGATGAGATTTTCATAACACAATCAAAATACATCAAGGAAGTGTTAAAAACTTTTGCCATGGAAGATTCAAAACTAGTAGGAACACCGATGGTGACAGGATGTAAGTTGACAAAGGATGATGAATCAACCGAGGTAAATCAGACATTGTATAGATCAATGATTGGAAAACTGATGTATGTGATACACAGTAGGCCTGATATAGCATGCAGTTGGGATTGTGGCAATATTTTCTGCTAATCCTAAGGAATTACATATAGTTTCAGTGAAAAGGATTCTGAGATATTTGAAGAAAACTAAAGATTGTGGTTTATGGCACTCAAAGGAAGGCAATTTTTAACTCTGAGTTTACACTGATGCAGATTGGGCTGGAAACATTGATGACCCGAAGAGCACAATCGGTGGAGCATTCTTTTTGGGAGAAAGACTTGTAACTTGGATAAGCAAGAAACAAGAATGTATTTCTCAGTATATTGCTAAAGCAAAATATGTTTTTGTTGCTACTAATTGTTCAAATATTGCATGGATAAAATAGTTGTTGGAAGGAATGAATGAGGTGATCACTGACCCACTGATTATATATTGTGATAACACAAGTGCTATAAACATTTCAAAGAATCCGGTGATGCATTCAAAAACAAAGAACATATCTATTAAGTATCACTATTTGAGGGAACAAGTACAAGAGAAGCAAGTCAAACTAGAATTTGTGAAATCTAAAGAACAACTTGCTGACATATTCACTAAGCCCTTACCGAAGGACACTTTTGAGTACTTGAGGACTAGACTAGAAGTTTGTCCCCTATCTATCGGTCACTGAGGTGATCAAGAGGTTGCATAAACCTATACTTTATCATAATATCATTCATGTTGATGCATATAGCTCACACTTTAGGATTTCTAAGGTTTTGAAAGGTTTGAAGAAGCTAAAATAGAGAATTGTATATTAGTACATGAAGGTACTTGATATGGACTAAACAACAGATAATTACTTGGCTGCTACAGAGTTGTATATTTTCTTTGGCATTATTGTCAAAGGGAGAGAGAGAGAGAGAGAGAGAGAGAGAGAGAGAGAGAGACTTCATATGAAATATCAGTTGGTGAGAACTCAAAGAAAGGGAGAGAAAGCCTAATATCTATCCACTACATGGAAAGGAAGAATTAGAGAGCTGTAAAAGATCAAATTTGCAAGGAGATTCTGTATGGAATGTTGTTTGTAGTGATTAAACATATTAAATATCAAGCTAGGAAAAGCTTGTCGAGCTACAAAATTCATCCATATAGTTGTAGACAAAATGTTTGGTATGGTATGAAATATTTCATATTGTTTGTGTTGCCATCAATGCCATAGGGAGAGATTGATGACCTACAACTAATTGAATATCTTGATGAACTGAAGAGACAATGATTAGAGATCATCAAGCTATCAAAGTGACATGTAAGATGATTAAATCAGTCAATATATTGTCATTGATGTCGACTAGTCCTGAATATACTTATCATGATAGTTACAAACATCTGAACATCTGTACAAGAAAGAAATGGTGAAGAAATGAGATATCTACATAATGAAAAGATGGATATGATAGATAAGGATAAGGAATACATTGGGTAACTTACTGATGAGTCTATGGTATTATATTGTTGACTTGAGCATGTTACATTATTCTATTATGAAGAAGATATCAGAATTGAACAAGTTAATGTGGTCAGTAATTAAAGATTTATGTATACACCGATTCAATCCTATGTATACTAAGTGACAGTAATAACCGAGTTATTTATCACCAACACATTTCAGTATTAACCGAGTATGGATGAAAACATTAAATGCTAGAACAATTGACTAAAATTGCTGAGCTGGAAATTGTTATGATTTTGAGGTAACAGATGAAGCTTGTTATAAGATCCATGGCTAACAAAATTTAGAGAAGATCTAATGGAAGAGATTGAAACATGTTAATGACACATTTTCCGGGGAAGGTTTAAGTGGCAAAATGGATGAAGGAGATTAAGAGGCAAAATTTGATGGCTGATATGAAAATGGTTTACATGCCTATATAAGAGACATGAGTTTCATTGTTGAACATGTTGGATGAATAGATACTGTAGAAGATTTCATGTGATTAAATTTTCATGCATTCATGATCAAACTGGTTACAGATGGAACCAAGCTGCAGGCATAACCGAGCATCAAAGAACTATTAACTGAGTGAAGTAAGTTGGGGAAATTGATGAAGTGAATTGCTTATTGATCACATGAGTTTAATGAGCTTAGCATAGATCTGAATATTTTCAAATTGAGTTGTATTTGAATTAGATCACTACTGTATTAGTTTAACTATTGATTCAACAAAATCTCTTAACCGAGTGGACTTAACAATCTTATTGTATTTCCATATGACATTCAAGGAATGTTAATTGTTATCTTGTTGACCCCATAGTGAATGCTGGTAAAAAGTTAAATATTAGTGATAAATCCTTTAACAAGGTCACACGTAACAGTGTGCATTGTAACCTTTAATATGGTTGGCTCTTAACCAAGCTCACTTCAGAAGAGTGAATTATTTTGGGTTACCGGTCTTAGGTGGTTTTTCCCTTTACAGGGTTTCCACATTAAATCATTGTGTTATGTGTTATTTTTTATGATTGTTTTTCTATCATACTTTACATATTGCATATTTGATATATTGGTAATCACAGTTTGGATAATTACTGGTATTCGGTAAATGAATAGAGAGTTAGATATTTTATCTTACCGAGTTGCAGAAATTGTTGAATTTTTTTTTGAAAAGTACATCTAAGAGTTTGGAACTATAGGATAATAGACTTAACTGATTCACCCCCCCCCCCCCCCTCCCTCTTAGTTATTCTAATAGCCATACATGTATAAGACACTATCATCACCATTGATAGACAAGAAGATCCATTTGAAGATCAAGGAGAGGATGTTGGCAATTTGGGAGAGATGGTGAATGAGGAAGAAAAAAAGGGAGAGGATAAGAAAAAAGAAACAAAGGCATTAGAGGAGACACAAACAGAAGTCACTGAACAAGCAATGAAAAAGGAACAAGACAAAGAGGTAAAGCCTATAGAGATTATACCTTAGTATATTCAGCTAGTCACACCACATAAGGTCACAACAACAAGTTCATCTAAGTCACCTATTGAGTCAATATTAGAAAATTTGGGAGCTAAAGTTGACAATGATGATCAAATAGAGTTGATTTCATCCCTGAATAAGATAATTGGAAAGAACAAGAAAGTAAAGAGCTTGGAGGGATCACTACTTCAGGTAAAAAATAAGCTTCAAAATGTTATATCTACTCAGGTTAGTGAAGTTGACCAGGAAGCTAAGGCAAGAGAAGTAATCAAATCTTTTGATAGTGAATTCACCATATTATCTGAAATTGCATTAGTGAAATCTCAAACACTTCATGATGCACAATTATTTCAATCCACCTGCCAAAATATTAAGAATGATTTAGATAACCTTGATGTTTACATTAAGGAGTTGATGAAATGTTTGGAGAGAGGAAGAACATTATATAGTCAATGTTCCTTATCACACAATCATATCTCACACATTTTAGAGAAGTTGAAGAATAAAGAAGTAGATCTACAAGTCACAGTGAATAAGCTACAAAATCATAGCATGAAGATCACTGACACTGAGAAGAAATTTGGCAAAATACATGATGAGATAAGATTATTAGAGAATGAAAAGGAAATAAAATTGAAGAGGTTATCACTACTCAAAGAGCACTTAACTTTCAAGATCAGTAATGTGCAGAATCAACTGGAAGAATGTCTTTCCTCAAAGACATCATATGGTAAATTTTCCTATCCAAATCTTAGAGTAGTTGAGATAGCATCTTATGAGCTATGTGCACTACTTAGTGTATCATATTTTGTTAGGGTTACATGGGATAAAGAGATTGAAAATTTGAAGGAAAACTTTAATAATTGCATTCCAAGCCTTCTAGCTTTACAGAATTGAAGACATAAAGGTATATAATTTTTTTTGACCTATATATATACATATTTTGACACCTTTTTCATTGTTATCAAAGGGGGAGTAATAGTATGAGAAAATTGCTTGTATACAAAATAAAAAGGATATAGTATAATCAAATGGGGAGTATTCCTATGGTGTAATAAGTTAAGTAGATATGTATGATCCACATCCTTTTGCAAATCTTGTAATGGCCATGTAACACAATGTTACAAAATGTTGTAAGTTTGTTTTTGAAATTTTTGTTGTAAGTTTTTGGGACTTAGACAATTTTCCCATATGTTTCCACCAATGGAAAAGGGGGAGATTGTTGGAAATTTGGGTGAGTAGGACATCATGATTTTTTCATTATGGAAACATATATTAAGTATTAAGATAGCATGATCCGAGGATGAAGTTCTGGATGAGAGCTTAAGAAAATTTTCTAAGTATTGTATCATCTTAAAATGGAAGCACTTCCATGATAAGAGCATTTAGCCCTCTGAGTAAGTGGTTTGGGGTCATGTTAAGAACCTTGATTGGATCTTTGCATGTATTTGGCTTTCTCCCTACTTTCCACTTCTCTGCACTTGATTTCTTCATTCTAGGTGAAATTAGGGTTAAGGTCTTAAGGACTTTCCTAATTTTCCTTCTTTTATGGTTCTATTTTCTAGGTAGGATTCAGAAATGAGACCTCCTAGTCCATCATCACATCAAACAAAGGATTTTCTATCTATTCCTGACACTGGGTCCTGATCTGACATCACTTTCCAAGTTTTTGGCACCCCTAGAAATCCTGTTGCAGAGCCTGACAAAGTTAGGGTCTGAGGTCAAAGTCGACCTCGACCCTGACCAGGTCAGGGTTGACCTTGACCTTGACCTTTTCTTGTTAGGATTTCAAAGTTTCATTTGCCAGTAATTTATCTTTCGGGATAATTATTTCCCGCTTCTAGGTCGGTTGTTTCGAGCTCCAAAATGGTAAATCCTTTAATTGCATTTAATCAAGGTATATTTTTTAAAGGTGAGGACCTAATTGGGATTTAATTCTCCAAGGTGGCCCATCTAGAGGAGTGTGCCCTAGATCACTATAAAAGGAGGCCTTCCTCTCTCATTTTGACATCAAGTTTTCTCAATCAAGTATCTAGAGTTCTCAAGTGCAAGAAAGTCTTCAAGCATTCAAGTGTTCAAGCATTCATTCATCAAGGAGTTCCATTGTTAGCTATTGAAGGATTCAATCTCTTTGGAGCCCCCTTGAAGATCCATCCTTCTCCATTCATTCAAATCTTTTCATATGCAAAGATCAAATCAAGATTGGTGTTGAAGATCAAAATACCATTGATTGGAGACATCCTACATTCATTGAAGCATTCTTACTTGTGGATTTGAGGATTCGAATCCTCTACAAGGACTTCAACATAAGCGAGGTGATTTTTTTCAATTACTTTGTTTATGCACAATATATTTCAATTCAATTTCAAGGTTAATTCCTAAATTGGGGTTTAACTAAGGCAAACCCCCCATACAACCAAAAACCCCCATTTTCTTATAGGTACAAGTGCAAAATCTCAGATCTGAGAGCAAATTCAGATACCCTTTTTAGCAATCTTTTAGGATCTGTGAATAGAATTGGAATCGGACTTCAAATAAATAATGTGGTCTTTGACCTTTTAAAAGGTCAAAGTCAACCTGTGTGAATTTGGAGAAAAGATTTCTGGGTTTTGTCCGCCTCAACATTTCCAATCCAAAACAAGTGACAGAATCTTTAGAAAGTTCATACAGAGGCCAAAATTCAGCATTTTCTAGATCTTCCCTAATTCAAGGTTAGTATTTGCACTTCAATTATTTTAGATTTCAAGCTTATTCCAACTATAGGGAAGTATAGGATTTATTCTTTCTTTCATATTCTTCATAGATTGATTCGATTGTGTATTAACCTCTTGGTTGTTCAAATTGGATCTCTCCTTTGGGAATTTGGATTTAGGAGTGAATCTCACATTTTCCCCACACATATACACAAATAGAGGTGATTCCAAATTACTTCTATTCATTTTGGTGAACCCGACTAGCTTACTCTCTTTCTTTTTGGTGTTAGATTCCCTTTTATCTTGTTAGTATTAGATTTTTCCTTTGTGATTGATCTTGTATGCTAATTAGATTTAATATTCATGCATTATGTGTTCTTAGTTTAGTTCATTTGAATTATATTGGTTTATGAGCTTTACTACCACTAGTCCTACTTATAACATTCCGGTTAGAAGAAGTCATAGACTCATGGGTGCCTTTGAGCTTGAATCTTCTCCTTTCCTTAGGATTCCCGATGATAACTTGATTCTTCATGATTCTAATTCTACTATGGAGTAGACCTCTTCTCACTCATCTCATGATGAGGATGATGCTTTAAGGGTTCCTCCTAAACAAGTCCAAAAAATTTCCACTGAACTTGATAAAATGGGTAATTGGCTTCTTCAAGAAAACCATGGTCAAGATTCTATTCAAGCTATAGAGGCTCTTAAGAAAGTTCTCCATGATAGTGATCAATGTGTTAACCTCTTGCGTGGTATTACTCATGTTGTGCATTCCAATGTTAAATCTTTAACTCAAGAGGCTCAAGATTTAGGTTTCACTACTCCTATCACTAGTGTTGAACCTTCTTCTAATCCTTTACCTAGTATTCCTATCTATACTCCTCCTTTAGTCACTATGATGGTTCCCTCTATTCCTATGAGTGTTCCTCCCATGTCCCTTGCTACATCACAACCTTCATATCATAGTGTTCCTTTCCCTTATTCCACTCCACTTCCAACTGTAGTTCCTAGTGTTCCTCCTGTTGTGTCTTCTATTCCTGCAGCTTCTTACACTTTACCTAGTGTGTCTAATGTTGCTATTCCTCCTATTTCCTCTACTAATTCCACCATCATCAGTTTGGCTCAAACTATATCATCTTACAACAACAACTTGCTTCCTTAACTCAAAACAAGTTTAGTATTCCTACATGTGACATGAGAAGTCCTTTGTCTAGGGATATTATCTAAACTCCTGTTCCTCAGCAAGTCGATATGCCTCTTCTTGAGAACTATAATGGAAAGGGAGATCCTGTTCATCATGTTAAAACATTCCAAATCCTTTGTAGTGATTATGCTCATGATCATAGGATTTTAGCCAAACTATTTTCTCAAACCTTTCGTGACAAGGCCTTACAATGGTATTGTTCCTTGCCTCCTTATTCCATTGATTCCTTTCCAAAACTTGCTAATGCCTTTATTCAACAATTTCAAAACAATATTGGCCTACACGTGTCTTTGACTGATTTAATGCATTGTAAACAAAGTGCTAAAGAAAAATTGACTGAATTTATTGGTAGATTTAAGCATTTGCATGCTCAGATTTCCTATCCTATTCTTGATATTGATATTCAACGTATGTTTTTTTTCAAATTTGCAAAAGGATATTAGAGATAAGATTCTCCTTACTGAATTTACCTCTTTTTAACAACTTTGCATAGTGCTTCATCATTATCAATTACAAGTGAGTCAGTTTGAGAGCAACACTCCAATGGCTCCTATTCCAGTTGATAGAGTGATTCTACTCCTAATCCAAATAAGTTTCAAGATAAACAAACAAGCGAATGCAATTGCTGATCAGGTTGTTGTTACATCTCATAATGCCACTTCTACATCCACTGCTTTTCAATTAAATCATACATTTACTCCTCTTTCTAAAACTTTACATGCTATTATGAATAGGTTGTTAGCTGCTAATATGATTACTTTACCCCCTATTTGACCTCTTTTACCTACTATGATTGCATCTAAATCTTTTGATCAAAATGCTTTTTGTCAATATCATCATCAGAATGGTCATGATACTGAGAGATGTTATTCTTTAAAACATAAGGTCCAAGATCTCATTGATGCTAAAGCGTTATCTATTGATAATCTGGATAGTAGTGGGAATCAATCTATCTCTCCTCCTAATCAGAACCTTCAAATCTATATGAATCCTTTACCTACGCATGATACTGATACTATTGCTCAACCATCTACTCAGGAACTTGCGTATGATTCCAAGATGGATGATCTTAATCATGTCATTAATCAAGTGGAGCATGTTGCTAAGTCTATATCTCCACCTCAACCTTCACTTCAAGTTCAGTCTCAACCTCACGATAAACCCAAACCTAAAGTAAAACCTCAACCTAAACCGCGACAACAAATTAAGGATAAACGACCTCGAGAACTTTTGATTACCTTTGATGACTCTGAGATTGTTAAGGCTCCCGATGGTCCCCTTTACATTACTGCTAGGGTTGCTCAGTTACCTACTCATGGTTGTCTTGTTGATCCTACCTCCTTAGTCAATGTTATCACTGAAGAAAATCTTTTTATGAAAAGCTTACAACGCGATTTCTATGATACATCGGATGTGTGGATTCAAACTTGTAATGGTTTTCTTTATCCCTCATTTGGTTCTATTACTTTAACGGTTGAACTTTTTGGAAAACTTGTGAACACTACCTTTGTTGTGGTTCCTACTTCTGATCAATTTCAAGTTAAGCTAGGTTTTCCTTGGTTAATTGCCATGCATGTTGTTGCTTCACCTATACATAAGTGTCTTAAGTTTATTTATGATGGTGAAGTAAAGATGGTCAATCATAGTCTATATCGACCTTCTAGGCCTAGAGATTGTGCCGATCTGGATTTCTTTTGGCCTTCATTACCTAATTCATGTCCTCCTCGTCTTGATAATCTTTTTCAATCATATCAAGCCCATAAGCATCATAAGGTTCTTCAATTAAGCATACCTCCTATGGATCTTAATCATGGTCTTTTACCTACACCTTCGATACCTCCTTCAACTATGGCTTCTAGTTTTGTTAATCAAGTTCCTCTTACTAAATCTATCAAAGATCATGTGATTGCTCCTCCTATGGTTGATAATCCTATTGATTTTCCTACAGAACCTGTGAAGGATCCTGCAATTGTTCCTCCTAGTTCTCAACCTATTTCAAATAAATCAAAACATAACTGATCTGCTAATGAATGTCATAAAAAGTTTCGTGCTCATGTTAAAGCTCAAAGATCTCTACTTTTTGCGGATACACCTATGCATAATGTTGTTACCAATAATGATGTTCACATGCATGATTATGATGATTCTATTTGTATCTTAGATCCTATTTTGTTTAATTTGGATGATGAAGATACTCTTGATGATACTGATAATGTTACTAATGAATATGAGACTATTGACATTGACATTGATTTGCCGAATATGCTTTCATCTCAAATAACTCTTACACCTAGTGTTGAACATAGTGATTCTCAAGAGGATCCTTGTTTGGAACTGGCTATCATTCCTACTATATTGGATATAGTCCCTCTTGCGAGTTACCCACCTACCCTAAATGATATACAATGAGATGGGGAAAGTAGGTGGCATGCTTGAGTGGCTTGTCCTTCATGGTAGCTTTGTTGTGTGTTTGCCTACTGTACTGTGCTTCTTTCGTAATGTATTTGCTAAATGTTGTTAGATTCTTTTATACGATCCTTGTTACTCAGTTGGTACAAGGTGATGAAGGAATCAAAACTGTTGTTCAAATTCCTTTATATGTATCTCTATTCTTCTATGCGTTGTTCAATGTTATGTTGTAACTGTGCTATTGTTCATAAATGTTTCCTTGTGTAATCTACTTGGATTCAAGATATGGTAGCACTAAATATTTTTGGTCTCCATGTCATGGTCCGAAAAGATTCTTCTTCATATATCTTATGTGATCTTTCCTCCTTTGTGATTGTAGTTCTACTTCCTTTGGGGAATGATGTCAATTCATTTGCAATAATATCATATATATATTATCTTATGATCATACTGACCCCATGATAGGTAGATCCCTTCCGTGTTCTCTATATGTTTCTATGTTATTTCCTTTGATTTGTCTTCATCTAGGGGCATCTCGATGTGGAAATGTAATCAGTGGAGTTGTTTATGTTTCTGTTAAAGCCATTGCTCCTGTTAAAGTGTCAACAATGACTTTAACATGGGGGCATACGCTCTGCTCACTTATTACACACATGCACTTATGAAAAAATTCAAAACATGCTAAATCTTCTAAAGGTAACACACATAAGTTGCTAAATCCTAAGGAAGACACACACTTTAAATTTACTTTTCAATATTTCTTTTTGGATTAAGAACTAATCCTTAAAGTATGGATTTATATTAGGATCTCTTGATCCCTCCAGTTTCAAATACACATATATTGTGATCCCTTAAGATCGGAAGTGTCCTTAAGACTGGATCTCTTTTTGTTTTTATTAATTTATTCTTATGGAATAGGATATTCCTAAGGATAAATCCTTAATGGGTTGACTAGTGAGTAGCCACATTCACTAGGCGGTTCAATTCCATCTTTTCGGTTGCACCTTTTTCCTGTGTGGTTCACAATGGGACATAAGTTCTCATTGGGCGAGGTAATCACACTTTTTCTTTTTCTTTCCTTAGAGATGTCTCTCTTATCTATGATTTAAGAGTTGATGAAGACTTGAGTCCCTGGGGGCTTGGGATTTCTCTTTGTCCCTTAGATTATGATAAGATTATCTTGTTATTTTTATCTCCTTTACCAAGAGTTTGCATCGAGTCCATACTCTTGCTAAAGTCGGGGCTTAATGTATCATCTTAAAATGGAAGCACTTCCATGATAAGAGAATTTATCCCTTTGAGTAAGTGGTTTGGGGTCATGTTAAGCACCTTGATCAGATCTTTGCATGTATTTGGCTTTCTCCCTGCTTTCCACTCCTTCTCCGCACTTGATTTCTTCATTCTAGGTGAAATTAGGGTTAAGGTCTTAAGGACTTTCCTGATTTTCCTTCTTCTATGGTTCTATTTTCTAGGTAGGATTCAAAAATGAGACCTCCTAGTCCATCATCACATCAAACAAAGGATTTGCTGTCTGTTCCTAACATTGGGTCCTGATCTAACATCAATTTCCAAGTTTTTGGCACCCCTGGAACTCCTGTTGCACAACTTGACAAATTTAGGGTCTGAGGTCAAAGTTGATCTCGACCTTGACTAGGTCAAGGTTGACCTTGACCCTAAATAGGTCAGGGTCAACCTTGACCTTGACCTCTTCCCGCCAGGATTTCAAAGTTTCATTTGCCGGTAATTTATCTTTCGGGATAATTATTTCCCGCTTTCGGGTCGGTTGTTTCAGGCTCCGAAATGGTAAATCTTTTAATTGTATTTAATCAAGGTATATTTTCTAAAGGTGAGGACCTAATTGGGATTTAATTCTCCAAGGTGGTCCATCTAGAGGAGTGTGCCCTAGATCACTATAAAAGGAGGCCTTCCTCTCTCATTTTGACATCAAGTTTTCTCAATCAAGTATCTAGAGTTCTCAAGTGCAAGAAAGTCTTCAAGCATTCAAGTGTTCAAGCATTCATTCATCAAGGAGTTCCATTGTTAGCTATTGAAGGATTCAATCTCTTTGGAGCCCCCTTGAAGATCCATCCTTCTCCATTCATTCAAATCTTTTCATATGCAAAGATCAAATCAAGATTGGTGTTGAAGATCAAAATACCATTGATTGGAGACATCCTACATTCATTGAAGCATTCTTACTTGTGGATTTGAGGATTCAAATCCTCTACAAGGACTTCAACATAAGCGAGGTGATTTGTTTCAATTACTTTGTTTATGCACAATATATTTCAATTCAATTTCAAGGTTAATTCCTAAATTGGGGTTTGACCAAGGCAAACCCCCCATACAACCAAAAACCCCCATTTTCTTGTAGGTACAGGTGTGAAATCTCAGATTTGAGAGGGGATTCAGATACCCTTTTCGGTAATCTTTTAGGATCTGTGAACAAAATCGGAATTGAACTTCAAATAAATAATGTGGTCTTTGACCTTTTAAAAGGTCAAAGTCGACCTGTGTGAATTTGGAGAAAAGATTTTTGAGTTTTGTCCGCCTCGACATTTCTAGTCCAGAATAGATGACAGAATCTTCAGAAAGTTCATGCAAAGGCCAGAATTCAGCATTTTCCAGATCTACCCTAATTCAAGGTTAGTATTTGCACTTCAATTATTTCAAATTTCAAGCTTAATCCAACTATAGCAAAGTATAGGATTTATTATTTCTTTCATATTCTTCATAGATTGATTCGATTGTGTATTAACCTCTTGGTTGATCAAATTGGATCTCTCCTTTGGGAATTTGGATTTAGGAGTGAATCTTACATTTTCCCCACACACATACACAAATAGAGGTGATTCCAAATTACTTCTATTCAAGTATAACAACATTATATATCTACACAGAGACTACTTTGATCAACGAAGTTCATAGAAGTATTTTCAATGCATGCAAACTTGAGCATTGATTATATGAGGTATGTTGAAGCTACATCTAAGAGCGCAAGAATGTATGACATGTACAAACTGAGATATTAATGTTTTACAAAAATAGTGTTGAGCCGACCAGAAGAAGACAATGATTAGTAAATGATTATTTTGAGTTAAGGGATTATTTTTTTAATCAAAATAATGACTTAACTAATTAGGGACGACATCCTAGATGTTAACCCTAAGGTAGAAAGAGTTAATATTATGTTTTGATAACATGGAAGCCAACTGGTAAGCTATATTTGAGATAACTGGTATAAAGGAAAGTATTATGTAATGTGAAGTTGTAAGAGACTAATGAGAAGTTGTAACAGACTATTGTGAAGTTGTAAGAAATATTTTGTATTTATTTATTGATTTTTTATCATGCTAAATATGATATATGATCAGATCAGTATGAACTAATAGTAAGTTTTCTGAAGAGCCTACAAGCTAGATCAAATATTGAAGATATTCAGTAGCAGTAAAAGTTTTTTGTATTCTATCTTTGTACTAAATATTATTATTATATATTGCATGTTTGGGAAGTGGGCTCATCTTGCATACATTCACATTTTGTAATACTAACTCCTAACATGGTCGAGGCTTCAAACAAGGCCTAAATTCCTCTAACAAGGACTGGGACACTATACGGATATAATAGACTCCTAACAGGGTCAATATCTTTAACCAAATACTTTTGATTAGAGGATCATTTGTGGGTATCATCTCCACCATGATTTTCCCTTGGCCAGGGTTTCCTCGAGAACAAACATGGTGTTATGTGTTCCTTTATTTTATGGTTGTGTTTATTATTCAGTTTATTCAGTTTAGTTTCTTATGCAAGTTACAAGTTAATTACATATATCCATAAGTGGGAAAAAGTAAAAGTTTGTAAAATACAGATTCACCCCCCTCTTAGTATTTCCTATTTATAACATCCTCTATACCAGTCTCTAGTATATTCATTCATAGATTGAACAAACAATTTTGTCACTATGTCCTCATGCTCAATCTCAAATTCATTCATCTTTTCAGTGAAGGTTTTAAGGTGTTCTTCACAAGAAATAGCATTATTTCCACTAAATCTAGGGATCTTGTCGCTTACCTCATTAGAGATGACATTTGGCTGCCCAGGAATACCATAAAAAATAATGGATGGTATCTATCCAAATGGATAGGTCTTCTTTGAAACTTTACAACAGCATGAGTTCCACTGGTTCCAACTACACCACCCTAATTTATCACATTTCTAGCTGCACCATCAGCAAGATGAGTAGCTTAAATTTGAGTTGGGCTAGAGGTCTGAAAATTCTAGCTAGCAACATTAGTTAGAACACTTTTCACTAAATCCATGGCTTGGGGGCCTTGACTAGGACTAGCTCCTTGTGACTTTGATACTATTCCAGTTGCAATTTGTGTTGCATTGGTTGTTACTAGATCATTCACATAATGATTTAAGAAAGCAATTTTATTTTTCATCTCTGTAGTTGTAGCTTCTAATTCAGCCTTCTCTAACTACTTGGCAAGGTCCTCCTTAGATTTCCTAGCTCTCTCCGGGTTCTAGATCCAGTTGTGACATTCCACTAAGGTCATTATCCTTAGACTTTGGCTTTTTAATAAGAATACCAGACAACTTTTATTTTCCTTTCTCCTGAAGAGTCATATTTTCCTTATGTTGCAAATCAATATCATTCTATTGAACCTTGGTAGGCCTTTCAACCTCCCAATCTTGTAACTATCCTAAAACAAGGCCTTCCCCCTCAAACTCACTTTTCTTTAGTAGAGACTCATCTTATTGTGATCTCTTTCTTAGTAAATTCATATCCCCAAAGACCTCTTTATCCTGAACTTTATACTTCTCATTCAAGGCTCTATCATTTGCCTCATGTTGTGCAGTGACTCTCAAGAGTCTCTCTCTTTTGAGAAATAACTCATGAACTTCTTGTTCTCTTTCCTTTTTCTTATTCTGCACATCTAATCTTTGTTCTCTTTCCCTTCTTCTCAAAGCCAATACCTCTTCTCTGAGGACTTCAACATCATACTTGTAAATAAATATTTGAGCTAATTTATGTTGGTATAATTAAGTATTTACAAATCACACTTTACTTAAGTTTACTTAGGATAATACATTTTCATATTAGTTATCATTGAAACACCTAGGAGTTTGCATTTCATTTTAGCACATGGTTAGGATAAATTCCACTTTAGCTGGTGATAGTTTTCATCTCATACCTCTTTGTGTGTGAGATCAACCTTTAGTGTTCTTATAACATTATCATCCCTAAACATCTACCCAAACACCCCTTAAATACTAATCATCAACCACAAGTCAGATGGATGAAATCATTAACTCTTCCTAACAAATATTAAATACAATACAAGTTGGCTCTCAAATAACCTTACAATAATTAAATTCAACATGTCATCCTATAACAATAGCTACCAATAATAAATGAACCAAGTCAACCAACCAAATCATCAAGAACTCTAGTCGATAAACCAAAACTACTGAATGCTAGAGAAACAACTGAGCACCATTGAAACAACTGACCAAGCCAAGCAACATTGAGAAATGCAAGCATTATCGAGCACCAAAAGTCTCACCGAGTTCCTTTAGTGACTGAGCTTTCTTCAATAACTGAGACCATCGATTAAGGCTACAACCGAGTAACACCGACCAAGAAACACACCACCATGAAGATTCACTAAGGACCAAGAATGCCCCTGCATCAAACACCCCAGGTTTGAAA
Organism: Chamaecyparis obtusa; assembly: GCA_027943335.1. Taxonomy (NCBI): domain Eukaryota; kingdom Viridiplantae; phylum Streptophyta; class Pinopsida; order Cupressales; family Cupressaceae; genus Chamaecyparis; species Chamaecyparis obtusa. The sequence goes on from BSBK01000569.1 coordinate 214,973, forward strand.
AGATGTTCATATGTGAGAAGAACATCTTCTAGGATTCAGAACATAAATCTTGAACTGGTTGTTCACATACAAGTCATCCACCTTTTCACTTTGCATACTCTTCCACTTCAGCTTCCTTTGCCTCTTCAAGTCTTTCCTTGATAACACACAGGTCTGTTCTCCAAACTAATCATTCATTCTCTCAGGATCTACCAACTCAACTCAACTACCGATACTCAAAATTCTCCTACCGAGTGTTGTATCCAGCAAAGGCATCAGGGAAAACTTCATGTCATCCTTCTCAACAGTAGACACATTCTTCACACAATCATACATAGCTCTGCAATCATATTACCAAGGTCTACCGAGCAATATATGGTAACTATTTATCTCCACAATATCACATAACACAAGATCCTTATACTGGCCAATCTGAACATCAACAAAGTATTTTTCTCTTACTTCTAGAGCATGATCATCTTGCAACCATCCAATCCTATAAGGATGTGGATGTCTCATCCTATTCAAACCAAGTTTCTGAACCATGTCCTCAACAACAAGGTTATTAGTACTACCACTATCAATAATAACATTAAAAAGTTTACCTCTAGACTTGCACCAAGTCCTGAACAAGTTCCTCCTTTGACAAGGTTCCTCCTTTGTACTGAGCAATAATCATCAAAGTATCAAGTTCTCAGATTCAAGTTCATTCTCAACATTTTCATTCACCATAGTAGTTCATTGGTCACCAAGCTTCTTCTATGTACACTTAAAATAACAATGTCCTTCTTCACCACAACTATATCAAGTTCCCTTAAAGATAACTCTACCTATCTTCTTCGGTTCTATAGGTTTCGGTTCATCTTCTATAGTCATCAATTTATCCTTCACTGAGTGATCAATCTTTTCCTTCCCTCAGGGATTACTATGTTGTTTCCTCTTCAACTTATCTTCTTCCTTCAAAGCATACTGATAAGCATCTTCAATAGAATCAATCTTCAGCATACCAAGCTCATCCTAAATATTGAATCTCAAACCATTCACATACTTAGCTACCTTTTTCATACCAAGTTCTATGTGTCCAGACCAAATAGTAAGCTTGTAGAACTCCTCAGTATAATCTTCAATAGACAAATCCTTCTATTTCAAATTCTACAACTTCTTAAACAAGTCAAGCTCATAGTCAGCAAGTATGAACTTAGCTTTCAACTTATGCATGACCATCAACCTTCACCGATTGATCTTCATTTCACCTTCATCTTCTCTATCTCTTTTTAATTCTTTCCACCAAAGAGCAACATGTCCTTTACACTTTGTCTATGCTGACCTCACCTGAAGAGGATCTTCAATTTCTTCCAGCTCAAAGAAATTTTCAAGTTCACAAATCCAATCAATCAAATTCTCAGGCTTCAAAGTACCAGAGAAAGTAGAAACTTCCATTTGGTAATTATTACTTAACCGAGCTCCAGATCTAGGCAACCGAGCAATTCTGTCTTCACCAGATCTATCCCTCTAGTCATCACCACTAGATCCAGTAGGTTCAAAGTCTTTAGTAGCTTCCTCATAACCATCTTCAGTACCAACATTCTGAGGTACACCCACAAAAAATCTCATGATCTTAGTGACCATGTAATTCTTCATCAACTCCATCTCGGATCTAAAATATGATTTCACCTTCCCTGTAATCCTAGATTCCATAGTATCACAGAGGTTTGCAATCACTCTAGGGTCAAATCTTCTCAGAGGCATCCTTAAAGATAAGATAAAACCCTCTGCAACAAACCCTACACTGACCACCTTGTGATAATCTCCAAGTTGTATGCAAGTCAGATCGTAACCTACCACCTTGCACAAACAACTAGGGAAAAATTCCACAAGTTTAGTGCTCCAATTCTGCAACTCAGATCATACAATCTCTTCACCAACAAGATTAAATTTTCAAGATCAACCTTACTAGGTCAACCTTCACTCCACAAGATCAACTCAGCTATGATACCACCTGACACAGGCAAGGGATGGTGGATCCAATTAAGGACAGTCCAAACCTTGCAGCTTTAGAACAACATAGTGGCATAACACAACAAGATATGTTTTAAAACATATTTTCCATTAACATTCCTGGCTATAAGGCCTTTCGAGTTAGGGCCAATTACAATCAAGAAGTAATTATGCAAGATCAACTAGATCCAACACAACTCTAACTAGTTTAGTTCTAAAAACTATCAGCAGTTGATGGAAACCCTAAGCCAGATCTAAACTTGAGCTCGCAAGCCTCCAAGAAATATCCTTGTCTCCAAGTATGAAAACCACTAGCTTTGCTATTATAAACTATTAGATAACAATTTGATCTGCAAGATCTTGCAGGATCTTTTCCACAACTTCGCTAATCTGCTATCCTCATATCTTCTTTCATGATCTCTCCCAGTCATCCCCTGATCTCCCCTAAACATCTACCCAAACACCCCTTAAATACTAATCATCAGCCATAAGTCAGTTGGATGAAATCATTAACTCTTCCTAACAAATATTAAATGCAATACAAATCGGCTCTCAAATAGCCTTACAATAATTAAATTCAACATGTCATCCCACTATGTTGTTTTCTTTGATACCACTTGATGTAGTCAAGGATGGAGAATCCAATTAAGGACTATCCAAACTTGTAGCCAAACCATAACACAGTAGAATTACACAACCATAACACTAGATTTGACAAAGAACTAAAATCTTTATTCATCAATTGACTGATTAAATGCAATGTGTCAGGTTGTAAGGCCTTCCTGGTTATGGCCAAATACAAACAAATAGTAAATTTTGAGAGATCAACAAGAGCCAATCTGATTCTAGCTAGTCCAGTCTTGAAACTATCAGCAATTGATGGAAACCCTAAGGAAGATCTGAACTTGTGCTCACAAGGCACCAAGCAATCTCCTTGTCTCCAAGCCTCAACCACTAGCTCTGCTATTACAAACTATCATATTGCAATCTAATCTGCAAGGTCCCGCGGGAACTTTTCCACAACTTCACTTCTATATCTCTTCTTTGATTCCCCCTAAACAACTATCTCAACACCCTTTAAATACTAATCATTGTAATCACCCAAAAATGGTCACTTAGACTATTAGCCCCTTGCTAGCATTATTTTCTAAATCATCAATTGCTTATTCTTGATCAAATCCTAGTTCTATCTTTTATTTGATTATTTTCTATGGGCTAACCATCTTATCCTAAGTCTTTATTTAATTAAAAGGAGTTTCCTCCTCTTTTATTAAATAAAAAGCCCCCCACTTTTCCTCTTATCCTAAGTTGCACAAATAAAATATTATTCTTATTTTATAAAAAGGAGAAAAGTACTTTTTGTCTCATATGGACACAAAATTCAACTCTTATTTTCTCATTGGAGGATACTTGTGCACATGGATTGCTCCTCTTTCAAGCTCCACCCTTGATTAAATCTTTTGCCTCTTAATCTCCATGTTCCATTATTTCTCATTTCTTATAAAAAGAGAGCTCTCTTCTCATTCTAGGATCCATCTTTGTGCTTGACATGTTAGTTCTTGTCTCGAGTTCTAATATTGTCCATCTCTTTCCTAAGTGTTCAATAATGTTGCTACTAGGCTGACCATGCAGGATTTTCTATCTCTCTGCACTTCATTCTTTGGAGTCAAATCTCTATCTATTTTCCTTCTTGGCTGATCTATTCTTTGACTTAATGTGTTCCCAGATTGATCACACATTAGTCAAAGAGGGGAAAATGTAATCACCCAAAAATGGTCATCTAGACTATTAGCCCCTTTCACTAAAATTATCGATTGCTTATTCTTGATCAAATCCTAGTTTTTTCATTTATTCAATTTTATTCTATGGGCTAACCATCTTATCCTAAGCCTTTATTTATTTAAAAGGAATTTCCTCCCCTTTTAATAAATAAAAAGCACCCACTTTTCCTCTTATCCTAAGTTGCACAAATAAAGCCATTATTCCTATTTTATAAGAAGGGAAAAAGTACTTTTTATCTCATATGGACACAAAAGTCAACTCTTATTTTCTCATTGGAGGATACTTGTGCACATGGATTTCTCCTCTTTCAAGCTCCACCCTTGATTAAATCTTTTGCCTCTTAATCTCCATGGTCCATTCATTCTCATTTCTTATAAAAGGGTAGCTCTCTTCTAATTCTTAGATCCATCTTTTGAATACTAACCTTATGCTGCAGGATTGCTTGAAGACTTTGGAGCTTTTTTGAAGACATTCTTGCATCCATCTTTCATTTCTTGCATCATAACTTCATGTTTATGCTTTCCTAGATTAGCTTCATTTCTATGCTCTAGATTAGCTCACATAGATTAATTAGCTTGGATTGTAACACTTGCATCTTTCTTTTCATAGCTTAGCTTGCATTCTCATTTCTAGCATAGTTGCATTTCATTCTCATACTTGATTCTTGAGGATATGGGCACTCTTTCCCTTGTCTCCATCGAATCTCCCATTGCATGGTTTACTAGCAAGGTCATAGGCTTAAATAGTTCTAGCTGAGAGCACACTTAATATCCTTGCACTCCATGCCTAGGGAGCTCTAGGTCATTTTTCAAGGTTTCCCATTCATGGATTCCTTTGGAAGCAAAGACTTAGAGAAGTGCACATTCTAGTGTGTACAATCATTAGCCACAAGTTGGCTGGATGAAACAATTAACTCCCCCTAACCAATATTAAATGCAATGCAAGTTAGCTCTCAAATAGCCTTACAATTATTAAATCCAACATGTCGACCTATAGATCTACATAGGAGAAAGTGAAAATGGCTACCAACATTAAATGCACCAAGTCAGCCAAGAAAATCTTTAAGAACACCCCTCGGTAAGATCGTTTACCAAGCAGTAGAGAAATAACTGAGCACCAGTGAACTGACCACACCAAGCATCACCGAGCAATGTAGTTATCATTGAGCGCTAAGAAAAATGATGTCTTCAATTACTGAGCATTTTTCAGAGATTGAGAACCCTAATAAACACTGTAACCGAGAAACCATACTCCAAGACCGAGAAAATAATTCACCAACTAAGATCAAAACTACTAATCTGACTTTCAAAACAAACATATTTTTGGTTGATATGGGATTGCCAAGAATCCTAGGATGCTCCTACACCAGACACTCCAGGTAAAGAAGATTTTCTCATAAGGAAATTAGGAACATCTTAAGGGAATTAGAACAGGTATGCCATATATGTTCTTAACCCATATCTCCTCTTGTCCTTCATCCCAAGTTGTCTTTACTTCATCCATTGTCCCTTGCAGCAAGTTTTCCTACTTCCCACTTCCCTTATCTTTTCTATCTGTAACTGATAACAACTGACTCTAACCAAACTTTCCACTTTTGATCACATCAGTACCTTGGTAAACCCCATCCTCTCCGAACTCCTTAATCAACTTGGCATCATCCACATCTCTTTATGTCATCAATGTCATTATCTGTTGTACTATTTCTATCAGAAAGACCATCATCAACCACAAGTCGACTGGATGAAATCATTAAATCTTCCTAACAAATATTAAATGCAATACAAGTCAGCTCTCAAATAGCCTTACAATAATTAAATTCAACATGTCAGCTTGTAACAATAGCTACCAACAATAAATGCACCAAGTCAGCCAACTAAATCATCAAGAACTCCAGTTGGTAAACCAAAACTATCAAGCGCTAGAGAAACAACCGAGCACCATTGAAACAACTGACCAAGACAAGAAACATCGAGCAATGCAAAAATTACCGAGCACAAATTCCGTCGAGCACCAGAAGTCTCACCGAGTTCCTTCAGCGACTGAGCTTTCTTCAATAACTGATACCATTGGTTAAGGCTGAAACTGAGTAACACCGGCCAAGAAACACACCACCATGCAGATTCACCGAGGATCAAGAATGCCCCTGCATCAATGATCCACCTTTGGCGGACATGTGATTCCACCTAGTGTGGTTGAAAGCTTATCATCTCCTTATCATGTAGTCTTAACGCATTGCCTATATATTTAGGAATTCCTCCATTGTATGTAATCAACCAATTCATTTTATTTGAGTATTTGATCATTGATCATATCATATGTGTTTCTCTTGTGTTATCTCTTGAGCTTCTAGATCTTGGCATTTTTATTCTTTGTCTTAGGAAAATTCCTACATGGTATCAAAGTCATAGAAGATTTTATTGCATAGTGGGAGCATCTAGAGTAAGATCTGACCTTTCCATTGCATCCAGGAGGTCATTTCCATAAATTTTACCTATAAATTTGCCTATATTAGGCAAAAGTCAAATCCGAGGCAAAAACAATTTGTAAATCAAACTTGGGTAGTCCGATCTGCAACTTGGTACGGATTTTTGAAAAAAATAATTATTTTTTGATTTATTTTTTGGATCTGGTAAAAATTGAAATTTTCTACAAAAATTAGGGTTATTTTGGGGTCCTCACCCCTGTTTGTCGATTGGATCAGTTATGCAGGTGTGTTAGAGATGACAGATTTGTGCACAAACTAGAGACCAAGTAGTCAAACCCCGACCCGCACGTACACAGGATGATGTGCATACATCATCACTTTCAAGTAGTCCAGAACCTTACCTGGAGAGTTCTACATTATACCTACGTAGGCCCTAGATTTTAAATATCTCCTAATTCCCGCATCCCACCCATGTAAAACTAATTGGATGGATATTTCAAAAGTGTGGGAGACCTCGGTAATCGACTCAATTCCATTGAGTTGCCACAAAGCCAAGTCGACGACCGCATTAACCTCAAGCTTCCATCCTGAGCACACTCACCTAAGCTGCATGGGAGGCCAATGTGTTAGGATTAGGTAATATAGAGAGGGGGGGTGAATCAATATTAATGCACTTTAATATAAACTTCAACCAATTGAAAATAAACCATAACAATGCTGAAATGAAAAGACCATAAATGCACAACACATAACTCATGACACCATGATTTATTTTTGAGGAAACCCTAGCCAAGGGAAAACCCCAATGAGGATGGTACCCACAACTATGCACTAAAATGTTATATCCTTGTTAGGAGATCTATCCCTATTAGGAGCTGAGTATTACATAGTAAATTTCCTTGCTAGAGGAATAGAGAACCCTGTTAGGGATATACAAAAACCTTGTTAAAGGTGGTGACCTTACAACTCTTACAATCAAAAAAATTTCACAAAGTATTCTTCAAAAATGAACAATACATGCACTTGCTTTTCTTAGAGAGTTACAATTATGGCTCTTTCATATACTAATCTCACATCTATTCTCTTCTCTCAAATTCACATCCATCACATCATCATCACACTCACACTTATCACTTCCACAAAACACTCTATACTTATACAAATTCTTCCATCCAGTCAACTTCACAAATACCATACAAAACATAATAATAAATTATGTAAATGATAAACATAGAGTCGGTGATCTTATATTACCAAAGTGTCAACAATATACTTTATCCATCTAACTTAGCACGTTACCATATCCACTATCCTTCTCTCAATCATCCCAATTATTTGTGTGCCCTATTACACTGATTATCTATCTTCGCATACCTTCATATCCCTACATCTCATTGATGTGATCACCAAAAAACATGTGACCTTAATTGAAGCATATACATATCCCAAAATGCCTTTTACTAACTTTGCAAGCCATAATACATCATACATTGTCATCGCTAACCAAAACTGTACCATAGTACATTGTTATCCTGATTTTGTACTTAGTCATTTTCATGACTGTGACTCCAGTATGAAAACTCTCTTCATGTGACTACTCCAGCATAAGTGTTTCCATAAATGAAAACCCTCAAGTGATTAATAGTGATCCAAAACATCACTTTCCAACAATCTCTCCCTTTGACATTGATGGAAACACTTAGTGAAAAATGACTAAGTGTCTTAAGCACTATCTCCCTTCTATATATACATATCTTTTTTTTTGTTTCTTTTTCTCTTTTTTTTTTTTTATTATTTTCTTCTTATTTACTCTCCTCTTCCTCTTCTCTTCTCTTCCTCTCTTCTCCACTCTTCCTCTCTCCATTTTTCTCTTCTCTTCCTCTCCCTTTGAAATCAATGGAAAATGTACTTACAAAATTTCAAAACTTTATAGGCACAAAAAGACTTAGTGCTTACTCACCAAATTTAAGATATATTGGAAAGAGTTTTCCAAGGTCTTCACTTCCTCAACCCATGACTTGATCAAAAGATCACTGACATGGATCAGTCCATTCAATGCATATGATGTTGTTTCTGCTTCCTTAAGCTCAGTGGGTATAGCTTTATACATTGATCCTTCTACCTTTACCATCTTTGTTAGATGATTTTCGAGCATAGAAAGCTTAGGGGTTATTAGGATCTTCAATAAACCAAATCTATCTACCACTCTCCCTTTCTCCAATTCCAAAGCACTAATTTTATCCAAAAGCTTAGATGTTTGTTTATCCATTTCAATCACAGTTAGTGAAGATGTTTCACAACTATTCATCAGATTATCAAGGGTAGTCCTATCCTTGGCTACAATGTCTTCAATATTCTTTATATGTTGCAAGGATTTATGTAGTAAATATAAATATTTCTACCTTGTGCTACAAAACTCTTAACCTTAAGAGTAGTAGCCTTGAGAATGTCTAAGTCCCATGAGATGGACTGACAGACTTCTCTCAATTTATTCTCCAAGAACATCTTCTCTGCCTTATCCTCTGCAGTCTTCAAAAATGACTCAAAGTGACTATCAAAACTATCCATTCCCATGCCTAGGTTCTCTTCTTCATCCTTACCTTGAAAATAAATAGGTGTAGGGAGTAATTTATTTACTATCTATCCACTTCCCTAGCCATTACTTTTACTCTTTTTCCCCTTTTTGTACTAACCTTTCCTTAGCCTTAGCGAAGGCCATGAAGGATAGCCTCATGAGCTCATCCTCATCCATGCTCTCTACATTAGCACTCACTAGCTTGGCCATACTTTCCAACAATACAGTAGAAGAGGTGTCAGGTTCTTTCTTTTGTTCCATTCTAACCTCAACTACTTTCTTTGTTCTAGTCTCTTCTACCTTGCTTTCTTCTTGTTGTATTTCCTTTTCCTGTAACTTCTCTTCCTATTTTTCCTTTGTTTTCTCTTCCTCTATTTGTCCTTGTACTTCAACTTCCATCACACTATCTAAGAATGGGTCATTTACATCATGCGATGTGTCAAGGGTCACAAGCACACCAGAGACAAAGAAGTCTAGTTGCATGCTAGCTTGTTCACTTTCATCTGCTACCTTAGATCTTTCTCCTAATCCCAAAGATGTAGGCTTGGTGACCTTGAGAGGTGAGGTCTTCTTTAGCATATCACTCATAAGGATTTGATCCAGTGCCTTTTGAGTGTCCTCAATTACTTCATCATATTTCTTGCCCATGATTTTCACCAATCTAGCCTTGGTCCTCAACAGGGGTTTCAATTCATTTATTATCCACTCCCTTTCTTGTATTGAGACAACAGGTAACATGTCCTCAATAGCTTTGTTCCTTATGTTCTCATCTTCAGACTATGCCAACTACTTTCTGATCTCCAATTTACTATATAATTCCTTTGGAATGCTTCCTTCAATCTCTAACAAGTTTTTCTTGAAAACCAACAAGTGTTCAATTATGGTGTCCTCAATAATTGCCTAATTCTGTGCTACTTTTTCCTCTTCTTTCTCAATTACCTTTTCTTTTTTCTTCTTCTTTTCCACTTCTACCTCTTTTTCCTTAGGACTTCTTTTCTTGGTAGATCTTGTAGATCTTCTAGGAATGTTCATAGGTAAAATTTCTTCTACAATCTTCTCATGTGTAGGAGATATGTCAATTATGTCTGGTGTGAGAATTAATGTTTTCTCTGCTTCAAAAGGGGTAGGTGCATCAATAGACATGCTTGAAGATGCTTCTAACATCTTAGTTCTTATGTTCTTCAGTTGCTCCCTAGTGAATCCTACCTTCACAATGATATTGATGTAGAGGAAAGGGTAGTGGACCTAATACACAAGGTAAGATTTACAAATTTGACTAGAAACCCACACTTTTCCCAAAGGTGCTCAATGGCCTTAATGGACCAACTCAACCAACACTCCTCCTAATACAATCTAATGATAGATTTGGTATATTTAAGGTATATGAGGGTATATTAAAGTGGTTTTAAGGTTTCTAAGTTTATCCCTTATTCACAATAATAAAAAGTATTCAAACTGGCCTAGAGGCCTAATGAGCCAACCTTGTAGCCCTGTAGTGACCTTTTTGATCTTCAAACTCCAAAATTCTCCAAAACATTAGAAGAATAAATTGCATATTCAGACACCCTTTTGGACATATCAAAACATATATCAAATTTAGGTATTGGTCTTTTGGACCATGTATGACTGTCCTCACTATGTGACCCAAAAATGCACAAAAATTGGGTGATTTTACAAAGCATCACCTAGTTACTTATATCCCCAAGACTCCAAAATTTCAGCAGTGTCTCAATATGTTTTCAAACCTCTAAATATAAGAGATTTAACTCAGCACCTCGGGAACACCAAAAACTCCAAATTAGCCCTCTTAAACCCTTGATTTGAGGGTTTCTTCAATCTCGGCCTTCCACACACTTATTGGCTTAATTGGTGGTTGATTCACCATTAAATCCACTATATAAAGATATTCCAATCATAAAAAATCTATGTCATTCAGCTCAAACTCCTATTGCTATACTTGTGCCATGAATTCCCATGGAACACTCCCTATCACAACTTGTGATCACACTTTGCATTCAATCTTCTGCATGTTCCAAGTTAGATTCATATGATACATGGTTAATAATCTTCATTCCATGGACTCAATGCCTTTGAGTCCATGGAATGGTTATTAGTTACAAGTAACCTTCAAAATAAAGGAAGAAAACTTAGAAAATTAGTCTAAGCCATTGGATTTGAAGATACAGTCATAACAAATGACTCTCAAATCCTCCAAAAAATGTAACAATGCCTCCAAATATCCTATTTAATCCTTCTAGTTCTTATCCATGCAAGGTTACATGAGAAACATTATAAACTTCAAAGTATTAAGGGTTGTTTACAATCACAGTGACTACTTACACTAGCATTTAATGCCTGGAACAAGTTTTATTGTGAATCTCAATGCATTCAAAAGTGTAATGAATGATTTAGATTTCTTACTATTCCATCCTTGAACTTGAAAACCAAAACAATGAGTATTGAAACCTTTCAACAATGCATAGAATAAGAGATTTGCAGAAAAAACTTATATTTTATTGAATCCCTATTTTTGTCCGTACACTCCAAGCTTTTTCTCCATACAAAGGGAGTTGTCTACAATATATGAAATCAAATCTTAACTTCCCCAACCATACACAGCTGGTTTGAGGGATTAGTTAAGTGATTTTAACAATAAAATCCCATTTACCTCCTAAAGTGGCTATTAGTTGTTACTTTTTGAATATTTAAACTTTTAAACTTTAAAAATGCTTAAAACCTTATTAAATTGGATTTTAAGAACTCCAAAGGTTTTCCATCACCTAGGAGACTTAATATCATCACTCTTATACTTATAACTACACTAAAACATCTATTGGACACTAATGGTCCAAATTACATTTATTTAATCCTTTTAAGGATATAAATTCATTCCTAAATTCAAATGCCACTTCATGGCATCAAACCATTATAGAAGCCAACACATTATAATTTATTGGATTTACATCATTTAGAACCCAATAGTCCTTTTGGAACACTGATCTTTATTAGGTGACTCTCAAATCTTCATAGACTTCTTGTGTACCTTGAATGGCTTCATGGATTGTTTGTTGATCCTTGGTGCCCCTGCACCATACTCCCCACCTGCAAGAAAACTCTTGTCCCAAGATTTGTGTAGCTTGAAGGATGTCTTCAATGTAGGGGTGAAGTAATCCCCCAATGTAAGCCTCTTTCTTCCACCTGCATTCAGAGGTTGGTTGACTATTCTTGGGAAGGACAATGAGAAGGTTGTAAGGCCTCCATCTTCCTTGATCCCTTGCATTGATTAGACCTTTGGTCCAACATCTCTATCCCCTTCCTAATCTACAACTACTTGATAGGACACTTGACTATCCCAACTTGAACAAAGGCTAAGTCCCAAAGTTCTCCTCCTCTAGGACTATCATGGATTCCTTTGGACTATACTTTTCCTCCATTATACCATCCAGTATCATACTAAACTTGCTTTATTATCTCCTACCCAAAACACAGAAGTATAGGTGCTTCTTGACCCCTTACTAAAGGCTGCAACTCAAACCTCTTTCCTTCATGGTGAACTAAATACTTATTAGTGAATCCATCATGGATTACCTTCCTGGACCATTGCCAAGACTTGCCTAATATCAGATGTCCACAATTCATATCAAGAACATCACACAACACCTTGTCTCTATATTTTCCAACTGAAAACTCAACCAAGACTTGAGTACTAACCAACAAATTCTGATTCACATTGACCCATGTAGCATAATATGGATTAGGATGCACAAATGTTTGCAAATTCAACTTTCTAACAACCTCATAAGACACCACATTGTGACTTGCACCTAAATCTATGATAAGTCTACAAACTTTACCTTGGATCAAATAGTTAGACCTAAATATGTTTGGATGATATGGTGTTTGACTCTTGCCCATGAATAGGTATTCTCCCTCCTCTGGGAATACCAAGATAGGTTCTTTCTTGTCTTCTTTCCTTGTCTTCTCTTTAACCAAATGCACTCTTCTCTCTTTGCCTTTGTCTTAAATCCACTTGGGACACCTAAAAGATTAATGACCCACTTCATCACAATAGAAGCACCTACCTGTGAACACTCCATTGCCTCTTCCTCCACTCCTTCCACCTCTATAACCCCCTCTTGTATCAGATGAGTAGGGCTTGTCCTTGTCTTTCTCATTCTACTTCTAAAAATCAATAGTACCTCTTCCACCTCTTCCTCTCATGGAAGATACACCTCTAGTGCTACCTTATCTCTCTTGCCTCCTTTTGATCTTTTCTTCAGCCTTGATGGCCAGCTTGTAACATTCCTCAATAGACCTAGGGGTAGAAAGACTAAGTTCATCTTGTATGTTGAACCTCAGTCCCTCCATGTACCTTTCTATCTTCTCATCCATGTCTTCATCATGACTTACTCTTATGTCAAGTTTATGAAACTCCTCCATATACCTTTGCACCTCCATGCATTTTTGTTTTAGATTTTGCATCTTCTTATAAAACTGAACTCTATAATCATTTGGCAAAAAAAATTCCTTCATTCTGTCCATCATGGTGTACGAAGATGTAATCTTGGGTTTACCATTCTTCCATCTCTCCGCTTGCACACAATCCCACCATAGCAAAGCATGTCCTTTCAACTTGGACTTTTCCACCTTCAACTTATGATTCTCTTCCACATCCTTACACTCAAAGAAATTTTCCATGGCACTAAACCAATCTATCAATTCCTCATCATCCATCTTTCCTCCATACATAGGCAAATCTACTCTTGCCCTTGTATCACCACTCTTGATGACTTTAGCAAAGCTAGCCATCTTCAATTCATCATAATCTAATGTTTCTTCCTCTAGGAGTTCCTCTTATTCTTCTTCTTCATCAGAAACTTCTTCATCCTATCTGATGCTTTTGTCCCTCTTCTCTAAGGCCAATATTCTTTCCATCATAATTCTCATCTCCTTATCTTTCTCAGGTTTCTCCTTCTTCTCTTGCTCAAGGGCTGCCTTTAGTTTCTTGTTATTTGCCAAGTGTTCTTTAACTATCCTTTCCAACTCCATTTTGGTCATCCTTGGTGGTAGAACTCCATCCTTTCCTTCATACATGGTTCTTTGATCAACTTGGCCAATGAATCAACTCAAGGCTACACCTTAAAGGATGGTTCAATTTCAAGGGCTTATCTAAGGATCCAAGAAACCAAATTTCACAAGACCAATACAAACCTTCCACAAGAGCTTTCCCTAAGCTCTAATACCACTTGATGTAGAGGAAAGGGTAGTGGACCTAATACACAAGGTAAGATTCACAAATTTGACTAGAAACCCACACTTTTCCCAAAGGTGCTCAATGGCCTTAATGGACCAACTCAACCAACACTCCTCCCAATGCAATCTAATGATAGATTTGGTATATTTGAGGTATATGAGGGTATATGAAAGTGGTTTTAATATTTATAAGGTTATCCCTTATTCACAATAACAACAATTCTTCAAACTGGCCTAGAGGCCTAATGAGCCAACCTTGTAGCCCTACAGTGCCCCTTTTGGTCTTCAAAATCCACACTTCTCCAAAAAAATAGAAGAATAAATTGCATATTCAAACACCCTTTTTGACATATCAAAACATATATCAAATTTAGGTATTGGTCTTTTGGACCATGTATGACTGTCCTCACTATGTGACCCAAAAATGCATAAAAATTGGGTGATTTTACAAAGCATCACCTAGTTACTTATATCCCCAAGACTCAAAACTTTTATCAGTGTCTCAATACATTTTAAAAACTCTAAATATATGAGGAATTTAACCCATCACCTTGGGAACACCAAAAACTCCAAATTAGCCCTCTTAAACCCTTGATTTGAGGGTTTCTTCAATCTTGGCCTTCCACACACTTCTTGGCTTAATTGGTGGTTTATTCACCCTTAAATCCACTATATAAAGCTATTCCAATCATAAAAAATCTATGTCATTCAACTCAAAATCCTACTGCTATACTTGTGCCATGAATTCCCATGGAACACTCCCTGTCACAACTTGTGATCACACATTTCATTCAATCTTCTGCAAGTTCCAAGTTAGATTCATATGATACATGGTTAATAATATTCATTCCATGGATTGTATTCCTTTGAGTCCATGGAATGGTTATTAGTTACAAGTAACCTTCAAAATAAAGGAAGAAAACTTAGAAAATCAGTCTAAGCCGCTGGATTTGAAGGTACAGTCATAACAAATGACTCTTAAATCCTCCAAAACATGTAAAAATTCCTCCAAATATCCTATTTAATCCTTCTATTTCTTATCCATGCAAGGTTACATGAGAAACATTATAAACTTCAAAGTATTAAGGGTTGTTTACAATCAGAGTGACTGTTTACACCAACATTTAACGCCTGGAATAGGTTTTATTGTGAATCTCAATGCATTCAACAGTGTAATGAATGATTTAGATTTCTTACTATTTCATCATTGAACTTGAAAACCAAAACAATCAGTATTGAAACTTTTCAACAATCCATAGAATAAGAGATTTGCAGAAAAAATTTATATTTTATTGAATCCCTATTTTTGTCCATACACTCCAGGCTTTTTCTCCATACAAAGGGAGTTGTCTACAATATATGAAATCAAATCTTAACTTCCCCAACCATACACAACTAGTTTGAGGGATTAGTTAAGTGATTTTAACAATAAAATCCCATTTCCCTCCTAAAGTGGCTATTAGCCGTTACTTTTTGAATATTTAAACTTTTAAACTTTAAAAATGCTTAAAACCTTATTAAATTGGATTTTAAGAACTCCAAAGGTTTTCCATCACCTAGGAGACTTAATATCATCACTCTTATACTTCTAACTACCCTAAAACATCTATTGGACATTAATGGTCCAAATTACATTTATTTAATCCTTTTAAGGATATAAATTCATTCCTAAATTCAAATGCCACTTCATGGCATCAAACCATTATAGAAGCCAACACATTATAATTTATTGGATTTACATCATTTAGAACCCAATAGTCCTTCTTGGAACACTGATCTTTATTAGGTGACTCCCAAGTCTTCATATTCTTCTTGTGTACCTTGAATGGCTTCATGAATTGTTTGTTGATCCTTGGTGCCCCTACACCAGATATCTTCAAAAAATTTACTGATCTTTCTTTTCCTTGTTACTTTTTATTGTTCTTCTCTAACCTTTTTTGAATTTTCCCTTTAAGTTCCCCATCTCTCTTCAGTAGGGTCTATCTCTACTTCCATTACATGTTCTACTTGCATGGTTAGAATCTCATAACTGATTTTATACCCCATAGGGTAGCACCATTTCTTCCTTGGCTCCACTACCTCAAAGCACACACAATCAGTTTCAACCATGAAATAGATAGTGTCCTTATACCTTTCAACTAAATCCTCAGGTATCCTATACCTTTCCTTCATCTGCCTTTGTTCGTTTGGTCCTCTTGGTCCTCTTTTATTGTCTTCTCCTTTGTACCTACAAAAATTTGCTATGTGTCCAAGGTTGTTGCATTTGTAACATGTAGGTGGTCTCCTTTCCTGATTTACTTGTAGCTTACAATATCTTTCAGTATGCCTAAAGTTATTTCATTTAAGAAATGTGACCTTGGTTGATGAATCTTCTCTAACATAATCTTGTTTATACCTTGACTGATCTAGTTTTCTACATTCTACTTTCTTGTGTCCATAATCATAATAGTTATAGCAATAACCAGAAAAGGGTTTGAAAGAATTATTACCTCTGCAATCTCTTTTCATGTGTCCAACTTTGTTGCATCCAAAGAATCTACCTCTGAAAGGTCTGGTCTGATCTCTAGGTCTCTCAAGAGTAGGTCTTTCTTCAGTCTTTGCTTCATTTGCTTCTTCATTGGTCTTAGAACATTCACCTTCATTGAATCCGATTCCAGTCATGTCTCCTTTAGGTTTTTGTCTCACTTTGTTCATCAATTTTATCATTGCTCATGTGCAACTTCTCAATATGTAATTTGGATTGGGTGAGTTCTCCTTTTATGATCTGATTGTACTTCTCCAATTCTTGACACTTATCCTTGTAGTGGTCAAGTTTAGTCTTCATTTTCCCTATTTGTACATTTGCTTCTTTTAGTGTTTCTTCAACTTTGAGTCTTGCATCTTTTTCATGTTGAATCTCTTTAATCATCTACTCTTTGTCTTGCTCCAGCTTCTTTACTTGGTATGATGTATCACTATCTAAATCCTCTATGATCTTTTCCATAAGGTCTTGTTTCTGACTTCTTGAAGTTTCAAGTTGTTCCTTTAGTTTCTTGATGAAACCTTCTACTCTTCTCAATTTGAATTTCAATTCGCCATTCTTAGCCTTCTCTTTTTTCAGGTCATCAAGTGTTGCTTCAAAGTTCTCTTGCAAACTTTTTGAATCCATTTTGATCTCCCTTAAGCTATTAGGATTTCTCTCCAAGGGCCAATAGCTCTGATACCAATTGTTAGGATTAGGTAATACTAAGAGGCGGGGTGGATCAATATTATTGCACTTTAATTTAAACTTCAACCAATTGAAAATAAACCATAACAATGCTGAAATGAAAAGAAAATAAATGCACAACACATAACTCATGACACCATGATTTGTTTTTGAGGAAACCCTAGCCAAGGAAAAACCCCGGTGGGGATGGTACCCACAACTATGTACTAAAATATTATATCCCTGTTAGGAGATCTAGCCCTATTAGGAGCTGAGTATTACATAGTACATTTTCATGCTAGAGGAATACAGAACCATGTTAAAGGTGGTGAGCTTAGAGCTCTTACAATTAGAAAACTTTCACAAAGTGTTCTTAAAAAATGAACAATACAAGCACTTCCTTTTCTTAGATAGTTCCAGTTATGGCTCTATCATATACTAATCTCGCATCTTCTCTCTACTATTAGATTCACATCCATCACATCATCATCACTCTCACACTTATCACTTCCACAAAACACTCTATACTTATACAAATTCTGCCATCCAGTCGGCTTCACAAATACCATACAAAACATAATAATAAATTATGTAAATGATAAACATAGAGTCAGTGATCTTATATTACCAAATTTTTGGAAATATAATTTATCTAACTTAGCACATTACCATATCCACTATCCTTCTCTCAATCATCACAATTGTTTGTGTGCCCTATTACACTGATTTTATGTCTTTGCATACCTTCAAATCACTACATCTCATTGATCTGATCACCAAAACACATGAGAACTTAACTAAAGCATATACATATCCCAAAATGTATTTTACTAACTTCACAAGCCATAATACATCATACATTGTCATTGCTAACCAAAATTGTACCACAGTACTTGTTATCTTGATTCTGTACTTAGTCATTTTCATGACTGTGACTCCAGTACAAAAACTTTCTACATGCAATTACTCTAGCATAAGTGTTGCTATAAATGACAACCCTCAAGTGATTCCTAGTGCTCCAAAACATCACTTGCCAACACAACAGTCACTCAGTCCTGACCCAAGATCAAATCTACCAAGTCGGGCTCCTTTGTAGAGAAGTTGTGCACTGAGGTTTTTAAACACAACAAAGTCCCTACACACAGGAAATGTGGGACTAAAAAGTCCCACATTTCCATTGCCTCCCTCCATTAGCTCGATCGCCACCCAATCTCTTCAACCTCCACACATAGTCATCCCAATGTGGTTACCTCCCCAACACGTCAGCAACCCAATAAGCATCATGTCATAGCAAACAACCAATGAAACAATGCCACATGGTAGCACACGACAAAACTAGTATTTTGTAAAAAAAAGATTGCACTTTTTGGCATTTTTTCTAAGATTAAGTTTGACGGTCATCCAGCCACCACAGTGGACATTTTTTTTTTTCTTTGACAGATGCCTAACTGTCAAATTTAAGCTCATGATTATGTCATCATTTTATGAGGTGAAAGTTGATGGTCATTTGACCATTGATTCTGGGCATTTTTACACTATTGTGACAGTCATTTGACCATCAAATTTTAGATAGTATAATACTAAAATCAGCAGGTTTAAAAAATTTGCAGCCTTTGCCATATGTAGTTTTGATTTGGCAGTCCAACTTTGGGAGGTCATAACTTGGTCATCAGGACTCCAAATTGAGTGCAATTTTTTTTTATTTTGGGCAGAATTTTTTAGAATTTTTAGTGGTGCAGCTATTTTCTAGTTTTGGTGCATGGATTTTGCAAAAATTATAGTTTTTGGTGAGTGTACCTGTATGATCCCTATTTTTGTAACTTCAAAGGCTTCATTCAGGCTCATACATACACATTTTCAAGTGTTTTTTTTTTTGGCAGTGCATGATTTTTTGTCTAATTTCCAGATCTGGTATAAGTTTGGTGAAATTTTGAGTGGACATAGTACTTTCAGAATATGGTCTATTTTGACCTATTTTGGCACTTGTAATTGATTAGATCTTTGAGTGATCTTGTATCTTATCTTCTTGATTCAGCTATAGCTTCATATTGTTTATTTTAATTATCAAAATTAGAAGTCCACTTTGGTTCATTTTGACAAGTGGCAATTATACATGCACTATATATAAAGTGCCCAAATCATCTATTTTGGGGGGGTTCTTTGATTGAGTGATTTGGGGGGTACCTTGTGTGGTTGTGTCTCTTTCTCTCTAGTTCTCTTTTAGTCTTTCATTATGTGTTCTTATGGATTTTCATCATTAACTCCACATAACTATGCTACATGGAAAGAAAATGTATGGAGCAAGCTAATGGTAAAAGGACTAAATCATTATGTGATGGAACAATTAAATAACCTAATATGGATGATAAGGAATTAATTGATTGGAGAGTTAAATATTCTCAATCTTTCATAATTATAAGAACATGTGTTACTCAAGATCTCTTGTTTCACATTTCCTCCTTGCGCAATGCCAAGAATTATTGGGATAAACTTGAAGATTTGTATGGTAAAGTGGATGAGGATAAGAGATTCACAATTCAATAAAAACTTATCAAATTGGATCCTAAGAACTTTGACACAATTTAAGATTTCATCAAAAATTCCAATGAGTTGAGAGCACAACTCAAGGATTGTGGAATCACCATCAAAGATTCACAATTGATTCATCATATGATGGACAATCTTCCTTCAGAATATGTAGCCTTTGTGTCAAGCTACAATACTCACAAGATGACCATGGCAAGTGACTTTATTACACCCTCATTTGAGGAATTTGGAGAAATTTTGATGTTGAAACAAACCAAATTAATGAGTATAGGGATTCTCAAGTCTTCAAATTCCAAGGCATTGGTGGCTAATCATGAGAGTAAAGGAAATCAAAGTCAAAAGAAGAAGAAGAATTGGAAGTCTTAGTCTCAACAAGAAAGTGCTAAATAAACTTCCACACAACATGGCACTTCTATATCACCTCACAGGGGTGAATTTTCAAAGAAGGAGAAGCTATTTTGTGCATATTGCAAAAAGGATGGACATGAAGAACACTTTAATTATAAGAAGGACATTGATGAATTGAAGAATCTTCTTGTAAAGAATAAGATCAATTTTCCTTCTAGGATGTCTACCTCAACTTCTTCACAAAATTCAGAAAAAGATAAAGGAAAGGGTCACACATTTGTCACACAAAAAGGACAAGCTTTATATGCTTCTTCAAGTCCTGATTCAAGTAGATGGCTTCTAGATTTAGGGGCTTCTCATCATATGGCTTCTTCACAGTCCATATTTTAATCATTTTATCCTTACAAAGGTCCACCTATTTTGATGGGAAATCACACTTACATGAATGTGATTAGGAAAGGAAGTATTGATGTTAGGGAGGGACACTTCAATGATGTGTTGTGTGTTCCACACTTGACCAATAACCTTCTTTCTATCTATCAAATCAAAAATGGTGCTACAAAGAAGACTGTGGAATTTACACCTGATTCAGTTTTCATTAAGGGCTTGGAGAGTGGAGTAGTTATTGCTACTAGGATGGTAGATCACTCTTCTCAGTTTTAATCCTTTGCAAATTTTTTTCCTCTTGATGATAGTGATTCTTCAGCATATGATCACACTTACAATGATGATTCAGATTTTGAGGAGAGTTTTCACTACTTGAACTTGGGTATTCTCACTCATGATCAATTTCTTGAGCCTTTCATTTCATCTCCTCCTATTAAGACTACTTCAACTCTTTCTCTTGATGATGCTTATATTCATACAGTCGTGGGTTCAGGTGATTTAGTGCAATAGGATATTCATTGTCTTCCCAGACTTAATTACATGGGATGACTACTCGATAGACATTTCAGGTTTGTTTGTGGAGTCATGCATTTCATATTTGGGAGACCCTATTGATGATATTCATCTTATCTTTGGTGAAGATGATCATTCTTCAATTTTTACGAGGGAGTATCTTGACCCTCATCTTCATTCTCTACTCGATCATTCTTTCGAGGGTGACATGATTATGGATACTTTGATACAATAGTTGGAGGAGGTCACTTTATCTTAAGAGGAGACACTTGGGTCTTTGGAACATGTTCTACATTCATCCCCAATTGATCTTGATTTGTCTTTCTCAGGAGAGTGGCTTAGTACACGTGATTTGGAGGAAGCACCTTTCATCATTGACATGGGGACTTTTGAGTAGGTTTTAGAGATTCTATACATTTTGAGGTTTGTTCCTATAGATTGGGGAGGAGGCTTCATATATACACATTTGGTCTTGTTTATTCCTAAGGGGAGGAATGTTGTTCTACACTCATGGAGAAGTTTCTACATCGAGCTTGGAGCATCTACCATTGGTTTTCATTCTACATTGAGGGGGGACTAGTTGGTCTCTCTTCCATTTATTCTCTCTTATGGAGGGATATTTTCCTCACATGAGGTCTTATCTCTCATATTATATTCTTGTATTCATCTCTCTTTTTGGGGGATGGTTTTTCCCATGAGGTCTTCCCTCTTTCTCCACTTTATGAGAGATTGCATTGCTCTTACATATTGTACAAAGATACCTAACATGGCCTAGTAGCCAAGACCCATCATGAATTGTCATATAGAATTGTGAGATTAAGTGCATTCCCCTAAGTTTCACTTAAGGGGGGGTGTTTGTTTAATTAATTATTTACTAATTGCACTTTACTTAAGTTTAGTTAGGATAATGCATTTGCATATTATTTGTCATTGAGACACCTAGGAGTTTGCATTTCATTTTAGCACATGGTTAGGAGAAATTCCACTTTAGATGGTGATAGTTGTCATCTCATACCTCTTTATGTGTGAGATCCACCTTTAGTGTTCTTATCACTTTATCATCCTCCCATTGTTGCACATATTGCACATAATTTTATGTACAGTGGGGGATGTTCCACCTTTGGTGGACATGTGATTCCACCTAGTGTGGTTGATAGCTTATCATCTCCTTATCATGTAGTCTTATTGCATTTCCTATATATTTAGGCATTCCTACATTGTATGTAGTCAATAAATTTATTATATTTGATTATTTGATCATTGATCATATCATATTTGTCTCTCTTGTGCTGTCTCTTTAGCTTCTAGATCTTGGCATTTTTATTCTTTTCCTTACGCAAATTCTTACAATTTTAAAGATTTTCTGCAACTCTAGAACATGACCAGTACTAAAATCCTTAGACACGGAGTCTAAATGAATATACATCCACTAAAACATGTCACTGCAAAATATTTCAAACTCATGAAAGCTATATATGTCTTACACATAACTTTCAACGGTTCATTACAAGATCATCATATTTGTAAACCCTCCCTAAAACCCTCTGAAATAATCGATAGGACTTATACTTTCCTTGAAAGCATACTGAAACTATTTCACAATATTCTTTATGGATTGTTGAACTAGAAATGCCTTACAATCCCAATTCATAAGAAATCAAAGGAAACATACAAAGACAATCAAGTACTAAAAAGGGGCTTGAAAGTGCATTTTTATTAATATATTCAAGCTTTAGTACATTCAAAAAAACTTTGTACCTTCAAAAAATAGTGAGAGGCCTCAGACCAGAGTTGTATTTATTTTTTATCTCAGTTTTCCAACCCTTTCTAAATGATCTTGGGAATCCTTTTATAGAGAAAGGATTGCAGAGGCCTCAGACCAGAGTTGTATTTATTTTTTATCTTAGTTTTTAAACCCTTTCTAAATGATCTTGGGAATCCTTTTATAGAGAAAGGATTGCAACAAGATTTAGATCATTTGGGAAAAGGAATTTTTCAACCACCACAACAACTTGTGACACACAGAGTTATTATAGAAGGGATGGCTGAAAAACTCAAAGATATCAGAATCAAATCTGATTTACATTGTAGGTGAAAACATAACAAGCAAACTACAAGGACAAGATTTTCTCCATTAGATGACCTCTCACCCTCAGCCTCTCAGTTAATATCAGGACCATCTCAACTACCTCTATGTGGAATGGGCTTGAATTTATCTGACAGCTTTCCCATACCACAATCTCCTTCTTGAAGAATGTCCCTTTTAAAATCAGATTTTAGCAATGATCAAAGAAAATAAACCAAATATGATCAACCAACATAACCCTCATTCATCAATTCTCTATCTATAATTATGTCCTTTCCATATCTGTAAAATCAGATCGAATTTGATCAAAATCTAATCTACCTGGCTCGCTGACTCCATTTCCTTGTCGTCAAATTTAACCAACCCTGTTGAAAGACCCTCAACAAATTTCAAAACTGCAACCTCAATGGGTAAAAACTAGAGCATCTCGCACCAAAAAATGAAATTTAAAATAGAGTCATCGATCAAAACCCTCTGAAGCATATCATTACCCTCCTAAGCATATTTAAGCTTCAATACATTCAGAATAACTGAGTACCTTCAAAAAATAGTGAGAGGCCTCAGACCAAAGTTGTATTTATTTTTTATCTCAGTTTTTCAACACTTTCTAAATGATCTTGGGAATCCTTTTATAGAGAAAGGATTGCAACAAGCTTCAGATCATTTAGGCAAAGGAATTTGTCAACCACCACAACAACTTGTGACACATAGATTTATTACAGAAGGGATGGCTAAAAAACCCAGAGATATCAGAATCAAATCTAATTTACATTGTAGGTGAAACCATAACAAGAAAACTACAAGGACAAGATATTCTCCATTAGATGACCTTTCATCCTCAGCCTCTCAATTAATATCAAGACTATCTCACCTACCTCTGTGTGGCATGGGCTTGAATTTATCTGACAGTTTTCCCATACCACAATCTCCTTCTTGAAGAATGTCCCTTTTAAAATCATATGTTAGCGATGATCAAAGAAAACAAACCAAATCTAATCGACCAACATAACCCTCATTCATCAATTCTCTATATGTAATTATGTCATTTCCATCTCTGCAAAATCGGATCAGATTTGATCAAAATCCAATCTTCTTGGCTTGTTGACTCCATTTCCTTGTCATCAATTTTAACCAACAATGTTGAAAAACCCTCAGAAAATTTCAAAATTGCAACCTTAATGGGTAAAAACTAGAGCATCTTGCACCAAAAAATAAAATTTAAAACAGAGTCATCGATCAAAACCCTCCTAAGCATATCGTGTGGTCCACAAAAAGTCAAAATATCAACCAATCAGAAAGCAGCACTTCAACTCCACATGGCACCTAGGCCCCACCTTTTTTCCTCTTTATCAAACTGGACACGCGTCACTCAAGAGTGATCCCACAATCAATATCTTTCTTGTAAGTTTCATTCATGGGATTGCGCCTACCATCCAATCAAGTTTGATCTGACTTCACTTTATCTTTTTCTAAACTGGTCCCATGATCTCAGGGAAAACACTTGTCAGTTAGGCATGATCTTGTGAAGACTAACAAGTATGAAGCTTTGGTTAGTGGAATCACACCCATTGTTGAATTGAAATTAATCTGCTCGACATCTATCTTTTTCCTTTTGCTCCGGATAGGTCCCACCACCAACTACGTGTCACTCAGGCGTGATCCTATAAAGGGAAAACTCCTCGCATCTTCTGATCATGGGATCGTACCCACCATTGGATTAAAACTAATCTGACTTGCTTTTAAAACATGACAGAGACTTTAGACTTACGAAAAATTAAAACTCAGGTCCCACTAGGAAACATAACAATATTTGGCCCCTTTCAATGAAAATTTGAGACACATGTTTTAAAATGACTAAGTGACTCCCAAAAAGTAATGAATAAATATAACATCAAAGGTATACTTAGGTTTTAAAACAAGGAAAATACTTAGGGCTTGGATGAAATAAAGCCTAGGGCTTCCATGAACCGAATTTGGGACATAATTTAATATAGAGGGCCAGAAAAATATTTGCAATCCTAACATGCATCACATGCTAGAAACTATGGATGACATGGTTCCTTGCATTTAATTACACTCTCAGACAAAAATTGTAGATTTAGGAACATAGATGTAGATTGAATAGTTGTAATGTAGCATACTCATAGGGAGGCCTAGTACACCCAAGTCTTTTTAGGGACATAGCTTGGAAAATGCACGAAGCCTTTCCCCCAGTGAGACATGCATAAATATGATTGTGTAATCAACAAAAATTCACTACGATGCCAAAAAATAGATCAGACCATAAAAGACACGTATTCCAATATGCACCATTTAGAATATACCAAGATACAAAAGATCGAGGAAACCATCAGCAGTTTCCTCATAAATAGAAAAAAAAAATCAACAAAAAGGCTTCATGACCAAGTAGTCATTCAGTCCACAATTATTTCAATGAATAGGGTTTTTGTGATGTAGGATTTGATAGGTCGACGTGGGAAGGATGCATCCTAACAAGCCAAGATTTTTTGATTGTGAAAGTGAGTATTTGCTAGAAATAATGTGAAAGGAACACCAACTCCGACACTTGATCTTTGATGTTGATTTTGATAAGAATGCATGTGGTCACTATGTCTAGGAAAATATTATATTTATGGGGCTAAGCACGATGTGGTGGGATTGTTCTTTTTGGATCCCTATTATGATCATGAACAATGTATCGCCACATAGGGGAGAAAGTGAATAGTGGAATTCATAAAGTTGTAGGATAGTGGGAGTGATGTAAAAATGGATAGGATTTAAAATTTAATAGGATTCTTGCATAAATATGGGACTAGGTAGGTCAGGTGAATGGAAAAATGAATCAGATAGATAATGGATTCTATTTGACTACACATGGCACCTGAAACAAGTTTTCACCATGGTACTTTTCCAGAGTGCTTGTGTCCCAAGTTTCCACTATTGGGTGACTTATTTCTCTTTACTCTTTTTTTTTTTTTTTGGGGGGGGGGGGGTGTTATTATCAAGGTGCTTGTTACCAAGTTTTCATCATGATAATTTTTTCAGGACTTTTTCTACTTCTTTTTTAGGTATTTCTTTAGGATCTTTTATACTTTTTTTGGATTTCTTCAAGAACATTTTTCTATTATTTTTGCATATTTTTTATTTTATGATGTTTTTGGGTTTTTCACTACTTTTATATTGTACATGAATTGCCAATAAACTATGCATAGAAGAGCTTTTGATGGAGAGTTTTTACCGGATCAGGGAGTGGCTCTCCCTCTGGTATTTCTATCTAATATGCTCCAAATCCAAATTTAGTTGTAACTACAAATAATCCTAGCTATTTAGGCTCAAGATTTATTTTCTTTTCATAGTTTTGGAGATTCTTCACATTGAGATGCAGTACTAGATCACCCACTTCAAACTCATAGGGTTTGATCTTCTTGTTAAACTGTAAGTGTGTGCAAGTTTGATACACATGAAAATGGTTCAAAGCATTGAGGCATCTCTCATCGAGGATTTGCAGCTCTTGCAAGTGAGCGACTTAGTATTATTCATCGAGCATCAAATTTTTAAGGGAAATTTTGAGGGAAGGGATTTCAATTTCAATGGGAAGGACAACCTTAGTACCGTAAAGAAGGGAAAGCAAAGTGGCTCCAGTAGGCATGAAGATGGAAGTGTGGCAGGCCCATAGGGTGGGATTCAACTGAAGGTGCCAGTCACAGCCAACCTCATCGACTATCTTCTTGAGTATTTTTTAGGATAGTTTTATAGTAGCCTTAGATTGACCATTTCCCTATGGGAAATATTTTCTAGAACAATATTGGGTGATTTCAATTTTTTTACAAATCTCTATGACATCCTTATTTTTAAAAGGGGTTTGATTATCAATATGGATGTCCTAGGGGATACCATAGTGACAAATGATGTAGTTCAAGATGAAATTCAAGAGCTATTTTCCTATAGTATAAGTAAGAAGGATAACTTCAACCTATTTGGTAAAATACTCAATGGCAATAAGATATACTTGTGGTCAATGGAAGAATTTGGAAATATCTAGCCTACAAGGTCAAAAACCCAACCTGAAAAAGGCCAAGGTGTGATAGTGGGTTGTAGGGCTTGGATGGGTTTTGATATACTACAACGGATTGAATATCTTAAAGGAGAGATTGATGACTTCAAAGATGGTGATTGATAACTTCAAAGACAAAACCAAGAAATTCTACAAACAACACCAAGCGTTAGAGAAAAGAATGATTGAGTAGAACAGAGTTGGAGGAAACAAAGAGATTGAATTGAGTATAATGGCCAGAGGTATTTTGAGCTTAGCATAGATCTGAAAATCTGAAAATCAAGTTGTATTTGAATCAGATCATTACTGTAACATTCTAACCACTACTACAGATAAATCTCTTAACCGAGTGGGACTTAACAATCTTTATATTTCAATATGACATTCAATGAATGTTTATTATTTTCTTGTTGACCCCATAATGAATGATTATCATGGAGAACTATTAGTGATAAATCCTCTAACCAGGTCACACCTTACAGTGTATTATTTTAACCTTTAATAGGGTTGGCTCTTAACTGAGCTCACTTCAAAAGAGTGAAATTATTTTGGGTTACCGGTCCCATGTGGTTTTTCCCCTAATAGGGTTTCCACATTAAAAATCAAAGTGTTATATGTATATGGATGTGGTGAATTTTTATTTTACTTTACACATTACTATAACTGGATTGATCAGTAAATACACTAGTTAATTTACTCCTGTTTGGTAGATGAACAGAAAGGCACAGTTAAAGTTTTACCAAGTTAATGATATTATTTGAAAGATTTGTTTTATACATTAGGGATTGTTTGGTATTGTAGGATAACTAGACTTAATTGATTCACCCCACCCTCTTGGTTATCTAACAATTGGTGTCAGAGCATAGAGTGCTTGAAGGAAAATTTTGAAGGACTTAAGCAAATTAAGATCATAAGATGTATAAGAGAGAGGTGCCAAAGCTGAACAAAGACAACTTCTTGACATGGAAAATCAAAATGACATTGTACCTATTAGGTATTGGTGAGTCTGGAACATACTACTTGCAAAATGAGTTTATCTTACCTATTGGACCTTTGACTGTTGATCAGATGAGAGAAAGACATGAACAAAATGCTATGATGATTGAGATTGATTCTTCTTTATTAGATGATGAATTTGAAGATGTTAAGACATGTACAACTACTAAACATATGTGGGAAAAACTTGCACTAGCTCATGGAGGAGATGTGAATGTGCTAAGGGCTAAAGCTTAAAGTCTAAGAGGAAAGTTTGATGACATGAAAATGAAAGAAGGTGAAAATATATCTCAATACAGTAATCGAGTCAAGGAGGTTGTGAATAATTTCTGAGGATCGGGTGGAATTATTGATGAAGATATTGTGGTAAGAAAAATTCTCATAACATTGTTACCTACCTATGCTATTGGTTTCTACAATTCGTGAAATGAGAGAAACTCCTGGAAATAATGTTACACTTGATAGTTTAATCAGTAGATTGACTGCATTTGAGTTGAATAATTATGACAATAGTATTGTTCCTACTGTTGAATCTTCATTTATGTCATCTCTAAAAATTGGTAAATCAAGCAGAAAACATAAGATAAGAAATAAAAGTGATAGTGAAAGTGAAGAGGATGAACTTGATGAACTTGAAGCATTAATGGCTAGAAGATTACAACAAGGTAAAGGAATATATAGAGGAAAACTACCATTGGCATGTTTTAAATGTAAATAGATTGGTCATATTGTTGCTAAATGTCCTCACAAGAAAGAAGATGAGAAAACAAATGAAAGATCTAATGAAAGGAAGTATGACAAAAGAGATAACTGAGATCATAGAGGAAACTGATAATATGGCAAGAGAGATAGCCAAGATTACAAAGATAAAGGAAAGAAGGCATGTTACCTAGTTGAAGATGATGATGATGACATTGACATTGACACTGATGAAGACATGGAAGTGGTATTTGTGTCTTTAAAAGAAGATTCCAAAGAAGAAGAAAGGTATGTTGAAACAACACTTATTTCTAAAGTTAGTAAGAATGATACTTGGATTATTGATAGTGGTTGTACACATCATATGACTGGTGATGAAGAGAAATTTGAATACTTTGAACATTATAATGGTGGATCTATGAAAATGGAAAATGATAAACCTTGTCTAGTGAAAGGAAAGGGTCTATATTGTTGAACAATAAGATCAAATGTGAGAATGTATATTGGGTGAAAGGACTAAAGTATAATCTATTGAGTGTATCACATCTGAATAATATAAGTCACCGAGTTTCATTTGAGAATAGAAATGTGAAAATATATGATGAGACTGGAAAGTTGGTCGGTACTAGTGAACAATCAAAAAGTAATTTATTCTATCTTGACAATGCTGAACCTTCTTGTTTATTGGCTAAAAATGAAGATGTATGGTTATGGCACAAGAGGTTATGTCATGTGAATTTTGACAGCATGGTTAAGATCAGTAAGAAAAGGAAAGTTGGAGGTTTACTGAGCATATCTAAACTTGACCATGTAATGTGCAAACAATGTCAAATGGGAAAAATGTCAAAATCTAGTTTTAAGAGAAAAGACTTTTCATCTAATGCTATTTTGGAGTTAGTTCATACTGACTTGTGTGGTCCTATGAGAACTCATAGCTATTATGGAGACATGTATTTTATCTTGTTTGTTGATGACTTCTCTAGAATGGTGATTGTCATGTTCTTGAAAGAAAAATTTGAAGCTTTCAAAATGTTTAAATGGTATAAAGAAAAAGTGGAAAAAGAAAGTGGTAAAGAATTGAAATGCTTAAGGTTAGATAGAGGTGGTGAATTTATTTCAGATGAGTTCACTAACTTTTGTAATGAGCATAGAATTAAGAGATAATTTTTTGCACCAAGAACGCCCTAGCAAAATGGGATTGTTGAAAGGAGAAATAGATCAATTGTGGATTGTGTTGAAACACTAATGATTGAAAATGATGTACAAATGTACTAGAGAGAAGCTATTAGTAACGTTGTTTACACGTTGAACCAAGTTCAACTGAAGAAAGAATGAAACAAGACACCTTATGAATTATGGTATGGTTACACACCTAATGTGAGTTATTTCATAATACTTAGAAGTAGATGTTACATTCTGAAATATGATAGAAATGGGAAATTTGATTCAAAAGGTGATGAAGGAATATTTTTAGGATATTCTACTAAAATAAAAGCTTATAAATGTTTGAATAAGGCTACTAACAAGATGATTGAAAGTGAAAATGTAAGATTTGATGAATTTTTTGAAAAGAATGATGAAGAAAGTAAAAAGGAACTGGAAGACTATGGTAGATTTTTTTATATTGAGGAACCTAATACTCTACCTGAGAAACAATCTGGTGTTACCGAGAAACAGTCTTTATAGACCAATAATCAACAAACTGTTACTGATGAAGATTATGATCATGTACCAAGTAGAGAACACATTGAAGAATAAAGAACTAAACCTATACTTGCTACATATGTAAGAATACATAATCCACAAGATCATATCATTGGATAAAAGAGTGATAATGATGACACAAGGTAAGTTGAGGAATAACACATGCTTAGTTTGTGAATTTGAGCCTAAAACTATTAGAGATTCATTAGAAAATGATGAATTTATCAAGGCAATCAATGAAGAGATTGAGCAAATACAGAAAAAATAGACATGGACATTGGTACCGAAACTGAAAGATGAGAATGTGATTGAAACCAAATGGATATTTAGAAATAAATTGAATGAGAATGGAGATGTCACAAGGAAAAAAGAAAGACTATTATGCAAAGGTTATGCACAAGAAGGTATAGACTATGGAGAGACTTTTGCACCCATTACTAGACTTGAAGGAGCAAGAATATTGATTGCATATGCTACTTACAAAGGATTTAAATTTTACTAGGTGGATGTTAAATCTACATTTATGAATGGGATACTTGAAGAAGAGGTATACATTGAACAACCTAAAGGTTTTGTTGATCTTAATTAGAGGAATATGGTATGTAAGTTGCAAAAATCATTATATGGACTAAAACAAGCACCAAGAGCATGGTATGAAAGAATGCATTCCTATTTAATCAGTATTGGATTTGTTAGAACAAGTGACAAAAACAATTTTTATTTGAAATGTGAAACTGATGACAAGATTCTTATTGCTAAATTTTTTGTTGATGATATCATATTTGGAGGACATGATAACTTATGCAAATCATCTGTTGATGAAATGAGGAAAGAATTTGAAATGTCAATGTTCGGAGAGATTAAATTTTTTCTTGGCTTGAAAATATTACAACAAAAGGAAGGCATATACATCACTCAATTAAAGTACATCAAAGAATTATTAAAGACATTTGGTATGGAAGACTCAAAACCAATTGGTACACCTATCGTCACTGGATGAAAATTAACAAAGGATGAAAAGTCAATCGAGATAAATCAAACCTTTTATAGATCTATGATTACAAAATTGATGTATGTTGTGCATAGTAGACCAAATATTATACATGTGATTAGAATTATAGCAAGATTTTATGCAAATCCTAAAGAATCACACATGACTGTTGTAAAAAGAATTTTGAGATACTTGAAGAACATTGAAAACTATGGTTTATGGTATAAGAAAGAAGGCAATTTTGAACTAAAAATTTACACTAATGTGGATTGGGCTGGAAACATTGATGATAGAAAGAGAACTATTGGTGGAGCATTCTTTTTGGGAGAAAGATTCGTTACTTGGATAGGTAACAAACAAGGATGCATTTATCAGTCCACTATAGAAGAATAATATGTTGTTGTTGCTGCTAATTGTTTGAATATTGCATGGATAAAATAACTATTGGAAGGTATGAATGAGGAGATCACTGATCAAGTGATAATCTATTGTGATAATACAAGTGCAATTAATATTTCTAAGAATCCAGTGATGCATGCAAAGACAAAGCATATTTCTATTAAGTATCACTACTTGAGGGAACAAGCTCAATAAAATCAAGTAAGATTGGAGTATGTGAAATCAAAAGAGCAACTTGCTGATATATTTACTAAACCCTTACTGAAGGACACATTTGAATGCTTGATGAGTAGACTAGGAGTCCATCCCCTGTCTAACAGTCATTAAGGTGATTAGGAGGTTGCATCAACCTATACTTTATCAGAATATATAATGATGTTGATGCATAATATTCACACTTTGGGTTTTCTAAGGTTGTGAAAGATGGAAGACAAACTGACACTAAATATCAGTACATGCAAGGTACTAGAATCTAAATTGAACAACAGAGATATTGATTTGGCTATTGAAGACTTGGTTGTTTTCTTTCTAGCAGTGATGTCAAAGGGAGAGAAATATACATGAAATATTTATCTACAAGAGATGTGATTGAATCAAGGGAGAGAAAATGAAAGAGAGATTACCAAAAGGGAGAGTATTTATGTTGTGTAGTGATTAAACATATTAAATATATAAGCTAGGGAGAGCTTTTCAAGTTACAACATTTACATACAGAGTTGTAGAACAGATGTTTAGTATTCTATGGTATATTTCATATTGTGTTGCTATCAATGCCAAAAGGAGAGATTGATAGACTACAACTGATTGAATATCTTAAAGGAGAGATTAACGACTTCAAAGACAGTGATTGATAATCACCAAGCTACTAAGGTATATGTGATACATTAAATCAATTAATGTATTGTCATTGATTTTAACTAGTTTTGACTATACTTCTCATGTTAGTTACAAATATCTGAAGAAAGAAATAATGGTGAAGTAATGAGATATCTACAAGAAGATGAGATGTATGAGAAAGAAATGAGTATGGTATTCATTGGGTAACTTATTGATGAGTCTATTGGTGTTTGAAAATACTTACGCCACTTAGGGCTGCCAATATGCCTTGAGACTGATGTTAGGAGTGGTTAGTTCCAAGTATGAGAGCTCTGCAAGGCAACTGGACCAACTATAGGGTCTTAATATGCCCTCTTCTCCTTCTGGCTCTACAAAACCAAGGCGGGTGCACCTAATCTAGACAAAATTCAAACTCACTACACACCTTATATTTTTGGATTTATATAGCAGATCATAGTAAAGGATTGCTAAATACTAACCAAGTATTCATTGAATCCACTCTACTATGCAGGGTAAAATGGCCTTGTGACCTCAAGACTATGAGAGATTGTAGGATTGGAAATATTAAATATAATTGGGTTTCCTGCAGGATGCAGACAACCATGCAACACTTTGCATCAGCACAGGGATACTAGCTTAAGATCAGTGCCTTATCCATTGGGCATCACACCTGAAGTAAACATGGAACACAAGGACAACTACTAGATTCATCTGAGAATCCAAGCCATAAACACAGTTAAACATCTCTTACACTACTTACAAGTATCCTTACTGATTGACCCTAATGAACCTATGCTTCACTCAGAGACTTTTAACCTGATTCTAAACCAAGGTGGAGAGATGAAACATATACACAAGCAACCAAATGCAATGAGCCAAAAAACTCAGAATTCATTAAGAGCAACTAAAGGAGAGATCCAAGAATGAGAAACTATATTAAGTATGTGGATTCAAATCCCCGCATTACAAGTTGACTCAGAAAACACCATAGACAATATGCAAAAGATATCTGAGGTTTTTCCCAAATGTTAATACAACCATTGGAACTGACAAAATTCAGAACCCTTAGACAGTCAAAATTTCAACTACTTATACCATTGGTTACCTTGAAATCCTAAACCAGTAGGATGCAACAAGCTACAGGTAACCAAGGTTAAGACTTCAACCACCCAACCAATCAAAATTTCAACAAAATTTCAAAAACTCCTGCAAAAAGCCTCAAAAAATTTGTCCATCACCACACAGAAAAACATCCCTGCAAACACTCATGGCACCCTAGACCACACTGCAACAGTAAGTGCCACCAAACCAGTCAAATCTGGCCATGAAAGCATTGAATTCTGGTACCTTTGGTCATTGAAAATCAAAATTTGAAAATAAACGGTCACCATGCATTTCATGGGCTTCATGTTCCTAAACTATTTGCCCCTAGTCGTGCAATTGTGCAGTCACCAACATAACTACCATAGAAAATGGGCTCCATTTTATGCTTGGTTGCATGATCACATGGCACCCAACTCACCCTTGTGATCATGCGACCGCAGACTCCTAGCCGTGGTCGACAGTCGATCACAAACCTTTGCAAAGTCCTTAGCCACCTCATAAATCCCTCGGTGAATGAAAATTGAACATGTCAACAGCACAGCACCGTGGACCCACCTTAGAACTCTGCAACTGCGATGTTCGGTGATTAGTCACATGATCGCATAGCCCAGAGATGGGCTAGGTGAACATGCGACAACCCGCAGACCATTACCTCTGCATAACCACCACCGCACTACCGAAACACTAGCCCCACTTTATTTGGAAAACTGGTGACCGAAGAACTTTTGCCAGATCACGCAATACTTTATGCCATCGCCAAATCATTACGTGAACCAGCGACAAGAAGAAAATTTGTCAGGCCGCCACATTTTATCCACTCCGCTAAAACTTCAGACCCCACCTAGGCCCACCTGATGCCACATGTCATCATGCCATTCACAATTCACACCTAGTCGCAACACTGGACCCATGCTCTACAAGCCTTACCTTTTGGGAAGATCAGACGGTGGTCGCATGATCACAAAGGGGAAGAATATTCATCACGATCATGCGGCAACCATAGATCTCCTTGCATTGTCAATTTGCCTAAGAAAAACTGGGCCCACCATTCCGCGATCACGCGACTATGGAAAACTTAACCTCCAGCCAAGTCACTAGATGTTATGGACCTAACCGCCAGGAATCAGTGACCAAGAGAAAATCGTGAGTCACCAAGTCATCGAAAGAAAACTAATTGCCAGGCAGCCGAACACTATAAAGAGCTGGGACCACGCGGAAAGGTGGCAAGTGGTCACATGATCACATGTCAGAAAAGTCTACCATGCATCCATGTGACAACCAATCAGAACACACATCTCTGCCTCCCCCTCTAACACTGCGCCCACTTGGAAGAAACACCAGAAACAAACAAGATCAATGATAGGCACATGATCACATGGGGAAAGAATATTCCATGCGATCACACACTGACCGTCGATCTCCTCCCTCTACCGCTTGAATAATCTAGCCCCACCAACCATCGTGCTTATGCACTAAAGACTGATGAACAAGGAGTGCCGGCAGAAAAGAAGAAATGCAAGGTTGAAAACACACAGGGTTATCGATAGACCGAAAACATCCAAGGTTTTCTCAATGGTGAATGATCGAAAACACATAGGATTTCTGACAGACTGAAAGGTAAGTGCACAAAATCTAGAAGGCATAGGTCAAAAATAATGAGGGTTTTCACACAGACCGAAAACATCATGGATTTTTTAAAAACACTGTGGGTTTTTGACATTATGGCAGATTTTGAAATTGTTTCATGCAGACTTTGAAACTTGAATAACTTTCTGGATTTTGCAAATTAGCACATTCAATTTAGACTGGAGCAAGGTGACATAATGAACTACCAGGGGCTAAGGGCATACACCATGAAACACTATGGATTTTCTTTGCAAATCAAAACTGTGGAGCAGGGTGGGATAACTTAACAAAACTTGCAAGGAATAGGCCATTTTCAAAAGATTTTGCTGTGACAGAAAAATGGCCTAACAGTGGCTCTAGTTGGGGATGCATGGCTCTTGCAGGCATGGTAAGAATTTAGAATCATTGGGAGAGCAGACCAACCATTGGACAAAAATAGGGAACTCAAAAAATGCAGGGGACAGGAAGGAAAAGCAACACACAACAAGGAAGGAAAAGATATTTATAGAATGTACATTTTTACAAAAACTTGCAGCAACAAACATGAGTTAATTCTTGCCTCTGTCAAAAATCTGATTTTCATTTCTTCCTTCATGAGGCACACCAGACATTTTGTTTTCATTTGTCTCCATAGGCTTGTCAACATTTTCAATCAGCAAATCAAGAAGAACAAAGTAACTGTCTTCATAGTGCATGTAAAAAATATTTGCACTCTCTTCTCCTTACTTACTATGAAGATACAATTCAGTATACCCATGAAAAGCACGATCAGATAAGAGCCTATTCTTCTCCACTGATTCATGTATGCCACCAATTGGAAACACAAAGAACTCATACTCTGCCTACTAAAAGGCCTCATCTAGACCCTGTCTTTGCATTTCCATAGGTGCAACCAGTTGGACCTCAAATGAAAACTCAGATTGATACCCACAGATAGAAAATGGGCATCCTGATTCAACTGAATCTGAGACCTCCACATGTTCTTCAAACAATGGATTGATAACTCCATGCAATGCACCTTGTTGAATATCATGACAAAAAATGGGCTGACAGTCAAATTCTTCATCATATAAAGCATTAGAAAACAATTTAAAATCAGTACCCATCTCAACCTCATGGAGACTTACAACACATGAAGAAAAATTAGAACCATATGAAGACTCGCTGATATTACATTCAAACACCACTTCCTTGTCTTCATACTCCTCACTGAAGGAGTGTTCACTTCCATCATTACTCCCTTCCTCCCATGCCTCATCTGATTCACATGAGGACACATCAGCATCACTGCCTTCATCATCCTCACCTAAATAGCCACTAAAATCATATTCAGACATTTTTGAATGAATGGAGGATCCTGCACACCTTGACCCTGATTCCTGCTCACTGCCACAATCTGAACACTCCTCTAACAAAGATTCATCAAAATAAGTACCCTCAACACTAGAAATGGATTGCTCTAGAATATAACACTCATTCTCCTTTTTCTGACAGTCTCTTTGCAACTTTTTCCATTCATCATTATCAGCAAACTCCTCTAAAAATAACCACTTAAACTCAGTCAAAGAAGAAATGCATCTTGGGGGCAGATTTAGATATCAATTAGATGCAACTCCCTTGAGGGATCTCCCAAAAAATATCATGCTAACATCCTCATCCAAAATCTGATATTCTATAATAAATCTATAGAATGCTAGGACATGTCTGACTGCTGAATCATACTGGCGATCAAAGGCAGGAATCAAACCCAAAAGCTCACCAGGGAAAGAATGAGGGGACTTTAGAAGAACATAACTCAGAGGTCTATCCAACCTGAGGAAACCAAGCAGCCTAGACTAACTTTTCCCCTAATTTTTCATTTGATTTGAAACAGGATGAGAGCCACTCATCTTATTTCAGTCTTCCCTTTATACTAGCACTAAATACTTGATAGGGAAATATTATAATCATAAATACCTAGAACTTTTGCAGCAGAAAACTTTTTTGACTGGAAAGCAGGGCAAATCTTGAGCTCACCATGGAACTCCATCAGCTTTTGCAATGTAGAGTTGCTCCCAACCAATATAAAACTCCAACTCACTGTTTATCAGAAGAAATAATGATCAAATAGAGACAAATCAGAGTCGCCACTCACAACTAGGTGAGAAAATATCAACAAATGCTAATTTTGTATTTGACTCTTTCCAATGGCCACCAGAGATTATCATTTCCTTAACAAGATTTGTTGTTTCTCCCCAGCAGAGTCACCATCTTGTTGGTGTTTGAAAATGCTTACGCCACTTAGGGCTGCCAATATGCCTTGAGACTGATGTTAGGAGTGGTTAGTTCCAAGTATGAGAGCTCTGCAAGGCAACTGGACCAACTATAGGGTCTTAATATGCCCTCTTCTACTTCTGGCTCTGCAAAACCAAGGTGGGTGCACCTAATCCAGACAAAATTCAAACTCACTACACACCTTATATTTTTGGATTTATATAGTAGATCATAGTAAAGGATTGCTAAATACTAACCAGGTATTCATTGAATTGACTCTACTATGCAGGGTAAAATGGCCTTGTGACCTCAAGAATATGAGGGATTGCAAGATTGGAAATATTAAATATAATTGGGTTTCCTACAGGATGCAGACAACCATGCAACACTTTGCATCAGCACAGGGATCCTAGCTTAAGATCAGTGCCTTATACATTGGGCATCACACCTGAAGTAAACATGGAACACAAGGACAACTACTAGATTCATCTAAGAATCCAAGCCATAAACACAGTTAAACATCTCTTACACTACTTACAAGTATCCTTACTGATTGACCCTAATGAACCTATGCTTCACTCAGAGACTTTTAACCTGATTCTAAACCAAGGCGGAGAGATGAAACATATACACAAGCAACCAAATGCAATGAGCTAGAAAACTCAGAATTCATTAAGACTAACTAAAGGAGAGATCCAAGAATGAGAAACTGTATTAAGTATGTGGATTCAAATCCCTGCATTACAAGTTGATTTAGAAAACACCATAGACAATATGCAAAAGATATCTGAGGTTTTTCCCAAATGTTAATACAACCACTGGAACTGACAAAATTTAGAATCCTTAGACAGTCAAAATTTCAACTACTTATACCACTGGTTACCTTGGAATCCTAAACCAGTAGGATGCAACAAGCTACGGGTAACCAAGGTTAAGACTTCAACCACCCAACCAATCAAAATTTCAACAAAATTTCAAAAACTCCTGCAAAAAGCCTCAAAAAATCTATCCATCACCACACAGAAAAACATCCCTGCAAACACTCATGGCACCCTAGACCACACTGCAACAGTAAGCACCACCAAACTAGTCAAATCTGGCCATGAAAGCATTAAATTCTGGTACCTTTGGTCACTGCAGATCAAAATTCTAAAATAAACGGTCACCATGCATTTCACGGGCTTCATGTTCCTAAACTGTTTTCCCCTAGTTGCGCAATTGCGCAGTCACCAACCTAACTGCCACAGAAAATGGGCTCCATTTTATGCTTGGTCGCATGATCGCATGGCACCCAACTCACCCTTGCGATCATGCGACCGTAGACTCCTAGCCATGGTTGACAGTCGGTCACAAACCTTTGCAAATTCCTCAGCCACCTCATAAATCCCTTAGCGAATGAAAATTGAACATGTCAGCAGCACGGCACCATGGACCCACCTTAGAACTCTGCAACTGTGACGTCCGGCGGTTAGTCGCATGATCACATAGCCCAAAGACGGGCTATGCGAACATGCGACAACCCACAGACTGTTACCTCCGCATAATCACCACCGCACTACCGAAACACTGGCCCCACTTTATCTGGTGAACTAGCGACCGAAGAACTTTCGCCAGATCGGGCAATACTTTATGCCATCACCAAATCATTACGCGAACCAGCGACAAGAAGGAAATTTGTCGGGTTGCCACATTTTATCCACTCTGCCAAAACTTCAGACCCCACCTGGGCCCGCCTGATGCCACATGTCATCACGCCATTCACGATTCATGCCCAGTCACAACACTGGACCCATGCTCTGCAAGCCTTACCTTTTGGGAAGATCAGACAGTGGTCGCATAATCGCAAAGGGGAAGAATATTCCTCACAATCATGCGGTAATCGTAGATCTCCCTGCATTGTCAATCTGCCTAAGAAAAATTGGGCCCACCATTCCACAATCACACAACTATGGAAAACTTAATTGCCAGCCAAGTCGCTAGATGTTAGGGACCTAACCACCAGGAATCAGTGACCAAGAGAAAATCGCGAGTCGCCAAGTCACCGAAAGAAAACTAACCACCAGGTAGCCGAACACTATAAAGAGCTAGGACCACATGGATAGGTGGCAAGCGGTCGCATGATCGTATGTCAAAAAATTTTAACATGCGGCCATGCAACAACCAATCAGAACACACATCTCTGCCTCCCCCTCTGACACTGGGCCCACTTGGAAGAAACACTGAAAACAAACAAGATCAACGGCAAGCGCATGATCGCATGGGGAAAGAATATTCCATGCGATCACACACCAACCGTCGATCTCCTCCCTCTACCGCTTGAAGAATCTGGCCCCACCAACCATCACGCTTATGCACTAAAGACTGATGAACAAGGAGTGCTAGTAGAAAAGAAGAAATGCAAGGTCAAAAACACATCGGGTTATCGACAGACCGAAAACATCCAAGGTTTTCTCAATGGTAAATGATTGAAAACACACAGGATTTCTGACAGACTGAAAGGTAAGTGCACAAAAGCCAAAAGGCACAAGTCAAAAACAATGAGGGTTTTCACACAGACTGAAAATATCATAGATTTTTGAAAAACATTATGGGTTTTCGACATTGTGGCAGATTTTGAAATTGTTTCCTGCAGACTTTGAAACTCGAATAACTTTCTAGATTTTGTGAATCAGCACATGCAATTTGGACTGGAGCAAGGTGACACAATGAACTACCAGGGGCTAAGGGCATACACCATGAAACACTATGCATTTTCTTTGCAAATCAAAACTATGGAGCAGGGTGGGATAACTTAACAAAACTTGCAAGGAATAGGCCATTTTCAAAGGATTTTGCTATGACAGAAAAATGGCCTAACAGAGTCTATGACATTATGTTAGTTATTTGATTGTATGACATGATTCTATTATGGTTTGAAGATAAAGAATGTACAACTTTATGTAGTTTTTAAATGAAGAACTTAGTATACACTGAGTTGGAACAATGTACACCGAGTAAGTGTAGTGTATACCAAGTACACTTTTAATCGAGTAAGTAGTCACCGAAACAACACAGTATTGACTGAGTGAAAGAAATAAATGGAACAAATGACTGCCAACTAAAGATGATGAGCTAGATAATTATTAAGGATTTTGAGGTTAAAGATAAAAAAAATTATGATAATCAAATGGTTGAAAAAATTCAAGGATGATCAAATGAAGGAGAGTGAAACATGTTATTGACATAGCTATCGAGGAAGGTTAAAGCAGAAAAATCAACGGTGAAGATTAAGAGGCAAAATCTATGGCTAGAAAAAAAATGATTTATGATGTCTATAAAAGGAGACAAGAGATTCATCATGAATTAAAGAATGCATGTGAGAATATTGCATTCATGCGAAGCTGGTCAAATAGGTTGAAGATAGAACTGAGCAATTCTGCAAACAATATCGAGCATTAGAGAAAAGAATTACCGAGCATAACAAAGTTGGAGGAAACAAAGAGATTGAATTGAGTATAATGACTAGAGGTATTTTGAACTTAGCATAGATTTAAAAATCTACAAATCAAGTTGTATTTGAATCAGATCATTACTGTAACATTCTAACCATAGCTATAGATAAATCTCTTAACCGAGTGGGACTTAATAGTCTTTATATTTTAATATGACATTCAATGAATGTTGATTATTTTCTTGTTGATCCCATAATGAATTTTTGGTCATGAAGAATTGCTAGTGATAAATCCTCTAACCAAGTCACATCTTACAGTGTGTTATTATAACCTTTAACAGGGTTGGCTCTTAACCGAGTTCACTTCAGAAGAGTGAAATTATTTTGGGTTATCAATCCCAGGTGGCTTTTCCCTTAATAGGGTTTCCACATTAAAAATCAAAGTTTTATATGTGTATGGATGTGGTGAATTGTTATTTTACTTCACACATTACTATAACTAGATTGATCGGTAAATACACTAGTTAATTTACTGCTATTTAGTAGATGAACTTAAAGGCACAATTAAAGTTTTACCGAGTTGATTATATTATTTGAAAGATTTTCTTTATACATCAGGGATTGTTTAGGACTGTAGGATAATTGGACTTAAATGATTCACCCCCCTGCCCCCCTCTCAGTTATCTAACAGGTGCATGAATCAAATTTCCATATTGTTGATTGTGTGTGTGAAAATTGTACCTAGCTATGGACACAACACTTCAGTAAAACATTAGAGGTTAGCAAAATTGAAATCTATAAATAAATGAAACTAAGCTATCCAGGTGATTTATTGCCTTCTAGTAGGTGTGAGTATAGTATTTTTAGATTAGACCGAGATAAGTGACAATGCATCAACTAAACAAGGGGATTTAATGCTAAAAAGATGAATGCAGATTAATCTATATTTTTGGATTTTCTGTGTAATTAGGATGAAAAACTATATGAATCTAAACTAGAATGGAATGAAATGATATGCAGATTTAATCTAAGAATGATATGAATTGATATGAAAAACTATGTGAAAGTTATGAAAACTATGAATTGATCTCACAAAGTCGCCTGTCGCAAAAGCTTGATTCTTCGTGTGCAATTTCACCAAAGTAATTGTGCAATTTCGAGAGATGTTTTTGTGAAGAGCTGAGCCTTGTTTTTATAGAAATTCAGGGCTTGAGGATGCATTGAGAAAAGCCATAAATCACTCTTGATAAACTCAGGTTGATTTTTGAGTTAACAAGAAATCAGAATGAATTAACTCACAAAATCATGCAAAATCATGCAAAAACAACTTTTTGACTCAAATCAGAAGTTTAGATCAGCTTTCAACTTAAAATAGATGTTGAGTTTCAAAAACATAACAACTTGAATTGATTTTCTGATTTAAATTTTAACTGCTCTTTGAATGTGCATAGATAATTATGAATTAATTAAAAAATAAAGTGATTTATCTTCAACTTAACCGATTTTTGAATTAAAATAATTAATTTGTGGGTTAATCAATTATTTAATCAAACTGATATTCAAAAACTATATCATTAAATATTGACAATTGACATTAATTAATTAAATAAGAATTAAACCAATTAGTCATAAGATTTTTTATTTATTGTCAAAATTAAATAATACAATTTAGGAATAATTGTAATTAAATCTAATTAAATAATTAAGTAGCAGAATTAAACTTAATTAATTAAATATTCAGAATATTCAATTAATCAAATTTTAGGATAAATAATGACATTTATCACCAAATAATACTTAATTAAAAGTAGTTAGGATAAATAGGATTTATCACCAAATAATTATTAAATCAAAGATAATTAGGATAAATAAAGAATATTTCAAGGAATATTCCTCAATGCAAAATTAAAATAATCAATTAGGGTTTCGATGAACTGAGGTGCAGATGTGCCTTAGGTTAGGACTTTGATGTTGATTTCATTTGATTTGAGGATGTAAGAGGTTAATGAACCTATAGCCCATTTTTGGGGTATTACATTTTGCTTCTCTTTGAATTACTATGCAAAGTGCAATGGTTCAAAGATTAGTCTATTTTTTATGTATGAAACTGATTTGAAGATGAACCGATTTCGAGATAGAAATCAATTGAAAGATTGGAAAAGCTAATTCAGGTCCTAGTTGACTAAGAATCGTGATGATGTCAACTATAGCAACAATGAACCGGTGATTACAAAAAAGTATCAAAATGCCTGATTCTGAACTTTAT
The DNA here is from genome assembly GCA_027943335.1 of Chamaecyparis obtusa. NCBI lineage: Eukaryota > Viridiplantae > Streptophyta > Pinopsida > Cupressales > Cupressaceae > Chamaecyparis > Chamaecyparis obtusa. Next base: position 258,412 of record BSBK01000569.1, read on the forward strand.
GATTACGAAGAAGTGAGTGACCTGATTCCAGACCTGATTGTCCAAAGGAATCGAAATGGTATCACATCTGAACCCGTCAGTTATGAAGAACCAAGGAAATAACACTAATGAACTGATGGTTATGAAAAGCTAATATAGTTTACAAGATTGATTAGGATACCAAATTGATATGGATCTTGATGAATCTGATATGCCCCAAGCGATGTGTCCCAAGCGATGAGGACTTTTAGATGAATCAACAACTAGACATGGTTGGTGTCTTGATTACTGAAAAAATATTTTATTTACAAACTTGATTGATGTGCAATACCATGCCCCCTTCGGGATGAAAATTAAAATCTGACAAGAAAAGTCAGTGGTAAATGGTGTAGAAGCATGTTAATTGATTTGAGAAATGGTTATACACGTCCAAGAATGCATTCTGCATCATTTGAAGGTCATGGAGACCAAGTTTGACTAGGTTTGACCATGAGTTGACCATGGTTGACCAAGTTAATATTTTGATAGTTTGATGTAAGATAATCAGTTAAGTTGAATTCTAGATTTCTATGATGATCGAAGGTTGATTATGCAAGCAGTTGGCCGTCCTGCATCCAAAAATTTGAAATCCCTATTTTGACAATATAAATGATCTCAGATTTCAATTTTGATCCCAAAAATGGGTTCAGAACGTCGAAATTAGCCAGGGGTTCTTGCTTGGTGATCTGTTAAGAAGACCTTCGTGCGATACTTGGTCCTTATGATATGTTTTGCATAGTTTTGGAGAATCATTAAGCATCAAGCTGATTTGGGAAATTGTGAGATAAATGAAATCATGCAATGTGCAAAATGAAATGCAAACCTAAGACCTAGGACCTAGTCACTAATCATGCGTCGGTCATTTTCATCATTGAATTTTTATTAGGTAACCGGATAAATCAATACAACATTCACTAGTTAGCAAACTATGAATATATGAATATTGATTTTTGCACCAAAGTCAATACAACGCCCACTGGCTAGACAACCATGGACATATGAATATTGATTTTTCTTTTGGAATGTTGGATTAGATATAAGCACCAAGGCACAAATGTCAGGATGACCTGAATATCATATCCATTTTGATATAGCAATTTGTATAAGCATCAAAACATAGACATCGTGATGACCTAGATACGCCTTGCGATAGAAACACATCAAGCAATCAAGAGATCATTCTGAATCCAGTGTGAATTACCCATAGTGACCTTTTATCATTCACCTCCTTAGGCAAGATCGCATTTCACAGTAGGAGTAAGAATTCACTCAAAAAGATAATAGTTAGATCAAACTTCCTTGAATTATCTGGGTATCAATGGTCGAGGTACTCATGGCCATCCAATATGAGATGGAGGCTCTTACAGAAGGACACTATTTCAATCTAGATTTTCCAAAGTTGTTAGATTTTCACTCAAAGCAGAAAACAAAGAAAAGATTATGCCCCCAGTCATCACTCTCTAAATCTTGTAAAGGACATCATCGAAGAGCTCCAAAGGACACAATATGCAAAAATCTCAATGCGAATTAGTAAGCATACAAGGAGATAAAAGCAATGAAGCAAATATTGTTTTCAGTTTTGTGTTGATGTTTGATTGTGTTGTTGTAGATGCAAAATCCTTTCTGGAGAGGAGATAGGTAGACTGACTTGGATGTAGCTTCAAAGGACCTTGACTAGATATGACATGTCTGAGGTATACTGGAGACCATAGGATATGACATTAATTGCCCCCAAATTTGAAACATTGATAGGATACAGATGCTTTTGCAGATTGGTGTACATACCGACTTTATTGAAACAAGGATATATATAGACTAAAGTAGACTAAAAGCTGGGAAAGACCAAGATTGTGCTGATAGATGGAGCATTTTGAACAAGTGGCACCCGTTTGCCAAGTTTTCACCATCTTGGCAGAGATTCTATTTTTTCTACCAAGGCGCCTGTTTACCAGGTTTTCACCAAGGCACTTTTTCTCATTTTTTTAATTTTTTTTGTGAATCATCAAGGCACCTATTGCTAGGTTTTTCACCAGGATGATCATTTTTCAAGACTTTTTCTTATTTTTATAATTTTTTCAGGACATTTTGAAAAGACTAAATGCCTTAGGCGTAAAATTTCTTTAGATGCACAATGTTGATTGGTTCTCAGAGATTTTCTCCTTCAGTCATTGAGAGTTGATAGGCTCTAGAGCCAAAAGTAGTAGTAATAACAAAGGGACCTAACTAGTTGGGTTCAAACTTCCCCTTGTGCTCTCTATGTGATTGATTTTTAGGATTCTCTCTCAAGACTAGATCGCCAACCTAAAATTCTTTGTGTATGACTTTCTTGTTGTAGCCTCTAGACATTCTTTTTTTATATACTCTAAGATGATCATATGTTACTTGTATGCGCTCATCTAGTAGTTTAAGTTCTTGCAACCTAGACACTCTGTAGTCATCATTAGTTACTAGTCCATGTATTCTGATTCTTAGTGATGGGATTTCAACCTCAATAGGTAGTACCGCTCCAGACCCATAAACTAAAATAAATGGTGTAGCCCAGTGGGTGTTCTGATACTTGTTCTGTAGGCCCAGAGAGCTGGATTGATCATGAGATGCCAATCTCTTCCTATTTTATTAACCAATCGATGCAAGATTTTCAACAGATTCTTGTTTGAAGCCTCTACTTGTCCATTCCCTTGAGGATAGTAGATTCTCTATTCTTGACTTGGCCACTATTATCCGTGACTATCGAATGCGGAATACCATATTTGCAAATGATTTAGTTTAGAATGAACATAGAGATTTTCTTGCCAGTTGCTTGAGTCAAAGGAACTGCTTCTACCCATTTTGTGAAATAGTCTGTAGTTGTAATAATATGGGTATGCCCATTAGAAGAATGAGGATGTATGGCCCCTATAAGATCAAATGCCCATTGTTGAAAAGGCCATTATATAGTAAAGGGAATTAGATCTCTCCTTGGTGCATGAATTAAGTTTCCATGTACTTGACACTTTTGATAGTTCTTAGCAAACTTGATTGCATCTTTTTCCATTTCAGGCCAATAGTACTCCACCCAAATAATTTTTTGAGCTAGTGTTAAACCGTTGGAATGTGATCCACATATACCCTCATGGACTTCCTCTAATACATGTTGAGACTCTTCCCATTCTAAACATCTAAGGAGTGACCAGGATGCATTGTGGATAAGGTATCATTTCTCATGGCGGTTGAAGGTATCGGGAATGATTTGGTCTTTAAGGTAGGAGTATAGGCTTTTGTATCTGGAGTGATCATGATTGAAAACACTACAGATCATGTGGGTTTTAGGGGAATCATATGCAAGATAAGATAGTGCTTCCACCAGGAACTCGTAGCGTAGCTCATGTTCGAGCTACTGTAATAAAGTAGATAGCATTGTCATAGCATCAGCAGCTTTGTTTTCCAATCTAGGAATTTGTTCAAATGTGATGGGTATGAAATATTTCTTTAAGTCATCTACCATGCATTTGTATGCAACAATTTTCTCATCTTTTGTCTGGTACACATCATTGACTTGGTGTATTACAAGCTGTGAGTCTCCATGAATGTGTAGCTCTATCACTCGCCACTCAATTGCTATCTTCATGCCATTAAGAAGGGTTTCATATTCAAAAATATTGTTTGTGCAAGGAAACTTTAGTCTGAATGCTTTAGGTATTGAGTATCCTTGAGGTGTGATGAACAATATACCTGCTCCAGATCCATTCTATGTATAGGATCCATCAAAGAATAACTTCCATGCTCTAGAAGAAAGATTTGTGATAGAGGAATCTAGGAATTCCATTTGCATCGGTGTATCATCAAACAATGGTGCATCATCCAATTGATCAAAAATGACTTGGCCTTTGATAAATTTTCTTTCAACATATTCAATGTCAAATTTACTTAATAGCATCACCCATTTAGCTAATCTACCTATGAGTGCAGCTTTGCTTAGTAGGTACTTTAGTGGATAAATCTTAGCTACCAAATGTGTGGTATGAGCCAACATGTAATGTCTCAATTTATATGATGCAAAGATCATAGCTAGACAAGCTTTCTCAATCATTGAATAGTTCTTCTCATATGCTATCAATATTCTACTGATATAATATATAGCTCTTTCCTTCTTGTTCTCATCATGTTGTGCTAGCAGTGCCCCCAGTGATGTATCTTTGATGGAGACATATAGAATCAATGACTTCCCTTGAATAGGAGGCATCAAAATAGGAGGATTTGATAGATATTTCTTGATATGATTAAATTTCTTTTTACATTCCTCATTCCATGCAAAAGTCACACCTTTATGTAATGTTTTTGTGAAAGGTTGTGATATGTCTGCTAGCTGAGATATGAAGTGTCTAATAGATTGTACCCTCCCTTGTAATGTTCTCATTTGTCTAATGTTTTTGGGAGGTTTCATCTCTATGATAGCTTTGACCTTAGCTAGATCAACTTCAATACCTTTCTTTGAGAAAATGTAACCTAAGAGTTTTCCCGAAGTGACACCATAAGCACACTTTTTAGGGTTCAATTTGAGACTAAACTTCTCCATTCTATCTAGTATTTTTCTCAAGTCACTCAAATGTTCAGATCTTATCATTGATTTAGCCAAGGTGTCATCAATATAATCCTCCATAGTTCGATGCATCATCTCATGAAAAATAGACATCATAGCTCTCTGATATGTAGCACCTATGTTTTTGAGACCAAATAACATGACATTCCAATAGAAGGTACCCCACGCACATGTGAAAGAAGTTTTCTCTTGATTCTCTGGAGCAATTTTTATTTGGTTGTATCCAAAAAAACCATCCATTAAAGAATACATCTCAAAACCCGCAGTCATGTCCACTATCATATCGATATTTGGTAATGGAAAATCATCCTTAGGGCATGCTTTGTTTACATCTCAAAAATATGTGCATACTCTTATAGATTTTTCTAGTTTTGATACTAGGACTATGTTAGAGATCCATTTTTCATAATCAATAACTCGAATGAATCTGGCTTTTAGTAGTTTCTCTAATTTAGCTTTGACCAAGAGTGCAACATGTAGATGCATCTTCGTCAATTTTTGCTTAACAGGTTTAACTCCTGGAGCTATAGATAAATGGTGCATTATAAGATCAGGATCTAATCCAAGCATATCTAAATATTTCCATGCAAAATTGATCTTCTTCTATGTTAGGAATGTAGTAAATGTTTTCTTTTCTTCTTTTGATAAAGATTGTGCTACATGGATCAACTGTGGTTCTTCTGATGTTCCCAAGTTGATAGATTGAGTGGGCTCAATCAGTACTGGAGATCTGTCCTATAAATGACTTGGAAGGACATCAAATATCTCATCCTTAGGTGCCTCAGAGAGGTTTTCACCTTATGATATGTCTTTTATTTTTACTTTTGTAGGTTCTGAGACTGCCACGAAGTGGTTTTCACCCTCAGAACTCTTTTTATTTTTCTTTTTATTCTTATTCTTTTGACTAAGATACTTGATGTCTGACTCTATCATGCTAACGCTTGGTTCACTAATGGAAGTCATCATAGGCTCAACTGCAATGAGGTAGCAAGAAAGGGTATAGTCACTTGGAAAGGTATAGATACTATGGCTCGGGTTCGTGGAGGTTTGGTCAAGAAGTTTGAGATGTTGGATAGTCAAAGTGGGGAAGGATTGGGAAATGACATTTATGGATATGGATCTGTCATCATTGGTTCCAACCCAACTCCCGAGTTCGAAGGTGATATTACAACCCAAAATGTTCAATTTGTGAATAGGCTCAATGTCATTGTGGGATTCCACTTCAGCCATAGGTGGATCAGACTCACTAAGTTCATCATTTCACTTTAGACTCACGTCAGGTGTAGGGGTATACTAATGAATAACATCAATATGTTTTTCTGTGATAAGCTCATCTTCCTCTGGAATGACCCCCCATTCATAATCATTTGATTCCTCATCTATACCTCTAGGAAATCTAAGAACATGTGTAAATTCGAGATGGATACCCCAAGAAGGGTTACCTTCATATTCTAATTTCAATTCATACTCATGGGAATCTATTTCAAAGTTAGCTACCACCTTCTTCCTTGTCTGTGTAGTTTTCTTCAAGACCAGCTGGTTCTTGTGGTGCAACTATCTTTCATTCCATAGTAGGTTCTTGTGTTTCTACTACATTGATCCTTTTTATTGGGTCATCCTCATCTTTGAGAAGATCTAGGATTTCTTTAGACAAATGCTCATAAGAAATGAGCTCATCAGTGGTGTCTGAATCATCACTGTCAGATTGTTGTGTTTCTTCCTTTAATTGATTTGCTTATGATGGTTCAACCTATTCTAAGACATGTGGAGGGTTGTTGCTAAGATAAAAAGGCTTCTTCTGATATCCTAGACATGTTGTATTCTTGTTTGTTGGGCCTCGGTGGTCAAGAGGTGATATAAGACCTTTTCCTTGTAGTCCTAGAGGTCCTTTTCTAGTGTATCCCATTTTTGAAATCAGTTTGTCTCCTGGTCCTTATGACTTCTGAGGAATTTTTCTTGAAGTGGAATCACATTTCTGGACTGATTGGGATTGAGACTCATCCTTGTATAACCATGCAAGCATGGCTTCTTCTTCCTCAAACTCTTATTTAGATATTTGCTATGTGACAAAGCTTCCATTGAATATGACGTGGGACTCTTTAGCATTGAGTTTCACTTTATCTGAAGGTTTTCCATAAGATTTTGGGGACAACGGGAGAGAGGTGAGGGATAAAATTGGTTCCATTGTGTATTCTCCCATACCCTTGTCTTTGATTTTAATCTCTTTTGCAATGTCTTCCATCTTGGATGTAGATGCAATATCTGTTTGCTTAATGGAAGATTCTCTGTTATTAGGGACAAGTTTGTCAGCACTCTCTTTCAATGCATTGCAAGTTGTAGATATGTCCACTGGAATAGTTACTTATACCCCTTCATAAGGAAATTTCACACATTGATGGTATGTAGAAGGAATATCTCGCATTTCATGTATCCATGGTCTCCCTAGGAGAATGTTGTAAGCCAAAGGTAGATCAAGAACTTGAAATGTGATATCTCTGATAACCGGACCTGTTCTGATAGGTAAGACAATTATTCCTTTGGAAGATCTTTCTTGTTCATCATATGCTTTGATAGCTATCTTCTTTTTAGGATAAATGGTAGTTTCTAATAATCCCAGTTGTGTGATCAAGATGTAAGAACAAATGTTGAGACCAGCACCTCCATCTATCAAAACGCGTTTGACATGATGGTTTTGGATTAAGACTTCAATGTGCAAGGGTTGGTTATGTGGATGACTGAAGGAGTTATTATCTTCCTCTGAAAAGGAGATATACTGGGGAGACTTCAGATGACCAACCATAGTCTGGAATCTGTGTAGATCAAGATTATTAGGAACATTGGAACTGAGCAGAGCTTTATCCAAAATAGATCGATGAGCAGGAGATATCTGAAGCAACTCAAATATTGATATTTTTGCACTGGTATGCTAGATTTGTTGGACAATATTGTATGATGTTGGTCTCATGTCTTTATAATTTGATGATTTAGAGGCAGCCCTTTGTTTAGAAGCAGATGAAAGATTGAAAGGTACCTTAGGGACATTTGATGAATTTGAGACTTGTCCTTTTAGATGTGTCTGAGCTTGTGATTGAGTAACTGCATTTGCTAATTGATTATCTCTATATTTTCACATAATGGTGATGACATTGCAATGTTCAGATAAGCAAGGTTCCACCATGTTTATGACAGCATTGTTTCCAAAGTAAGCATAATTGACTTTAGCACCCATATTAGGCTGAGATGATGAATCTCCTTGACCTTGTTTTGGAAATGGTTCCGTGAATGTTGTATGATCATTATTGCTTTTATGATTGTCAATTACAATTTCTCCATTATCAATTTTGTCTTGTACGAGATGCTTCAAGCGTATGCATTTATTGGTTTATGACCCTTATTTCGATGGAAGTCACAGAAATCGGTCTCTTTCCACCATTTGGGTTTAGGTTCAGGATCAAATTGTTAGATCTCAGGCGATGTTATGATTTTATTGGCCAATAGAGTCTTCATGGAGGACTCTAAGGATTCTCCAAGAGGAGTAAACTTGCATTTAGGATTTGTAGCCCAAGGTTTGTAGTCAGATGACTTCTTGTTTGATTCTGTCACTTTTTCCTCTGAGGCTTTGATGGCTTGGGTACCAACAATGAGATTGAAAGTGGGTGCCTTAGATGGGTTACAGACATTGTCAACAATGTCATCCGTGATGATGCCTTTATTCTTGTTCCAATTTTTGTTCTTGTCATTGGAACTAGATCCAAATTCATACTTCTCTTTTTGGAGTGATATGCCACCCTTTTTCACAAGGACTTTCTCAATTTTGATTGCATTATCCACCATCTTATCGAAGGATGTATGATCTTACATTTGTAAATGGTAGTTGATTTTTGGAACAAGATTGTTGATGAAAATCTCTAGCTTCTCTATTTCTAGAATGGGTCTAGCATATAGAGAAAACTTCTTTCTCCATCGTTTGAGGAAAGTTGGGAATGGTTCTCCTAGGTATTGTTTCAGATTACAAATGTCGATCATGGTGACCAAATGTTTGATGTTGTAGGAGTATTGTTGATAGAATAACATGATTAACTCCTCAAATTTTTTGATTGTTGGAGGCATTTTTGAGAACCAATGAATGGCTGCTCCTCCCATAGATCGAGGGAAAAGATGCATTAGGTAGGTTGGTTCATGCGTGAACTCCATGGATTGAGTACATAATTCTTTGACATGATCTTGGCAATCAGAGTTTCCATCGTATTTGTCATATTTGGGCATTTCCACTCTCTTTGGGAATGGTGGCATGTATAAGTCTTTATCAAATGGAAAAGGACATAGAGCCTCCATGGAGAACTCTTTAGGTTCCTTCTCTTTTTTGAGCTTGTTGAGCTTGACTTGCATGGCATGCATCTATTTCAACATAGTCATGATAGGAGTTTCTTCCTCTTGAGTAACAATATCTTCAACATTAAAGTTAGGAGGAAGTTTAGCTCCTTGTTGAGCCAACTCTAGGAAATATGCCTCTTTGTCTTCTCTCAAGAAATGCTTCATCATTCTTTTGAAGGCATCATCATTTTTATATTGATAAATTTCAGAAGGTCTAGGTTCTTGATCCACACCATGTTGGGATTGATGTCCTTGGGACCCTTGGTTTCCTCCTCCTTGAGACATAGTGTTGTTAAGAGAACTACCAGTGATTGATTGATGAGGAGTTGTTTGATGACCTACGTGGATTGATGCAAGAGGATTTGCTTGATGACCTATGTGGATTGATGCAGGAGGAGTGACGTAGCCACCTATCAATTAAATATTTCCAAGAGCATCTTATACAAATTTAGCTGTGTCAAAAGGTTGATGAAATGTCTCAACAATCACAAAAGATGTGGCTGAAGTGAATTTAGGATTTTCTCCTTGTTTTCACTGTGATGAAGCTCTAGTTTCCACCATTAACTTTGGGTGAGCCAAAAGAGCAAGATGAAAACAACTGAAGAATGACTTGATTCAAGAAGATTGAATGATGCAACCTTGTCAAGATTGGATTGATTGAAGATTAGATTGAACATAAATGAAGGATATTGTGCCCTAGTAGTATGTATAGACACCCAAAAGATGACGAGCACGAGCTCACAACACTTAGCCATTTTGTTGAAGATTGAATTGAAGATGACTTTGACAAGGTTTTGACACAAGATGAAACTAAGAACAAATCAATAAATCAGAGGGCTAGATTAGACTCAAGAGACCACTTTGGGTTAATAGATTGGATTTTTCTATTTGTTCTGCTTTGTTCCTGACACAATGAATTTTCTGACAGAATCTAGAAGTAGGCTGTAAAAACTGGATTTCTAACAAATTTGGCAAGTTTCTAGCAATTTTTCAAAATTCTCATACGACTTTCTCTAGGCTCGTACGAGTCTGGATAGGCTCTGATATGACAATTGACAAAACTCATACGACAGTTGACACCAGGGTTTGATTTTCTTGACTTTTCCTAACAAAACTCATATAACAATATGCAAGCTCCTGTACCACAATCAGGGGGTTCTAATACAAATTTTGGTGGAAACTCGTATGAGTTTTTGAGACTCTGAGATGACTTTTGACTCCAGAAAGGAATTGTGTGTCAGACTTTGCAATTTTTCAGTTTGTAGAATCAGTTTGTTTGTAAGCTTTTCCCTATCCAGGTTTGCAGATTCATGTAACAGTTTGTTTCCAAAGGACCAAGTAGATAGAAAACACATAGAACAACAAGCAAAGGGAAGCAATCAATCGTCTAAAAATAATGAGCAAGGGTGAAAGAAACCTTGTGCATGAACAAGCAATAGTGACTTATTATGCTAATCCCTAGGAATGTTATTTGTGTATGTTTTCAAAAGTTTTTCCAATACGTAGATAGTCCTAGAAAATGAAAAATTAGCCTCGCTAAGGTATTTAGTAATGGTCTGACTCTACAACTTTTGTGATCTCAAGAGAGTGAACTCCAATCCAAGTGCACTGAGGTTTTGACATAGTCTGAGAATTTAATCAATCAGGAGCTACTAGGGAGATTTGATAGCCCAACAAGAGACCACACTCGTGAAGATTTCCTCCACAAAGATATTTATATAGTGGCTGTTGCTAACATGGTGAAAATAGATATTACCGCTTGAGGTTTTGTCCATGTGGTTGACCCAATAAAGGGAATGTCCACTATGGTTAACCCTCTCTAAAGGTGACTCACAAAAGATACCACATGGGGACTTGGTCCAAATCCAAGGATTTGAGTTTCTAATACTACCCAAAAAGGGAGTAGAGCATAATCCTCTAGCCTTATCACTTTTACCCAATCATAGAAAATAAATTAATCTGACACGCTAAGACTAAAAATATCTCACAAAGATTTGTGATGTCAACAACTATGTCTATTGATCTCTTCGAAGAGAGAACGTATCGATCAAAAGCTGAGGACCAAACCTAGTAAAACTGTGAAATAATCTCAGTAACCTCCCTACCTACAAGGGGATCCTTCATCAAGAATAACTTTGCATGCATGAACAAGTGAATGAAGCCCACTCTCTCAAGATCATCCACAAATAGTGTTCATAGGGCCTATTTACTATGTGTAACAAATATACAAAAAGTAAATCTATGTTCATTTTATAGCCCAAAATGAAGTCTATGATATGAAAGCTAGAAAAGTCACACAAGCTTGACACATGAGAGTTTGTTTTATATCCCAAAATGAAGTGTTATCAGATGCAACAGAATACCTGAGTTCCTCGCAACGCGCTTAGCATATTTTACTTGTTTTGTAATTTTGTCTCACTTTCCCAATCAGCAAATCAGCAAATACCAATCAAAAATAGAATATCTCATTTGTTAGGGTTAGTTGTTAGTCCAAATCCAAAAATCAAATCTAGAAAACTACCTAAAAATTTGAAATGACAATTGAATTTTGATGTCAAAACTCGTACGACAATATGTTACCTCCTGTATGACAATCTGGGAACTCATACAACAGTGGGTATATGCCCACATGACAAAGTAGCTCCCAAATGATAATCTATAAGAATGAATACGAGCCTCAAAAATATCAACTGTCGTACGATAATCAGTAAGTTTTGGTACAACTTTCTGACAAAACTCGTACAAAAATTGTACTGACAGATATTAAAAATCATAGTTTTGGCCAAAAAATTGATAGAAAATGTTAGAATAGAAATGGAAACCTATTTCAAGGGCCCATAGTGGGCGCCAAAAATGTGTGTGAAAATTGTACCTAGCTGTGGACACAACACTTCAGTAAAATATTAGAGGTTAGCAAAATCAAAATCTATAAATAAATGAAACTAAGCTAACCAGGTGATTTACTACCTTCTAGTAGGTGCAAGTATGGTATTCTCAGATTAGACTGAGATCAGTGACAATGCAACACCTAAATGAAGGATTTAATTCTAAAAAGATGAATGTAGGATGAATGCAGATTAATCTATATTTTTTAATTTTCTATACAATTAGGATGAAAAACTGTATGAATCTAAATTAGAATGGAATAAAATGATATGCAGATTTAATCTAAGAATGATATGAATTGATATGGAAAACTATGTGAAAGCTATGAAAACTATGAATTGATCTCACAAAGTCGCCTGTCGAAAAAGCTTGATTCTTCTTGTGCAATTTCGCTAGAGTAATTGTGCAATTTTGAGAGATGTTTTTGTGAAGAGTTGAACCTTGTTTTTATAAAAAATCTAGGGCTTGAGGATGCATTGAGAAAAGCCATAAATCACTCTTGATAAACTCAGGTTGATTTTTGAGTTAACAAGAAATCAAAATTAATTAACTCACAAAATCATGCAAAATCATGCAAAAATAGCTTTTTGACTCAAATCAGAAGTTTAGATCAGCTTTCAACTCAAAATAGATGTTGAGTTTCAAAAAGATAACAACTTGAATTGATTTTCTTATTTAAAGTTTAACTGCTCTTTGAATGTGCATAGATAATTATGAATTAATTTAAAAATAAAGTGATTTATCTTCAACTTAACTAATTTTTGAATTAAAATAACTGATTTGTGGGTTAATCAATTATTTAATCAAACTGATATTCAAAAACTATATCATTAAATATTGACAATTGACATTAATTAATTAAATAAGAATTAAATCAATCAGTCATAAGATTTTTTATTTATTGTCAAAATTAAATAATATAATTTAGGAATAATTGTAATTAAATCTAATTAAATAATTAAGTGGCAGAATTAAACTTAATTAATTAAATATTCAAAATATTCAATTAATCAAATTTTAGGATAAATAATGACATTTATCACCAAATAATATTTAATTAAAAGTAATTAGGATAAATAGGGTTTATCACCAAATAATTATTAAATCAAAGATAATTAGGATAAATAAGGAATATTTCAAGGAATATTCCCCGATGCAGAATTAAGATAATCAATTAGGGTTTCGATGAACTAATGTGTCTTAGGTTAGGCCTTTGATGTCAATTTCGTTTGATTTGAGGATGTAAGAGGTTAATGAACCTATAGCCCATTTTGGGGGTATTACATTTCTAGATCCATTCTGTGTATAGGAGTCATCAAAGAATAACTTCCGTGCTCTAGAAGAAAGATTCACGATAGAGGAATCTGGGAATTCCATTTGCATTGGTGTATCATCAAATAATTTTGCATCATCCAATTGATCAGCAATGACTTGGCCTTTGATAGCTTTTCTTTCAACATATTCAATGTCAAATTCACTTAATAGCATCACCCATTTAGCTAATCTACCTATGAGTGTAGCTTTGCTTAGTAGGTACTTTACTGGATCAATCTTAGCTACCAAATGTGTGGTATGAGCCAACATGTAATGTCTCAATTTCTGTGATGCAAAGATCATAGCTAGACAAGCTTTCTCAATCATTGAATAGTTCTTCTCATATGCTACCAATGTTCTACTGATATAGTATATAGCTCTTTCCTTCTTGTTCTCATCATGTTGTGCTAGTAGTGCCCCCAGTGATGTATATGTGGTAGAGACATATAGAATTAGCAGCTTCCCTTGAATAGGAGGCATCAAAATAGGAGGATTTGATAGATATTTCTTGATATGATTAAAGTTCTTTTCACATTCCTCATTCCATGCAAAATTCACACCTTTATGTAATGTTTTTGTGAAAGGTTGTGATACGTTTGCTAGCTGAGATATGAAGTGTCTAATAGATTGTACCCTCCCTTGTAATGTTCTCATTTGACTGATGTTTTTGGGAGGTTGCATCTCCATGATAGCTTTGACCTTAACTAGATCAACTTCAATACCTTTCTTTGAGACAATGTAACCTAAGAGCTTTCTGGAAGTGACACCTAAAGCACACTTTTTAGGGTTCAATCTGAGACTAAACTTCATTCTATCTAGTATTTTGCTCAAGTCACTCAAATGTTTAGAAATGTGTGTGTGAAAATTGTACCTAGCTGTGGACACAACACTTCAATAAAACATTAGAGGTTAGCAAAATCAAAATCTGGAGATAAATGAAACTAAGCTAACCAGGTGATTTACTGCCTTCTAGTAGGTGTGAGTATGGTATTCTTAGATTAGACCGAGATCAATGATGATGCAACACCTAAACAAAGGATTTGAATGCAAAAAATGAATGTAGAATGAATGCAGATTAATCTATTTTTTTGTATTTTGAATGCAATAAGATGGAAAATTGTATGAATCTAAGCTAGAATGAATCGAAATGATATGTAGATTTAATCTAAGAATGATATGAATTGATATGAAAAACTATGCAAAGCTATGAAAAACTATGAATTCTCAGTTATCTAACAAGTGCATGGATCAAATTTCTATATTGTTGACAAGGAACACATCTCTTCACATAATGGTACCCATCCTGCTCCATGGTCAACCAATACTATCTAGTACGTAACAACTTCTTAGCCAAGGTGAGCCCACTAGAGTGTTCCCCACAAATTCCTTGGTGCACCTCTTCTAAGGTTGTTTTTTCTTCCTTTGAGTTTAGACATCTAAGGAGGTTTCCATCAAAATATTTATAGAAAAGGGTTTCACAAAGGATAGTATAGCAAGAGGTTCATAGGATGAAGGTTTTGCATTGGTTAGGTGTAAGGGTAAGTGGAATGATCCCATCAGGGAGGTAGAAATAAATCTCTTGGTACTAGGGAGAATTAAGACCAACAATTTCATACACCATTTTGGAATCCAATTGTTCATAATCAAGGACCATAAGATTCTTGACAACAAACTCATGTTGTTGACTTTGTTCTCGCATAAATATCAAAGACCCAATGGTGGTCATTGTGTCAGCTTCTTTATTGTTAGCTCGCATGATCTGTTGGAATACAATCTCTATGAAATTAAATTGTAAATATCCGACCATTCTATGGTAGGGGAGAAACTTTTCATCCTTTATTTGATAATCATCATTAACTTGTTTGATAACTAACTTAGAGTCACCAAAGACAATCAATTCAGTAATTTTCCAACAGACAGCTTGACAAAGTCCTAATACCAAGGAATCATATTCTACCATATTGTTTGTGCATGAAAATTTCATCTTATAATATTTAGGGATAAAATCTCTCTATTGTTTCACAAACAAAATTCTTTCCCATGATCCTTTCTATCTGTATGATCCATCAAAATAGAGCTTCCATTGTATACTCGAGGTAACAGTCATGATAGACTCTTTTGGAAAATCTATAACAATACAATGATCTCTTGGAATAGGAGTCTCTGCTAACTGATCTATGATTTCTTGTCCCTTGGTAGCTTTATGATCTATATACACAATGTAAAATTCACCTAGAATCATGAACCACTTAGCAATACAACTAGTAAGAGTAGCTTTAGATAATATGTACATCATGAGTGGATCTACCTTTGTAATGAGTTGGGTTTTGTGATTGAGCATGTAATGATGTAACTTTTGTGTATAAAAGACAATAACCAATAATTCTTTCTCAATAGCTGTGTAATTCAACTCATGCCCAACTAATCTTATGTTGAGGTAATAGATGGCTCACTCTATTTCATTGTCATTTAGTTGTTTGAGGATCCTGCCTAGTGTAACTATGGTAGCTGATATGTATAGGATTAAAGTTAAGTTTGGAACAAGCAGAACCAACAATGGTGGATTAGCTAGGTATTGCTTCAATTTCTCAAAATCCTTCTAGAATAAATAATCCCATAGGAACTTGATATCCTTGCGTAGAAGATATGAAAAAGGATGGACCTTATCTTCTAGTTGAACATGAATCTGTAAATTAACTGGAGTCTACCTTGTAAGCTAAAAATTTGTTTCAATGCCTTAGGAGGTAGCATATCCAAGATGGATTTAACCTTTTTAGGATCTACCTCAATGCCTTGGCAAGACATGATGTATCTTATCATCTTACTTGATTGTACACCAAAGACACACTTCTCAGGATTCAGTCACACCTTGTACTTTTCCAACCTTTCAAAGATCATGGTAAGGATGATTATATGTGATTCTCTTGTCTTTGATTTACTGAGGAGGTCATTCACGTAGTCTTCCATGATAAAATAAAATAAGTCATGAAATATTGTTGTCATAACACATTGATATTTTGCTCTTGCATTGTTAAGGAAAAAAGGAATGACCTAGTAGCAGAAAGTACTCCAAGTGGTAGTAAAATCAGTCTTATGTTGGTCCTCTTCTACAATTATTATTTGATTATATCTAAAGAATTCATCCATGAGATATAGCATCTCATGTCCTATAGTTAAATCCACTATAATTTCTATGTTGGAAAGTGGAAAATCATCCTTAAACATGTTAAATTGAGGTCTCTAAAGTTGGTACAAAGACACATGCCCCCATCAGGTTTCCCTACAAGTATAATATTGGAGACCCATTCTAGTTAATCAATAGGTTTGATGAATTCAGCATCGAGTATTTTTTGTAATTCTTCTTTAACTAGAAGTGCTACCTGTGGATGCATCTTTCAGAGTTTCTTTTTGATACGCTTTGTCTTAGGATCCATAGCAAGATGATGTACAACTAGATCAAGATCCAATCTAGGAATATCCTTGTATGTCCAGGTGAAATTGACTTGCGACTTTCAGAGAAACTCAGTCATATCTTTTCATTCTTTCTCATCAAGGGATGTTGCAATGTAGGTGATCTTAGGATTCTCTATTGTTCCAAGATTGACTTTTGTTGTATCTTCGGTCACGATAGAATATTTTTCCAGTAGTAAAAACATGTAGGGCGACTAAAATTCTCCCTCTTCTAGCACCTTAGAAAAGTTTTCACTAGAATACACGTCCTTTATTTTCTTTTTTCTTCACCCAAAGGAGCCTCGGAGAGGTTTTTGCCAGTGGGTTTTTATTTTTTACTTTTTTTTTCATTTTTGTGATTAAGAGAGTTGACTTGGCTACCAAAGAAGGCTTGATCATTGTATCATATTTCATGCTCATGATATTGGAGATTTCTTATGCCAAAGAGTGAAAACATTTCCACATCTGAATAACATGTCTAAAGTAGGTGGTGAATCTTGTTGGTCCCAACCAATAAGCTCAAAGTGTTTAAGTGAGAGGTTGGGGGATGAAAGGTCAACTGTGATGATAGCTAGGACATGGTTAACGTTGATGAGATCATCTTCAATTTCATTGATAGGTTTTTTTCTTCCATCTTCATTTTCTCCTAGGCCTTTCCCACAATATTCTATTCTCTCGATAATAGGGGTGGCCTTCACATACTTTTCCTTAGGAATATCTACAGGTTTGTCTTCATCATCTCTAAAGATCCATGATATTTCAATTTTCATATGTTCATCCACAACGGATCTCCAATGTTCAAAAGTGGTATTTTTGCATGCTATGGTTTCCTTTCTTCCCTTGGGACAGATTTGAGAGGGTTTACCATAAGACTTTGGGGATAAGGGGACTTGACCAATGCACATGGTATTCTCAAGCTTGTATTCTCCCATCCCTTGATCAATGAATCTTACTTCTTCTCAGACTCAAGGATTTTCTCCTCGGTGACCTTGTATTTTCCTTTGGTATCCTTAGGAATTGATCCATTTGCATCTTCATTAGAGGAATATTTTGTGGGTTCCTCTTTCATAATTAGTCAAGTACAAATTTATTCAGTGGGAAATAGTATTATTTCTTACTTTCTAGTCTTTTGCAATATTGGAAGGGTTCTTGATCTCCAAGAATAGTGACTTCCCTTCCATGATGCAAAAATTTTAGACATTGATGGTATGTGGAAGGTACAACTACAATAGTGTGGATCCAAGGTCTTCTCAAAAGTATATTATAAGGTAGCTCAAGGTCAAGTACTTGACAAGTAGTCTCAAATAGGGTAGGGACCACTTGTAGAGGAAGTTTGATTAAGCCTTTAGATTAATTATTTTATTGTAATTCTCTTAGTGACATCAATAACGTCCTCAGGGAATCCCAAAGTTATAATCATCTTCATAGTACAGAGGTTCAAAATGGATCCGTTATCTATCAAGACTCTCTTTATCTTTTTGGAGTGAATTATGGCTTTAATATGGAGGGGTTTTTTATGGTGAGGATCTAAGCCGCAGAGGTCCTTGTTTGTGAATACTAAGTGTTTTTGTGTGGCTATGTTCTCGATCATAGCTTGGACTTGCGAGGCATTGATGTTTTTTGGAACTCGTAACTCAATAAGGGATTTTTCAAGGACTTCCTTATATACAGGGGATGTATGGAGAATTGCAAGTATGAATATCTATGCGGGAGTCTTTCATAGTTGTGCCAAAAGGTCATAGAATGAATTCATTCGAGTTGATGTGGATGGTGCAACTGGTGGAGTGGCAGAATCTTGAACAATAACTCTTCCTCTCTTGGTGGTAGCATTAGAGTTTGCACCCTTAAGTTTGAGGGTATACACATGGTTGTCAAATTCTTCTTTATGATCACACAGGGAGTCAATCCACATAATTTGTTTTCTTTCATGCTTTGACATGTAGAGTCAAAACCTTGGATGTTGTTAGTATAATAGTCATATGGAATTGTTTTAGATGACAAGGCATTCTTCTAATCATGTTTCAAAAATAGTTTCTTGTATAACTTATGATGTGCATTGAATGGTGTTGATATTTGTCCTTCAACCTCAAGTTTTCCATTGTCAATAAGATCTTGGATAAAATGTTTCAACTTCATACATCTCTTTGTATTGTGTCCTTTAATGTGATAATAATCATAGTATTTATTGTCTTTGTATGAAGCTAGTTTAGGTTGATTGACATCATATGGTCAAGTGTTTGGATATGCCATCATTTTTTTATCAACAAGTCATCCAAAGATTACATCAAGTGGTTTTGCAAGGGAAGTGAACTGTTGATGTTGACATGAGCCTAAGTTGTTGTTGTTACTGTTGTTGTTGTTCATATTGTTATTGCAAGGAAATAGATAGCCTTGATTGTGTGGTTGTTGTTGTGAAGTGTTCTAATTTTGTTGGCTCTTGTTATGATTGTTGTTGTTCTGATTGTTTTGATTTCCTTGGTTGTTGTTAGATGCTTGGATGTTCTAGACATGTTTAGTGTATGTCACTCCATAATTGATGACCCCTTTCTTCTTAGCCCAAAACTTAGGTTTATCATTATTAAATGAAGGGGTGTAGTGTTTAATGGTTCTCTTTTGTAAGAGACCATATTCAATGATTTTCCCTTTCTCAACAAGCATATCAAAATTATTAGGGGTGGCCATATTCATTTGTAATGAAATTTTAGGTACCAAATTCTTAGTGAATATGTCAATGAGATGATTATCTGGTATCTTCCAAAGCATGTGATTTGTGAGGTGTCTCCACCTTTGTATACAACTAGAAAAGGTTTCTTTTGTCTAGTGTTGCACAAGTGATCACTAAGTGATGATTGATGTTTGATGTTATAGGAATACTATGCAAAAAAAATTGTGAGGTCTACAAAGGTAGATATGGACTCAGGAGGAAAATTTATGAACTAGTCAAGAGTGGGGCTCCCAAGACTCCAAGTGAATAGTCCCTTGAGATATTTTTCATTGTAGGAGACCCCTTGGCATGAAACATAGAACTCTTTGAGATATTGAATAGGACATGTATCTCCCTTGTACTTATCAAATTTAGGAATCTCAAAGTTTTCACAAAATGGTTGTATACTGATTGACTTTTCAAATGGATAAGGACATATCTCCTCAAAGGAGAACTCTTTCTTTCCTCCATTTTGTGTACTAAAGAAAAGATTATTGATTTCATTGATTTGATTGGCCAAGTCAGGTGCATTGTGATGTTTAACTTGTGGTCCAAAATATTTTCCTCCTCCAAATTGTGATGTTGAAAATCCAAAAAATATAAGTCCAAGTGTAGGAGGAGGTATGTAATGATATGTCTGAGAAGTTACTAGAGTAGATTTATTTAAGACAATAGAGGGTATCTTGAAGAGTGACAAGATGTATGTTGTTGTAGATTATGGAGCGATGTTTGTAGAAACAATGTTCTAAAGACCTATGTTCAAGAAACTAGCATCCACTATATTAGATGTGTTTGTTGTAGTATGAGTGCTATTATGTGAGGTTGTATTAGGAATAGCACTGATAATTTTTTGGATTTATTCAGGTGTTAACTAGAATGTTTATTGTGATGTTGAGGTGAGAAATTTTGTAGAGGGCCTACTAGAAGTAGTGTTACCTTTGTCTTTTGATGATGTTGTGTTGATTGTAGAAATTGTGGTTGTATTGAAAAAGGCCCTCTCTTTTGTGACATTGTGATGAAGCAATGATTAATCAAAATCTTTGGGGATTGTGAGTCCATCATGAACAAGGTTCATAAATATCTCATATTTATTGTCTCTAATCACTTTCTCCACCATCTCTAGATTATGGAGATCCCTAAGGATATCTTGGGCTGGTCGAGTCATTTTAGTTTCAATTTTTTGGGGTTGATCAAAAAATTCAACCTATGACTCTATTTTCTTGATGGTCTATGGTATCCATGTACCTATAAGAGGTATCAAGGAAAAGGGATTTTTGATATCTCTACTTATGTCTGGAAATATTTGACTCATATTTTGGCTTGCGATCGAGTAATCACAACTATATAATTTGACCTTGGGAGAAGATGGAAGGTGTATGATGAAATATAAGGGTGATTTTGATGATGAAAGATGGATTTAGGACTAGGAGAAAAAAATTGGATCATATTTTCTATTATGAGGGAAGGGCCTCAAGGGTTTTTATTTTGATTGATTTGGATGAAGGAATTTTTATTGTGAGGGAAGGGCCTCAATAAAGGTTTTGTACAACCTTAGTGAAAATGAGATCCTTTGAGGTGCAAAAGATTTGGATAGATGATAATACATTTATTATACTTGGAGATAGACTTATGATCTCAAGAAAAATAAGATATGTTTGATTGGATTAATCAAGCAAGAATGACTGAGTTCTCAAGTGATAAAATTCAATTGATGTTTTGATAAGGATGAGGATCTCAAGGACACTTTGATAAATCTTACAGCCTAGGATTGATGATGAAGGTATGAAAGATAGGTTTTGATGGATCTTGATCTGGTTTGGATGTGGATTATTCAAGATAATAAGTTGGTTTTGATCCAATATGATGATATTTCTCCTCAAATTTATGATCGAAGATGATGTACAGGGAAGGTAAAATTATTTGATTGTTATGGTCTAATCGTATCTCTCGAAGTTAACAATAGTGTGGTTTAAATGATACTTTCTAATGAGATGTGAAAGCTTGTTGTTGTTGGCAAGTTAACTTTACTGATATTATATGACTAGTTTTTTGTTTTCATTATGGAAAAAAATTCATATGGAGTTTTTATAGTCAGCACACAAACTTTGAAGTTCATATTTTGGCTAAGTATGTTGGACAGTGCAGACAGTGATGTACCTATTGATCAGAGCATCGACACACGTGTGTACGATTAAGTTATGGTATGCACCCTTGGATATAAGCTTTTGAATATTTTATTATGCTAATTCTAAGAATGCATGATCAGATGTGATAGTATTAAGAAGTTACAACCAATCTAAGTGACACTAGCAGTTCAACGACAAAATAGAACAGTGCATGGAGTCGACAGAAATTTTTTTGTTTAGCGTATATCATTTTGATTTGTATAGGCTATGTGCCTATTGTAATAATGTTATAAACATGTTAATGTCATTATATGTAAACACGCTTGAGCTAATTACTTTGGAAGTGTTGTGTATGTTGTGTTATAGGTCGACATAGTACTAAGTTTTGGTTGCACCTATTCAGCATGTATATATATGACATGCACTTTTCTATTTGAAATATAGAGAAGTAGATAGAAGAGTAGAAGTATGAAAAATATATAGAAGATCATAATAATACAGTCAGTATGGAATAAATCTCTACAAGAGGTTAGAGAAACAACACACAAAAGGAACTGATCAGATAGAAGTGTCAAAACAATAGTTCACCCTTCTAGATATAGTTTGTATCTAACTATCAGGAGGTTATAGCCTTCTTCATTGAGCAGTGTGCTCCAGCAGTGTGCCATCCACCCCTAATAGGGTTTGTTCTTCAAGACTCCTAACAGAGTCATTGTACTCAGCATTGTAATGACTCCTCCTAACAGGGAAAAGGAACTCTCACAAGCTCATAAGACTAGCACAATTATTCGTGGGTACTAATTCCCACCAGATTTTTCCTTTGGCCAAGGTTTCCCCATAAACATATCTTGTGTTATGTGTTATGGTTGATTTTTTTATATGATTTGTTATTCATTTAGTATTAATTAATTGGGCTAAGTTACAAGAAGCAGAAAAACATTAATTATAGAACACTGATTCACCCCCCCCCCCCTCTCTCAATGTTCCCATTCTTAACAATTGGTATCAGAGCTTTGGTCCTCTAAGAGAAGTTTAACCACTTGAGGAGATCATGGATTCAGATGAAGTAAAACATCTAAAGAAAAATCTTGAAGATCTTAACAAATCTAAAAAATAAAATGAAGAACTGAAAATGAAGCTCAATGGCTCACAAGTATTCATCAAGAAACTAAGAAAAGATTTGAAAGATTGTTCAACGATGATTTGGGAAAAATGGTCAAAAAATTGAATGAAGAAAACATGTCTCTAAAGGATTAAATTGAAGATTTGAATGAACAGTTAATTGATAGAAAATCAGCCCTTGAGCAACAGATGAAATAAAACAAATAGTTGGATGAAGAACTCATGCAAGAAAACTTGAAAATCTTGGAGTTAGAGAACATCAAGAAAAAGATGGAATCTGAGTTGACAGAAGCCAAGAATCATATTGACAAATTGCACACAAGTACTGATCTATTAGATTCATAGATTTATGCACAAAATATAAAAGAAGATTCCGGTGGTATTGGATACAAAGAAGCACAAAATCAAATCAATGCAATTCAATAAAGAATGAAAGCACCAGAAGAATCTATAGAAGCTAAGAAAATAGAAAAGAAAGTTGAAGCTAAAGCATAACCACCTAAAGATGAACGCAAGCCAGTAAATAGAACTTTTTATGCCTGTAACAAGCATGGACATATAGCAAGAGATTGTAAAGAGGTAAGACCTTTCAATGGTTATTGTTATTTATGCAATAAATTTGGTCATATTGTAGATCAAATCAAAGAAGTTAAATACAACACAATCAGAGAAATCAACCACAAAAAAGTTTTAGAAGTCCTCTGAACATTACGTGTCAGATATGCAATTTCAATGGACACATAGCTAAAGAATGTAGTATGGTAACTCACATCAATGCACCTAAGAATACAAGGCCTCCAGTCATTTTTTACTCTTGTAACAAGGTTGGACACATCTCAAAGTTTTTTAGATCACAAGCACAAAGAAAAGAAAGATCTAATAAGTCTCAAGAATCAATACTTAATGAATCTGGAGAAGTCAAGTTTGTGCAAGCTACAGAAGATGCGAGCAAGATTTGGATCGAAGTAAAGAAACATAATTCTATTGACAAAGTAGTGGATGCATCTATAATGGATGCACCTTCTACTTCTGCTTAAATGACCCTCATGGTCATAGGGGGAGCTAGATAAGCTCTAGACCCATGTGCGGCCAATATACTCACCATTGAGTATGCACCTATGGTTTTAGATGTTTGGTTGCTAGTTGATGCAGTATGAAAGAGCGCATAGTCTAGATGAAAGAAAAAACTAAGTCTTGAATTCACAGTTGTAACCTGTGTTACGGCGGTGAGCATTAATTGCATAATTTTGATTTATAAGTCACCGGAGATCTATCATCTTCACTTTTATATTTGAGATCAAGCCCTTGGAGAGCACAGGAGATTGAAGCATCAAGATTTTAAGGATTGCATTCATTTCATCAGCAAGAAGAGTTGAAATTATTGGCGAAACCCTAGCTCAAACATGTTGTTTCAAAACCCTTTTGGAACCCTATTTGAGCATTAAAGCAAGTAAGTAATGGAAAATCTAGTAATATTTGATGTCACTAAAAGGAAGAGATATGTGTTTAAGAAGCATCCATTCAAGTTAGTATTAGATGATTTAGAAGGAGCATTTTCTAAGATTCCGATAGGAGTCATGCATGTCGAAGATATTTGAGCTTACATTTATTGTAAGGAGTTTGTAGGAATAGACAAAATAAGGTCACTCATGGAAACTATGATTAATCTTGACTATACCTTCAAGGATGAATTCTCTCACCTTACAGATAGCCCTATCATTGATTATGCAACTGTGCATGAATTTTATGAGTCGGAATGGATTAATATCTTACTCAGCAGGATACATGATGATTTTTTTTGGATTGGTGAAGTCCCTGTCTGCATTATAGTTGATCTCATTCATGATATGACAAGACTCTCCAAGGTCAGTGCCCTTCTTCCAATAGGAAAAGATGTGAGAAAACAAGTTGAGAAGGCATGTAAATATAGGAGTGATAAGTGCGGCATGAAAATTGAGCCCATAGAGTAGAAAGACATCAAACTCATGGCTATGATCCTTGGATACAAATTTTAGCACGCAAATAGAGTAAACAGTGTATCTGCAGCTACAATTCTAGCACCAATAAGGATAGTGAAAGAAAATGGACAATTTAATCTTTGTGAGATCTTGCACGCACAGTTGATTGACAACATTAGAGCTATAAAAAATGACAAGATAAAAGTATTCAGGTTTGGCTCACTAATCATATACATGTACTTTCATATTGTTGGTAAGGTCTCTAATCTTTACTTAGATAGAAGTATACCTACCTTACCTCAAATTTCACTAAGGCAACATCAGAGAGCACTCTGAAAGACTTCGTGGATCTAGAGATCAAAACATTCAAAATCAAGATGCAAAGAAGGTTCAGAATACCTGAGAAGTTAGTGGAAAAATACAAGGACACTATATGTTTTATGGTGGAAATAGATTCTACATGCATGGAAGTAGTTGAGACTAGAACAAAGTGGATTCATCCACTTGGTTATGAGGTAGATGAGCATATTTTGGAAGGCTATGCACAAGTCCTTCTATCTACGCTAAAGGATGCCAATGAGCCTAGATGCGACACATATGAAGAGAAGACAAAATAAGTTGATTCTTTCTTGTACAGTTCTACAACTAAGAGGAGAGCATCTCGAATTACCTCTGATATTCTAAAAATTCATGGTGTCACCCAAGAAGACCTAGATAAAGCAAGGGAAGCCAAGATTGCTATGCAACTTGAGAGCGCACCCTCATCTACAAAGGTTAAAGAAGAAAAATTTGATGATAATCTGAAGGAGAAGAAGAATAAGATAGGAGACACCTCTGCACCCTCGACTATAGTTGATCTAGAGTCCTCTCCACCTTCCGAGCCAAGTAAGGTGTCTAGAAGAAAGAAAGAAACTAGCGCAAGCCACCCATCATCAAGGACAACTAGAAGCAAAGTAAAGAACACTCAAGCACCTCTTGAGGTAGGATTCAAACCAAATTTGAAGGTTTTGAGCACTAGAGTTGTTAATGAAGGAATGATAGATCATATTGGAAAATTCTATGATAAATATGGAGAGATTGATAGATCATAAATTCACTCTATAATTATCAAGCATATGATTAAGTTCAAAAGGTTATTTTTGGAACTTAAGACAGTCATTCCTGATAATGTATGGAACATACTTGACTCATTGAAAAGACAAGCTATAGAGGAGGATATGAGAATTAGAGAGAAGACATTGGATGATAACCTTTTTGTTTGTTCATTAGAAGAAAAGATATTACTGTTAGATTTGGTAAAGCCTCATCTAAGATCAAAAATTAGAACATTGCATACAATGAACAAAGATTATGAGTTAGTTGCAAAGGAGATAGAAAGTATTTGAGAAATTATTTCTAGACAGAAAAATGTACCCTCCTACTACGCCTGCACCCCAAGTTACACCAGTTCCCTCCAAGCAAGAAAGAGAATCAGAGATTCCAAATGTACCTATTACAGGTCCACAGGATTCTGTGCCCAAGGTTACAACACCCTCTGAAGCAGTTGAAGATAAAAATGAAACTATTGTGATTGATAATGTTGAAATAACCATGGCAGCCACAGATAATGATTTGGATAAGTTTGAAGAAACTTTTGTAAGTACTGAAGAAGCTGAGATCCTATGCGGTGAAGAAGCACCTATGCAACAAGAAGAAGTCCTAGTTGAAGATATATCAGGACAAGAAGATGAAAAAGAAGATAAACCTAAAGAAAAACCCTCTATTGAGATCCCAGTAAAGATGGAGAGTGAAAGCATGGATGTAAGTCAAAGAGAAAACTTAATTCCTACTCCTATGTCCTCCATGTCATTTTTGTCAAGATTGACTCCTGATACAACAAGTTTAGATTCATGGGGAGAAGAGGATCTAATAAACATAAGTGTGATGGCTATGGAGAAAGCCAAAGAAAATCAAGTGATGAGAAACCCTATCTTTGTAGAATCAGACAACATATTGAATAACTTACTACCTGTAGATAAGAAATTGGTTAATATTCACTCAATGGATGATGTTAGCAGTATTTTGTCGAGATTCAAAGAGAACTTTTCCAGTCTAGAAGACTCAGCGACAAAAATTGTAGAAGAAAAATACAACAAGAAAAGGCTGAATAATTTAATAAACAATTTCTCATTAGACCTAAATTCTCTGAAGATTGATCAAGCAATGTTGAAAGAGTTAGCAGCAAAAGGAAGAAAGATGATAGCTGACTGCATGAACAAAGATAAACTCACATCAGAACACTCAGAGAAGATTTAGGAAGCAGAGTCCATGATTACAACTATAAGTAAATCAATTGAAGACCCCTCTCAAGACATAAATATGTGCAATAATATTTATCAAGGGCAGATAGACAAAATAGAGAAAGCAGAAAAAGAGATTGCAAAGATAAGGGCTAGACAAGCACAACTGAGAAATGCACTAGCACCCTCATTAGATGTACTTAATTAGAACATCAAGCATATAGATGCTACAATTGTCACATATGATCAAGGCCCCTGCATGGATCTAGAAAAGATGGAGAAGCTCACATATGCATTATACGCCCATCTTCAAATTATTGATGCACTTAAGGTATTTTGGCAGTAAGAAATCAAAAACCTTCAAATTGCATATCTAGATGTATACTCCATATAAGCACTTACAGATTTCCTTTTTTTGAGCACCTTTGTCATTGATGTCAAAGGGGGAGTAGTGTATATAGAAAAAGAGAAGATAGAATAGTATATGGTGTATAGTATAGAAGTATGAGCAGTTTTTGTCAAGTTTAGCAACTTTTCCATATTCCTTTGTTGCCATTAATGACAAAGGGGGAGATTGTTGGCAAGTTAACTTTACTGAGATTATATGACTAGTTTTGTGTTGTCATTATGGAAAAATGGTCATATGGAGTTTTGATAGTCAGCACACAAGCTTTGAAGTTCATATTTCAGCTAAGTATGGTAGATAGTGCAGACAACGATGTACCTGATGATCAGAGCATCGATGCACATGTGTATGATCAATTTATGTTATGCACCCTTGGATATAAGCTTTTGAATATGTTATTATGCTAAGTCTAAGAACACATGATCAAATGTGATAGTATCAAGAAGTTACAGCCAATCTAAGTGACACTAGTAGTTCAATGACAGAACATAACAAAGCATGGAGCCCATAGGAAAGTTTTTGTTTAGCGTATATCATTTTTATTTGTAAAGGCTATGTGCATATTGTAGTAACATTATAAACATGTTAATGTCATTATATGTAAGCATGCTTGAGCCAATTACTTTGGAAGCATTGTCTATGTTGTGTTATAGGCCGACATAGTACTAAGTTTTGGTTGCACCTGTTCAGCATGTATATATATGACATGCGCTTTTGTATTTGAAATATAGAGAAGTAGATAGAAGAGCAGAAGTATGCAAAATATATAGAAGAATAGAATAATACAGTCAGTATGGAATAAATCTCTACAAGAGGTTAGAGCAACAACACACAAAAGAAATTGATCAAACAGAAGTGTCAAAGCAGCAGTTCACCCTTCCAGATATAGTGTGTATCTGACTATCAGGAGGTTGTAGCCTTCTTCATTAAGCAGTGTTCTCTAGTAGTGTGTCATCCACCCCTAATAGGGTTTGTTCTTCAAGACTCCTAACAGATTCATTATACTCAGCATTGTAATGGCTGCTCCTAACAGGGCAAAGGAAGTCTCACACGTTCATAAGACTAGTGCAATTATTCATACGTACTAATTCCCACCAGGGTTTTCCTCTGGCCAAGGTTTCCCCGTAAACATATCTTGTGTTATGTTTTATGGTTGATTGTTTTATATGCTTTGTTATTCATTTTAGTATTAATTAATTGGGCTAAGTTTCAAGAAGCAGAAAAACATTAATTGTATAACATTGATTCACCCCCCCCCCCCCCTCTCAATGTTCCCATTCTTAACAGTTGTTGTAGATGATTTAGTCAAAATAACTATATGATTGGGTAATTAAGTCCAAATAATGATTATTTGCAAGTTCCTTTAGCTCACTATTTTATGGTGGAGACGACAATCTCAGAGCGCAGATGGTGAGCTGTGAAGACAAAAATCTCAAGTTGGATATGACGATGTGCAAGTTTGACTTATTTTGGTTTTTTCTAAACTCATTTTGGAGTGTTAGATCAAATTTTTTACTCTTTGGCTAGTTCCTAGGTCTGTTTTTTCATTGGCAAGAACTTAATTTCAACATTCATTAAGGAATTGACTACGCTAAGTATACCTTGATTCAAAACTTTGGGTATAATAGGCAGTTCTTGAAAACAAACGTCTGAAAATAGTCTTGCAAGGGACAAAGAAACCTTGCAAGAGACAAGAAATTATGATCTTGGAAATTTTGATTCAACCTTGAAACTTTGTTTGTGCATGTTCTAGATGACCTTTTCAAGCCACCTTGTATTTTTGTGGGCTTTGTAACAACGAAGACACTTCAAACAGTTCCTACCCTAAGGAATTGGTTGAGTGATCAAAACTTTTTCCTACAACTTGATATCCCTTCAACTCACATAGTCGTGTTACTCCCTAGAGGGCACCCATATTTTTTCCTTGCTATGCAGAATACGGTCAAATGAGACTACGCAATGAGACCTCCAGTGTTGTATTGTCCACTTTAAAACACTCAAGGGGATACTTATGGTGAGTTTCTTTAGGATATATTCTTCCCCCTCCTTGCACAAATATTATGACTCTTTCAGAGGTGAATCATGTGGCTACTACTCTAGGGTGTCTAGTTCAAAGATATTTTGTGTTAATCATACAAGGCAACATAGTAGCACAAGCACTATTGAGACCTATAGTCTACATGAATACCAGGCACAAGATATCCTTTCCCTCTGAGACTTTAATCTCAAGGAGGTATTTTTTATAGTGGGCATAAGAGCTTGGTTTTAGCTTGTTCCCACTTGGGTTGTTCCTGTGACATTTTTCCTCAACGGTAGGCCCTCTAAAGGTACAATGAAAAACTAAAAGTGGATGAAAACTAAGGGTCTATAATTTTTACTATCTTAAATAGATAAGAGCATACTCTCCTACCGATGATGCTTCTCCCAAGCATGCTAAGAATGTGTGATTCTTTGCAAAAGATTCTTTTCTAATTACCTTTGAAAAGGTAAGAGCATACTTCCCTACTGCCGAACAACTCAATCACAAATTATATTTCAAGTTAATCTAGGTGCCTACAAAATGAACTAATAGAATACCTAGAGCTTATTTGGATCTCCTAGGCAACCTGTAAAACCAATACGTAAGTAGTTTGATGTCTCATTATCTTTCACCAATATCCTACAAGACAAATGATTCATAGTTTGATGTTAAACTCTTTGTCAAGCATTTTAAAATTTTGCAAAATAGTAAAAAAATTCGTAGCACAAATATAATGAAAGTACAATGTTTTTTGCAATAAATCATAAATGATAAAACCAAAGCGAAGAGGGTGATCTACGTAGACGATGATCTATCTACGCAGATAGTGGGCAACGAAAAAGATAGAAAATAGATTGAAACATGTCATTGGTTTACCTGCACACAATTTGAGGTGCAGAGATGTAAATTTGACCTCAGAGATGGTGATCTACAAACAAAAATAGTTAACTACATGTGGCAATAAAAAATTAAATTTTTTGCAGCATTTATTTTCATAAAAGCATACAACTGTCAAACATTTGAATGTTAAAATATCAAAAAGCCACAAAAAACCATTTAAGACATTAAAATTTTAAATTGTGATTTAGCATAACGGAGACGATAACCTACCTCGGAGACAACAGACAATGTAGATGAAAAAACAAGGGAAAAGATGACTTTGTGTTATCGCAGACGGCATTTTGCGACTTGGGCATGTGAATGACAGAATTTTTAAAAATTTAGAGAGGAAAATAGGGACATGAGTCCCACCGAGCATGAAAAAATGTATGTGCTGGAAACCTACCTATATGGAACAATCTCAAACATGCAAACGTTAGGCATATAAATCAATTCATTCCAATCTAATATGATCATAAACTTGAAACTACACATTGTTTCCAACATAACCTCCAATGAGCCAAACAAGTGCACCTAAGACTTGTTGATTTTCTCTTTGAAATTAATGTGAGTGTGCTCTCCCAACACAAGATATAAATCCCACTAAAGGTTTCTTTCTTGAGGTGGATGAGTTCTACAATACAAGCTAATGGATGGATGATGAACTCGAGAAAAAGTATGAAGAACTTGCCTCAAGATATCACCATTGATGAAAATACAAGATTTAAACTAAGAAACTAAGCTAAGATGTAGGATTTAAACAACTAGATTCATTCACCATTAACCTAGCATGTGATTTCTACATTTAAAGAAATTAACTAAGCATAAAATAATCATGAAAACAACTAATAAATCCTAAAGCTATTCTAGCATGATAACAATGCAAAAATGAGAGATGGTTTGCAAGGAGTGAGGCTTCCTATTTATAGATTTTTGGATGGAGGGAAAATGCTTAGATGAGGTGAACCTATGTGGAATCTACATAGGAGACACATGGGCACAAGTATATGTCATGAAAAAGTCAACAAAGAGCATTTAAGCTTTGAAAGGTTCAAGGTTTCTCACACGTGTGAGAAACCTTGGAGAAAAGAGTGAGGGGACAAGGTTGTAAGGAGATGGTTGGAGAATATAAGGAAGTTTGGTGGCTTCCTTGGGATGGGTTGCTCACACATGTGTGAGAAACTCATTAGGCTCTAATGAGCTTAGGAATCACCTTTTAAGTGTGATTAGTGAGTGATTAGCAATAAGGGTAGGTTTTAGCAAGTGAGGTGATGGGTGTAGACTAGGCTTTTTAGGTGGGTTTAAGACTATTTTAAATTAAATTCAAATTAATCAAATTTAGAGGAATATTAGGATATGGGCGGATTAAATAAATATAAATTTACTTAAAAAGGGTTTTATGGAGAACCATGTATTAAAATAAATTTAACACATTAGGGGGAGTATTAAAATTAAATTTAAATACTAAGGTAGTGAATCTATTTAATTAAATAGACAATTGAAAGTAGAAAATATAATCAATTAATTAAAATTAACTATAATGCTAAAGGGAATATTAATTTAATTTAATTTAATTTAATTAATATGAGAGTGTTAGGATGATTTTAGGCATCTACACAATGATCATTAAAAACCTATATGAATTGCATGTTGACAGTTTTCTTTATATCCTAGTAGTTTCCCTATCAGTTGAACATGGACTTCTCCCCTTCATAAGAAAAAGACTTATACCTATATGCATATATAGTCGGTGAGACACTTTTACCATATTTTTCTTTTTAAAGAAATCCATCCTATTATCGTATCGTGTATGCCAATCAAAATTCATGGACTCATTGCATGTATGCATGTAGGTGCATATCCCTGCACTTACATGCATACATGGGAGACAAGTTTCCATAATGACCATAACCATAAAATAATATATTCACTCTTCAAGTGTTATCTATCTTAATGTCATATCTATAATGCAAATCATTACTTATCATATACAAATAGGCCTTACCAACTGATTGAGGAATATGTGGATCACAGGTCTAGTCTTATGACCTCTATAATTTCATTTCAAACAATTGTTCAATAGATAAGATGGTCGTAATGGAGAGTCACTATTATCGGATAATCTTAAAATCGATATAGCATGTATGATACTATAGAGGTAATCAAATACTATGTATCCTAATCATATTTGATTAAAAGAAACAAAAATCTCTCTCTCTCTCTCTTTATATATATATATATATATATATATATTCAAAGATAGGTAATCCTTCTAGTCAAGCCTCTATTTGGTGGCTATGTTTAGTTTCAATTATCAAATCATTTGCGAGTAAAAATGCATTGGAAAATTGAATTAAAAAATACTAGTAAAGAGCATGTAATTGTTTTGATAGAGAAAGGTAAGGGAGACAACATATCGTGTTATCATGATCTAGATAATAAGTCTATAACTTAAGTTGTTGTTTTATGGAAGCATAAGTTTCAATGTAAATATAGTAAGCTATTGATCATGCTTGATAATAGCTCAATGATAATTTGAGAAACAATGCCCTCAATTCCCTCCAAGCTTCATATCCAAATCAATTACAATTTTTCTTACTTATTTTTTCATGGTTTGATATCATATTATTCATTGCCTGAGATAACTCAATATTCATGAAATATTTTGTTTGATTTCCCCCAAAGGAAAAATGGTTAGCTCCTTTCTCTCTCAAGGTTACTTATTCATTACTCTTGAAGAAATTAAAACATTAGCATTTTTTATTGCAACTACCAATTAAGTCTGAGGTGGGGGTAAGGAATCCTCGCCTCCTCAAGGCTCAAAAGATACTAATGCATAAGGCATGGAAACTTGGCTTTAAAATCCATTTTATAATTTTTTTCATTGGTAATTTGACTTTTTGATTTAGATAGTGTGTGTTTGTGTGTGTTGTTGTATTTATATATGTATATATGTGCATTGATTGTATTATCTAACAAATGCATGTGTATATGTACTCCTTGTATAATATATGTATGTGTGTGTAACAAAATTATTGATTAAAGATTTAATTGAATCAAAAGATATTTTATGCTTAAGTTCATTTATTAATATTAGGATTATAGGTCTAACTCTTACTACAAATTTATCATAAAAGATATAATGAAAATGACCAAGTTCCCACTAACAGACTGACAAGGTCATGAAAAATGTACTGACAATATCCTTGTAACTCTAAGGTAATGAAGACGACCCCTATGGATAACTTATCTCAAATTTCTTGGCTTTTGATGGAAATCTTGACCTTTTCCAAAGTCTACATCTATCTCCTTGATGATACTCTCCCTCCCTTTTAAGGGTGCTAAGATTCTTGCATCTACTTGTAGTGTATGAATGATTTTTATGACAATTGTTGGTGTTGCCTTGTTTGACCTAGAATGATATATTTTTTGAGATACATCATTAAGGAAGGTTAGATCCTCGTATTTTTTGAGGAGTTCCATCTAGTGAGATGATCTTCATGATGATCATTTCTTGTGTAGTGTATATGTTTAGTGACCCTTGACTGCCCCTATTGCACTTTTGTCCCTTTTTAGGATGGGGTAGTTGATTAAATTTTTTATGACTTCAGTTGTATGTCTAATGATTGGCTCTTGATTGATAATTATATACTATATTGTGTGAGTGTTTCATTTAAATGTGAAAGAGGTTGAATTATTTAATGTTCATGATATGTTGATATTTGTATACTTGCATTAAGTGCATTAGGTATATAGGTGAGATAAAGTGTTCATAAGTAAAAGGTATGTGACTTATCATAATAGATTATTTGGGTCAAGGACTTATGTCCCTAAGTTTTCATTGTTCATTGAAATCATATGAGAACCTATGTGGCTTATTTCCTTGTTGCCTTGTGAAGAAGCGTATTTGATCCATCGACATCATGTGTATCTTGCATTTGTGGTTGTGGCTTCATGTTGTTCATACCTTGCATAATGGAAGTGATTAATTTTTAATGTAAAACATATATTTTCACAACATTATTTTGATGTGGCCTAATGTCTTCCTTATATTTCCATTGTTAAATATGTGGATGACGTATCATAGTCTATGATAGGGATTTGTGATATAATTTTATGTAAGTCCCTTGAGTGAGTAGTTTATGTATGGGTGAAATTTTTCTATTACAAAAGCAACAAAACAAGGTTTTTGACCCTATAGAGATAGGCCAAACATGCCACATAAAACTATTCAAGAACATACCGCTAACATCAAAGGCTAGTATAGACAACTTACAACACAGTAGTAGAATATCTAGTAACCCACATTGAGGATGGTTATAAATTCCACCCACAACTTAAGGAATATTTGAGGAAGAGGAGGAATAACAATCTTTCCTCAGTCGAAAAAAACATCTAGGCAATATTATCATTAAGAACAACGTCACAAGGGGGAGCAAGTGGAAAAATCCCCTTAGTGAGACTATCAACATAAGGAGCAAAATGGTGACAAGGAAACACATCATCCACCAAAGGTTAAAGAAAGGTAAGAGAAACAGGAGGAGAAAGGTCCATGTGGTCATAGAGGGCCACACCACTAGAAAGAGATGGAGCAGGGTCCACAGAGCTTGAGGAAGCTATACTAGTAGCAGGAGGCAAAATGTCATCTTGGGAGGAATCATCATCAGCATGTGAAGAGTCATTAGAGGAAGAATCATAATTCATGATAATCAATTGATAACCATTAGCATCCTTCCACCAAGTGGTAGTTCCTTTATAATGTGAGAGAGAACAATTTGTAGCCAAGTGACCAATAGAGAAGCATCAATCACATCGAAAGAGGAGACCCTCATAATCCAGCAATTAAGTCCATGGAATATAACCAACCATGACAATTGCATCCCTTGGAAGAGGTATGGAGATGTCAATATCAATCAAAATGTGTGCAAAAGAGAAATACCCATGGAGGAAGTGGCATCATCAAACTTCAAGAAGTGATCAATAGAGTTGGCAATGGCCTCAATACAAGAATTCTCACAAAAATGAAGGAGAAGATTGGGAGGATGAACTGACAATGATTAGTTGAGTAAGAGGGTTAAAGGAGATCATCAATGGTCATACTAAAAGAGAGTGAACACCTTAAGCCTATAGCTTGCAATACCAAATCATGGTCAATAGAATAAACAAAATGAGAAATAAAAAATCCATTTGCATGAGGGAAAAGCTCAATGTAACTAGCAACTAAGGGATTTCAAGAATCCATCAACCATAAAATAAGATCCAGTAAGAAAGTCCAAAGACCACAAAATATAAATACCAACCCACAACGTTAGTAGAAATCCACATTATCCACCACATCAAGGCCAAAAACTACAACAAGAGAGGTATTCTAAGCATAAGTAAGAGGATGAGACTTACCCTTGGAAGGAATAGAAACAATAGATCTAGAAACATAAGAAAATATTCATCCATCAACAATGGAAAGTGTCTTTGCTAGGAGAGGGGTGGGAGACACCAACACCTACAACACCAAAAGACCCAAGATAAAGTCTACCAGAAGAATACTCGATGAGAACTAGTGCAAAAGCACCACCAGGAAGGGCCACTTGCAAAACCTCAAGAACCAGTAGCCTAGACCCCACCAAGAGAATAGCAGCATCCACACCAAAGAGCCTAGATCCTAATAAAGGTGAAAAAGTAGCCATATACATCGGAGTAGGCATAGAGGAAACTATTTCAATTGCACTCAAAATCCTCACAAAAGCGAGAGTCATTTCCAATATTTCTCAATGGCTGAATTTTATCCCTTATATGTGTCAATGTTTAAATTGTCCTTGCATTGGAATCATAATGTAACTTTCTTGGGCCTTGTTTTGTGAACATGTGATAAAGATAATCCTACACATCATATTATTACTATTGTGACATTTCTTGTGAGTGTGGTGCTTTAACTAAGCATAGTTCATGCATCAAGTGTACCCACTATGGATGTGTTACGAAATCCTTGTATTTGTCTTATTTCTTGATAAAGTGATTACATTGTATTAAAAATATAAATGTATATAGGTTGATTAGAATGCACAGTTACATGGTTTGATGCTTAAATGTTTCATATTATTGGATTTGTAGATGTCTCGTTTGTCTGGTGTGTTTGGATGCATTCAATGCACCTGAGATGTTGTATTCTTAGTGTTGTGTAGCAGTTGTTGCCTCAAATGTAGCTACCCAAATTTGTTTCAGGTTTGATGATTTATTTTGGTTATTGATGTATTGTTCCATGTGTTGTAAGGACTAGCATTGCATTTTTGAATTTGTATGCCTAGTCTAGTCACCAAACTTCTCTATCTATCTATTTTGTAACCCTTGGTCGCACTTGGCTCAGAGTGAAATTGTATTCATGTTTATCATTTAGTGTTAAATTGGATGGCTCCCCCTCTTAGGTTTTCTTTTTTTAAAATCTCATGATGGATATTCTAAATGTTTGAAATTTTATCCCAAGCTAAGTTTTTTATTAAGGATAAAATAGGTTTTGAAGGGACCCAAAACCCTTCACATTCACAAAAGGATTACTAAAGATATACGATGAAAACCCAATGAAACAAGAAAGAACGGAACCAATACCACAATATGGATTTTACCAGTAAGCTCTCACAACCAAAAACAAAAGCTGCACAAAAAGGTCAGCCAAAAACCAAAGAATCTCTAGCCCCAACACCCACAACAAGAAGTCATCAAGATTTTCCTTTAGCACCAACCTTGTGGGGAGTCATCTCAAAAGTAGGCATAGATCTCTTAGGTTTCTTTCCTTTAACAATAATCCATTCATCTTCCACCTTAGCAGTAGTGTCCTTCCAATCCAACAAACCTATCAATGAAACATCCCCAATCGGGGAAAAAAAGCACCAACTCAAAGGCAATGTCAAAAAATTTCCCTACAGGCACAACATCATCAAGGGTGCTACCAAAAAATTTAGCCTTATCACTATTAGAGGACGTAGACACCAGGGGCCTACTCACACACTCCTATGGAGAAACAACAAGAGGACATGACACTGTGGTCTAGCCTCAACAACTACTCTACAAGTAATCAAAACAGCCTAAGAAGAAACCGCAATAGAATTCTGAGGCACACGTGCCTCAGGAAGCCCACCATCAGTATCTAGAACCACCTAAGAAGAAGACAGAGGGCACAAAATATCATGTACAACCACATAGGGAACTCTTTTAATTATTATATTTCTTCTCAACCGTATGTTGAACAAAAGCATCTTTCCACCATGAAGTCGAATATTTATTTTTTTCTAATCCACATTGATCTGCCACATGCCTAGTTTTAAAACATCGTATACACCTAAAGGGAATTTGGATCCATCTACCCTTAGAAGATTTGATTAAGATCTCTGCAGCTAACCCCTTAGAAATATCCACATCCACCAGAATACAGGTAAAGGTGGAATGAAGAGTATCAAAGAAATCATCATCCACCATCAGAAAATCCCCAAGTGCATCGCCCACTTCCTCTAAAAGAGAAGCAACTCATAGATGAAGGGGGAGATAAGGTAGCAGAACCCAAATAAGATTCTTATTGAACATTTCACAGAAAGGTTGAAATCAAAGTACCAGAGTTTTACCATAAGCAAAAACTTATCCTCTTATCTAAAAAAATGATCACACAAAATTTTATTTCAATCCATAGCATTCTCAAATTTAGCAATAAACAAAACCTTGGCCATAAGGTAAATGTACATAGTACGAGTAAGGAGGGGCTCCAAATGTTGAGAGATCCAACCATGCAGCTATGGGAGGCTAGGACAAAGACCCCTGAACTAACATATCACACCATGGGTGGAGAAAACAAAGACATTATGATCTATTTCCTCCTCTATCTCTGCTTCCAGCGTAATGGCAATGGACTTTGAGATAGGGAAAGGCCCTCTCTCAGCATGTTTCTTCTTCAATAGGTCATTTTTCCCTATGCTAGGCCTCTACACGTCAGCACCAACATCTGTAGAAGAAGAAATGACCACATTGGGTCACCTCACACCAACTGCAACCACCGGAGAGACCTTAGCAGAGGTACCCTCAACCATGGGGGAAGGGGCAGAGGGCATCGCCATACTAAGGGATATAGTCCCATTTGAAGAAACATCTAGAGAGTGTGAAGGTTGAGCATCAACCGCAGGAGATAAGACCCTAATAGAAGCATCCGCATTTTCCTTAGCTGAAGGAGAAGGACGCAAAGCATACACGAGAAATAACAAGTGTCGAAGCAGGAGAAGAAGAGGGCATCACTGCAGAAACATGAGAAGGTCCAATCGCAAACTGGGCTTCCACATATGATAAAAATCTCACCACCCCAACACCCTTTCCATTCAGAGGAGACAGAGAAAAACCAACATTGCATGAAGTCGAATCAGAGCCGCATGAACCAGGCCTTCCACGCGGGAGGAAACCCTAGCCACAAGAGCCGTCATGTAGTTTCAGAATCTAACAATTTATTTAAGAATTTGATCCCAAGATATGTATTATGAATCTCTCATACCTAGTATGTGCAATGGATTATTCCATGGAGAATTTTTTTATATCTATATATGGTGTTAATTAGGGTAATGGTTATATTAAAGTATCCTCTTGGATCAGTTGTGGGTAAATTCTCGATATGTTCAAATTTGTGAAATGTGTTGCTAATAATATTCATCTACATAAGTGTTGTATTAATTAAAGATGTGTTGAATTGTGAATTCACTACTCTATGTGATTGTATGTGAAATGTATTACCAATAAAGTTAAGTGTTGCATTAACTAAAGATGTGTTGAATTGTGAATTCACTACTATATGTGATTGTAAGCATATGCATTGTGCAATGATTGTTTGGTGTGAATTTCATGTCTTGATTTGTGGGCGAAGTGTATTTGGGTATCTCTAAATGTGGTGTTTGTATTCTTGTATGATCCCATGATCACTTTAGTAAATCATGTGCTTCATTGTGCCTGATTCTGATATTAGTTAACTGGTTGTGATTTAGACCACCAACAATGTTTATTCATGTTTGTATGGTCTTGAGATATTATCATTCTTTCTTCAACACCTATTATTGTATGTATATTAGCCCATTTATATATGCATATTTATCTTATATTTGGTTACCTATTGAGGTTGACCTGTTGACCTTGTGGTTGGAGAAGTTTTCCTTAGAATCTTTGAGGTGATCCTAACTTAACAGTTGGGAAAGGATCCAATTCTTGGGTGAGGAATGAGTTATCCTGTGTATTTTCCTTTTTTTAAGTGTGTGATATTGACCCTTGTGAAGGTTCGCCACTTTGTAAATCATGATTTCATGATCATGTTTGGTTGATTAACCCTTGTTTTGCTATAGTTGAACTATAATTGATAGAGAAATTATATTTTTCTCCTATGCCTTGTGTTAGTGGTTGTGTTGTTTTTCTTGTAAAGTTTTGGGTTTTTGAGCCTTGTTAGTCAGGGTGCTCATCCATGAGAGATGTCAATTTCCATATTCATGTCTCTACGTACTTTCTTAAAAGAAGCATGTTAAGGAAGTACTCACTATTCTAGAGTGGTGCTTGAGGAAGTGAGATCATGTCTCAAGAAGAAGCATGCTCTAGATGAGTTTGGTGATGTTTTTTTAGTCTTGTGGGATGATCTTGTTCCCCTATCTCAAGGGATGTAGCCCTGAACATTTAGGAAATGTCTATGCAGCACCCAAAATGACCCATTTATTGTAATTATTTATTAATAAAAAATAAAAAGTAATTAATTAAAAATTTAAATATAATGAATATAACAATTTTAATTAATTAATAATTATAGTAAATGAGTCACTTTGTGTTCTGCATAGATAATGGTAAAATTTTTGTGGCATAGTCTTGGAAGATACCATAGAGTTCAGTGTTTTGTTTTGTTGCCTCGAGATGGAGTAAAGTTGTATACTTTTATGTTGTTCTTGTTTACTTGGTGGTGATGGGGTTTACTAGCACCAATGATGGTCCCAAGTAGGAATTTGAGGGTTGTTGCTCTTTTGGACCACATGGTTGTTCATTG
This sequence comes from Chamaecyparis obtusa, assembly GCA_027943335.1. Lineage (NCBI taxonomy): Eukaryota > Viridiplantae > Streptophyta > Pinopsida > Cupressales > Cupressaceae > Chamaecyparis > Chamaecyparis obtusa. The sequence goes on from BSBK01000569.1 coordinate 298,566, forward strand.
CCTCAGTTGCAATGGCAACTAGTGAGTGTTGTGGTGTTGTGGCCTAGACTTGGGAGAGTCAAATGTTCATTATTGTGTTCTTGATGAGTTTGTAGTACCAAGCATTAGGTATGCTCTATCTTTCAATTTTGCGAGTTTTCAAGAGTAAGCCTATTCTTGGAGGGGGATGTGGTCTAATGCCTCTCCCATTTGTAGTTTGTAGATGTGAATATCTTGTTTTGTTGCAACCTTGTTTTTGGAGTTATTGAGTTGTGCATGTGATTGTTTCTCTCAAGTGCCTCTTCTATGTTCTACTTCAATATGAATTTGGTGTTCTTTATGATGTATGATGTTTTGGATCTTCGATCATTCGGTGGTTGCATTTTCAAGTGGGCTCTATTCAAATGCCTTAGTGAATATTGTCATTTTAAGAAATTCATAGACTTGTAGACTTTTCAAGGATTTTCATTTTCAACTCTTTTCTTAACCTCTCAAAGTCCTTGTCATTTTTTAAAAGTGTCTTTTAAGATGTGCAAATGTGCATTTCTTTGGAAATGTTGCTTTGATGATTTTTCATGTACAATTAAACATATGATGTATCACTAATTAATAATTAAAAAATATTTGACATGTTGTCTAAACCTCCAAATGTCTAGATCTTTCTAGCAAAGCTTCCTTTGATTAGTCAAAATGTCTATTTTTCTTTTCAAAATTGATATTGCAAGATCTTTGAATTATTTTCAAACATAATTTTATTTGCATTCTTAACCATACCATCCCAACATTTTTTAGAGGGTGTATTTTAAATGGTAAAAATATTCAGTTCTTTAAAAAATTATTTTTGGAAGTGTCGATGCAGAAAAGGATACTAAATATGTCACCAAATGATAATCCATAGGTCTAAAATCCATTTTCACATCCTTTTCTCTCAAATTTGTAAAAATTATAAAAAGAGTGGCCTTAGACTTTTTAAAAATAGACAAAATTATAGATATTTGAATAACTACTTCCACTTATTCCAAACTTCTTGATTTCCACTTGTTTAGTTTAATTCTAGCGAAAGTGTATGCATTGTTATATCTTACCACAAAAAAAATTCTTGCGTTAATAAATGCATGTGTCAAGTTCATAAGGGCTTAAACTGAGTTTAATCAATTATCTGATCACTTTGTAATCATAATCATTCAAGATCAAACATTATCTACCACCCTGGTAACCTGCAAGCACAAAATAAATGAACTCAAAAACCATTTCGAAACAAAGAGAAAGGAAAAATTGAAGTTAAGAAGCTTGATAGTTAGCTAGGGTTTTCATGCTTTTATCTTTTCAAAATTACAACTTCTTCGAGTGTTCATCAAACTAGTAAGTCCATTTTCCATTACTCTTAAATGAGAAGATTCAAAGTTGGAAATATTTTTAGTTTCTTTGCAAATTCAAAATCCTATTGTAGATTCAAAACCCAACATTATGAGAAGTAGAATAATGGTAGTAAAACTTAACTCTAGTTCATGGTTTCATTGACAAATTCAAAATCAAAACTACCTAGGAAAACAATTAAATTTGTATACAATGAAAGTCAATTGATGCCCTAATAGTGAATATTATTATAAAATGTGTTTAATCTATAGAACTAGGTCAAATCCTCAAAAAAAGGTTAATTGAAAACATAATGATGTTGCAAGATTCATTAGGAAGAGTGAAATTTAAAAGGGCTATAAAAAAGGAGGTATGCTCCCTCCTTTTTCCTTGACCAAATTTAAGAACTAAAATAATAATCCAAAAGGAAGTTATTCTTTACAATTTTGAAGAGACAAAGTTCTTATCAATGAACTCCTAAGATCCCTGCATAAAGGTGAGGAAGCAAAACTTGGCCAAAAAATATTGGTAGACTTGGAAATTGCAAAACTGAAAGATTTTGGTAGAGTAACGGGCATTTCAAATTGAATATCTAGGAGTCTTAGACTTATGTAAAAACCCTATAAAACTCAAAAATAAATGTAAATTAAACTAAAATCTTAAGAAAATGTAGATGTTTTGTCTAGCAGACATCTTTTTGACTCATTTAAGTCTAGTGATGAAATTTTTGTATTCATTTTAAATTGAATAATTAAACCCATGTAAAGTTAGTTTTCATTGTTGAACTTGAATATAAATCCAAAAAGTAAGAGGACTGTAGATTTTTCTCAAACATAAGGGATTTCAAAAAAAAATTCTCTAGTTTGGATCTTCACTAAATCTTTGCAAATGAAAGGATAAATATAAATTATTTTAAAAGAAGAAACTAAATGATAAATTAAAATCAAATACATATTTTCTTAATGTTTATTAGGAAATGTGTGTAGAGTCAAGCAAGTGAAGTGTAAATTGAAAGGAGTACTTCCACCTTGAAGGAACATTCAAAATGCGGACTCCCAAAATACTAACTTAGACATAAAGACATGAAATATTCCCAACAAAGAATGTAAAGAACCATTACTAAAATCAAAGAAAATAAGATGGTTGAAAATGGAATTAAATAGACTAGGGAATTCCCTACAACAATTCAATGTTTAGAACTAGTGATAGTGTGTGCCAAAGCCTACAATGTAGGCCATAAGAGAGTTGTCACTTATGAAGGCAGAGTGTTGGAAGACCTTACTATAGACACTATTACTAAGGCATTTCACATTTGTTTCCATCAATATGTGTTAATCACAATGATAGATGGTCTAGATTATTATAATTAGGATGCTAACACATCTAAGAATAATTAATAAAAAGTTTGAAGGAAGTTCTTGTGAAAACTATATTGCAGACATTGATTATTAAACTTCTATCTAAATAGATTATTTGACTGTAAAAAATTAATTCATAGAAAATATTGCAAATAAGACAACTACAATTTGACAAATAAATCAGGAAGAAACTATGCAAAACAATAAACGCAACATTTTTGGACAAACTATCTCTGGAAAAACCCTGAAGGGAAAACCAGTTCAGCAGATGAGGAATTCTTATTAAAGTTAAGAAAATCAAGAGTTACATAAATTTTGTGCCTCTTACTAACAAAGCTCCGCCAATATTTTCTTCTCCAAAAAATCTTCCCTCAACTTCTACCACTAAAATTTCATTGCTATTGCATGCAATGCTATCTCTACGCTCTTGCTAATACTGCAAATTTGGTTGCTAATACTGCAAATTTATTTCTGATTTTCGGAAGTTTCTGATTCTAGAAGTTTCCAATTTCTAGAAGTTTCCATTTTCTAGAAGTTCCCAATTACTAGAAGTTTCCATTTTCTAGAAGTTTCCATTTTTTGGAAGTCACTAGAGAAAAATTGACCAATTTTCCTAGGCATGGAGACACTTGTCCGAGCTACACAAACTAACACTCCCTCTTAGCAAGGAAACTGTTCTGCACAACACCCAACTTATCTCTAAAGAAGATGAATTTTGCCTTCCCCAAAGCCTTTGTTAGAATTTTTTCTACCTATTGATCCGTATGTATATATTGTAGTTGAACAATCCTTCTTTGTACACAATCCCCGATGAAGTGATACTTGATGTCTATATGCTCAAACCTATCATGAAACATAGGATTCTTGGATAATCTAATGCAACTCTTATTATTGCAGTGTATCACCATAGTCTCAACCCTCTGACCAAACAAGGATACTAGCACCTTTCGATTCCATATAACTTCACACATCGCCATGCTAGCTACTATGTATTCTGCTTCTGCAAAACTTAGATCCACGAACTTCTGCTTCATGATGTACCATGAGACAACTCCTAGTCCCAAATTGAAGCAGCACCCTAAAGTGCTTTTCTTGTCCAGTGTATTTCCTACCCAATCTTCTTTAGTATAGCCTATCAACTTGATTCCTTCACCTTGAACATATCTAATCCCATACTCAATTGTACCATGAAAATAATGCAACACATTCTTTATCATTGTCCAATGCATTGTCTTTGGCTCAACCATGAACTGACTAAGAGAGTTTACTGAAAAAGATATGTCTAGCCTGGTGTTGACCAAATACATGAGAGAACCAATCAACTACTTATATCAGGTGGGATCTACATCCTTCTCTCTGGATGTGTCTACCTTCTTCCAATTTATAATCATAGGTGTAGACATGGTTCTCCAATCCTCCATCCTGAACCTCCTCAAGATTTCAATGCAATATTTCCCTTGTCCAAGGAAAATCTCACCATATGTCTACCACACCTCCATGCTTAGAAAGTAGTACATAAGTCCCAAATCGTTCATCTCGAACTCTATTGCAATGTCCCTTTTGCACTCCTCTATGAGCCCTAGTTAACCTATTAAAAACAAGTCATCCACATATAGAACAAGAATGATAACCTCACCCCCAACCACCAAGTAGTAAAGGTTAGCATTCATCTCACTCTTCACGAAGCCCATTCCCTACAAGTAATTGTAAATGCACTCATACCATGCTCTAGGAGCTTGCTTGAGTTTGTACAAATATCTCTTCAATCTGCACACGTAGGTCTCATTGTTGTGTGCTACAAAGCCTTCGTGTTGTTCTATGTATACCTTCTCTTTCAACTCACCATTAAGGAATGTTGTCTTCACATCCATTTGATGGATCTAACATCCCATATGTGTTGCAAATGAGATCACAGCTCATATAGAAGTATACCTAGCCACCGGAATAAATTTCTCCTCATAGTCTCTTCCCTCCTTTTGAAAGAACCCCTTTGCCACAAACCTTCCCTTATATTTCTTGATGCTACCATCTACACCCTACTTGATCTTATAGATCCAACATGATCTAACCATAGCCCTATCTAGTCATCTAGGCACAAGCTCCCATACACCGTTCTACATTATTGAGGTATATTCCTCAACCATCACATCTTGCCACACTTGATGTTGTGTGGCCTCTTAATAGTTGGAAGGCTCACTATCTACCAATTGATTGACTAACGCCATATAGTCATTAAACTTAGTTACTCATCTCCACTATCTACTACTCATCCTAAGAGCTTCAGAAAACTCCTAAGTATCCCTATGTGTCTATTGAATCTCATGATTCCTGCTGCCAACTTTAGAGAATGAAACATCAACCTCCATGTCTTCCTAATGCATTGCTTGGATTCGTTGCACCTATTGCTCCATATTCTATAAACTCACAACACTTGAGCCTAAGCTTATGCTAGTAATTGCATTTGTACTTTGTTTCCCTGATCCGATTGAATGATCCTTGGAGCTTCTACAAGCTACTCAATCTAATCACATGTTGGCAAATCTCTAGACCTCCTAAATGCCTTGTCCTCCATGAATTTGACATCATGTCTGATAGTAATCCTTCTAGTCCCTGGAATAAATATTCGATATGCCTTTGAGGTTTCATTGTACCCCACAAAGTACTACCTCTCTATAGTCTAATCTAACTTGGTACGTGTATCCCTTGGAATGTGACAATATGCCAAACTCCCAAATATCCCAAAGTGACTAAGATCTAGCTTCATCTGAATGAATGCTTCTTTTGGTGTCATCTTCTCCAACACCTTATGTGGAACCCTATTTTGTATGTATACTTTCATACTAAATGCCTTCACCCATAAGTAATGTGGCATATCATGTTCATGTAGCATATCCCTTATTGTCTCTGATATAGAATGATTCTTCCTTTCAGCAACCTCATTCTATTGTGGATTGTAAGGAATGGTCCACTCTCTCTTGATTCCTTCCCTGGTACACAACTCCTATAATACCCTTCCCATAGTCTAATTTTTATATGTTATGATTTCATTTATATTTATTGATTTAATGACCTCATACCTACATGTGTATGGATTGTGTGTATTTTATATTTTTGTTTGATGTGTCTGGCGTGGTTGAGGGACAAAGTCGTAGTTACTTTCTTGTGAGATCCACATGATCAGTCGATCCCCACCATTATTTGTTATATATTTATACATGTATGTACATGCTCATTTTTTATGTATAATTTCAGGTATCGGGCATCAACATCCCTAAATTATCAGGATGAGTGTGTCCTATCGCAATATCTCAATGGTTAGAGGGGAGATAACAGACAGGTTCAAATACTAATCTAAGTCATTTATTGTCAAAAAATAGTGGACAAGTATCTTAGTTATTGCCCTTTGAATTCGTCAAGGTGACGTCATTCATGAACCCTTCCTTTGTGTTTGATTTAGTATTTTTTATGTAGTCAGTTTCTTCAAGTTATGCATGCATGTAGGTTTGATGTGATTTTTGTGTTAAAATAGATAAAGGATTTGATTAAAGTTAATTCTATGATTGATTACTTATATCTTATAAAATATTAGAATGTTTTTTATTAAGGTAAAAATAAGTTTTGAATGGGCCCCGAAACCATGTACAATTAGTTTTTGAAGGGAACTACAACCCTGAGCTTAAAGATAGGAAGCATTAGATCAAACCAAAGTGAAACAGCTGGGGAAAAAGATAAACCATACAGCGTCCCCCAGCACACAAAGCCAGTAGAAAAACCAGCAGAAATACCCAGCAAAGCAACAGCAGCCAGAAGGAAAATAATCAGGAAGGCTCAAGCTGCTGAGAACAAATGTGTAAAGCCAGCACCTTACAGCATCACCAGATGTCTAAGGTTTTCAGGCTCCCTAAGCCAAACATAAGGGTTTTGATGGCTCTCATAACCAGACTTTATGAAACTGCAGCTTAAGTAATTATGCAAGTAGATCTTCTGCTGCTCTGACCTATCAGGGTTTTGAAAGGCTCCCCCAACCATAAACAAAGAACTAGATATGAGGAAAAATCCCCAAACCCCCAACTCACCACAAGTTAGAAAATAGCAGCTTAAATAGTTGATCATGTTAAGATTCAGCTGCACCAAACCATCAGGGTTTTGAAAGGCTCCCCCAACCTTAAACAAAGAAATGGGAATGACGCAAGTACCCCAAGCCACCAAATCACAACCAAAAAGAAAACAGCAACTTAAATATTTGAGCATGTTAGGCTTCAGCTACACCATTTCATCAGGGACATGAAGGGCTCCCCCAACCAAAAACAAGGGAATGAGAAAGACCCCCCAAACCCCCAAATCTCTTCTTGCCAAGGAAAAAATAAGGCCATTAGCGGTCTCTGGCAACTTTGAAACCCTCCAGCAACAGCCAGGCTCACTGAAAGAAATGGGATTGAGGGAGACTCCCCAAACCACCAAATCACCATCAACCAAAAAAAAGATAATACCTTCAAAGATCTCTGGCATAAACAGGACTCTCCAAAAAAGGGCGAGTACAATAGGGTTTTGAAAGGCTCCCCCAACCTTAAACAAGGAGAAAGAAATGAGGAAAACTCCCCACTCCTCCTTATCACAACCTGCCAAAAAAAGAATAATACCATCAAGGATTACTGGCAGAAACGGTACCCTCCAGCAATGGCCAATCTCACCCCCAAAACTCCAACCCACCTCTTCCATCCAGCAACTAGCCACTTCAATAGGCATAGCCTCCACCTTAGAAGGAACTTCCACCTCTATAGAAAGCGGGAAAGAGAAGTTAAGAGGGAAGGGAACCTTCACCTCAAAATGAGCCTCCACCTTAGTAGGAAGCAGAGAAGAGGAGTAATGGGGAAAAGAAACCAAAAACTGCCAAAGAGCACAAGTGTGCAACCCCACCTCAATAGGGATCCCACATGAGACCACTCCCAAAGAACCATCACCACTCTCCCACCCAAATGAAAGGAACTAAGAAACCCAGAGAGAGTGGTAACCCCAAGAACAAGCCCACACAACAAGGTCCCCAAAGAAGACCCAAAGCCGCCACTCACCAATGCAAATCTTTTGAGAAAACCAAGAACAACTCCTTTCCAAAGTATAGGGGAGCAGAACCCCCCCAAGCCTTTACCATTGCTAAGAGCCCTATCCCCATTCTCAAAAGACGTAGCAGGCGAGAGATGAGGGCACCGGATGCAATAACAGCCGCCCCCCACCATGAACACCCCCAAACCCCCTTGTGGGTCTCCATCTGTGTCTTCTGAGTCTCCATCATCCTTGCCAATACCAGAGATTCCTCCCGCTCAGCTTCCACTCGCTCTACTAGCGTTCCTACTTCCACTTCCGCGCTCCATTTTGAATTGTTAAGAAAGCTTAGTTGTGCAACAATTTCTTATAAAATATTAGAATGTTAAAATATAAAGTTATTTAATTAATGAGAATTAATTAAACACCTATGTTTATTTAAAAAAAATTAATTAGAAAGTCTAGTTATGCAAAGTGGATATTTAATTAAATACTAAGTCTAAATTAAAATTTAAATGCATAATTCAAATATAAAATAATATTTATTATTAAAATACATATTTCAAGTATGTTAAGAATTTTAATTTAATTAAGATATAAAAATTAATATTTAAATGCAAAAGAAGTTAAAAAGGAGTTAAGTGATTTTTTACTTAATTTAAGGTTGAGTTCAATTTTTATTCTGCATGAGTTTTGGAAAACCCTAGGTTGCTTAGTTTTTCTTTATTAGAAGTATTTTGATCATTATTTTTTACACACAGGTTTACACGTTTTAGTTCAGAGTTTAAATTGAATGGAACTATGAAAGCTTGGAATTTTCACAATTTTTGGATTGTTATTTGTGACTTATGTCGATTGGTAGATTAAGGTAGGGTTTGAAACCCTCGCAGATCTAATTTTTTTAAAAAATTGTTTACTTTGTGCTTACCTGATTTTATTGATGGTAATTTTGTAATTCTTCTTTTGTATAAAATTTTGTTTTGAAAGATTTTTGGTTGAAGAAATTTTTTAATTATAGAATTGTGAATACTTGGTATTTTTATTAGAAAATATTGAAGCCTTGTATTAAATCAGTTAGAGTGTGTTTGTATTTGTTGTTACCCTGGGAAGTAAATCAAATTAAAATAGATATATAATATTTGCATATAAGCATAATCTTTTTATAAAATTAAAAGAAAGTAGTAAAGAATATATATATATATATAGAGAGAGAGAGAGAGATATTGAATCATGCAATTAGAAAACCAATGGAAAAAGAAATATATATGTATTTAGACTTTTGAAATCTATTATATATATATATATATATATATATATATATATATATATATATATATATTATTGTTATTGTTATTTATTTATTTCAAAAAAAAATTAATGAATAAATAAATATTTTATTGATTTTTTTTACATGCGAGCTTTAATATTAATGTTTTCATTTATATTTATATTTGGAAAATTAATAACATTATTTAATTATTAAATACATGGTGTTTTGATATGCATAGAGATTTTATTTCAATTCTTATTTAAAAAGTATATATGCATGAGATTTTAAATGAATATTTTCTTAATAAGTCAAACTAGACTTTAGTAAACAAAATTGATTGTCTTAAACAACTGAGACTTGTGTTATGGTTTGACTACTTGGTATATTCTATTGTCTTGTTTGATGTTGTCTATTTGGGAAAATTACGTTGACTTTTATAAATTGTATACCAAAGGTTTCCAAGTGTTCTTTTTGTTGATCTTTGATTTTATGTGGAGGGTCTTTATAACCATTTTGAAGTCTCGATTGGATCATGTATGATTCTATGATATCTATGAGTGATCTCATATGATGTATTGTGTCTTGATCTTTATTTCATTTGACCAAAAAGGTGACGACCATTATTATGATTAAGTTTGATTTACTTGGTCACCTTATGTTCTCCACTATGATTGTTCTACGTTCTGGATGATTATTTTTATGGGTTATGTTACTTCATGTTTGGAGATGGATGTCATTGATGTTGTGATTATCGTTGGTCTTTTGATATAAAACTATGAGGATTGTTATTCTTTTTATTAAGATATCCATTATGGGATGAATAATCTTTGGTAATGTCTATATTGAGATGAACTATTTGATCCTTGTATAGGATGTGTTGTTCTCTACTGTATTCCATTATTTTACTTTGGTGATTATCATGGTTTATGATTTATGAGAAGCTTTTGTGGTATTGGTTCATTCTTCTCTTTGTTATTTTGGTTGGAACATTAGGGTAGGTTATCTGAGTGTATAGATGGGAAGTGGCTTCTTTTGGAGGTGTCAGAGCTCAGAAGTGGCTACTTGGGTATCCTTGATAAGTTACTTAATAACGTGATAACTTAAATACATTGAGAGTTAAAAATGAATTAATAAGATAATGTGTGCCTTGCCCATGAGTACTTGATTGAGGTCTTGACTAAGATGGGAGTGGGAATATGTTTGTCACGTGCGTGGACTAGATATAACATAGTTGGTACCTTGACTATATGATAGGATTACTAATACCACATAGAGTCACTAGGGCATCGGGGTCTAGAGAGACTACCAGGATAACCTTGGATTTGGTTCATGTGATGACACTTCTCTTTATGGATCTTAGGTTTCCTACGTGTGTCGGTTGCCTCCGGTTGAGTATCTTTTATCTTTGTAGTTGGTGTTGCACCTTTTGAGATAGAGAGCTTTCAGGATCCCTTTCCTAAGTGTTGGATTGTGTTGGATTTTAGTGTTTGATATCCAAGTGGGATCTATTGTTACCTCCTCAGCACAATGGGAGTGGACCTTTTGTTCCATGTGGTCTGGTGGTAGTAATTCTTTTACCATTTAAGATTCTAAAGTCTTCGTACCAGTGTTGGATGATTCTTGTAGCAGTTGTATCTTATTGTTTATCATTGGAGACTTGGTCTTATCTTTCATTTATATTATTTTATTTTTTACTTGGATTATATTTACATACCATGCAACTTGTGTAGTGGATGTGGGTTATCATGTATACCTTATGGTTCAGTTGTATTTGGGTATTCTTTTATGAGATGATGTAATTTATTTGAATGGTTATTGTACTTAATAGATTAATTTATATTTACGTAATTCTATGTCAAGGAACCCTTGAGACTTGTAATATGTTAATGAGTTATACTTATGAGTATGTATTGTCTTAATTATGTTATATTGGTTCCGCTTTGTTATTCATTATTGTTTGTAATCTCTTAAGAAACAAATTATTCGGTAAACTAAGTAGCATGTTTTAGGTTAATTTCTCCTGGGCTCCCTGGCAGGGCATTACACTTGGTATTAGAGTCAGGTTTCTATACTGGGAAGTCTAGGAATTTTGTACACCCATTAGGTGTCTTGTAGTTGAAACTTGAAAAAAAAAAAAAAGAGAAATAACTCTTTTATATTTGAGTCATTGTAACATTTTTTTTATTATAACCTACTTGTAACTTTTAGCAAAGTTGTTTAGTTACAATTGCATTTGATGCATCTTATCTTAGCGATTGTTTATTATTTTTGTGTACATTCTCTAATGTGTCCAGGATGTTGTATTCTTGGGTTTCATGAAGTGGCTACTCCCTTGAGTTTGGTTGACACCAGTCACTTTGTTATGTGAAATGTTTTATGATTGATAATTTATTTTGGTTATTGATGATTTGTTCATGTTGTGTTTGGACTAGCATTTAATTTTTGAACTCTCTTATGCCTAGACTTGTCACCTGACTCTCTTTTTGCTACCTATTTAGTGACACTGGTCACACTTGATTTACTATTTGAAATTGTCATAACATTTTATGATTTAATGTTGAACTTGGAATTCTCCCACTTGAGTTTTTCTTTTTGAACTTTGTGGTGGCTATTTTGAATGTTTGGTATTGTTGGCCTCGATCTGTGATAAGTGTTGTTTCTATCATGTTCATTTTGGACCTCTGATAGTATGTGTAAGGGAGGACATCGTAAAGAATTATTTTGTATTTTATGTGAAGGTGAAATGCATTGTGTGTCCTATAAGATTGTATTGCATTTAATAGGATTGCATGAACCTCTTAATTTTGTATTTGATGTAAATACAAATATGTACTTTATACAATTAATTTATAGATGAATTATATGATATTGAATGAATAAAGATCTAGATCTATATAAATCGATTAATAATGAATGATTGATCAATGTGACTTTTGGTTAATGCTTAAACTAAAATTATATTGCTCTTGACGACTATATATCATGTCTTTATTTCTGACTTGTTTCAAGATGTCATTTTGTCTTTTGTTTTAGTAGAATGCTTCATGATTAAGGGATGCATATCCTTATTTGGTTGTAGGCTTCTAGGAGTAAGCCTAATTCTATGGGAGGTGAATGTAATACCCCTCCTATAGTCTGATTTTCTATCTGTTATGATGTCATTTATATTTATGGATTTACTGACCTCATACCTGCATATGTATGGATTGTGTGTATGTTTTATATTTATGTTTGAAGTGTCTGATGTGGTTGAGGGACGAAGTTATAGTTACTTGCTTGCAAGATCCACACAATCAGTCGATCCATGTCATTGTTTGTTATATATTTATACATGTATGTACATGCTTGTCTTTTATGCAGGATTTCAGGTATCGAGCATCGACTTCCCTGAATTATTAGGATGAGCATGTCCTATCGCAATATCTCAATGGTAAGAGGGGGGAGATAACAGATAGGTCCAAATCCTAACCTAAGTCATTTATTGTCAAAAAATAGTGAACAAGTATCTTAGTTATTACTCTCTGAATTCGTCAAGGTGACGTTATTCATGAACCCTTCCTTTGTGTTTGATTTAGTATTTTTTATGTGGTCAATTTCTTCAGGTTTTGCATGCCTGTAAATTTGATGTGATTTTTGTGTTAAAATAGATAAAGGATTTAATTAAAGTTAATTTTGTGATTGATTACTTATCTCTTATAAAATATTAGAATGTTAAAATATAAAGTTATTTAATTAATGAGAATTAATTAAACACCTATGTTTATTAAAAAGAATAAATTAAAAAGTCTAGTTATGGAAAGTGAATATTTAATTAAATACTAAGTCTAAATTGTAATTGAAATGCATAATTAAAATATAAAATAATATTTATTATTAAAATGCATATTTCAAATATGCTAGGAATTTTAATTTAATTAAAATATAAGAATAAATATTTAAATGCAAAAGAAGTTAAAAAGGAGTTAAGTGATTTTAATGTTGAGTTGCATATTGGAAAACACTTTATTAAGAAATTAGAACTTTACATTTTAAAATTTAAGTTGAGTGAATTGATAAAAATAAGAAATATTTATTAAATAAATGATTTTTACTTAAGTTAAGGTTAAGTTCCTTTTTTTATTCTACATGAGTTTTGGAAAACCCTAGGTTGCTTAGTTTTCCTTTATTAGAAGTATTTTGATCATTATTTTTTACACACACAAGTTTACATGTTTTAGTTCGGAGTTTGAATTGAAAGAAATTATGAAAGCTTAGAATTTTTGATATTTTTGGATTGTTCTTCGTAGCTTCTGTCAATTGGTAGATTAAGGTAGGTTTGAAACCCTCATAGATTTGATTTTCTTTTAAAAGATTGTTTACTTTGTGCCTGCGAAATTTTGTTGATGGTAGTTTTTTAATTCTTCTTTTGTATGAAATTTTGTTTTGAAAGCTTTTTGGTTGAAGAAATCTTGTGATTGTAGAATTGTGAACACTTCGTATTTTTGTTAGAAAATATTGAGGAAAAGCATTGTATTAAATCAGTTAAAGTTTATTTGTATTTGTTGTTAAAACCCTAGGAAGTAAATCAAATTAAAATAGATATATAATATTTGCATATGAGCATAATCTTTTTATAGAATTAAAAGAAAGTAGTACAGAATATATATATATATATATATAGGAAAAAAATATTAAATCGTGAAATTAGAAAACCAATGGAAAAAGCAATATATATGTATTTGGACTTTTGAAATATATTTATATATATATATATATATATATATATAATGATTATTTATTAATTTTCAAATTTTTTTTAATAAATATTATTATTATTGTTATTTATTTATTTTTAAAAAAAATAATGAAAATAAATATTGATTGATTTTTTTTACATGTGAGTTTTAATATTAATGTTTTCATTTATATTTATATTTGGAAAAAGAATAAAAATATTTTATTATTAAATACATGGTGTTTTGATATGCATGGAGATTTAATTTCAATTCTTATTTCAAAAGTATATATGCATGAGATTTTAATTGAACGTTTTCTTAATAAATCAAAGTAGACTTTAGTAAACAAAATTGATTGTTCTTAAACAACTGAGACTTGTGTTATGGTTTGACTATTTGGTATATTCTATTGTCTTGTTTGATGTAGTCTATTTGGGGAAATTACGTTGACTTTTAGAAACTGTATATCAAAGGCTTTAAAGTGTTTTTTTTGTTGATATCTGATCTTATGTGAAGAGTCTTTATAACCATTTTGAAGTCTCGATTGGATCATGTATGATTCTATGATATCTGTGAGTGATCTCATATTTTGTATTGTGTCTCAATCTTTAATTCATTTGACCAAAAAGGTAACAACTACTATTATGATTAAGTCTAATTTACTTGGTCACCTTATGTTCTCTACTATAATTATTCTACATTCTGGATGATTATCTTTATGGGTTATGTTACTTCCATGTTTAGATGTTGATGTTGTGATTATCGTTGGTCTTGTGATATAAGAATATGAGGATTGTTATTGTTTTTATTAAGATATCCATTGTGGGATAGATGATCCTTGGTAATGCCTATATTGAGATGGACTATTTGATCCTTGTATAGGATGTGTTGTTCTCTACTATGCTTCATTATTTTACTTTGGTGATTATCACGGTTTATGATTTATGAGAAGCTTTTGTGGTATTGGTTCATTCTTCTATTTGATATTTTGGTTGGAACATTAGGTTAGGTTATCTGAGTGTATAAATGGGAAGTGACTTGTTTTGGAGGCACCAGAGTATAGAAGTGGCTACTTGGGTATCTTTTACAAGTTACTTAATAAAGTGATAACTTAAATACATTGAGATTTTAAAATGAATTAATAAGATAATGTGTGCCTCGTCCATGCCTGAGTACTTGATTGAGGTCTTGACTAGGATGGGAGTGGGAAGACAGTTGTCGCCTATGTGGACTAGATATAGCATAGTCGATACCTCATTTGTATGAGAGGATTACCAATATAGCATAGAGTCACTAGGGCGTCGAGGTCTAGAGAACCTTAGAGTTGGCTCATGTGATGACACTTCTCTTTATGCACCTTAGGTTTTCTACATGTGTTGGTTGCTTCTGGTTGAGTATGTTTTATCTTTGCAATTGATGTTAGACCTTTTGAGATAGAGAGTTTTCAGGATCCCTTGACTAGGTGTTGTATTGTGTTGGGTTTTGGTGTTTGATATTCGAGTGGGATCTATTGTTACCTCCTCAGCATGGTGGGAGTGGACCCTTGGTTCCACGTGGTCGGTTGGTAGTGATTCTTTTACAATTTAATATTTCAACATCCTCGTAAAAATGTTGGATGATTCTTGTAGTAGTTGTATCTTATTGTTTATCATTGGAGACATAGTCTTATCTTTCATTTATATTATTGTACTTTATTCTTGGATTATATTTATATACCCTATGACTTGTGTAGTAGATGTGGGTTATTATGTATACCTTATGGTTCAGTTGTATTTGGGTATTCTTTTATGAAATGATTGTTGAGGCTTAGAATTACCACCCCAACTCAGGCATTAGGATTACAAAGTATTTCTATCCTAGCAATGGAAACCTCCTTGAGTTGTGGGTGAACTTTGATTAAGGAGGAGTCTCTGGATTCTAGGTCGGTTCCTATTTGATATGGGATATCACCTCCTGATTGATAACTTAGTGGGAAAAGGGAAGAATGAAACTTTAAAACTGAAAGTAAATAGGGGTGATACACCAAAAATGGAATCAAATTCTCTTGAGAGGTAAAACAACAACTTCAACTCAAATATCAAAGGTTTGACACTTTAAATCACAGTTTCAACATATAGGCTAAGGGATTTCACTACTAGGGTTGAACCACAAATAGCTTAACCAGACAACAAACATACATATTCCATACAAGGTTTGAATTATTGCTCACCTTGAGAAGGAATATTGATGCATTCACTTCTCTTGGATAACAACAGAATAAACACTTGCAAGGAAAGATGAAAATAGGATCTTGAAAAATCAAAACTCCAAATATATGGGCCAATGAATCATATGCTTTATTCTCCTCAAAATATGACAAAATGGTTACAAATAAGAACTCCAAGGCATCAAGGAACAATAAGCTCACTTTTAGCCTTCTCACCAAAACATGCAACCCCCTAAAACTGAAAATCAATTTTCCTTATGTAGCCCTCTAAGCCTAAATCCAAAAATCCAAGACTCACTAAAAACGCTCCAAGAAAACCCAAATCTAGCTATAAAATAGCCTCTAAATTTGGCCTCAAATCAAGCTCCTAAATCCATGCAAAAATTGTGCCTTTATTTTCACCCCCTAATATTGGTATTTTAAAAAAATATCTTTAAAGATATTACCAATATTTATACAAACAATTGAAGCCTAAAGTCAATATCAAATACCCAGCCCTCCTAAAATTATCAATCCTAAGTTTAAACTATTGAAAATTTCAAACTCAGGTCAACATGACCATTCGAGTGTAATTCATAACTCATTGTTTCAAAAATCTCCAAAGGACATTTGCAAGTTGGCATTTTTTCATTCTCGAGGCGACTGGAGGTGATTGCAGTATTGAATCACATTTAATTTCTTTGTTGGCGGACTTGAACACTTATCAAAATTTGCCTTATTCTTAGTCTTTGAGTCCTTTCTGTGTTGCATTTTGTAATTTTGGGAACAAACTGAGGGTTGTGACTTGAATCATTGGCTCAGGAATTTGATCTTTGTGCTTTGATCTATTCTTCAAACTAGAGTTTGTTGGCTGTGACCGATTCTCAAGGGCTCGAGCTCATGGGTTTGTTACTGGATCTTTGCATTAACTGATGGACTTTCTCTTTGATCTAGCATTAATCTCCACTTCTTTTCTCTATTTTTTACTCTTCATCTCTGTCTGTATGAAAGCTTGAGATTTGTGACTGTTGAAGCTTCGGTATCTCATGCTAGACTGAGCATAACCTAGATTCAAGGCTGGAAGTTTTGAATTTAACTTTTGGCCATTCGACAATGAGTTTGATGCAAATAGAAAGCTCGCTTTAACTGAGAGCTCACGGGCTGTTGAGCTTATTATTTATTGTGGTAATGAGCTTGGCAACTTGGTGACATTTTATGAATATGAGCTTGAACTAGAAGCTCAAGGCCTTCACTAGCAGTGATTTGCAACTTGACTGTTGCAAGAAACTCAAACCTTAACTGAATCTCAAGCTCTATTCTGGGCATTGTCTATTTTCTTGGGATTGTGACTCGAACAAACTCTGCTTTGATTAGAGCACAGCACATGGGCAATGCATGAAACTCATGGGTTTTACTGTTGAAACTTGGCCTTAATCTGAATCTTAGCTAAGTTGTCCTTAGCAACATACCCTCTTATTGAAAGCCTAGATTTGATACATGGAATTTGGTTGTGCTTATTGTGGCATTTACTTGGAGCTCGAACCAAGTAACAATCAGATCCATGAACTTAACCACAAGAGCACGTGCTTTAGACTGCACCCAGCCTTTGATTATTGAAAATGAACCTTAGTTCATGCTGGAATACGGGTCTTGAAAGCCAGACTGGAAGAACTTGAGTAGAGGTCTTTGAGCCTGACTGGAAGCTTTCAGGCCTCATCTTCAACATGGAACACGGGTTTCATCCTTCACTTGGCTATAGATAAGTAACACTTCATCCTTGCACTTAGCTTGTTGTTGAAATCTTCATTTCTTTTCACAAATTTAGGATTTTGTTTACTAGCTATAATAAACTCAATATATAAAAAAAATTGAGCTCTGCTTTTTGACATTGCATCAACATTAGGCTTTTCTATCTCTGTTTGGCCTTAAAAAGCAGAAATATGATAGTTTCTACTCCCCCAACGAATCATTTGTCAAGAAAACCAGTTAACTTTTCATTTTCTGTGACTCAAATTCTCTAGCTGATGTTATTGACTATCCACAACATGTTTTTTCCCTTTTCCATTGTGTCCAACCTTTGATTTGGGTTTTTTCGTTGCATTTTGACGTTCACTGGTCTTTATTCACTAAAATCAGTAACCATGTTAATCTTTTGTTATCACCCATTACGTTGAATATTAATGTCCTCGGCCAGTCAGCATTGGTTCTTAGCTTCATTGTTACCAGTTGTCTTTAGCATTACATGATTTGGGATTTCATGTCACCAGTCTTTAATAGCTCGAGTGTATGTGCATTTCCAGTTTGTCGACCTTGGATCTATTTTAACACCAGTCTTTGTTCCTTCCTTACTCTTTAAAAAAAAAAACTAGACCAACACTTTACAAGATGTTAATTATGTTTATTCTACCTAGTCTTTTCTCTCTTTTTTTATTGCCTCTCTCTTTCTAATAAATGTGCAAAACTATTACTAGGCATACTCATTGATACTATCATAGATTCCTAATCTGTAGATGCATCTCATACAGTGCTATCACTGAACATGTTTGGTATCAATTTCAATTGATCATTTGTTGTTATTTAAAATCATTTTGACTAAACAATCAGCATGCTTATGAAAAACATGGGTGTATCAATAGTAACCAGCCTGCAGTAACAAATGCCCTCCCGACTGAATGTGCACAAGTTGTATTATTTTTAGTGAAATAGATGTAACTCCAGCAAAGAAACTTGTTTATGAGGTTTGACCACAGGCTTGTGACACCCATAAACAAACTTCTATGACCTTGAATGTGATATTTCAGGATATGAACAACATGAACAGCACACTGCATCCTTATGTATATGATTGTGATAAGAAACAATCTTATTTGAACAATGCACCACTCTAATTACCTTAAAAAACATCAAAACAAACACATTGCATTAGGTTAGCGAACATGACCGAATGGTCAAATTTGTACAATAATCAATCAACTAGTATGTTCACTAACCTAATATTATCTTGTTATCCTGAAAAAGGTTTCTAAGTTATAAAACTAAGTCCCTTTGATTCAGATATCTGGTTTATAATGAAAACATGCATAATAATGGCCACTAATAGTAAAAGGTTTCATAAAATTATGTCCCTTTAATACTATTTTTCAGTTTATGTGTATGCACACTTTATTATTGCATTGGATACCAAATAGATATAGGTGCAGCTCTGAATGAATTTGATTGTTGTATGATGTTTCACTTTTTTGCATTACTTAGATCCAATTGGATCTAACACACTTTTAACCATGATGCAGGACAAGATCCCCTAAAGACCTAGAACTTGACATATGAAGACTCAGACAAAGAACCGAAGGACTTGGACCAGACATGACAACGAGCTCCTGATATGTAGACAACTCTCCAAGGCAATGCAAAGGACCTACTCATACCTCTATCACTTATTTCTATTATGCTCTATGTACTCTGTTTATTGACATGAAATATGAAGTATGAAAGAACATTTGTAAATTACGTTCAGTTTGTATACACAATGTAATGATCAATTATGAATTTGAAAATTTTGAAATGTGATCAATACTTAGAGTACAATATAAAATAGGTATGAATAAAATAACAGAATGTTAATCCACATCACCTGAAAAATAGTGTTAAATGGAAGTACCTCTATGCACCCTTTTCCTAATTGTGTTTATTATTCTGCATTTTAAAATTTAGGGTAACAATTTTGGCGACTTCTGTAGGATGTCTGCCAGCTAGACATGAACACTAGACCTTATCATTGGGCAATGGAGTCAGAAAACTGGAACATGCATGAATGCAACCTTATTGAAATGAAAATGCACCTATACTAAGACTCATGCAACCTAAAAACCTAGTGCTGAACTGCACTTATTGAAATGAAAACCTAAATTAACCTACTTTAACTAGCTTGAAGCCTGGTTAAATAAAATCATTCACTGATTGTGAAAAATAACTTCCCATCCTTTTCAGCTCACAAAAATTAACATGCTTTTGGAAAGCTATCATGAGATGAACATAGGAGATATATTTGATCATTTGCTTGACAAGGATCTGATTGATAAAGATCTTACCTATTTGATCCATCTGATTTAAAACACAATCATCCTGAGGAGAATCAGCAAACAGAAACAACTTGTGAAGATCCAAAAGAACTTTACTTACTTGATCAATTGGGATAGCAAGTTGATTTAATTCCTTCTCAGCTTCATCTTTTGGTAGAACACCATGTAGAGGTGCTGGCACAATTTTCTCTTCATTGTTATCCTCCATCCTGGCCAAATGCCTGATAGGACATCCTTGAGTAGTAGTGAATTTGGAGCTCTCCTTGATAGACTCGGGTTGCTGAGAAATCACTTCAGTTTGATAGGCTTCCTCTTTATGCTGGCTGAAAATAACTAGCTCATGTAGCTTGTAGGTGTTTTCCAGAAGTGTGGGCTTAACATCAAGATGTAAGCAATACTACTCCAACTCGTCCCAAAAATGACCTTCTTCTTCATCTTCCTTACTCTTTTGTAGGAGAAGCATATTCTTATTAGCATAATAATCTTGATTTGCTGGTATCTTCTTTGTCTTGTATTGTTCAGAAAGATCCTCCTTTAGCTTATCAGCAACCTTTTGTTCAATGCTCTCCTTTTCTTGTTCCAGCTAAAGAAACTTCTGAATCTGAAGTTGATAGCCTTTCTTGTAGGTTTCAGCTATAGAAGCCAGGAATCTTATCTTCTCCTTCAGATCTTGTATCTCTTTCTCATGAAACTCCTAATGAGCTCTTGATTCTCTTTCTTTCTCTTCTTGAAATTCATGGCTTTTATCAAACATGGCTTTTATCAGATCTTTTTGGTCTTGAACCACTTTTTCATAAACATTCTTTTGAACTTCCAACTCTCCTTCATGAACCTTCTTTTGAGCTTCCAATCATCCTGTAAGCTTAGCCTCATTCCTCTTAAATTGTTCAGCAAGATACTTCCTATAACCTTGATCCTGCTGAGCTAATGCTTCCTGTTGTTGGATATGAGCTTGAAAAACAAGCTCTTCATGCTGCTTGTTCATGTGATCGATCTGCATAAGCAAATCCTACAACATACTTGCAGTATCTCCATTTGGTAAATCATTATCGTTTGCAGAGTAATGGAAATTATATTGGGATTGCTGACGTTGATAGAACTGAAAATGACTCTCTTGAATAGAGTTCTCTTCAAATGATGGAAAACAACTCTTGATCTTTTCAACTAGCTCACTTTCCTCCATGGAACATCAGATATGCGAAATGTGACCTCTTTAAGGTCTAAATCTTGTTGATAGCACACCAGAACCAGCAAGTAATACAATCCAATTCGACTAGTTCGTTGAAGAACGGGTCCCAGTGGGTGTGCCAAAAACTATTCAGGCTTAGAATTACCACCCCAATGCAGACATTAGGGCTACACAGTATTTCTATCGTAACAATGGAAACCTCCTCGAGTTATGGGTGGACTCTGATTAAGGAGGAGTCTCTGGATTCTAGGCCAGTTCCTAATTGATATGGGATATCACCTCCTGATTGATAACTTAGTTGGAAAAGGCAAGAATTGAACTTTAAAACTGAAAATAAATATGCATCATATACCAAAAATGAAATCAAATTCTACTTGAGAGGTAAAACAACAACTACTAGGGTTGAACCACAAATAGCTTAACCAATCAACAAACATTAATATTCCACACAAGGTCTGAATTATTACTCACCTTGAGAATGAATATTGATGCATTCACTTCTCATGGATAACAACAGAATAAACACTTGCAAGGAAAGATGAAAACAGGATCTTGAAAAATCAAAACTCCAAATATATGGGCCAATGAATCATATGCTTTATTCTCCTCAAAATCTGACAAAATGGTTACAAATAAGAACTTCAAGGCATCAAGGAACAATAAGCTCACTTTTAGTCTTCTCTCCAAAACTTGCAACCCCCTAAAATTGAAAATTAGTTTTCCTTATGTAGCTCTCTAAGCCTGAATCCGAAAATCCAAGACTCCCTAAAAACGCTCCAAGAAAACTCAAATCTAGCTATAAAATAGCCTCTAAATTTGGCCTCAAATCAAGCTCCTAAATCCATGCACAAATTGTGCCTTTATTTTCGCCCCCCTAATATTGGTATTTTAAAAAAATATCTTTAAAGATATTACCCATATTTATACAAACAATTGAAGCCTAAAGTCAATATCAAATACCCAGCCCTCCTAAAATTATCGATCCTAAGTTTAAACTATTGAAAATCTCAAACTCAGATCAACATGACCATTCGAGTGTAATTCATAACTCATTGTTTCAAAAATCTCCAAAGGACATTTGCAAGTTGGCATTTTTTCAATCTCGAGGCTAACTGGAGGTGACTATAGTATTGAATGGCATTTAATTTCTTTGTTGGCTTACTTGAACACTTATCAAAATTTGCCTTATTCTTAGTCTTTGAGTCCTCTCTGTGTTGCATTTTGTAATTTTGGGAACAAACTGAGGGTTGTGACTTGTATCATTGGCTCAGGAGTTTGATCTTTGTGCTTTGATCTATTCTTCAAACTGGAGTTTGTTGGCTCTGACCAATTCTCAAGGGCTCAAGCTCATGGGTTTGTTACTGGATCTTTTCATTAACTGATGGACTTGCTCTTTAATCTAGCATTAATCTCCACTTCTTTTCTCTATTTTTTACTCTTCATCTCTGCCTGTATGAAAGCTTGAGCTTTGTGATTGTTGAAGCTTTAGTATCTCATGCTTGATTGAGCATAACCAAGATTCAAGGCTGGAAGTTTTGAGTTTAACTTTCGGCCATTTGACAGTGAGTCTGATGCAAATAGCAAGCTCGCTTTCACTGAGAGCTCATGGGTTGTTGAGCTTATTATTTATTGTGGTAATGATCTTGGCAACTTGGCGACATTTGATGAATATGAGCTTGAACTAAGAGCTCGAGGCCTTCACTGGCAGTGATTTACAGCTTGACTGTTGCAAGAAACTCGAGCCTTAACTGGATCTCAAGATCTATTTTGGGCATTGTCTATTTGCTTGGGATTGTGACTCAAACAAACTTTGCTTTGATTAGAGCATAGCACACAGGAAATGCACAAAACTCATGAGTTTTACTATTGAAACTCGGCCTTAATTTGAATCTTAGCTAAGTTGTCCTTAGCAACATACCATGTTATTGAAAGCTCGGATTTGATACATGGAATTTGGTTGCACTTATTGTGGCATTTACTTGGAGCTCAGACCAAGTAACTAACAGATCCACGAGCTTAACTGCAAGAACACGTGCTTTAGACTACACCTAGCCTTTGATTATTGAAAAGAGCCTTAGTTCATGCTGGAATACGGGTCTTGAAAGCCAGACTGGAAGATCTTGAGTAGAGGTCTTTGAGCCTGACTTGAACCTTTCAGGCCTCATCTTCAACATGGAACACAGGTTTCATCCTTCACTTGGCTATAGATAAGTAACACTTCATCCTTGCACTTAGCTCGTTGTTGAAATCTTCATTTCTTTTCGCAAATTTAGGATTTTGTTTACTAGCTATAATAAACTCAATATAAAAAAAAAACTGAGCTCTGCTTCTTGACATTGCATCAACATTAGGCTTTTCTATCTCTGTTTGGCATTAAAAAGCAGAAATCTGATAGTTTCTACTCCCCCAATGAATCATTTGTCAAGAAAACAAGTTAACTTTTCATTTTCTGTGACTCAAATTCTCTAGCTGATGTTATCGACTATCCACAACTTGTTTTTTCCTTTTTCTGTTGTGTCCAACCTTTGATTTGGGTTCTTTTGTTGCATTTTGACGTTAAATGGTCTTTATTCACTAAAATCAGTAACCATGTCAATCTTTTGTTAAAACCCTTTACCTTGAATATTAATGTCCTCAGTCAATCAGCAGTGGTTCTTAGCTTCATTGTTACCAACCGTCTTTAGCATTACATGATTTGGGTTTTCGTGTTCACCAGTCTTTGATAGCTCGAGTGTATGTGCATTTCTAGCTTGTCGACCTTGGATCTATTTTAACACCAGTCTTTATTCCTTCCTTACTCTTTTAAAAAAAAACTAGACCAACACTTTACAAGATGTTAATTATGTTTATTCTGCCTAGTCTTTTTTTTTTCTTGTCTCTCTCTTTCTAATAAATGCACAAAACTGTTACCAAGCATATTCATTGATACTATCGTAGATTCCTGATCTGTAGATGCATCTCATATAGTGCTATCACTGAACATGTTTGGTATCAATTTCAATTGATCATTTGTTGTTATTTGAAATCATTTTGACTGAATAATTAGCATGCTTATGAAAAACATGGTTGTATCAATAGTAACCAGCGTACAGTAACAAATGCCTTCTTGACTGAATGTGCACAAGTTGTATTATTTTTAGTGAAATAGATGTAACTCCAACAAAGAAACTTGTTTATGAAGTTTGAGCACGGGCTTCTCACACCCATAAACAAACTTTTATGACCTTGAACGTGATATTTTAGCATCTATTCAGCATATGAACAACATGAACAGCACACTACATCCTTATGTATATGACTGTGATAAGAAATAGTCTTATTTGAACAATCCACAACTCTGATTAGCTTTAAAAACATCAAAACAAACACATTACATTAGGTTAGCGAACATGACCGAATGGTCAAATTCGTACAATAATCAGCCAACTGGTATGTTCACTAACCTAATGCTATCCTACTATCCTGAAAAAGGTTTCTCAGTTATAAAACTAAGTCCCTTTGATTTAGATATTTGGTTTATAATGAAAACATGCATAATAATGGCCACTAATAGTAAAAGGTTTCATAAAATTATGTCCCTTTAATACTATTTTTCAGTTTATGTGTATGCACACTTTGTTATTGCATTGGATACCAGATAGATATAGGTGCAGCTCTGAAAGAATCTGATTGTTGTAGGATGTTTCACCTCTTCTGCATTACTTAGATCCAATTGGATCTAACACACTTTTAACCATGATACAGGACAAGAACCCCTAAAGACCTAGAACCCGACATATGAAGACTCAGACAAAGGACCGAAGGACTTGGACCAGACATGACAACCAGCTCTTGATATGCAGACGACTCTACAAGGCAATGCAAAGGACGTACTCATACCTCTATCACTTCTTTTTATTCTACTCTATGTACTCTGTTTATTGATATGAAATATGACGTATGAAAGAACATTTGTAAATTACATTCAGTTTGTATGCACAATGTAATGATCAATTATGAATTTGAAAATTTTGAAATTTGATCAATACTTAGAGTACAATATAAAATAGGTATGAATGCAATAACAGAATATTGATCCACGTCACCTGAAAAATAGTGTTAAATGGAAGTACCTCTAATCACCCTTTTCCTAATTGTGTTTATTATTCTGCATGTTGAAATTTAGGGTAACAATTTTGGCGACTTCTGCTAGATGTCTGCCTACTAGACATGAACCCTAGACCTTATCATTGGGCAATGGAGTCAAAAAACTGGAACATGCATGAATGAAACCTTATTGAAATGAAAATGAGCCTATACTAAGACTCATGCAACCTAAAAACCTAGTGTTGGACTGCACTTATTGAAATGAAAACCTAAACTAACCTACTTTAACCAGCTTGAAGCTTGGTTAAACAAAACCATTCATTGATTGTGAAAAATAACTTCCCATCCTTTTCACCTCACAAAAATTAACATGCTTCTGGAAAGCTATCATGAGATGAACATAGGAGATATATTTGATCATTTGCTTGACAAGGATCTGATTGATAAAGATCTTACCTATTTGATCCATCTGATTTAAAACACCATCATCCTGAGGAGAATAAGCAAACAACAACAATTTGTGAAGATCCAAAATGACTTTACTTACTTGTTCAATTGGGACAACAAGCTGATTTCATTCCTTCTCAGCTTCATCTTTTGGTAGAACACCATGTAGAGGTGCTCACACAATTTGCTCTTCATTGTTAGCCTCCACCCTGGCCAAATGCCTAATAGGACATCCTTGAGTAGTAGTTTTTTTGGAGCTCTCCTTGATAGACTCGGGTTGATGAGAAATCACTTCAATTTGATAGGCTTCCTATTTATGCTAGCTGAAAATAACTAGCTCCTATAGCTTGTAGGTGCTTTCCAAAAGTGTGGGCTTAACATCAAGATGTAAGCAAAACTGCTCGAACTCATCCCAAAAATGACCTTCTTCATCTTCCTTACTCTTTTGTACGAGAAGCATATTCTTATTAGCATAATAATCCTAATTTGCTGGTATATTCTTTGTGTTGTCTTGTTCAAAAAGATCCTCCTTTAGCTTATCAGCAACCTTCTGTTCAATGCTCACCTTTTCTTGTTCCAACTGAAGACACCTCTCAATCTAAAGTTGATAGCCTTTCTTGTAGGTTTCAGCTATAGAAGCTAGGAATCCTATCTTCTCCTTGAGATCATGTAGCTCTTTCTCATGAAACTACTGATGAGCTCTTGATTCTCTTTCTTTCTCTTCTTGAAATTCATGGCCTCTATCAAACATGGCTTTTATCAGATCTTTCTGGTCTTGAACCACTTTTTCATAAACATTCTTCTAAACTTCCAACTCTCCTTCATGAACCTTCTTCTGAGCTTCCAATCCTCCTATAAGCTTAGACTCATTCCTCTTAAATTGTTCCGCCAGATACTTCCTATAACCTTGATCCTGGTGAGCCAATGCTTCCCGTTGTTGGATATGAGCTTGAAAAATAAGCTCTTCCTGCTGCTTGTTCATGTGATCGATATGCATAAGCAAATCCTGCAACATACTTGCAGTATCTCCATTTGGTAAATCATTATTGTTTGCAGAATAATAGAAATTATATTGGGATTGCTAACCTTGATAGGACTAAAAATGACTCTCTTGAACAGATTTCTCTTGAAATGATGGAAAACAGCTTCTGATCTTTGCAACTAGCTCACTTTCCTCCATGGAACATCAGATATGTGAAATGTGACCTCTTTAAGGTCTAAATCTTGCTAATAGCACACTAGAACCAGCAAGTAATACAATCTAATTTGACCAGTTCGTTGAAGAATGGGTCCCACCGGGCATGCCAAAAACTAATGAGGCTTAGAATTAACACCACCACTCAGGCATTAGGGCTACACAGTATTTCTATCCTAACAATGGAAACCTCCTCGAGTTGTGGGTGGACTATAATTAAGGAGGAGTCTCCGAATTCTAGGCCGGTTCCTATTTGATATGGGATATCACCTCCTGATTGTTAACTTAGTGGGAAAATGAAAGAATGAGACTTTAAAACTGAAACTAAATAGGGATGATACACCAAAAATGGAATCAAACTCTGCTTGAGAGGTAAAACAACAACTTCAACTCAAATATCAATGGTTTGACACTTTAAATCACTATTCAACATATAGGCTAAGGGATTTCACTACTAGGGTTGAACCACAAATAGCTTAACCACTCAACAAACATACATATTCCATAGAAGGTTTGAATTATTGCTCACCTTGATAAGGACTATTGATGCATTCACTTCTCTTGGATAACAATAGAATAAACACTTGCAACAAAAGATGAAAACAGGATCTTGAAAAATCAAAACTCCAAATATATGGGCCAATGAATCATATGCTTTATTCTCCTCAAAATCTAACAAAATGGTTACAAATAAGAACTTCAAGGCATCAAGGAACAATAAGCTCACTTTTAGCCTTCTCTCCAAAACTTGCAACCCCCTAAAACTAAAAATCAATTTTCCTTATGTAGCCCTCTAAGCCTGAATCTGAAAATCCAAGACTCCCTAAAAACGCTCCAAGAAAACTCAAATCTAGCTATAAAATAGCCTCTAAATTTGGCCTCAAATCAAGCTCCTAAATCCATGCACAAATTGTGCCTTTATTTTCGCCCCCCTAATATTGGTATTTTAAAAAAATATCTTTAAAGATATTACCAATATTTATACAAACAATTGAAGCCTAAAGTCAATATCAAATACCCAACCCTCCTAAAATTATCAATCCTAAGTTTAAACTATTGAAAATTTCAAACTTAGGTCAACATGACCATTCGAGTGTAATTCATAACTCATTGTTTTAAAATCTCCAAAGGACATTTGCAAGTTGGCATTTTTCATTCTCGAGGCTGACTGGAGGTGACTGTAGTATTGAATTGCATTTAATTTCTTTGTTGGCGGACTTGAACACTTATCAAAATTTGCCTTATTCTTAGTCTTTGAGTCCTCCCTACGTTGCATTTTTCAATTTTGGGAACAAATTGAGGGTTGTGACTTAAATCATTTGCTCGGGAGTTTGATCTCTATGCTTTGATCTGTTCTTCAAAATGGAGTTTGTTGGCATTGACCGATTCTCAAGGGCTCGAGCTCACGAGTTTGTTACTGGATCTTTGCATTAACGGATGGACTTGCTCTTTGATCTGGCATTAATCTCCACTTCTTTTCTCTATTTTTTACTCTTCATCTCTGCCTGTATGAAAGCTTGAGCTTTGTGACTATCGAAGCTTCGGTATCTCATGCTTGACTGAGCATAACCTAGATTCAAGGCTGGAAGTTTTGAGTTTAACTTTCGGCCATTTGACAGTGAGTCTGATGCAAATAGCAAGCTCGCTTTAACTAAGAGCTCATGGGTTGTTGACCTTATTATTTATTGTGGTAATGAGCTTGGAAACTTGGCGACATTTGATGATTATGAGCTTGAACTAGGAGCTTGATGCCTTCACTGGGATTGCTTTACAGCTTGACTGTTGCAAGAAACTGGAGCCTTAACTGAATCTCAAGCTCTGTTCTGGGCATTGTCTATTTGCTTGGGATTTTGACTCGAACAAACTTTGCTTTGATTAGAGCACATCACATGAGCAATGCATGAAACTCATGGGTTTTACTATTGAAACTCGTCCTTAATTTGAATCTTAGTTAAGTTATCCTTAGCAACGTACCCTGTTATTGAAATCTCAGATTTGATACATGTAATTTGGTTGCGCTTATTGTGGTATTTACTTGGATCTCGGACCAAGAAACTGCCAGATCCATGAACTTAACCACAAGAGCACGTGCTTTAGACTGCACCCAGCCTTTGATTATTGAAAACGAGCCTTAGTTCATGCTGGAATACTGGTCTTGAGAGCCAGACTGGAAGATCTTGAGGAGAGGACTTTGAGCCTGACTGGAAGCTTCCAGGCTTAGTCATCTTCAACATGGAACATGGGTTTCATCCTTCACTTGGCTATAGATAAGTAACACTTCATCCTTGCACTTAGCTCGCTGTTGAAATCTTCCTTTCTTTTCACAAATTTAGGATTTTGTTTACTAGCTGTAATAAACTCAATATAAAAAAAAAACAAAAAAACTGAGCTCTACTTCTTGACATTGCATCAACATTAGGCTTTTCTATCACTGTTTAGCCTTAAAAAGCAGAAATCTGATAGTTTCTACTCCCCCAACGAATCATTTGTTAAGAAAACCAGTTAACTTTTCATTTTCTGTGACTCGAATTCTCTAGCTGATGTTATCGACTATCCACAACTTGTTTTTTCCCTTTTCTGTTGTGTCCAACCTTTGATTTGGGTTTTTCCATTACATTTTGACGTTGACTAGTCTTTATTCACTAAAATCAGTAACCATGTTAATCTTTTGTCATCACCCATTACCTTGAATATTAACGTCCTTAGCCAGTCAGCATTGGTTCTAAGCTTCATTGTTACCAGTTGTCTTTAGCATTACATGATTTGGGTTTTTGTGTTCACCAGTCTTTAATAGCTCGAGTGTATGTGCATTTCCAGCTTGTCGACCTTGGCTCTATTTTAACACTAGTCTTTGTTCCTTCCTTACTCTTTAAAAAAAAAAAACTAGACCAACACTTTACAAGATGTTAATTATGTTTATTTTGCCTGGTCTTTTCCTTTTTTTTCTTCTCTCTCTTTCTAATAAATGCACAAAACTGTTACCATCCATATTCATTCATACTATCATAGATTCTTGATCTGTAGATGCATCTCATATAGTGCTAGCGCTGAACATGTTTGGTATCAATTTGATTTGATCATTTGTTGTTATTTGAAATCATTTTGACTGAAGAATCAGCATGGTTATGAAAAACATGGCTATATCAACAGTAACCAGCCTACAGTAACAAATGCCTTCCCGACAAAATGTACACAAGTTGTATTATTTATAGTGAAATAGATGTAACTCGATCAAAGAAACTTGTTTATAAGGTTCGAGCATGGGCTCGTGACACCCATAAACAAACTTCTATGACCTTGAACGTTATGTTTCAACATCTATTCAGCATATGAACAACATGAACAGCACACTACATCCTTATGTATATGACTATGATAAGAAACAATCATAATTGAACAATGCACCACTCTGATTAGCTTTAAAAACATCAAAACAAACACATTATATTAGGTTAGCGAACATGACCGAATGGTCAAATTTGTACAATAATCAGTCAACTGGTATGTTCACTAGCCTAATGCTATCTTGCTATCCTAAAAAAGGTTTCTCAGTTTTAAAATGAAGGCCCTTTGCTTCAGATATCTGGTTTATAATGAAAACATGCATAATAATGGACAATAATAGTAAAAGGTTTCATAAAATTATGTCCCTTTAATACTATTTTTCAGTTTATGTGTATGCACACTTTGTTATTGCATTGGATACTAGATAGATATAGGTGCAACTCTGAAAGAATCTTATTGTTGTATGATTTTTCGCTCTTCTGCATTGCTAAGATCCAATTGGATCTAACACACTTTTAACCATGATGCAGGACAAGATCCCCTAAAGACCTAAAACCTGACATATGAAGACTCAGACAAAGGACCGAAGGACTTGGACCAGACATGACAACCAGCGCCTGATATGCCGACAACTCTCCAAGGCAATGCAAAGGACCTACTCATACCTCTATCACTTCTTTCTATTATGCTCTATGTACTTTGTTTATTGATATGAAATATGAAGTATGAAAGAACATTTGTAAATTACATTCGGTTTGTATGCACAATGTAATGATCAATTATGAATTTGAAAATTTTGAAATGTGATCAATGCTTAGAGCACAATATAAAATAGGTATGAATGCAATAACAAAATGTTAATCCACATCACCAGAAAATAGTGTTAAATGGAAGTACCTCTATGCACCATTTTCCTAATTGTATTTATTATTCTGCATGTTGAAATTTAGGGTAACAATTTTGGTGACTTATGTTGGATGTCTGCCTGCTAGACATGAACCCTCGATCTTATCATTGGGAAATGGAGTTAGAAAAATGGAACATGCATGAATGCAACCTTATTGTAATGAAAATGCACCTATACTAAGACTCATGCAACCTAAATACCTAGTGCTAGACTGCACTTATTGAAATGAAAACCTAAACTAACCTACTTTAACTAGCTGAAGCTTGGTTAAACAAAACCATTCACTGATTGTGAAAAACAACTTCCCATCCTTTTCCGCTCACAAAAATTAACATGCTTATGGAAAGCTATCATGAGATGAACATAGGAGATATATTTTATCATTTTCTTGACAAGGATCTGATTGATAAAGATCTTACCTATTTGATCCATCTAATTTAAAACACCATCATCTTGAGGAGAATCATAAAACAAAAATAATTTGTGAAGATGCAAAAGTACTTTACTTACTTGATCAATTGGGACAGAAAGCAGATTTAATTCCTTCTCAGCTTCATCTTTTGGTAGAACACCATGTAGAGGTGCTGGCACAATTTTCTCTTCATTGTTAGCCTCCATCCTGGCCAAATGCCTGATAGGACATCCTTGAGTAGTAGTGAATTTGGAGCTCTCCTTGATAGACTCAAGTTGCTAAGAAATCACTTCAGTCTGATAGGTTTCCTCTTTATGCTAGCTGAAAATAACTACCTACTGTAGCTTGTAGGTGCTTTCCGAAAGTGTGGGCTTAACATCAAGATGTAAGCAAAACTGCTCCAACTCATCCCCAAAATGACCTTCTTCTTCATCTTCCTTACTCTTTTGTAGGAGAAGCATATTCTTATTAGCATAATAATCTTGATTTGCTGGTATCTTCTTTGTCTTGTCTTGTTCAGAAAGATCTGCCTTTAGCTTATCAACAACCTTCTGTTCAATGCTCTCCTTTTCTTCTTCCAGCTGAAGACACTTCTCAATCTGAAGTTGATAGCCTTTCTTGTAGGTTTCAGCTGTAGAAGCGAAGAATCATATATTCTCCTTGAGATCATGTAGCTCTTTCTCATGAAACTCTTGATGAGCTCTTGATTATCTTTCTTTCTCTTCTTGAAATTCATGGCCTCTATCAAACATGGCTTTTATCAGATCTTTCTGGTCTTGAACCACTTTTTCATAAACATTCTTCTGAACATCCAACTCTCCTTCATGAACCTTCTTCTGAGCTTCCAATCCTCCTGTAAGCTTTGCCTAATTCCTCTTAAATTTTTCAGCCAGATACATCCTAGAACCTTGATCTTGTTGAGCCAATGCTTCCTGTTGTTGGATATGACCTTGGAAAACAAGCTCTTCCTATTGCTTGTTCATGTGATCGATCTGCATAAGCAAATCCTACAACATACTTGCAGTATCTCCATTTGGTAAATCATTATCATTTGCAGAATAATGGAAATTATATTGGCATTGCTGACCTTGATAGGACCGAAAATGGTTCTCTTGAACATATTTCTCTTGAAATGATGGAAAATAGCTCTTGATCTTTGCAACTAGCTCACTTTCCTCCATGGAACATCAGATATGCGAAATGTGACCTCTTTAAGGTCTAAATCTTGCTGATAGCACACCAGAACCAACAAGTAATACAATCCAATTTGACCAGTTCGTTGAAGAACGGGTCCTACTAGGCTTGCCAAAAATTGTTGAGGCTTAGAATTACCACCCCAACTCAGGCATTAGGGCTACACAGTATTTCTATCCTGACAATGGAAACCTCCTCAAGTTGTGGGTGGACTCTGATTAAGGAGGAGTCTCCAAATTCTAGGTCGATTCCTATTTGATATGGGATATCACCTCCTGATTGATAACTTAATGGGAAAAGGGAAGAATGAACTTTTAAAACTGAAAGTAAATAGGGGTGATACACCAAAAATGGAATCAAATTGTGCTTGAGAGGTAAAAC
Organism: Chamaecyparis obtusa; assembly: GCA_027943335.1. NCBI lineage: Eukaryota > Viridiplantae > Streptophyta > Pinopsida > Cupressales > Cupressaceae > Chamaecyparis > Chamaecyparis obtusa. The sequence goes on from BSBK01000569.1 coordinate 331,644, forward strand.
AACAACTTCAACTCAAATATCAAAGGTTTGACACTTTAAATCACAGTTTCAACATATAGGCTAAGGGATTTCACTACTAGGGTTGAACCACAAATAGCTTAACTAGTCAACAAAAATACATATTCCATACAAGATTTGAATTATTGCTCACCTTGAGAAGGAATATTGATGCATTCACTTCTCTTGGATAACAACAAAATAAACACTTGCAAGGAAAGATGAAAATAGGATCTTGAAAAATCAAAACTCCAAATATATGGGCCAATGAATCATATGCTTTATTCTCCTCAAAATTTGACAAAATGTTTACAAATAAGAACTTCAAGGCATCAAGGAACAATAAGCTAACTTTTAGCCTTCTCTCCAAAACTTGCAACCCCCTAAAACTGAAAATCAATTTTCCTTATGTAGCCCTCTAAGCCTGAATCTGAAAATCCAAGACTCCCTAAAAACACTCCAAGAAAACTCAAATCTAGCTATAAAATAGCCTCTAAATTTGGCCTCAAATCAAGCTCCTAAATCCATGCACAAATTGTGCCTTTATTTCCACCCCCCTAATATTGGTATTTTAAAAAAATATCTTTAAAGATATTACCAATATTTATACAAACAATTGAAGCCTAAAGTCAATATCAAATACCCAACCCTCCTAAAATTATCAATCCTAAGTTTAAACTATTGAAAATTTCAAACTCTGGTCAACATGACCATTCGAATGTAATTCATAACTCGTTGTTTCAAAAATCTCCAAAGGACATTTCCAAGTTGGCATTTTTTCATTCTCTAGGCTGACTGGAGGTGACTGCAGTATTGAATGACATTAAATTTCTTTGTTGGTGGACTTGAACACTTATCAAAATTTGCCTTATTCTTAGTCTTTGAGTTCTCTTTGTGTTGCATTTTGTAATTTTGGGAACAAACTGAGGGTTGTGACTTGAAGCATTGGCTCAAGAGTTCGATCTATGTGCTTTGAGCTATTCTTCAAATTGGAGTTTGTTGGCTGTGACCGATTCTCAAGGGCTCAAGCTCATGGGTTTGTTATATGATCTTTGCATTAACTGATGGACTTGCTCTTTGATCTGGCATTAATCTCCACTTCTTTTCTCTATTTTTTACTCTTCATCTCTGCATGTATGAAAGCCTGAGCTTTGTGACTGTTGAAGCTTTAGTATCTCATGCTTGACTGAGCATAACCTAGATTCAAGGCTGGAAGTTTTGAATTTAACTTTTGGCCATTTGACGAGTCTGATGCAAATAGCAAGGTCGCTTTAACTAAGAGCTCATGGGCTTTTGAGCTTATTATTTATTGTGGTAATGAGCTTGGCAACTTGGTGACATTTGATGAATATGAGCTTGAACTGGGAGCTCGAGGCCTTCACTAGTAGTGATTTACAGCTTGATTGTTGCAAGAAACTCGAGCCTTAACTGAATCTCAAGCTCTATTATGAGCATTGTCTATTTGCTTGGGATTGTGACTCGAACAAACTTTGCTTTGATTAGAGCACAGCACACGGGCAATGCATGAAACTCACGGGTTTTACTATTGAAACTCGACCTGAATTTGAATCTTAGCTAAGTTGTCCTTACCAATGTACCTTGTTATTGAAAGCTCGGATTTGATACATGGAATTCGATTGCGCTTATTGTGGTATTTTCTTGGAGCTCAGACCAAGTAACTAGAAGATCCACAAAGTTAACCACAAGAGCACGTGCTTTAGACTGCACCCAGCCTTTGATTATTGAAAACGAACCTTAGTTCATGTTGGAATACAGGTCTTGAAAGCCAGACTGGAAGATCTTGAGTAGAGGTCTTTGAGCCTGACTAGAAGCTTTCAGGCCTAGTCTTCTTCAACATGGAACACGGGTTTCATCCTTCACTTGGCTATAGATAAGTAACACTTCATCCTTGCACTTAGCTCACTGTTGAAATCTTCCTTTCTATTCGCAAGTTTAGGATTTTGTTTACTAGCTGTAATAAACTCAATATATAAAAAAAATAGAGCTCTGCTTCTTGACATTGCATCAACATTAGGCTTTTCTATCTTTGTTTGGCGTTAAAAAGCAGAAATCTGATAGTTTCTACTCCCCCAACGAATCTTTTGTCAAGAAAACTAGTTAACTTTTCATTTTCTATGACTCGAATTCTCTAGCTGATGTTATCAACTAAACACAACTTGTTTTTTCCATTTTCTATTGTGCCCAACATGGGTTTTTCCATTGCATTTTGACATTGACTGGTCTTTATTCACTAAAATCAATAACCATGTTAATCTTTTTTCATCACCCATTACCTTGAATATTAACGTCCTCAACCAGTCAGCATTGGTTCTTAGCTTCATTGTTACCAGTTGTCTTTAGCATTACATGATTTGGGTTTTCATTGATACTATCACATATTCCTGATTTGTAGATGCATCTCATACAGTGCTATCATTGAGCATGTTTGGTATCAATTTGAATTGATCATTTGTTGTTATTTGAAATCATTTTGACTGAAGAATCAACATGGTTATGAAAAACATGGCGGTATCAATAGTAACCAGCCTGCAGTAACAAATGCCTTCCCGACTGAATGTGCACAAGCTATATTATTTTTAGTGAAATAGATGTAACTCCAGCAAAGAAACTTGTTTATGAGGTTCGACCATGGGCTCATGACACCCATAAACAAACTTCTATGACCTTGAACGTGATATTTCAACATCTATTCAGCATATGAACAACATGAACAGCACAATGCATCCTTATGTATATGACTATGATAAGAAACAGACTTATTTGAACAATGCACCACTCTGATTAGCTTTAAAAAAATCAAAACAAACACATTACATTAGGTTAGCGAACATGGCCGAATGGTCAAATTTGTACAATAATCAGTCAACTGGTAAGTTCACTAACCTAATGATATCCTGCTATCCTAAAAAAGGTTTCTCAGTTATAAAACTAAGTCCCTTTGACTCAGATATCTGGTTTATAATGAAAACATGCATAATAATGGCCACTAATAGTAAAAGGTTTCATAAAATTATGTCCCTTTAATACTATTTTTCAGTTTATGTGTATGCACACTTTGTTATTGCATTGGATACCAAATAGATATAGGTGCATCTCTGAAAGAATCTGATTGTTGTATGATGTTTCGCTCTTCTGCATTGCTTAGATCTAGTTGGATCTAACAAACTTTTAACAATGATGCAGGACAAGAACCCCTAAAGACGTAGAACCCAACATATGAAGACTTAGAAAGAGGACCGAAGGACTTGGACCAGACATGACAACCAGGTCCTGATATGCCGACAACTCTCCAAGGCAATGCAAAGGACCTACTCATACCTCTATCACTTCTTTCTATTCGGCTCTTTGAACTCTGTTCATTGACATGAAATATGAAGTATGAAAGAACATTTGTAAATTACATTCAATTTGTATGCACAATGTAATGATCAATTATGAATTTGAAAATTTTGAAATGTGATCAATACTTAGAGTACAATAGAAAATAGGTATGAATGCAATAACATAATGTTAATCCACATGACCTGAAAAATAGTGTTAAATGGAAGTACCTCTATGCACCCTTTTCCTAATTGTGTTTATTATTCTGCATGTTGAAATTTAGGGTAACAATGATGTAATTTATTTGAATGGTTTTTGTACTTAATAGATTAATTTATATTTATGTAATCCTTTGTCAAAAATCCTTTGAGACTTGTAATCGGTTAATGAGTTATACTTATGAGTATGTATTGTCTTTATGTTATATTGCTTCCTCTTTGTTATTCATTATTGTTTGTATACTCTTAAGAAAAAAATTATTATGTTAACTTAGTAGCATGTTTTAGGTTAATTTCCCCTAGGTTCCCTGGCAGGGCATTACAACTCTTGGAACTCTTTCCCTTTGTACTCATGATGCAGGGGCATTCTTGGGTCCTCGATGAATCTGCATGGTCTTGTGTTACTTGGTCGGTGTTACTCCATTGCAGCTTTAACCGATGGTCTTGGTTATTGAAGAAAGCTTGGTCGCTGTAGGAACTCGGTGAAGCTTCTGGTGCTCATTGGAACTGGTGCTCGATGATGTTTGTGTTGCTCGGTGTTGCTTGGCTTGGTTGGTTGTTTCACTGGTGCTCGGTTGTTTCTCTAGCGCTCAAAAGTTCTGGTTTACCGACTGGAGTTCTTGGTGATTTGGTTGGCCGACTTGTTGCATTTATTGTTGGTAGCTTTTGTTGCATTCTCCTATGTGGATCTAGAGGCCAACATGGAGAATTAAATAATTGTAATGCTATTTGAGAGCCGACTTGTATTGCATTTAATATTTGTTTGTAGGAGTTAATTATGTCATCCAGACGACTTGTGGTTGAGGATTAGTATTTAAGGAGTGTTTGGGTAGTTGTTTAGGGAGAGCCTGGGAAGTCTAGGGGTGGAAGATGAAAAATTGAAGTTGTGGAAAAGATAGTTTAGATCTGGATCCTGCGAGATCTAGTAGATCAGATTGATTTCTGATAGTTTGTCGTAGCAGAGCTAGTGGATTCCATGCTTGGAAACAAGGAGATTGCTTGGTGGCTTGTGAGCACAAGTTTAGATCTGCCTCAGGGTTTCCATCAGTTGCTAATTTGTTCAGAACTAGACTAGCTGGTGTTGGATTGGATCTTGTTGATCTTGCAAAACTGTTTCTGATTGTAATTGGCCCTAACCCGGAAGGCCTTACAGCCAAGCATGTTAATTAAAATTTGATATTGAGCATATCTTGTGTTAGTCCACTATGTTGGTAATTGGCTGCAAGGTTGGACTGTCCTTCATTGGATCCACCATCCTTGACTACGTTAGGTGGTATCAGAGCTGAGTTGATCTTGTTGAGCGGAGTTGATCTTGTGGAGTGAAGGTTGTTCTTGAGCAAAGGTTGTTCTTAAGCAAAGTTTGACCTAGCAAGGCTGATCTTGCGAAGTTGATCTTGTTAGCGAAGAGATTGTATGATCTGAGTGCAGATCCGAGGCACTAAACTTGTGGAATCTTGGCCTGGTTGTTCATGCAAGGTGATAGGTTGATCTAACTTGCATACAACTTGGAGGTTGTCACAAGGTGGTCGGTGTAGGGTTTTGTTGCAGAGGGTTTTCTTATGTTTAAGGATGCCTTCAAGAAGATTGGACCCTAGAGTGGTTGTGGATCTTTGTGATACTATGGAATCTAGGATTACAAAGAAGGTGAAATCTGATTTTAGATCTGAGATGGAGCTGATGAAGAATGAAATGGTTGTTGAGATCATGAGAGCTATGACTAGTGTACCTCGGAGTGTTGGTACTGAAGATGGTTATGAGGAAGCTACTGAAGACTTTGAAGCTGTTGGATCTAGTGGTGATGACCGGAGGGACAGATCTGGTGAAGATATAACTGCCCGATTGCATAGATCTGGAGCTCAATTAAGTAATAATTACCAAATGGAAGTTTCTAATTTCTCTGGTACTTTGAAACCCGAGAACTTGATTGACTGGATTGGTGAATTAGAAGATTTCTTTGAGCTAGAAGAAATTGAAGATCCTCTTCGAGTGAGGTTGGCACAGACAAAATTGAAAGGACATGTTGCTCTTTGGTGGAAAGAATTACAAAGAGATAGGGAAGATGAAGGTGAAATGAAGATCAATCGGTGGAGGTTGATGGTGACTAAATTGAAAGCTAAATTCATACTTGTCGACTATGAGCTTGACTTGTTTAAGAAGTTAAAGAATCTGAAGCAAAAGGATCTAACTATTGAAGACTATACCAAGGATTTCTACAAGCTTAGTATTCGGTCTGGACACAGAGAACTTGGTAAGGAAAAGGTAGCTCGATATGTGAATGGTTTGATATTCAATGTCCAGGATGAGCTTGGTATGTTGAAGATTGATTTGGTTGAAGATGCTTATCAGTATGCTCTAAAGGTAGAAGATAAGTTGAAGAGAAAACAACATGGTAATCCCCGAGGGAAGGAAAAGATTGATCACTCAGTGAAGGATAAACCAACTGCAGAAGATGAACAAAAACATGTAGAATCGAAGAAGAAGATGGGTAGAGTTATCTTTAAGGGTACTTGTTATAATTATGGTGAAGAAGGACACCGTTCTTTTGAGTGTACACAAAAGAAGCTTGGTGACTGACGGACTGCAGTGGTGAATGAAAATGTTGAGAATGAGCCTGAATTTGAGAACTTGCTGGTTCGACAAACATTGCTCGGTACAAAGGAGGAACCTTGTTAGAGGAGTAACTTGTTCAGGACTCGGTGCAAGTCTAGAGGTAAACTTTGTGATGTAAATGTTGATAGTGGTAGTACTAATAACCTTGTTGCTGAGGACATGGTTCAGAAACTTGCTTTGAGTAGAATGAGACATCCACATCCGTATAGGATTGGCTGGTTGCAAAATGATCATACTCTGGAAGTAAGAGAACAATGCTTTGTTGATGTTCAGATTGGCCAGTAAAGGATCTTGTGTTATGTGATATTGTGGAGATGAATAATTGTCATATATTGCTCGGTAGACCTTGGCAATATGATTGCAGACCTATGTATGATTGTGTGAAGAATGTGTTTACTGTTGAGAAGGATGACAAAAAGTTTTTCATGATGCCTTTGTTGGATACAACACTTAGTAGGAGAAGTCTGAGTATTGGTAGCCGAGTTGAGTTGGTGGATCTTGAAGGTATGGATGATCAGTTTGGAGAACAGACCTGTGTGTTATCAAGGAAAGACTTAAAAAGACAGAGGAAGCAGAAGTGGAAGAGTATGCAAGCTGAAAATTTGGAGGACTTGTATGTGAAGAACCAGTTCGGGGTTTATGTGTTGAATCCCGGAAGATGTTCTTCTCACATATGAACATCTTTTCGAACCTGGGGTGTCTGATGCAGAGGCATTCTTGGGTCCTCGATGAATCTGCATGGTGGTGTGTTACTTGGCCGGTGTTACTCAGTTGCAACTTTAACCAATGGTCTTGGCTATTGAAGAAAGCTCGGTCGCTGCAGGAACTCAGTGAAGCTTCTGGTGCTCGGTGGAACTGATGCTCGAAGATGCATGTGTTGCTCGATGTTGCTTGGCTTGGTCGATTGTTTCACTGGTGCTTGGTTGTTTCTCTAGCACTCAGTAGTTCTAGTTTATCGACTAGAGTTCTTGGTGATTTGATTGGCCGACTTGGTGCATATATTGTTGGTAGCTTTTGTTGCATTCTCCTATGTGGATCTAGAGGCCAACATGGAGAATTAAATAATTGTAAGTCTATTTGAGAGCTGACTTGTATTGCATTTAATATTTGTTTGTAAGAGTTAATTATGTAATCCAGCTGACTTGTGGTTGAGGATTAGTATTTAAGGAGTGTTTGGGTAGTTGTTTAGGGAGAGCCTGGGAAGTCCATGGGTGGCAAATGAAAAAGTGAAGTTGTGGAAAAGATAGTGTAGATCTGGATCCTGCAAGATCTAGCAGATCAGATTGATTTCTAATAGTTTGTCATAGCAGCGCTAGTGGATTGCATGCTTGGAAACAAGGAGATTGCTTGGTGGCTTGCGAGCACAAGTTCAAATCTGTCTTAGGGTTTCCATCAATTGCTGATTTGTTTAGAACTGGACTAGCTGGTGTTGGATTGGATCTTGTTGATCTTGCAAAACTGTTTCTGATTGTAATTGGCCCTAACTTGGAAGGCCTTACAACCAGGCATGTTAATGAAAATCTGATATTGAGCATATCTCATTGTGTTATTCTGTTGTGTTGGTAATTGGCTGCAAGGTTGGACTGTCCTTCATTGGATCCACCATCCTTGACTGCATCAACTCGCAACCATTGTCTGACCAAAGAACTTTTATCTTTCTAGTTGTCAAATTCTCCACAAGAGCTTTGAACTCTTGGAAGCAACTGAAGACCTCGTCCTTTGTCTTCAAGAACTATATCTAGGTCTTCCTAGGGAAATAGTCAATAAAAGTAACAAAGTACTCATATCCTATGAGAGATATCATTGACATTGGTCCACATATATCTGAATGTATTAGATCAAGAACACCCTTGAATCTGGTGTCACTCCTTGTAAAAGTTGCTTTCGCAAACTTCCCCAACACACATCCCTTACATACATCATCATGCTTTGTGCTTACCTCTAGAACACCTATCACTGTCTCACAAAGCAATTTAAGTGCTTCATGATGTATATGGTCCATCCTCCTATGCAATAGCTCTCCTTGATCTCTAGGATTAATGTTGCTCATAAGTGCCTTAGGAGTGTCAATCTGCAACCTAATCATGTGCCCCTCTAAAGAGTACATTGTACCCTTTATCTTGAAGGACAGATACGAAAATTAAATTCATACCCCAACCTGGCACATGCAACACATCGTGAATGTGAATTGACTTGTCATTCTCCCTCTGAAATAAGACAGTCCCTTTCCCAACTAAATTAAGTTTGGAGTTGTTCCCCCATAGACATCTGAATTTTGATGTCCTTATAACTGGAGAACTACTCTCTAACTATTGTCATATGAAATGATGCCCTACTATCTATATACCATATACCCTGTGAGCTTGAGCTAGTCAAGCAAGTTATGAGACCAAACTCATCCTCTATTCTACTAGAAAGCTCATCTACACTCGTTGAAGCTGGTGTTTGCTTCTTTCCTTTCTTTTTGCTTTTCTTCCTTTGTGGGCAATCGTTGACATAGTGGCCAAACTCATGACAGCCATAGCATTTGAACTTAAACAAGTCCTTTTTCTTCTCATCTTTTGAATTTGATCATTTGCTAGACCCCTTCTTTGCTTTCCCTTTTCCTACTAGGACCACGTTTTCTTGTTCCACCTCACTTTTCTGACTTTTACTTCTAGTTCCACTAACAAGACTTAGTCTAAGCTCCTCTTGAGTGAAATCACTCCATAGTCGATCCCAACTCAATAAAGTGTCTCATCCATTAATAACATGAACAAATGCATCTCACTGCTTAGTAAACCTATTCAAGGCTATTTGTACTAGTTTGTCATCGTCCAATTTATCTCCTACAATTGTTAACTCATCCTTGACAAGTCTAAGTCTGGTGAGGTAATTTGTAACATCTTTTCCCTTATTCATTCAGGTATTCCTCAACTTTTCCCTGAGAATCAACTTCCGATTATTGGTAGCATTCTAGTACATATTCAAAATGGCGTCCCACATCTTTGTTGTATCTAACTCTGCAACATGCGGAACTATATGGTCTTTAACACCATCAAGGATTAGCCTCCTCGCCTTGGCATCTTCCTTCTTATATGATAAGAGTTGTGTTGGATATGTAGGTATAGCTACAACATTGGTCGCATATTCCTTGATACCATTCTCCTCCAGCAATTAAAAAAATTATGGCTTTCCAGACACCAAAATTTGAGGCTTCATCCAATCTGTCATGATCTCTTAAACATGTTGAGGCCATTGCAGAAAAAAAATAAAATAAAACCCAAAATAATTTGAAAGAGGCTGAACTAGATTTTATAAACCCTCAAATTTATCTTCCTATGTCTACACTGAGCCTTTTATGCCCTCAGATCTACTCTGATACAATGTGAAAACTCTATTGTAGTCACTGATTATTAAACTTCTAAATAGATTATTTGACAATAGAAAATTATTTCACAACAAATATTGCAAATAACACAACTACAATTTCATAAATAAATTAGGAAGAAAATATGCAAAACAATAAACAATAGTTTTGGACAAATTGTCCTTGGAAAAACCCTGAAGAGAAAACCAGTTACACAAACTGCTTGCCTCTTATTGACAAAGCTCCAGCAATATTTTCTTCTTCAAAAAATATTCCCTCAATTTCTACCGTGGAAATTTCATTGTTGTTGCATGCAATGTTATCTCTGCGCTCTTGCTAATACTGCAATATGTTTGCTATCACTGCAAACTTCCTTAAAATCTTGCTTCTCCAAATTCTCATCAATCTCCTCGTATAATCCCTCCACAATCTAACCTTAATGGCTAAGATTATCTTGACTTCATCAAGAACTTTCTGGAAGTTTCCAATTTCTAGAAGTTTCTAATTCTGGAAGTTTCCAATTTCTAGAAATTTTCATTTTCTATTAGTTCCCACTTCTAGTAGTTTCCAATTTCTAGAAGTTTCCATTTTCTAGAAGTCACTAGAGAAAAATCAACCACTTTTCCTAGGCATGGAGACTTGACTGAGCTACACAAACTAACAATTCTAGGGTCAATAGTCTTTAAAATCCCAAAGAATTTTTTTAGAAGTGATTTTCGGATAGAGATTGGGGATATGGTTACCCTGTTAAGTTCAATAACACGACAATGTATGTTGAAGTATGTGATCCAACACAACTATTGAGTGTTAGAGTGTTAGTAAGGAACTGTAGATTTATGGTTTTCAAATATGTTGCCTTTAGTCTAGTTTGTTGTCAAACAACAACAATTAGCTATTAAAATGTTTTACTTGTTTTATACAAAGGTTGTTAATTCTTCCACGCCTGTAATTTTGTAAGTGAATGAAGTATAACTCAATTGAATAGATTTTGTTTGCTATTTTATAATTTGGTATCAAACTCGTTCTATCCTTTCTTGTTTAAAGTCACAGATCTACTTCTTATATGCACCCCTAATCTCTCTCTCCAAAGCATATGAAGCCCAATACGTCAAGTATTTAAAGATTGGTGCTGAGTTGATTTTTGAGGACCTTGAGTTGTGTGTATTTGCTCTACAATATGTTGTTTGCTCATAGATATGAAGAACAATATTTCTCTAGTGTTGTCTAGGATGCATGTAACCTACTCACCGAGGAATGCTTACTTCTGTAGAAGTTGCAAACAATGCCTCAAATGCTTTGTATTGCTATAAGTCAAAGAAAGCTTGAGTTCTATTCTAGGAAGACTTTGTGTGAGGATATTTTGCTAAGTATTCCAAAAGCAAAGAATTATGCGTTAAGAATGTGAACTCCTCAAGAGTTCAATGGGCATCTTACAGGATGGTTGTTGGACTACATAGCAAGCTCTTCTACTATAGAGATGGATAGAGACCGGGTCCACAAGTTTAAGTCGAGATGGTTTTGTTGTTGTGAAGCCTGAGTAGTTGTGTCCATGGTGTTTCTGGGTCTTGTGGGAGTCTACTTGGGGAAGTTTTTGCGAATGTGCTAGAAAAAAGGAGGCCTAGACTAAGAGGCACTTTCCTAAGTTGGAAATAGCGGTTGAGAACAATAAGAGGACATTGCCCGGAATTGGCAACCACATCAATAAAAAATTTGGTCCTGCAATGACTGCGCTGAGGGTTTTTGACGTCATTCATGGCTTGGAGAAGTCATTGTTGTCCAATCCAAGGTCCGACATATAGAGCTACTTAAAATGTGGTGAATTGGCTAGAGGCGGCAATTGCCTTATTTTGAGGAGGCCAACACTTTGAAGATGCGGAAGGATGCAACATAAGATAATTAAATGCTCAATAAGTCTGGGGGTGTTTGTCGATCAAAGATTGATATCCAATAGTTCAAAGGGGAATCTGAAATCTAGAAGTTCAACATGATAGCTTTACAAGGGTGATGAGACACTTCAGGTGTCGATGGCATCCAATGATGTGAAAACTTGGATGATAGCTAGGTGACTATACCTGTAGTTGGGGAGCAACTTGTAGAAGTCTTACTGGTCTAAGAACTATTTTCAAAGAAAAACTAATGCATAATATATTGTTATATGTTTTTTGTCAATTTAATGTTGTGGCATTTAGAGGTGTTGGAATATAGGCTCCAACATAATTATTGGTTCTTGGTTGTTAGAATAAGTGTCGATAAGAAACTGTAGAGTTGTGGTTGACTCCCAATTCATTGTCTTTGGTCCAGGTTTTTGTCAAACAACTACAGTTAACTACAAAATGTTCAGCTTTTTGGTAGGAAGGTTGTTAATACTTCCACAACTATAAAATAGTAACTTGTTGATTAATAAATCAATTGTATAATTTGAAGTTCTTTTATGTTCTATTTGTTGTTTCTTATTTTTGAATTACGTAATGCTTCTATCTTTTTGTCATGGATGTTCTAGTATGTATTGCTTCTATCATTTTGCCATGGGTGTTCTAGTTCGTCAACATAGTATTGCACAATCAAGAAATGATTCATTGGTAACAATTGATAAATGACAATCTCAATGGGCTGTTAACCAGAGTAAAGGACATAAGGTGATTTAACATGACCTCTTATTTTATTTATTCCTTGACAAGAAAGACAATATATATTCTAAATTGACAAAGAAAGGCATAATAAATATAGGACAAAATCATGAAAAAGATTATGATTACTACCCATAATTGTAACATAAGTATTCAATGAAGCAATACAAAATAGTAAAGGATGCCTTTACCATTTATGTAGTAAGAATTTCAGAAGGTGGTCTACAAAAGAGGCTATCGTTTAATGCTTCCCATATTATTAGCTACTATGGCAATTGGTTCATCTAGTTCCCTGAATTCGCCTACATATGGATAGGAGATTTTTTTAGTACCTTAAAAGCTAGAAGCACTACATGCACAATTTCTATAGTTACAGGATCAAAGGGAATAGATAGGGCATAAGTTCCAACAACTGCAGGAAGCAGTCAACTTGCAGGTAGCACACACCACTAGGCTTCTGAAGGATGCACAGAAGCTAGCACAACAAAATCAAATTCCCACCACTATTGCAGAAGCAGAATATCTTTTGATACAGATCAATGTGCAAAACCAACTATTGCAGCAGGTCAAGGCACAATGAGACAACACTTCTACTAATCTCAAGGACATCTACAAAGCCATTCTTCCAACACAGTATGAGTAGAGTTGTCTTGAGGAAAAGACAGCATTTTGTAAAGGGGGTATGATTTTGGCAAGGATAAGGCAGAGTTAAAGCAGGTCAAGTATATCCTACCACAAACCACCACAAGGAGGTTGTGGAGCTCCTAGTTGAAAGGGCATCATCCATAATAGTATTAGAATGTAAGGGAAACATCCCACAAGCTAGATATTTGTATAGGAAAATATACAACGTAACAGAGAGGAGGTAGGCAACAAGAAAGAATAGAAGGAAGATATAATGATGTTGAGAAGATAAACAAATATTGTAAAAGGGTAAACCCCTGAATATATGTACATGGATGACAAATGGTAATATAGATATATCTGGAATTACATCTGTGGTGTGTTATTATTTATAACAAATTGTTTTGCCTATTTCATTCTGTTAACTAATTAATACAAGGTCCAAACTAACTCTCTACCACTCATATCATGAAGTCTGAGGTATAAATACAACATAAAAATTACTTAGGGCTCAATACTTCGGTCTGTGTCAGCCCATTTTCTTGCTAACATAAATAACAAGCTAGAAACTCCAAATCAAATGTCAAATACATATAAAGTAACTAATTTACAATAAATGTTCAGAAAAAGTATATGACGCTGTGTTGTGAGGTCTCACATCATCGCCCCAAGGAATTTGGGGACCCCCATTTTCAAACGAGCCTTGGCATTTCTCCTGGATCCTAATATCTGGAGGCCTTTGCAAGTATTTTGGACTTAGATGGTATTTTTGAAAATTATTGAGATCGAAGAGCTTGGCTTGTGATTTTCGATTTTAATTTTGTTTTGGTCTTTTGAAATCTTGCAAATTTGGGTGTTGAAATGGAGATAAAATGAAAGGATTGAATGGCCAAAGTATTTTGATTTGCTAAATAGAAATTTTGAGGCTAAATTAGACTTATCGCCCTAAATAAATTGTAAAAATCATGGCATTAAAATTAAAATTTGAGCTTTGAAAAATAAAATCTGGTCACTAATTTGAAAAATCTGGACACTAAAATGTAAATTTTTGCTTTGCAAATCGAAGGCCTTAGCAATTAAATTCGAAAATCTGACCCTTTATATGAAATCTGGGCACTAATATTAAAAAATTGAGCTCTTCACTATTAAAATCAAAATCTAGGCAATAACATTGAGATTTTACATAAAATCTGCTTTGTATTTCACAATTTGAGCTTTGAAAATAAAAATCTGGGCCCTTTAATGAGGGGCGTGTGGCCTTGGGATACAAAATGGGGCCTCCTTTAGTGGCGTGGCTAGCTCACCCCACTATAATTTTGATAATCTATGCTTAATGTTAAAATTTCAATGCAAAATTATTATTTTATCCAAGGTCATCCCTCCTTTTGGTTTGCTTTTAATTATTTTTTTTTGTTATTCTCTATGCAGGTCGGCCCTCTTTGGGGAGGCTAAACTTTGTATAAAAGGGCGCCCCCCCTCCTCATTTCTCACCATCCATTCCCAGCTCTCAAGCAAGGAGCAGTGACTTGTGATTTGAAAGAGGAGCAGCGAATTTGAGTCATAAAGGAGCAGCGAAAGTGCCTTATGAAGAGGAGCAAATTTAGTAGGGGGCCTACTATTTGAAGAAGTCATCGAGTTTGAATTGAGGGAGCTGCGAAATTATATAGAGAGAGGCTTGCGAAATTTCCTAAGGAGGGGCAGTCCATCCCTAGGGCTAGCTATAGCAGTGCCTCAAGGAGACTTGCGAAAATTATAAGGCAGGAGCAGAGCATTGGAGGGGCTAGCGACATAACAGTGAGGAACGGCAAATAACAAAGAAGACTTGCAACATTAAAAGAGAAGGCAACAAAGTCAATAGCAAACCTGCTATTTGATAGAGGAACCACCGAAGTATAGAAGAAGGACATATGAAATATATTGGAAGAAGAAAAATTTGAGATAGCTAAGGGGGTCTACCACAGTTTGGAAGGCTTGCGATTTTGCTAGGAGGCCACGAATTTTGAAGGAAGAGACCACAATTTGGAGGAAGCTCCAGATTTGTTAAGGAGCCCCGCCAATTTGAGGAAGAAAAATTTGCAAATTTCTTGGTGAGTGGCCTATGCTCTTAATTGTTATCTTTTTTCTTTGATGTTAATGGTTTGGTGTAAGAGACAATCTTCATGATTGAGGGTGAAGGCTGGTCTAAAAGACAGATTTTCTCCTTGTTCTTGCTTGGTACATTTCCCTATTTTTTTGTTTGCATCATCCATCCATCACCTCATCATCTCATTAGGGCTTGAAGTTGGGAGATATAAGTGTAGTTTCCATTTAAGATTTGGAAAAAGGAGATATAAGTGGTAGTCCCACCCCTAGGAACGGAGTTGGGAGATATAAGTGTAGTCCATCTCATAAGTAACAAAGAGGCAGAAATAAGTGGTAGTCCCATCCCTAGGCAGAGAGGCAGAGATAAGTGGTGTGATAGGAATTAACGAGGCAGAAATATGTTTAATCATCCCTAGGCGAAGGGGCAGAGATAAGTGCAGTCCCACCTCACTGCAGAAAGAAGGGGTAGAAATAAGTGTTTAAGATGGTGGATGCTAGTGCAAGCAAGAACCCAAAGGGAATGAATACCAAGAAAGACAAGGAAGACATGACGCTCAAGACCACCTTCTTTTCAAAATTGAAGCGAGTCAGTGACACCAACATCGGCACCATAGATATGATACAGTTGAGAGATAGGTTGAAAGGGGGCCAATCTTCTATGGCAAAGAAGATCTACAAGTGTGGAATTGTGCAAGCTGCCACCTTCCCTCCTACCTTGCCTTGTCCGGAGCTGGTGATGGAGTGTGCATCTCGGCTGAATATTGTGACCAAGTCTATCATCTTTGGTGAAGAAGTGAGGGTGTTGGCTAACATCAGCGGGCATGTGGTAGAGGAAGTGTTCAATATACCCCAGCAGAAGGGAATGATAGTAATGTTGATGGATCAAGTCGCCAAGTTCTTTCAAGACAGTCAGGATGCCTACCTCGCTCTACTAAAGCAAAATTAGTTGCATGAAGGCAAGAAAGGAGTCACCAAGTCATCAAAGCTCACCAGGTCAAATTTCAAATCAGAGTATGGCGATCTTATTATGCTTCTCAATCGAGTCATGGGCTCCGCTCAAGGTATGCAGTTTGAAACTTGGATGTACTATTTTATTTAAAGAATTGAAAATGGAAAAAGAAAGTTTGATTGGGCTAGAACTATAAGTGAAAATTTAGAGTTGCAACTTAGGACAGTACAAAATCAGAAACAATTCTACATGGGGTCCTACCTTTTCTATTTGATTGCAAAACTGTATGAACATCCTGGACTTAAGGCTAGAGGGGTGATTGGCAATGGGCCCGGACAATGCTTAGTGCATGAGTGCTATCCATAGCTTCATTTGCACAACATCAAGGACTACAAGATATTTTATGATGCCTTTGCCATAAAGATGGTAAGGATATTGCAAGAGAAACCCGCAAGGAGGCTCTCGCCGAAGGCGGAGACAAAAGTCAAGAAGTTTGGGAGTTGGTTCATCCAGTTTTCACAATTCACTTATATCAGAGTGGCTGGATGCACGGCTTGTCCCAAGAGGCTTCCAAGGTACCCACCCGATAGGATAGTTTTGATAGAGTTGACTAGGCAACTTGAGCAATATGACAAAGTGATGAAGCTCAGAGGTGAGACAGGGGTTACTTTCTCACTCATGATAGGCAATGATAGTTGTCACAATCTTGTCGCCTTTGCAATTGCGGAGAAAGAATTAGAACAATATCATCTAGCATGGTATAGGGCAAGGCAAGGATTCGATCCTAATGGTCTAATCAAGGCATCTCATGGGGATCCATTCAAGCATATTCCTACTTTGGAGGATTTTTGGGCCAATGCACAGGATGACTTTCATGTGAGGAAGTTGGCTTTCTCAAGGTTATCGATGGGCATGATGAGGGCAATCAAATGGAGAAATCTTAATATTCTAGATCAGCTGGAAGAGGATGAAGATGTGCTAAGGGAAGATTATAGTATAGTAGAGGGAACAGAATTGAATCCAGTTGAGTGGGATGATCATCAAGATCCATCTTTAGATGCAGTAACAAGAACAATTGAGCTATACACTGAGTGGTGGTACAATAAGAAGTTCAGGCAATTACAAAGTTGGAAGGTACACCTTACCTATGAGAAGATGAAACCAGAGGAGATTCCAGCAGAGTCAGTCGGACAACAAAGTGGGGGTGATAGCCAGCAACAGCAGCAGGCAATTAAGAGTAAGAAAAGGAGTTTGGAGGTTGAGAAAGATAGAGAACATCAAGAGCCTCCAGCAAAGAAACAGAGTAAAGTACCATCAAGAGAGAGCATAATTGAGGCTACGAGCCAAGAGGTTGGTATAAGTTGGTATAAGTGAGCACAGGGCAGCAATAGAGGTGAGCTCTGGTTTAGAATCAAGTGGTTATAGTAATAGTACAGGGTACTCTCCTCTCTTGGAGAACCAAGTTGAGGATGATATGGTAGTCAGTGATGAAGGAGATAGGCTAGTTGACATTGAGGCTCTATCAGCTGAGGAAGGAAGCCAAGTGCCCAAGGCCGCTGGTGATGCTATGCTAGTCGAACCGAATCCAGATTTGGGGAGATGCATTGCACCACTACGGTTGAGATAGATGCTTATGCCAAGGAAAGAGGTTGTGGCCATCCAAACAGTTGAGGATATTCAAGGGTTAGTGGAAAAGGAAGATGATGTCAGGCAGAAACAAATTGCAGGAACAGTGGCAAAGGTAATCAGGAATGATGATGATGGTCATCGAAAGGTTCAGATTGCGGTGCCAAAGGTTAGCAAGGCAGTGGGCGAGATTGTGGCCCAAGATTATGAGATAGTGGAGCATGACATGGGAAAAATCACAAATGACATGGAATGTGTGGAGCTTCAGGAAGGCAGAGCTTCAATAAGAGAAAAGTTGAGAAAGGCGAATGAAAGGATTGCAGAGTTGGAGATTGAAAGCAAGTATTGGAGGGATAGCTATCATGAAGTATGTCAGCCTATCCAACAATTGCCTCAAGCGGCCCTTCCACAGGATAGTGGGAGCAATCTGGAAGAAATATTAGCTCGAGAGCAAGAAACTAAAAATTGGATCAGTAGTATAATTCAAGAAGGGTGAAAATTCTTGCCTGTCTTTATCTCGACATTCAGGTCATTTGTGTCTCTTAGAAACAAATTCAGAGCATTTGAAGGGGAGTGAAAGAATTTCCTTCCAATTCGTGACTTAGCCATTCCCAAGCTATAGGCGGCCATAAAGCTATTAGAGGGATCTTTGGTGAAGGCCAAATTGGTCAATGAAGGAGGAAAGAATATTATTGAGTCTTGGTATGTTACCTTGACTGCAAGATCGAGAGTACTCAAAGAGATACAGGATGAGATTGCACAATATAGTCCAAGCATCGACACTTTTATTTCAAGCATGTCGAGCGATGCGAGAATTGCACTTGATTTTGAAGGAATTAAAGAAGGGGATTTTAATAAGACAGAGTTTGGATCGAGATTGGATGAGTTAGGGAAGGTTGTTACCAAAGAGAAACAGTTGGGCATCCTTGCCTCTCTCAGGGTCCTTATTGAGTTTGCAAGAGATGATGAAAAGGAGAGTGAGAAGACACTGCAAGTAGCAAAGAACATGATGAACATAGTTGAGCTCAAGATGAGGCATACACCTTGCCCTCCCATGGAGGAAGTCAACACCATGTTAGCCAAATTCATTGCTTATGCTAAAAAGATGAAAGAAAATGATAGAATTGTATTAGAAGATCATTTGATGTAAGCCCAAGTGGCAAATTCTCTTTTTTTCTTGGGTAGGATAGGTGTCTGATTCTGATTGGCTACCATTTTGGTGTCTTTTCATTGGTTGTCACTTTTCTTTTCTTTTTCATTGGTCCATTGATGAGGTGGCGTCTTCTCATTGGTCGATGGGGTGGCAACCCTAATTAGAGTTTCTCGGATTTAATCTGGATTGTTGATTTTGCCTCTTAATCTCTATCGTTGGTTGTAATTTTGAGCCTCTATATAAGGCCAAGTACTCTCATTTGTAAAAAGTTGAAGAAAATTGTTGCTAATATAATACCAAAATTGCTTCTCTTGTCATTGTTGTGTCTTGCATGGTGATTAAGAACACTTGGTGTTATTGCATTGTTTCTACTTCCAATAGTTAAAGTTAAATTTCATTGAGTTATTAAAGTAGATTTCATTTCAAGAAAATGTTAAAGTAAGGATAGAAGTAGATGGCTAGTTGTATGGTGATATTGGTAAATGTTTGATAGGGATCTATATACTAGGCCACTAGCATCTTAGCGGCTTGTTAAGAAGCCTTGTGTGGTAATCTAGTCTAATTTCCCCTTGAATCATTACATCTATGGAGGTAGCGCCACTGGCAAGCTTTCATTAGGTTGATCCCCGTCCATTTGCCAATCTTTCCATTCTATAGGAGTAGCAGTAAAGCAGTAGGTAGCATAGTAGTTAGTGTTATCTCTCAAAAATGCACCCTGCTAGATAGCCAGAATCTAGCCTTCTGGAGAAACATGGAAACACTCCTGGGCTGTGGGTTTCCCAAAAAAATGAAGTGAATCTCCGAGTTCTAGGCCGGTTCCTATATGATGATCACCTTATTTGCTTTTTGAAAGACTGAAAACTGAAACTGATGGAGGAAAAATGACAGAAGGATTGCATAAAAGTAACACTGAACAGGAAAAGCTTAAAATGGAACTTGAGGTGATACACCAAAACTGAAAAATGGGAAAAACAATGCCTTAACACAATGAAACCTTCCTGAAAATAGACCAAATACTTGACACAATATTGATGTCAAGATACCCACATATAAAGCTTTGTAAGAAGGATATTCTTTACTCCAAAAACGTAACAGGAACAAAGGCATTCACAGCTAAGAATCTGAAAGAAAACCCACAACTTACAACCTATATGGCTATCAAAACATTCATTTGCAGATGTTAAAACTGAGACAGCTTACTAAAGGATCATAAATAGATCACAGCAATAAACATTAAATCAGATAGACTCACATACAATAAGATGAACTCAATAAAGGCCTTCAATCTGTATCTTATTCATGCTTCAAAGGTTACACAGGGTCATTCCCATGACTGAGCTACAAGCAAAAATGACAGAGAACTAAGAAGGATCTGAAAAATAATCACTCTCTGAGCTATCTGCATAAAATTTTCTAACTCCTTACAAAGAGCCCTCAGCTCTTACTTATACAATCTTCCTCAACCACATGAGGGCAAAATATCAAGGGGTCGGATGCAGAGAAAAAGACAAAAACTAAGCCTTAAAAGCCCTTGAAAACATGTGTCCAAGTGGCTCAAAAGTCATCACCAGATAATATCAACATAAATTCTGCTCAGAAACGCGTCAGATCCCTCTAGAAGACTCATAAAAATCTCTGAAACTGCAATAACTCTACTGCAGAGAAAACAGATTTATCCAATGACTCAACACTTAGGAAAAATTAAAAAAATATCTGCCTTTCAACTTTAAACTTTTATAAAAGACAATTAGATATTATTTTTTGCATAAAATATTTATTAAATAATTTCTATTTCATAACGAAATACAATTATTTAATAATTGATTTAATAATAATTTATTATAATATAACTTATTTATTTATTTATTTTGGAAATATTAATTATTTTTAAATAATATCCTAAGTGATAAATATTAAATATATTATATTTCATATGTGAAATATAAACTATTTAATATTTATTTTATTATTTAGGATTATATTGAAAATAATTAATATTTATCAAAATAAAAGAAATAAGTTATATAATAATAAATTTTTTTAAAAAAATATTTAATTTAATTTATTTAAGTTTAAAGTTGAAAGGCAAAATAAAAATTTTAATTTTTTTGCTAAGTGTCAAATACAAAAAGAAAAACACTAGACGGCATAGCAAAGTGCCGACATTTGGCAACCAAGGGGGATATAGGGTATTTGAACCCTCATTGCATTTCATTTTGTATATTTCACTTTATTTGGTCTTTCGCTGGCGAAGGAGGAGGAAAGAGGGTTATGAAACCCTGGCCGCCATGGATTCTCTGAGACGTAGGCTCCTCTCTGCTTCCCCTTTTCACAGTTTCTCTGGTTAAAAACTGCCTCTCATAACTTGGGTTTTTAGCTGTTGTTGCTTGACTTTCGAAACTGGATATCATTTTGAGACAAAACTCGACGGTGATTGAGCTTTTACTGCTTCGAATTCGAGCTTGTGCCGTGACTGTTTCAACAGGTAAATCAATTTAGAACCTCCATTACAACTTCTCTTTGCAAACATCTTTGGTATAACCTGCGAGCATCTGGGTTTTTTTAGAGGAACTTCTCTGTTGAGAAAAAACGCCATGAATGCACATGTATAAAAAAAATCTTCTTCTCTGCGCCTGCGTGGTAAAAAACTTGGGGTTTTTTTAGAAGAGCTGTTCTGTTATATTTTGGGTCGAAACCCTCTTTGTTGTTGCTGGAAATTCACCCACATCTGGTGTTAAAAAAACATGGCTCTTTCTTTCTTCTTTGACTGTCTTCATTCGACTGTTTACACTGGCAAGGTTATAACAGTTCAAGCCTCCATGTCTCAAACGATATATTGCTCTTATATCTTCAATACTTCTGTTTATTTTTCTGCTGGTTATTTAATGTTAAATATGTCTGATACTGTGATATATTTTCTTCTCACTGTCACCATTTGATCACTGATTTCTTCAACACAAAATTAAACCCTTTGGACTTGTTACTGTTGTCTACCATCATGGACGATGCTGTTATTTCTTCTAAGCTCAGTGCCCCTTATGTTATACTTGTAGCTTTTCCCATGGCTTGAAAAAGAGCAGTGGGCTCTTTACATAATAATCTTTGTCTATTTTAACGGTCAACTGCCATGCACTATGACAGTGTTTGAATTCTGATAATGTCATGCAACATGAAGTTATTATCATGCCTTTGCTATATAAGCACACATTGTTCCTTAGATTCCCAATTCCACTATCAGAAGTCCTGCCATTTCCTGAGAAGATGTATTCTTAGGAAAAAGAGATTGCTTTGATATTTCCTAAGAGGACTCCACAATTTTCCCAAACTCCAAATTTCTTGAAGACCAAGTGTCTGGTAACGCCAATGGTGAAAGAGCTTCAATGGTTATTGAAGGTGAAAATATTTTATTTTAAGGAAAAATCCAGAAGTTTACCCAATGTAGTATTTGGAGATGTTCAAACTTTATCTTCTGAATTCTAGAGCCTCTCCTAAAACAAAATAGCAAGCTTCCTTATCCTTTCAACCACGTGGACAAGTCACCTATCTCCTTCTAGATGTTTTCCTTCTGCTGCCCAAATCACTAAGCTGCCCCTAGATGCTTTGGTGATGCCAGGATGTGTCAAAATAAGCACAGCCCTCCATAATACGATCACTTGGAAAGAACCAATGACCCTGTACGCACATTCCTGCCTGTTGGATCCATAAACACTCAATGAATGACCCAGGACAGCAAAATCTCTGCTACTTGTGTGTCAAGTTCTCTAATAACCTTGTTTTTATTATCCCGTATTATGGTCATTTAGCTCCCTTTTCCAGTATTTTGTTTGATCTCAGTAGAGAACTTAGTGTAGAACTATAACAACAGTCCTCTCTTTCTTTCCAGTTGCAACAATGAACTCTTCTTGATTGTATCTGTAATGAACATTAATTGTAACAATAGGACTTTGACCATTGTAGAGTTCTGGTTTCTTCATATCCATCACTGCCTTCATAAATGCCTCTTAATAGAATATGCACAATTGTTTTCTATGTTCTTGAAGCTTTACAAATTCTATTAAAACATTCTCATTCTCAGAACATGTAGTGTCAATCTCCATAGCAAAAGAAGACACCTTCGCTGTACAAACTTGAAAAGCATTTTTATTTTGTTCAACTCCCTTTGAAGGTCTTGTTCCCATTTCATACTAGCATGCTGATTGCAGCATCTATAGCTTGAACTTTTTAACATTCACTTTGCAGTTATGGATTGGTGGCATGTTCATTATAATCCATGCAAGATTCCACCTTGCTACCATTTTTCTTGCTGTCTTCCTCATTCCTGTGTGCACACTTACTGATAACAACGAGTTGATTCATGGTATTTTTTGTTGTTTATCAGTGAGCTTTATAATTGTAAACCAGAATGATATTGCAGCCTAGTTCTTTGCTCTACAATGCTGAAAGTGGATACTCTCTGTTCTGTCACAGTCATCTTTTCCCATGTGCTTGAATTCTGAAATTTACTGCCCATGTCTGATTTGCAATCTTTATTTTATTTATTTAGTGTATCTGCATTCTGTAGCTTTTGACAGTGTAGACAACTTGCATTTCTTGAAATCTTTGAAATACTGATACCATACTAGCTTGATGCTCCATTCTTGCAACTATTTGATAATATTTTGCTTTACTGCATTCATCAATTTCTGTAAATCCTTCTTTGAATATTGAATTCTTATTGATGAGGTTGTTATCACTTTTATGCTTAGGAAACAATAAGTACATGTTATCCCTTGTTCTGTTATTCCTTGTGAAAACGAAGTTCGAGCACGGGCTCGTGACACTCATTTCATTACCTGCACATGGAACAAACACATTAGCAATAAAACTTTTCACACCAGCACTGAGCATACTGATTTTTCTTCGTGTTCTGATTTAGAATTGTTTAAAAGGCAGCATAGGCATAGAGAACATCATGATTGACCAGTCATTGCTTAGATCCGTACAGGATCTAACCTCATTGTTTCTCCCCTTTTTCAGGACTCAAGAACGTGCTGGAGAACTTACGGGCCAAAGACATCTCCCAGACCAGCAACCACAACTAACCAGTCAAAGCATTCAGGCAATGACTAGTTACTCTTGACCTCTTCTCTTCTTCCTCTATTCTGTCTTTTAAATGCTGTTTTAAATTAACTGAGAGATAGGCTATGCTCAAGGCTTGTGTGAGACTTTTCTATTTAGTATACTTAATTCATTTCATATTTTGTGAAAAAATGAACATTGTACAGACCAGTGATGATCTATACAATGAACATTGCATTACTTTGCTCATGATTTCATATATGGTTGCAAAAATGATGAAAATGAATGAATAGAAAATGCACTTTTTCTTTTGCAACTTTTTCTATAATGTTACTTGAAGTAAAATTCAGCGTGTGTGAAATTTTGGTAACAGTTAGAGTTTTGAAGAGCAAAGTTGGAAGTGATATAAATTTGAGTATACATTGCAAAGCTAAATCTAATCATCATCACAGCGAGAATTTGACATCCTTGAATGAACAACGTAATCCCGCCTAAGTGATTAACCAGCAAATCACATTAATATAATTGAGTTAGTATCCACAGGTGTAAGGAACCTTGGAGTTTTCTCATGTTCTTCATGAGTATATACTTTTCAAGAGAGGGTTGAGTGTTTGGTATTCTGTATCAAGTATTCAATTGCTATATGTTATGTAGTGGTACAAAACTGAGATCAACAAGCTGTAAATTCTGCTTCTTGTTCAAAGACCAATATTTTGACAGTAAATTTGCAATTTGTGCCACATTTTGTCAAGCTAGCTTATTTCAATTCAAACTTACAACATTATATCATTTTAGCTTGTTAATCTAATGAATATGCTTCAATACATATGATGTACCACATGTATGCGTGTTGCTATAACTCACCTGAACCCCGCTGCTTGTTTGGCATATCTGAGGTGTTCATTGGCACTATAGAAATATATCCTTACTTGGAACATCTTTATTGGGAGACAAATTGTTGATTTGACTTTAGATTTCCCAGGTCATTGCCCTTAAATTAAGTATGACTGCTATGGATCAACTTTCAAGTAAAAATTTCGGAAAAAAAGACTTACCAAAATCCTGCAGCCATCCTAGCCATGGGGAATTTAATATAAAAATCTGGCAGGTTTGAAGGTTGAGAGCTGCGTCAAAAAATAAAAAGTGGAATTTCCAAGACAATAGTTTGAGTTAAGCGTGAAGGGGGTAATTTAACCACTTACACTGATGCCAAGCGACCTTATACCCAACATGATATACAATTCCAGATTGGAAGGATACTTCACATGGCAGAAATTGCCCCTCATCTTGCTAATTTTGGAAGCTTAATTTCCACAAAAAGGATTTATTTCCATAGAAGGTTCTGAGCAGGAACTAAATCCACACAAATACCCAGCATGAAAATAAATGATATTGATCATGGCTGCAATTGCCCCTAATATTACAAATTAAGAAGCTTCATTGACACCAACAGGAATTCTGTCAAAATATAGGGTTCTATTACAGAACAACAAAATCCAAACAAATACATTTGCATTGGTATCATTATTATCATTTTTAGTGGATCTGAATTTATTGCTTGCTCTTAGACTGCCTACACAAAAGAAAACAAAATGTCTTGGATGATATTTCTGCCATGTCCCTATAAAGCTATAAGTAGCATAATCCATACCTACCATTTGGGAATTCTTCAAACAAAAGGAAGCAAGAAAAAATGTTATTGTAAAACAAACCAGTAATGTCCAAGAGAATTTCAGCAAAAAAAATTGCAAGATAAATAGGATTAGATATATCAAAAGCTGTATATCAGAAAGACCAAATCACTGAACAGTGGTGGGTTTTCAGCACAAAAACCGTCACATTATCCAAAAAACCATTTACAAAATGCTTTTGAATCTTTCATTGACCTCATTTCATAATGCATTGGGCTCTGTCTCTAACCAGATACAGATACAACAGTAAAGAAATCCTTTTTTTATCATGGATGCTGCATTAAAGATGCAGACTATGTCAACAAAGGTCACTCTGCAAAAAAGGTTTTAATGTTTAAATGATGAAAACTTTGTTTAGCAAGATAAAAAAAAGGATTGTTGTACATGAATGGGGTAAAAGCATTCCCCCTGTGGGTGAAGGTTTGAAGGTTGAGAGCTGTGTCAAAAAATAAAAAGTGGAATTTCCAAGACAACAGTCTGAGATAAGCGTGAAGGGGGTAATTTCAACACTTACACTGATGCCAAGGGACCTTATACCCAACATGATATACAATTCCAGATTGGAAGGATACTTCACATGGCAGAAATTGCCCCTCATCTTGCTAATTTTGGAAGCTTAATTTCCACAAAAAGGATTTATTTCCATAGAAGGTTCTGAGCAGAAACTAAATCCACACAAACACAAAGCATGAAAATAAATGATATTACTCATGGAATTGCCCCTAATATTACAAATTAAGAAGCTTAATTGACAGCAACAGGAATTCTGTCAAAATATAGGGTTCTATTACAGAACAACAAAATCCAAACAAATACATTTGCATTGGTATCATTATTATCATTTTTAGTGGATCTGAATTTATTGCTTGCTCTTAGGCTGCCTACACAAAAGAAAACAAAATGTCTTGGACGATATTTCTGCCATGTCCCTATAAGGCTATAAGTAGCATAATCCATATCTACCATTTGGGAATTCTTCAAACAAAAGGAAGCAAGGAAAAATGTTATTGTAAAACAAACCAGTAATGTCCAAGAGAATTTCGGCCAAAAAAAATGCAAAATAAATAGGATTAGATATATCAAAAGCTGGATATCAGAAAGACCAAATCACTGAACAGTGGTGGGTTTTCAGCACAAAAACCATCACATTCTCCAAAAAACCATTTACAAAATGCTTTTGAATCTTTCATTGACCTCATTTCATAATGCATTGGGGTCTGTCTCTCACCAGATACAGATACAACAGTAAAGCAATCCTTTTTTAATCATGGATGCTGCATTAAAGATACAGAGTATGTCAACAAAGGTCACTCTGCAAAGAAGGCTTTAAAGTTTAAATGATGAAAACTTTGTTTAGTAAGATAAAAAAGGATTGTTGTACATGAATGGGGTAAAAGCATTCCCCCTGTAGGTGAAATGAATCATAATTATAAGCCTCACGGTCCCCACTCCCATCCCACAAATCACAACTCTTATAAGTGGAGCAATTCAACCAACCACCAGAGCTATAGCCAACGACATGGATTTTCGCTTGCGTAAGTTCAATATGCATATATTTGCTTGCCTGAGTTCTATACGCATATGCAAATACATATCTCAAAGGGAACTATCTATTTGTTTCTGTTTCTTCTTACTATCAAATCAATCACAACTACGCTAATGTTTTATCCACTTCCCAGTTGGTGAAAAGAATCATAACTATACGCATCATGGTCCCCATTCCCCATCCTGTGAATCAAAACCCTTAACAGTGGAACAATTCAACAGATTACCGGGGCTATAGCCAATGACCTTGATTTTTGCTTGCGTAAGTTATATATGCACATGCAAATGTCTATCTCAAAGAGCACTATCATCTATTTCTGTTCCTTCATACTTTCAAATAAATCAAAGCTACACTAATGTTATGTCTACTTCCCCATCCTAAAGTCAGTTTCGTAGAAAGTCAGTTTCGTAGAATGAGCAGCTACTGCACCAACAGAGTATCTTCTATAATACCCTTTGAATGATGAGGTCTACAGCCACTCAGACATTTTATAACAACTTCACAGACAGTATCATTTGACAGAACATCCCATGGACCATCACTAGCAAAAATGAGGCACTCATCTTCATGTGTCTGCTCTGTACATGTTGCTTCAGGTTCAGAAATCACATACTGTTTCAAGCATTGCATTGATCCCCTGCAGCCAAAACACTATCACTTAAAAGGGCAATAAAATGGAAATTAATCTGTGGTTGGCATCTAAATACTAATTTATATCTTTTACTAAACAATTATCCATAGTTTTACCAAAGCATTCGGTCAAGCTTTCATAATATATTTGCTCTTCATCTAAAATTGGACCAGAATTCACCACAAAAAAATCCATGAGCAAGCATTGTACTTTTGTGACTTTCTCGCACTGTGCATTGACCAACTTCATCAATAACAGCAAAAGAACTTAGAATTACAGCCTTAATACAAATTGGTAAACTGCTTGAACTACATCTTGCTGACTATTGCAACATTACCTTATCCAACAAAACAAAAAAACCTTGCAATTTTCCCATAAATGATAAAACCTGTTAGAGAATCAATGAAGGGCTACAGCTTCAACTTTTAGGACCCTGATGGTTCAATGAACATCTTGTATACATCTAATCAGTAGGAAAAACTACAATTTAGGAAGTAAATTCCCAGCCACAGGCCAAGAGATGGAGCAGAAATTATGCAGCTACTGCACTAACATTTTGTTGCCAGATGGCTCCAGATCAATCTTCGCTCCCAAGATTTTGCCAATTGGAGGCAGTTTCCATTTTAAAATTTCACCAAAAATTATGTGAGAATTCAAATAGAGCAAGGTAATTAAAACAAGCAGCAATTAGAACAATATGTGCGAGTACTAGCAAAAACAAAACAACCTATATGTTTTCTTTGTGTCCTTGACAATTCATGAACCAAAAAAAATAAGTACACGGTGTTTCAAAAACAAACTAATCGCAACTCTCAGTCAAAATTATTGACTGGTACAAAACTAGGGCCCAAGAAATAGCAAGATGATGAAACTTCCAACACAATATTCATTCCTAAAAATAACGCATTGAGCAGCAGCTTCAGCAGGAACTATTTCATCCTCACTCAAGCTACGGTACAATAAGCTTGAAAACCCCAATTAACAATACCAACATTTCATAGAACATTCACATTTTGAATGTAAGATTGAAAACCACAATTACCAATACAAACATTTCATAAAACAATCACCTTTTACATTAGCGTCTGGACGTTGGTGTTTGCAGAAAAATTGTGTCCACGAATCCAAAAGTCTGACATACTTCAAATTATTTGGAAACACACAATAAATTTGGATGCTTGCAAAATATGAACATTGTGCTCCAGAACAGAAAACTAACCAACTGATGATGCGGACAGAAGATTTGGGTGTGTTTTGTAGGGGACAGCCTTGGCAGTCCCCTATTTGGTTTACTCCAGCCTCAACAATAGCACATGAACAAATTTAGAATCTGTGAACCTTAGTGAGGTGTAAATGGTGGTGTGTAGAAAAACAAGTGCCCAGAGGTATTCTATGCAATGGTGCTGTGTAGGTGTGATGGGGGAAAAGAGAGTTAATGAAAAATAAGAAAACCTAGAAATTAGAGAGGATAGTTGTGGGGAAAGGATCTGCTACATGAGAATGCTGAGGAGCTTTGTTCTGATGTCATGCCCTAAATGTTGCAGTGATGTGGATTTGCATTGAGTGTGTGGGCAAGCACTTACCCATGATCAGGCAACCACATGTCTAAAAGGGGGTTCACCTGCAATGAAGCTCTCATGGGACGAAAACCTCAAGTAAGACCATCACTAAAAAACCCAAACAAATGGCACCTACCAACATTAAATGTGAAGTTTTCGTCCCACCAGAGCACCACTGCAAGTGCAGTCCCTCATGAATATGTGGCTGCCCAACTGTGGTTAGGTCCCAGCCATGGGTACTCACCCAATTGGAGTCTGCGCCACCTCAGCATTTGGGCTGGACCTTCATAACCCACCATGCTCCACAAAGCTCAACCTCTAGAACTCAGGTCTAATACTAAGGCCATCAATACACCAAAGGCACAGACTATTAATGAATGGCACCTACTAGCATTAAGGGTGTGCCTTTCATCCCAAAAGAGTGTCATTGCAAGTGAGCCCCCTTGTGGACACATGGCTGCCCAATCATGGGTGGGTCCAACCCTAGGTAGACACCCAACAGGAATCTGCACCACTGCAACCTTTAGGCTGGAACATCACATTTGGCAAAGGCATCAAAGGGATAGTGAGAAAATGGGAGAAACTATGGCTCAGGAGAGGCAATTGGAGAAGCAATGAGGATAAAAATACAGTGAAAGGAGTTCAAGGAGATCTATGGCTTTGTGGTGCAATGGCGGCTTCCAATGTTCAATATTCAATCTTCTAGTTTGCTTCCTTCAATAAACATGGAGTCTCCTTTGACATGTACCTCCAACTACCATATCCATCTTCATGAAGCAAATAGACATGATTTTGCTCCAATGACTGAAGTCTCTTGAAAATGAAGATGAGTCCACCTCAGCAAGAGTGGTGCAGTCAACAATGGGGGCACAATAAAGGGAAACCTTAACCTTGCAGCAAGACCCCACAACAACACTTCTATGGACACAAGATGAGGTCTACCACATAAAACAATCTGATCTTTTTGATGTCCTACTCTGACAACAATGTACTCTGCAAGTTTAAGCATACGCACTAAAAACCCTGACTAGCTGATTTTTAAGGATGAACAAAAACTATTATTTACTCACTAATATCAGACACAATACTCATCAAAAGAGACAAATTTAGTAGTCTAGAACCAGAACCTAAATCACAAACCTATTAGTTTACTCTTGCTGATTTTTAAAACAAAACAGTGACACCAACACATAAAGGAGATAGCTAAATTTTATTGATCTTTGTATAACATTTTTTACATCAAGTTTCACGTAGAAATTCTGATGGTCTCCCCTTACAAAACTCATATTCTAAGACTCCAAATCCCATATAAACACCATGTTAACATGTTAACTGAATACAAACTAGTGACAGAAGCCCACAATCTACAATTCCGTATCAATATTATCTCCTCCCTGCAAAACCACAACCCCTCTCAATCTTCAATATGTAGCACCAATCTCTGCAAAAACAACTTCAAAGATGATTACTTCTCAATCTTCGGGACACGAATCAGAGTTCTGAGCCCTAGTGACTTTCTAGTGTTCTAGTGTTTATACCCCAAACTCAGTCCTATCAACAGAACAGGTTATAAGATCCAGACAGAGGATTATCTATTTACCAGAACAAGAATATAACAATATATATTGAAATTTGGGACTCAAAAGTATTTGTATTCATTTAGTACATCACGCATATCCTTATGAATCCATATACATGCATTCATATCATATACATTCCTTTTATGCCTATCTGTATCTTTTCCCTATATTCACCTTACTACTGGTGAATGTATCGTTCGATATACTTATATTTACAAGATGGGACAAACTGACAAAGTATCCCTAGCCTACATGCTATGTTCCAACTCTTGTGCTCCCCGGACTTGATGCAGCAAGTTCCAGCAAGATTTCTGGATGTCTCTCATGTCCTTTTCCTGCCAACATCATCCCCTCTTCAAAACCTTGACTTGCCCTCGAGTCAACTTTGTCATGTTGGAAGGATGTCCTTGTGTATGTCTTGAAGGCTCTCAAAATTGTTATCCCACTGCTTTTTTGCCAAATTGTAGTTGATTGATGTGAATTTGGAGCTGTAACAGTTGCTTTTTGCTTCCGAAACCATGGTGTGTATTTGAATGTTCTAGGATAAGTGTGCCTCTTGTAGGATGCTGGTAATATGAGCCAACCTTACACTAACCACTTCCCTCAACAAATGAAACTGGTTCCGGGTATTGTCCCTTTGCGACTGCAATTGTGAATACTCATCATGCAAGACTTCAACACCTACCTGGTCCTGGCCATCCAAGTCTTTTAGTGCCTCATAATCTACCGATCTTTGGATTCTCTATAGCTCTAAAGGGTCCATCTGAGCTTTTATTGGGGTGACAACATTTGGCCATTCCAGGAAAAATTGGTATAAACTATTTGCATCCCCCTTTGTATTCTTCATTGTATTGATGCGATTTTCCAGTGCAGAGAGCGCAACTGCATACTTGTTCCTTTCTTCATCCATTTTTTCCTTTTGAATCTTTTAGTGACTTGTTATTTTATTGTTTCCTTCTGTAGTGTTGCATCCTTAATCACCCCATCAATCAGCAGTCTTAGGTGAAACAGCAAGGGTTGAGATTGGTTGGTCCCATTGGATCTGAGAAAATTGGCTCAATATTTACTTCACCGAATCTTCTTATTGATCAGAGCTCTATACATGTTGCTTTAAGATCTCCTCCCTGGCTGTTTGGCGTAAAATTTCCCATAGTTGAAATTTGTGCAATGGGGAGATGTTACCTACAACCCACTTGAGATCCTACTAAAGGCAGTTGAAATAGTTGTGGAGAAGCCACTGGTTGAATTTGCTTCTACTTGGCTAAAAAGTCCTTTATGGATTGCATAAAGGAATGTTGCAAAGGAAAGTGTGTCAGACTGAAGAGGTTGAGAGGAGTATTATGAAGAGGATGCCCAAAAGCTTATTTCTTTTTCAGGCAGTTGTTGGTATGCTTTTACGGTTGTGTCTGTGATCTCCACTTATTTCCTATTTGAGTTATCTCCAGCTTTTCCAACATCTATTTGTCTATCATCTGTTTAGACCAGAGTTCCTTTGTCTGCATTTCCATTACCCTTAACTTTTGTAGATGGGTGATGGTCAAGGCTGCTTCTTCAATTGCCAATTCTTTTAGCTTCTCTTCTTTAGCTGTTCTCTCTCTTTTGAGCCCGAGTGTGGTAACTAGGGGGGTCCAGGAACTAGTCCATGAGATCCTGTAATGTGATGTTGGATGCTACCATATACCTTACCAATGCTATTTCAGTTATCTATCTATTTGGAATGGCCATACCGATATGTTTTTGTAGAGTCTTCTCATAAACCTCCTTTTGCAATAGGCCATTTTACAATTGGTTTGCATTCAAAAAAGGGAAAACTTTGTGGATCAATGTGTCCTTGGGGAAGGGAATTTCTTCCAGTATTGCTTGTTCTTCTTCGTTAATTTCTACTATTTGTGATGGCACTTCTCTCTATGCTTTTTCTTTCCACCTTTTTCCCCTCCTTTCCACACTCATTTGTAATAGTACCTCTAATGCTTCTTCTTTGGATGATCCTTTCTTTAGTGGTGTAGTTGATAATCTTCTTTTCCTTGGCCAGCCACTCTCTTCTTAGGTGGGCTCTGTGGAGAGATTTTCAATGTGTAATCTTCAAAACTGTTTGGGATGGATTCACTATGCTCTTTCAAATCTTTGAGAGGTATCCTCCACTTCTGATGGAGCTTTTCTCTATTCTCCTCTAAACGCTTGACAAACTTTGATTTGGCAACGGAGTCAATGTATTCCCAACATGTAGGGTGTCTCTCTACCTTAGGGTCCTTGGGAAGGCTTAACAAGTTGGCCACATAGGACTCTATCTCTACACCAATTACCTCATACAACAATGGTCTTTAGGTTATTTTCCTTATTTTGTGATACCCTAGAATGCTTTGTATTACTTTAAAAGGGTTTAAGGGATTGTCATGTACTAGAAATGCCCCATGGAACCAATAAACCTTCCAAGATGCTAATTCTTGTTCCCCTACATCTAGGCATTGTCAGTATTGTCATTATTACTATCAAATTCAATTTCTCTGGAGTTATTGAGATTTCTTTAACCTCTATCTCTGGAAGTTTAGAGATAGAGTAGAATTTTTTACATCTTCTTTATCTTGTGCTACCTCCTCCACATATGCCCTATCTTATGGTTCTCCAAGTGGAATGTCAAATATTCTGTCATCATCAACCAAAGAGATTTCTTCTTTTCAAGAGTCAACAAAGCCATTAAGTTCACATAACATCTCAATCCTAATAAGGCTCTAAAGGTGTTTAAGGGTTTTTCATCTCACAACTTCAAACTCAACAATTTATTTTAGGTATATGATATTGACTTCAACACTCTTTCAAGTACCGAGTGCTTCCATCTCAAAGTCATCTGCTAAGCTTATGTTTATGGGTATTTTACAAGTTTAGGCATTCTAAGGTTCTCCCATGTAGTTGCTAATAAGATATTCAGATCCGCCCCAAGATCTACCATGACATTTCACCTTATTATCATTGAGAAGCACGTCAATGAGCAACAAACTATTCTTCTAGTTCCGGTCCTCAAACAATTGGCTAACCTGCTATTGCTTATCTTTGTTCCAATATTTGTCCAATTGTTTCAACTTCACTACTAGTTCTTTTTATCATGTTAGAGAGGCCAACTCCTTTTAACATTCTTACTCCTTAAGTAATGCAGGCAGCTTCACCTTGTTGTTGTTGAGCAATATGCTATTTGGTTTTCTCTATCTTTTCATGTTGATTTTTTGTAGGCCGAAAGTACTCATGTTCTTCTTCCGGGTTGGAATCCTCATATTCTTGGTCAATCTCCTTTTGTTTATTTCTTTCGACATCAGTTCCTTGTCTAGTCAAGATGATGGCCTTCTTGGATTTGATTTTCTTCTTCTTCTTCTTTGTTTCCAATTGTGGCAATGGTATTCTTGGTGACAATGATTTCCTAAGTTCTAAATTGGATGTTGGTAATCCGAAGAGTCCTCAGTCAAGTGAATATCCCACACTTTGCAAATAGCAAAATATAGTGAATTAGGTTTTATTATTTTTATTTTTGAATCTCATGTGATAGCAGTTCTCTCTCATGCTTTTGGACAATCATTTCAAACGTGACCTTTCCTCGAGCAATATGTGCACCATATTTCTTTTGGTTTCTTTGGCTCTTTTGATAGAATTTTATATTGAATTGTTAATTTCCAAACTGATAATTAAGTTCCTATAATGCTTCGTTTATTGCACCTTTCCTTGATCTTGTCCAAGGCTATGCCTCAATCCGGTAGGCCATTGTAATCATATCAGTATACTGTTAGGATTAGAAGACAGTTATCTAACAATTAAATACAGATTCGATCAAGAAAATAGAGGAATAAAACACAGAGAGAAATGAAACAAGAAGACACAAAGAATTTAACGTGGTTCACCCAATCTTGGGCTATCTCCACCAAACAGAGTCCAATATTATTATCCAATAATTTCAACCAATTACAATCAGAAATCCTTTGCAACTCAACTTTGCTACAAAATGCTACCAAGTTCTCATATGAAAAACCCTAACCCTAAGTCATTTTATCAAGACTTGTGTTAGTTACAAAATTAGGGTTAGAATATGTTAGCCAATAGAAAAATAACTCTCGACGCCTTTGTACAATAATAAAAGTTGGTTGAGCTTTCGTGGACATTGCCCCCAAAAACCCTCGTTGAATAATTTGGGGGGAAACTGCACTGATAAATGTGGGAGAAATTAACCTCTGAGTTTGATTAGGCTCCATATAACAACATATAGGAATCAAAGATTCTTCCATCAAATCCAACCCTGACATCCTTCTACAACCCGAAAGTGAACCATTCAATTTTCTGCTTTTTCGAAAGTGGTTCTTCTAATTTGTGGCAAGCTTCTTCAAATCTTTTACCATAATTGTTACTGATTTGTTTTCTCTTTGTACCAAACTCTCATTCTACTAACACCTTTTGTAGGTATATCAAGAGTGGCAAAATTTACTAAAAAGCCTTTTTAACTTCCTCCCAACTGCTGTTATGTTGGGGATAATTCTTTATATACTACTTGTTGACGTGAGTTATATGCCACCGCAACATGAAGAATCAATACTTAGTATTTTGAGATGAAACACAAAATCTCCAACTCTCTCTTAAACAAGGAAGCTCATATGCTAAACAGTGTAGATGAATTGTGTGATCAAATGAAACAACCACAAGGTTTCTTCTTATTGTGGACTTAACTCAGTTTTAATGATGTGATATGCTAGTATCACAAAGGGACTTTCGCTATTCATTCAATGGACATCAACACTTCAACCATTTCCAACCAAACAAAGGGAAAAGGTTAGAAATCTTATTTTACTCCTAGAATGCAAGAAATTGTGGACATCTTTGTGAATCTACTAAACTTAGTTTAGCCATCGACATCAACCAAGATAGTGTGATCTCCTAAGGTAGATGCAAGATGTTCAAACTATCACCATTTCATTAACACCATCCATCGATGCATATCAATGAGCTAGCAATAATCTAAGTAAAGCTCAAAAATATGCCATTTGACCACGCAAGACAAACTTACAATCAGCAAGTAACTAGTGGTCTAGCCTAAGCGAGTTCACCAAAAATTGATTCACAATTGCTTTCATTCAACTAAACTACTTCTACTCAACATGAAATAAAATCCTATTCTAAGTAACGAAATGAAGAAACCATGCAATAATCCAAAATAATACAAGTAATCCGCCATGGAGACCACCAATGAATTAGCAATTACTTTGGTAGCATTATGGCAACTCTCCAAGTCTCTCCTACTCTACTCTATCTCTAATCTAATGGGTTAAAATGAGAAGGCCTTGGTCTTTTATAGTCCTCCAAATACAATGAATGACCAAGATCGATTCAAGAGCAATGGCCAAGATTTATCCAACAATGCCTTAATCCAACTAATAGCTACAAGCATTAAATGCTTGTCCAATTACATCAAAGCACCACCTTGTGGGCCAATAAAAAAATTGCATTGCTTTAATTGACCAATCAGAAAATTGGTTAGGTAGAAGTATTATGTGGACTCCACATGTACACTTGGCTTAATCTGATTGGATGTTCCTGGATACGTGCAACTAGGATTTTTTAATTGGTGGAGGATGATTAGGTGCAACCTCAACATGTTTGTCTCATAAATTGATTGATTTGTTGGTGATAAGAGAAATATATCTTGATACTCAACATTATCGATCCATGTATCAATTGTGGCTGCCCAAGTTATTTCCTCCCAAGGATTTCTTCTATTCTTGGAAACCTTCTCATTGCCACTTGAAATATTTCTTGATGCCTTTACCTCGATCTTTGCCTTGATATTCCTTTTGTAAAACTTGTTTTCTTGAAATCTTGATTTCTTGGCCATAATCTCCTTGAAGTGGTGAAGCCTTTCATGCACTTGGATTGTTCTACTCGATCCAATTAAACTTGGATTCCTAACAGCAATTCAAGTTGATTATCTTCTGCATGTAGCCTTATTTCTTTGATTTCATCTTTGTGCTGCCATTGAGTTTTGCATTTCCACCTTGACCTTCAACTTCAAGCCATCCTCTTAATTGAGATCCTGAGCTTGATCTTGTCATAATCTTTCCTTGTTCTCGAGCATCTCCCTCCTCCATTTCACCTTGCAAAACAAGAAAAGAACCTTGAATTAAATTCATGACAACAAGTGAAAACTAGAATCAAAACACTCTAAACATTATAATCTCCAACAGATTCATAATTTCAAACTTTCTAAATCTGATTTTCTCTCATAAATTTTGAGCTTCATCCTTAGTTTGATTAAATATGATGGTGCTCGAGGTCTGACTTTCACTATTTCTCAATGCCTTTCCCCAAATCTAAATTGTGGTCGAATTAGTTGGATCAAAGGGGTTGGTGGAAATCTTGGGGTTCACGTCCAACTTTGTGGACATGAGGATGCTAGAATCCATAACCTCCATGTCCAGCCTTGCACGAGAGGGTGACGGAATCCACCACCTTCATGTCCACTCCTCATTCTTTCACATGGATTGGCCTTCTTCTTCCTCAAAACCTCTTGCATTTTGACTTTTCTTATAATTCTCAGCTTCAACTTCATTTCAAATTCCTCCTATTGCAATGATTTTCTCTTCAATTTTCAAGTCTTGGTCATCGATTTTCACTCTCATCGATCTAATATTTATGCCTTCATACCCAAATCAGACTTCATTTAGGGGGGAATGACACTGGTTTTCACCTTGAAATGCTTGTTTCTAACTGCCATAATGCCCAAGGAATGAAGATCGCATGTCAAAATGATGGTGGAAAAAATGAGGGTCTTTGTCCACAAATGTGGACGAGAGGGTGGTGCAATCCGCCACATCTATAATGTCCCCTCTGGGAATTAGGGTTAAAGATAAATAACACTGATAAAATTACATAATAAAATAGAATTATAATTATAATA
Source organism: Chamaecyparis obtusa (assembly GCA_027943335.1). Classification (NCBI taxonomy): domain Eukaryota; kingdom Viridiplantae; phylum Streptophyta; class Pinopsida; order Cupressales; family Cupressaceae; genus Chamaecyparis; species Chamaecyparis obtusa. The sequence continues at coordinate 369,211 of BSBK01000569.1, forward strand.
AAATATAAAAATAATTGTAATTATAATTAAACGTTAAAATTAAATTATAAAATCCACAAAATTTGGCACTATCTGTAACTTCTTTATTTTTTATGATCTAGACTTTTAGTCTACCAGAGTTTTTTCTTCCCTCCATTCTTTTCCTGTGGTGCCCGCACTGAACAAAGATGTAACATTAATATTTTATTAATAAAAATTATAAAAGGCCTTGGCCAATTACCTATCAAAAAAAATTAAATTATAAATATAAATAATAATTAATAATAAAATAATAAGTAATAATAATAATGCCAATAAATAATAAATAAATAAAATAATAAAATTGATATAGCCAGATATATTAATACCTATTTATATCTACCAAGTTAATAAACTAATTAATACATTGCCAAAATAAGTTTAACATCTAATATTAAACAATATATTCTTTAATATACTAATATGCTATAATTTATAAACTCCTAGTCGTCAACCATGGAGAACAACCAAAAACCCCAATTGATGAAAAGGCACGACTAAGCTTTCTGGAACCCACATGGGAAAAGACGTGTCCATTAGGAAGGTATATAAATGCCTTCCCTTCCTGCCACTTGGCAGCAAGAAATCATTCCATTGAACAGAAGGAAAGAACAAAAAGGTCCTTCAATATACAGTCAGGTAATATATAGCTTATACAATCACCAGGGACATTACAAACGACTTCATATATCTTTGCTAGAAAGGTAAATTTCATCAGCATAGGTATTTATACTAGCACAAGACTTCTTGATGGGCATTATTTCATTAGTGGAGTGAAGGTTTACCTTTCACGCAGCCTTCCATGCCATGGAATGAACCAAATACACTTGGCGGCCATGCAAAAGCTTGAATGCAACTGGAAAATGGGGCAGGTGATATTGCTATTTACTAGTTGTGGATGCAAAGACTTGAATATTTCATTTTTGAAGATTAAAAGCTTATGCTTTGTCGAGTATTGTTGATTGTCTATTCTCCTTGGTGTGTGAACTTGTCAAAGGATGATTTTGGTATGAATAAGACTTATTTTTGCCGTTGTTGTTTAAAAGAAGTCAATCTATAAGAACTCTATAATCTGAAAACAGTGTGGAACGCTGCTATTAAAGCTATATTGTTTCAGTGCGCTGGGATTGAAGACTTTGTGATAAGGCGATTTGCTATCTTATATTCAACCTGCAGTTCATGGATGCACTTAAGTCCTTCAAGGTGATAGGTTTTGGTCACTGCTAGGTGCTTGGTCCTGACTAATTGCAACAACGAGACATATGTTATCTTAATACAAATAGGATAGTCACTTTAATCCAGAGTTACAGGACTCGGGGAGTCCTAGCAAGACTCGGCGAGTCCTGAGCCGAGCCAGGCTTGCTGAGGCAAACTGACTCGGCTCCAGGACTTGGAGGACTTGCCGAGTCCCATGGCCTGGACTCAGCCACGTCCAGAAGCAAAAACTAAAATTTTTTTACTGATTTTAAGATTTTTGTTGGTAACATGTTGTCGTACCCAGTCATTTTTTGACTCCGACACAGGAGGATTTATACAAATATAACATTTAAGTATAAGAAATAATTTATTTCTTATACTTTAAGTTATATTTGTATAAATACATTCCAGGATGTTTGAGACAGGTTTCAACTTCATAGGAGTTAAAATGCAAATTCTAGATTTTCAAAAAATTCCAGACTTAGCCAAATTTCAGGATTCAGCATGCCTTCAACAGTGTTATCTCCCACAATCGCTCCTGGCTTTTTGAGAGCAAATTGAAGCTGGAACAAGGATTTTCTAATGATTTTAAGACCTAAAAAAGTCATTCCATCATTTGCAAAGACTTAAAAGAGAGGAAAAAGGCTTGGGAGAAGAATATAGAGGTTTTAGAAAATAGATTAGCAAATCGATTGGCTAGAGCGCGAGGAGACCCAGTAGAGGACCCTGAGGCTAAGAGTGAGGGGTCTAAGGATGATGATGATTATGAGGAGGATGAGGATGATGAGGATGCCATTGAGGTTGAGCCTCAGACACAGGGACAGAAGATGGCTGCAAAATATTCCATGACCTATCTTAGGTGTACACGTAGGAAGACATAGGGCCTTAGTCTTCTAGGCTCTAGCTTTTATTTTGATATATGTTTTGAACTTCTCATTCCATGGATTTCATATTCCATGAATATTGTAGACTTTTGACAATGACACTATTTATATTTCAGATTTCTAATGTGTTATTTAATAACTAGTTTAATAGCAGAAATTCGCATTTATACTTATGTGATCAATGTAAACTTGTTTATGTGTGCAAAGTAGCTTCTATTTATCTCAATTATTGTGTCTTTGATGTTAATTGACTGAATGATGCATGAAAAAAGTTTTAAATCCTTAAAAATCTTTGAATTTCTTGGGTTTTTCAATTTGCCGAGTCCGAGTCCGAGCCCGAATCTAGCTTGTCGAGTCCAAGGCGAGTCCGAGTCTTGTATCACTGCTTTAATCAAGCTCTATACATTTTAATAGCAATATGTATTTATATGATGTAAAACATATTCATCAGTCGTCAAAATATAGCCATATAAAAATGTGAGACTTAGGCAGATTATGTCGCGCTAACAATATAATTAGATCATATATATATATGCACTTGTTCCTTATTTGATGATTGCAGGACCTAAATCAGGATTTACCTTGTAAAAGGCATTTTAATTGGTAAAGTTAGATTTCTTATTTTAATGGAATTTGTGATTCTAGGGCAAAAATTAGGGCAATCCCAAATAGGGGGCAATACAACATCCATGTCCACAACCTTGGACAAGAGGGTGGTGGAATCCACCACCTTCATGTCCACAAACATTTTCAACATACACTAAAGATAACTTAATATATTTACAAGATGGGACATGACCCCTATGAAGTATCCCTAGCCTACATGCTATGTTCCAAATTTTATAATCTGCGAGTCTGCGGGTTTGATGAAGCAAGATCTCCAGATGCCTATCTGCTGTCCTTTTCCTGCCTTCATGGTTTATATGAATTGATAGGAGAAACAGAATTTTTGAAAAAATACTACTCCAAAGAACACTCTAATCTACAAGAACACCCTGATCTACAAAATCCAACTAGCTATGGCAGAAAATGTCATGACCCATTTTAAGACGAAACAAAATCTGAAAATGTCATCTGGTGCTAAATCTTATTTCCTTAGAAATAGGAACCTTTTAAGTTTCATTAAAACCACTCCAACTAGCTGTTCCACTCCAGAAGTTCATTTTAATTATCTTGGGCTATTTTTGACAGTGCCTCAAAAGTTAATCCTTGCATAACTGCAGCTGCTAGTATGCCTTGGTTTGGTCCTCAACCTATAATTTTTAGATTTCTGCATGAATCTCATAAGGCCACCAGAAATGTTGCTAAATTCATGGGCTGCAAGTTCAGTCTTCTTTAAGTAGCCAAGAAAAAATTCAAGAGCCTTACCATTTGTGGAGATTCAAAATAGATAATCCAATGCCTTTCAGAAAGCATGTGATGTGATCTGTCCAACTTCATCTTTTGTGGAGTCCCATAGGATCTTGCCAACATACTGTATGTGCTGCGGGACATTGCCGCCTAATTCAGTGAGACATTCTGTATAGATTGCAGCTGCAGGGCATTGCCCAGAAATGTTGCAGGACATATTGTATGTGCTATAAGATTCTGCTCAGAAATGTGAGAGAACATTCTGTATGTGCTGCAGAATACCACCCAGAAATCTTACAGGACATTTTTTATTTGTTGCAAGACATTAACTAGAATGCTGCTGCACATTGAACAGAGTGCTATAGGGCATTCTGTAGATTGTTGCAAGATAAGTCATGCAAAAAATAAAAATAAAAAAATTAAATAGTCAGTTGAAATTTAATTGAAAAAAATAAAATAACATATATGCTTAAGAAAATTAAATGTTAATTTGAGTTGGATTTTAGAGTTGCTACAGTAAACCCACGTTAATAACTAAAAAGATTTTCATTCAAGCAGAAACATAGGATGAAGATGACAAATATTTCAACAATTTAACCAGTTATTACTTATATCAGACGATAGAATACATGAAACTCCTACGATATATGATATCAGAATAAAATTATTCATGTCCTCAAATAATCTACACCAAAAGTAGCCACATACATGAAACTCCTATGCTATGGAAAGAAAAACAAAATTGTATACATGTCTCCAATAACCAGAAATTGGTTCAAGTCACATGAACAGTTCATTCAGTTGTAATAAGCTGGAAAACAATGGCCAACAACATAAGATGTAAGAGAACAGCACACACTTGACAATCAATAATGGTTTTTATCACTTTTTTATTGTTTTCCATATAATTGACTAGTATTCACTATTGAGTCTCAAATTACAGGGCAATCTGAGGTGTAGATTGACTCCGGAGAGCTTGGAGTGCACATGCACTATAGTTATACCATACATGAGTTACTCGAAACTCTTTAGGGATTTTGATTGGCATAGCCAGTGGCATCAGGAATTGCTTATGTAGATTATTAATGAATATGAAGTAAACATTTCGTGAGTAACCAAATACAGTTAGATATTTACACACCCAAGATTCAGATCTCTAGTGGCATGAAAACCATCATAAAGATGTCTTATCTGTCATATTTAATCATGCATACATGCCTGATCTAATAGCTTATTGGAATATACCTTCTGGCCATTGCACCAGAACGGCTTAGTTGTGGTATACTACTTGATGAGGGAGGGCAAAATAACTGCTTTAGGTGCACAAAAACATGAAAACCAACAACATTGCAGACAAGTTCTTTCCAATCCACAAAAACATATAACATGCAATTTTGCAAAGCATTTTTTAAAGAGTTTGGGGAATAGTAATTTGGAAGCATATCCTTACTTCTAAACAAAGAAGTTATTTGTTAGGGTAAGGATGAGTGTACCTGCTATCCACCATGGCCATCATAGACACCAAAAAAATGGAGAGTCGGCAGAGGAGTTGCAATTCAGTAACACCATTTTGCAACAATGCTGTGGGCTCCGGGAAAAATAAGAAAAAGGGCACAGGTGCAATAGCATCTCCTATTTCACATCTTCTACTAATGATTGGCAAGTCCCATGGGGGTGGAAGCACAGACCCTTCAATGGTAAATTTATACTCACTGTTGGCCTCAGCAAAGCTATGCCCTTTGAAGGCATGCTTTGCAGAACAAATTCCTGCTGTTTAGGCCCCTCAACAGCAACGCTAACACTAGTTGCAATTACAGGATGACCAACGTCAACACCTTTACAGGTCCTGATTCATAGGCCTCATTTCCTAAAGCAATGAGGTTTGCTTCTGACCAGATACAGATACAACAACAGCAAAGAAATCATTTTTTAATCAAGGATGCTGCACTAAAGATTCAGAGTATGTCAACAAAGGTGTTTATACAAAATAGATTTAAATGATGAAAATTTTGTTAAGCAAGATTAGAAAGCTTGAGCACACACCTTTTAAATAGATGGTTAGCTCATTCATTACTGTACATGAACAGGGAAAGAGCATCTCTCCAGCGGAATAGAATCATAATTATGCACCTTCACCATCTCTATTTCCCCTCCCATGAATTACAACTCTTAAATATGGAATAATTCAACAGATTGCCAGGACTAGAGCGAATGCCCTGCATTTGTTTGCATGAGTTACATATGTATATGTAAATATGTATCTCTAAGGGAACTATCATCTGTTTCTGCTTCTTCGTTCTTTCAAATCAATCACAACTACACTAATGTTATCTCCACTTCCCCGTCCTAAAGCCAATTTTGTAAGGAAAGCAGCCGCAGTACGAACAGGAGTATCCTCTGTAATACCCTTTGAACGATGGGGTCTGTAGCCAGCCAGACATTTTCTAGCAACTTCACAGACAGTATCATTTGACAGAACATCCCATAAACCATCACTAGCAAGAATGAGGCACTCATCTTCATTTGTCCGCTCTGTACATGTTACTTCAGGTTCAGAAATCACATAATGTTTCAAGAATCGATCTCCTGCAGGCAAAACATTTATCACTTCAACTGCAATCCAATGAAAACCAATCTGTGGCTTACATCCAAATACTAAATTACATTTTGTACTACACAATTATCCATTATTTTACAACAAGGTTTGGTCTAGCTTTTGTAGCAGATTTTCTCTTTACTCAAAATTGGACCTTTAATACACCACCCTATAACATTGAACTTTTGTGATTCTGTCACACCATACACTGACCGGATGATCAATAACGGAAGAAGAACTTAGAATAAAGCCTCACTGCAAACTGGAAAAATTGCTTGAACTACATCTGACTGAGTAAGGCAACATAAGATAATATGTCGAATGAAAGGAAAATCCTTACATTTTTCCCATAAAGCCTATTGGAGCATCAATGGAAGGGCTAAAGCTTCTATTTTTATGAGCCTGATGGTTAAATGAACATTTTGCATACAGCCCATAGCATATTTTAGAATCTTCACCTAAGAAGTGGGAGCAGCTAGGAAGAAAAAATTTAGCCACAGGTAAAAAGGTGAAGCTGAAATTATGCAGCAACTGCAGAAACTTTTATTAATTTAATGGCTCCATACTAAATCTTACATCCCCATTTTTCGACACTCTGATACAATTTACATTTTATAATTTCACCTAAAATGTTGAGATGCTTAAAATAGCCAGCAATTGAAACAATTTGTGAGACCGCTGACTAAACAACAGCTCCTAGCATTTCTAAGAATGGAAGCACTATTACTTTTCTAGACGCTCTTAAACAAGTCATGAAACAAAAAATCAATACGCTATATATCATAAACAGACTACAGTTATATCTGGATCAAAAATTGGTCATTGGTAACAAACCTAGAGCCCTAGACATAGCAAGAAAGCCTCCAACACGATATCCATTCCAAAAAATAACACGTCCACCAGCAGCTTCAATACGACCCAATTCATCCTCTTCTTCAGGCTACAATATGGTAAATTGTAAAAAAACAAGGTAAAACACCAGTTAATGATATACACATTATCATAAAAACATAGACCTTTAGAATTGGCACCAAAAAGACTCTCAACTTCTCAAATCCATAAACATAAAAATATAAAGAATCAAGAAAGAGTCAAAGAAAATCCTAAATAGTAATTACAAATATTCACTGCTTTGATCAATACCTTATGGTCATTAGAAAGGGGGATTGCTTTGCCTCCCCTGGATAACACTGCCCTAGAATCCCCACAATTTGCAATGACAACTTCAGATGGGCTCACAACAGCTATGACAGCCGTAGAACCCACATTTTCTGGTGCAACTGGATCTTGGCAGCAACTGCCAATCGTTTGTACATCCCCACTACTGCAGCCTCCATTTGGACACATACCTCCAACTGCCATATCCATTTTCATGAAGCAAGCAGACATGACTTCGCTCCAGGAACTTAAATCTCTGGAAAATGAAGATGCATCACTCAACTCCTTAGCAAGCGCCTCATGGAAATGATTTTTACAATATGTTGAAGCCTGCTCGTAAAAGTGCATAGCCAAAATCAATGAGGTTTCCATGCAAAATTCCAAGTAACAGTGTGAAGAAAAAAGAAATCAATAAGAATTTGCAAAATTGGATGCAGGAAACTGCTAAAGCTTATACAAACAAATAAAAGTAAAAAATAATGTAGTTCCTAGAAAACTCAAGCAAATTTAAGTAATCACCATAGTGAAACTGTAAACAATAGATACCCAACGTAACATCAGCAATAAGGTTCCTAGACAAAAAGTCAAAGTAATCACCCTGGTGAAAACATCTCAGAAGAATGCAAGTAAGCTGTAAAATAGCTTCTAAAAACCCAACATCATCCATTTGATAAACAAAATATTTGTTAAAAGGTTAGTCATATTTAGCACAAATAGCTATACTTAATTATGTTTCGATTGGAGTTTACTCTCAGAGAAGATGATGGTTCATTTCTTCCAAAATAAAGGAGGATAAACAAGGATTTCAGAGCCACTGCCAAAAGAATCCTGAAGAAATATTCTGATGCATATAATCACATGATCATCGATGGAATTAGTCATGCCCTCGGATGACCTATACCAAAAGTAAATCATTTGTTATAGGATAAGAATGAATGTACCTGCGATCCGCCATGGCCATCATATACACCAAAAAAGTGGAGAGGAGTAGGTGCGGGAGCTGCAAATCCAGTAAGGCTGTTTTGCAACAGTTCCGTTGACTTGGGGAGACAAAAGAATGAGGGTACAGCTGCAACAGCATCTTCCATTTCACGTCTTCTACCAATGATTGACATGACTCCGTGAGGAGGGCACGAATCCTTCAACAGCAAGCTTACACTCTCGCTGTTGGCCCTGGGCAAAGCTACGCTTTTTGAAGGCCTGCTTTGCGGAACAATTTGCTGCTCTTTAGTCTCCTCAGCAGTAACATTAACATTAACATTAGCTGCAGTTGCAGTTTCAGGAGAAGCGACACTAATACCTTTACAGGCCCTGCTACTCTCGTCATCATCAAGAGGACCAACGCTCGTTTGCTTTTCACTCTCTGACACATTGACTGTCATCTCCCTTTTGGAATCTTGCGGCATGGGTTCTGAATCCGATGTAACAAGACTAGTGTCATCACCAGTAAGAGGACCAACGCTTGCTTGCGTTTTACTCTCTGGCATGTTGATTTGCATCTCCCCTCTGGAATCTTTGAGCATAGGCTCTGCATCCGACGTAACAACACTGGTATCATTAGTAGTGCTGCTGTTGATGCTGATATAGAATTTGTTGATATTGCAAGTGCAAAACAAGCCGCCTTTCCAGGGAGTTGGCGTAGAGACTGACCTCACAAGCCTCCTTGACGGGTAGAGAGACTTAGAGTGGAGTTCAATTTCCATAGCATATGCAGGTTCTGCGGTGGATGGCACCTCCCCGCCGAAACAAACACTACAAAAGTGGGACGTATTCCTGGTGCGAGACTGCATCTTCACACAATCGGAAAAACTGCCGCTGGTCGAGAGCATCTTCAATCGCCTGATCTCTGACAGGCGTCGTCGCGAGGGGATCACCGCCTCGCTCTCTTCTATAAAGCTTCGAGGAGATGGAGAAACACATGCATTCACCGCGTCCACAACCCAATTATATATATTATATATTCCAATCCCCACCGCCCAATTCTCAGGGTCACCAATAAATGACAAGCCTCGGCTTCTCGTGCATGACAATTTATTCACAAAAGCCCCCGCTGTTCATGAGGTTCCCACCCCAGGTAACTTAAAAATAAGCTCCAAATTGAACAAAATATAAAACCTAAACCTGTATATCGGACCCCAGCATGGATCGCCCTGGAAATACTACTTGCAAACCGAATGCTTTCACCATTCTGGCGATTTCGAGTCACAAGCCGCTTCAATTCCCAAAAACGAACAGCCGATGGAATCCGAACGATCACTACTTCGAACCCAGAAACACCCCAACACGGAAAATCTTCAGATCTGGCACTTGAGCCACATCATGGGCTCCTGCAGCTCAATTATACTTGCCGAAAGCATTTGCAGATTGGATTAAACTTTAAAATAAAATAAAATTGTCCTCAATCGATTAGAGACAGATTTTACCCCAGAAGCAGCTTTTCTATTGTTTGAAATCATTGGAAGACTTTCAAACCTTCTTCACAGTATCAGGACGGCAAGAAAACACTTCCACCGCTCCAACACAAGACATCACATCACCGCCGAAGAGATTCCTCTGTTCTTTCAGGTTGCAAAAATACTAGTCGTGTAAGGAAATGGAAGACAGTTTAATAGGCAAATGGTTTACCTCAGAAACCGCAGAAGAAGTGAAACAATATGCGGAAGTCTTCCCTTGCCCACAGGTAGCAATTTGCAAATCTTCCTGTGGTTGGTATGATTTGGTTTGGTTATGTGCGTGTCCTCTCTTGTCAGGATGTTCCTCAACCGCCCAATTCTATGGCTGTCTTGGATCCTCCTCTTATTCCTGCATTTTCATGTGCCTATAATTTAAAGAATGGGAAATGAGGAAATCTCCATTTTGGAGCAACAAGCTGGTCCACATAATCATTTGTGGACGTCAAAATTCTTAGATTCTATTTTATGGAGGTTTTATATCTATAAAGAGTTTTAGGTTGTGAAGGAGTGAGGGGTATCTATTTTACTAAATTCAATGTTAAAGCATTGTACTTGGTAAGACTTGATTATGGGGGGCTCATTAAAAATCTTTCGACTTCACCAATAGAACAAAAGCTCATTATTAATATTTGTATTCAATATAAAAGTAATTAGAAAGTGAACAATTTAAGCTCCTTTACTCATTTGAGAAAACAAGGCATGGAGTTTGATCATATAGACTACTTGATCTCACGGACACCATTGATATCTTTCATTTCATTTCATGCATGCACCTAGTAAGACCAATGCATGTTGATGATGATTGATGTAGTATGAGCTAAAGTGTAGGGATAAATGTCAATGGGAGAGGTACAATTAAGAAATAATGCAATGTAAACAATGACTAGTTTCTCCCAAGTTCCCTAAAAATGTTCTTGACCTCAACAACCCAACCACCTCACTGATGACTGACTTTTACATGACCATTAATATTTTCCCCTTCCATAGCTATCTTGCAGTGGCATCTCACTCTATTGGTTGCAAGATCACATCCTAACATTGTATTTCTTCATTCAATCTGATTAGAGTTATGCATCATTTTTAAGTTGTCTCTTTTTTATTGAGATGTTATGCAAAGCAACACACATGTTGCATTCTCAATCTTTGGTTGCTACAAGTTATTATCAAATTGCCACAAGTATGGGGATTGTAGTGTGTTTTTATGGAAATAAGTAGGTTACACAAGTCAAATTTGTTAGATTTCCACAATTTTTAGAAACTGATATAGCAGGTTACACAAGTATTTATAGTTTTGTCATTTTTTAATAAGTGGATTATATGACGAATAAGTAAACATTTAAACTTAAAGTTGTCTTTTGTCCAAGCAAGTGATTTCATCCATAAAAGTCGCCTAAAGGTGAAACCTAGATTAATTGTGCATATAGAGGTTTGAACCTTGGTGAATGGCATGCCATGAAACATATCATCGTCTATTCTTTTTGAACGAGTAGATTATAATATCATGAATAAACATATCTAAACCAAAAGCTATCCTTCATTGAAAGAAAACGAGTCAAGGAATGCATATGTACGTGTTTTTAATTGAAAATCTAGAGAAGAATACATTTATTTAGCTTGACTAAAACGTGTCACTCTCTATTCTTGCTAATTTTTGGGCTAATACTACCCCTAATTTTATTAGCAATAAATATTTGAAAAGATGAATTTTTATATACATCATGCGTTATGTTCCTTTTCTTATTTAATAAATGAATGCCAAGATAATTGTCATCATTCATCATAATTATATAGAAGTGAGATCACTTTGAGTTCACATGTCAAGATAAAAATGTTTCCTAAATTAAATATTGAAAAGGTAAACAAACTATCCTTTTCAAAATGAAAGAGAGTAAATCTTTTTTGTATAAGTCCAAGGTAAGCAAATAAGGAAACAAGTAATGTTAAGCATAATCTCCCTTGGAATAGGAAGTTGTGGAAATATACATATAATAGTATACATGCAGAAAGGCAAGAAAAAACATAAACAATCATATTGTTTTTAATCATTTTTTTCATATTGCTGAAGATTTGAACTCAGCACCATCCAAACGCTTAGAATATGAACTTTGTCATTAAACCAAGCACCCTTTGGCAACAATCATATTATTAAGAGGGTGAGAAGACACGTGTATGTAATAACTATAAAAATATATAATATAGCTTATTCAAATATGATAATAAAATAATAAAAGCATTGATAACAGTGTTTGATTAAAAATAATATTTATTTTAATCTCATTTTTTTCACATAATGAAGGTTTTATTTGAGTCACGTATTTTAAGAAAATAAAAAGATGCATTAATTGGCAAAGAGGAAGATGTATAAGATAAAACAAAATTAGTTTTTTGTAAGCATAATCTACAAGGAGAAAGTTGTGGAAATATACATAAAATAATATATATTTAGTAAGGCATGAAGAAACAAAAACATCACATTATTAAGAGGGCGATAAGAAATATATATATAGATATATAGATATATGAAATGTACTAAAAGTATATATTTATATCATTATATATTTTTTGTATTTTTGAAATTTTAGTCAAAAGAAATATTAAATTCATGAAAATATTGATAATATTATTTAATTAAGAATGATATTTAATCTAATCTTGTTTTTATAGGTGGAGGTTTTTATTTTAGCCCCTAAATATTTAGAAAATAAAAAGACATATTAACTAACCAAAAATATGATGTATAAGATAAAACAAAAATGATTCTATGTCACCATATTATATGAGTAGAGAGTTGTAGAAATATGCATATAATAGTATGCATTTGAGAAGGCAAGAAGAGACAAAAGCATTCTGGGTAAGAAGAATATATATGTAAGTATACAATAGTTATAAAAATATATATACTGTATCATTAAATATATTTTTATATTTCTAACATTGTAAAGATAATAAGATCATGAAAGTATTAATAATATTGTTTGATTAAGAGTAGTATTTAATCCAATCTCTGGTTTTTTTTTTCATAGTGAGCATTTTCCTCGAGCCTCCATCATCTTGATATGTTAACTAATCAAAAATATAAGTACAAGATAAACCAAATTTACCAAAGATTTTATTATTGTTCTAGTTATGATATTACCATGGATGTTTTAATATTATCTAGCTATAAAATGTGATAGTTTTGTTGACTTATTAACACTATCCATGACACCTTAAATATATACTCCTTGTTGTCCTTGTTTTTTGACATGCTAAAATTAGGGATAACCCACCAAATTTTATCGTTTTAAGGCTTTAGAATGATTTTTAAGGGGTGTTTCCATCTCCTTGGTGTTCATTAACAAATTCATGTCCTTGGTCTCTATTTCATCGAGTTTCCTTCTCTAAAAGTTGGCTTTTTCCTTCAATTTCAAGTTTCCAAGGTTGTTGCAAGTCTTCTTTCAATGTCAGATCTATGGCCTATAACTACAAGTGATCATTATTACAAGTAAACTTGCAAGCATGTATTACTTGCACTTGCAATAGCCTTCTTAGGACCCTATTTTGATTTAGTAGTTTATGTTTTTGTTATATTTTTGAGTTGGTCATGCTCTTAATTGAATTTTGGGTTTTGTGGCCTTCATTACAAGTAAAAATGTTATGTTTTTAAGTTGTATATGTAAGACTTACAAATCGAGCCTTATAACCCAAAATGCAAGTTACATACTTGTATTATTGCCTTCAAAATTCATGTCACTTGCAATATGTTATTTCACACCCAAAATACAAGTTACATGCATCTTACAATTTGTAATGAGTCATTCCAAACTTGATTACAAGCTTAGTTTGAGTTCTTTTAAAGTCTTATTACAAAATCGGGTTTGATGATCAATATTACAAGTGATAACATAACTTAAAACTTGTCGTTTGGTTTCTTATACCCAAGCTTGCAATTGTAATACCCCAAAAATGGGCTATAAGTTCATTAACCTCCTATATCATCAAATCATATGAAATCGACATCAAAGTCCTAATCTAAGGCACATCTAAACATCATCAAATCTAATTGATTATCTTAAATTTTGCATCGGGGAATATTCCTAGTAATATTCCTAATTATCTTAATTATCTTTAATTTTATAATTATTTGGCAATAAATCACATTTATCCTAAAGTTTGATTAATTGAATATTTTCATATTTAATTAATTAGATTTAATATTTGCCACTTAATTGTGTAATTAAATTTAATTATATCTATTATTAATTGTATTATTTAATTTTGACAATAAATCTAATATCATATGAATAATTGATTAAATTCTTATTTAATTAATTAAAGCAAGTTGTCATTATTTAATAATATAGTTTTTAATAAAATTTTGATTAAATAATTGATTAACCCATAAATCAATTGTTTTATTTTTAAAAGCAGTTAAGTTGGAAATAAATCACTTTATTATTAAATTAATTCATAAATAAAACATGCACAATCATAAAAGCAGACAACTATCAATTATCAATTAAAGCTAAAGTCTATTTTGAGTTAAAGCTTAGCTTTTGCATGTTTTTGTGACTTAATTATCTTTTATTTAAAAATAACTCAAAAATCAAGTTGAGTTATTTGAGTGATTTATAGCTTTTTCCCATGCACCTCCAAAGCCCTGGATTTCTATAAATTAAAGGCTCAGCTCTTCAAAAATCATCTCATATTTTGCACAATCACGCTGGAGAATTAGAGGCTGAGGAATCAACTTGCGAATTCAAAGCTTTGTGAGATCAATTTCAATTGCATAGTTTTTATATCTTAGCATAGAATTTCATAGTTTTCATATCATTGTTAGAATCTTCATTGTTAGATCATTTAGCATTCATTTCATATCAAGTTTTTCATATTAGCATAGATTCATATCAAGTTTTCATTCTTATTGCATAGAAAATATCAAAAATATAGATTAATTGCATTCAATTTCATATCCATCTTTTGCATTCAAATCCTTCATTTAGGTGTCGTCTAGGTCACTGATCTCGATTACAATCTGAGAACATTAATCTCGCACCTATTAGAAGGCAGTAAATCGCTTGGTTAGATAGCTTTCAATTTTGCACGATTTTGATTATAGCTAACCTCTAATGTTTTACTGAGTGTTGTGTTTACAGATAAGGTATAATTTTCACACACACAGCAATCTGTTCTTAAAAAATCAATTATGATAAGTAAGAACCTCATGTTTTATACTTATATGGACAATGCGTGTAAATTGGACTTTATAGCCTAAAATACAAGTTTCATAGTCATGGAAACTTATAACATGATTTTTAAAACCCCAAAAAAACTTGTATCATGGGCTTTGAAACCCAATAAGGAGTTTTCTTAGCCATTTTTGGACTTGAAGCCTGTGATTTGGTTAATAGAAATTTGCACAAATTGGAATTTGCACTTATAGTGAGGTCTTTGATGAAAAAATGGAGTGTTATTCTTCCAAGCAACTTCATAATCTTGTATTTCTAGATTTTGAGTTCATCCTTGCATTTTTGCTTATGTTTTTAGTGTTTTTAGGGCATTTTATAAGGCATTTTCCGCACAGTGTTCCCTGACTTGGCTAAAACTATCTATGTTTTTCATTGGACTATGGTTTTTCCAATGTTTATTCCTCTTTTCCTTCTTTTCCCATCATACTCTAAGTCGGTGCGATTGCTATGCATTTTAAATAGACTTTCCGCTAGAATTTTTCCTAGTTAAGGGAGTGAGTCTCTTTAATATTTGAATTTCATTATCTTTCATTGAGTTACAGGTTTTGAAAATCTTTTACACAAGTTTTCTTTGCAAATTTTCTTGCAAACACATTACTTATAGTCAATTTTTTTTCTCGACTTGCAAAATTGATGATAGCTCTTAGTATAGGTTGTAGTCATATCATTGAGTTCTGATATGATAACACAATCCAAGGCTATCTTTCAAAAAATCTAAAAAATCCTCTCATTTTTATTTCCTCTTTTATCTCTCCTCTTTTTGAGTTAAATTGAATTAAATCTTTTATTCTGGAAAGTAACCCAGATCTTTTCAGTTCTTAATTATCTCATCCATTCAATCTATTTTTCTCAAATCAATCTTGATCGTCCATTCAAATCATAATTTCTATATAAGAAACCCTCATATCTCATATTTTCATCTCTAAATTTTGCATCAAACTTATGTCAGTTTATTATCAGAGTATCATAATTTCTCAGATCTTTGAGTCAAGGTGTTGTCAGAATCACAGCTGAGTGCCACACCTCAACAAGGAGAAGAGAAGCGATGGAAGCTTCAAAGTGTTGAATGGTTTTCTTTGAAATTGTTTATTTCTATTTGATCATTCATATTTATTATTTTGTTGTTCGTAGGACTTGTATGTGCTTAGTAGTTGATTATTTACAATTTTTAGATAATCTAGTGCTACTAATCCTCTTGCTTGAGTCTTGTATAATTTCCCTACAACACATGTGTGTTCTCTCGGCTCGGTAACTGCTCAATGCTTGGTGCTCGGTCTGCCTTGCTTGGTGTCTGTTCCTTATTGCCTTTACTGAAATTGTCTTTCCTTACTTCCCTTTACCGACTAGCTTATTTTCTTTACCGACTTGACTATCCTTCTTTACCAAATGACTTTGATAATCATTATGACTTTATCAAAACTAATGACAACAAAATAACTCTATAGGAGTATCAAGTTTGTGAGTTAGGTGAAGATCCCTAAGTCTAAGTCTCATATTCTCTTTTAGGATTGCGGGTATTAAGAAAAAGAACCAATAGGACATTTCTCATATCTATGAGAGAGAAGTTATTTTGATAGTAGTGTATACATTAAATAATGTAAAAATCAAAGATGGAATTGGTAAGACACCTTATGAGCTTTGGTATGGTAACACTCCTACTATGAAATATTTCAAAATTTTTGGAAGAAAATGTTATATTAAGAGAGATGAAGACTTAGGTGAATTTGATCATATAAGTGATGAAGGTATCTTTCTTGGTTATTGTTAGAGTAATAAAGTGTTTACTTATTAATTAAATCATATTGATTTAATTACTAAGTCACTTATTATCTCTTTCTGCTTAAGCTAAACTTTAGGCATATAATAATTAATTATTTTATTAATTATTATCATGCAACCTAGGTTTGTTCACTCTTTTAGGGTTTTAGATCTCCTTTATAAGGATTGATCTCCTTTATATTCTTTACATCATGCAACACAATAATATTTCATTGTGATTTCTACAACTTTTATTTTTGCACATCAAGGATGTCTCCTCTCTCGTGGATCCAGTTCGGGCCTCTAGAGCTTCTTGCTTCTCTCTCTTTCTGTGATAGGTGTTTGCATGTAGGTGTTCTCGGGAGCTATGGGTTGTTTACTCATCAACTCCAATATGGTATCAGAGCTTCAAATCTATTTTCCCTTATCCTCTTCCTGAGATATTCAACCGTGTTCGTGAGCTTTGTGTTTTAGAGGGTTTTCTATTGAATCTAGGGGGACCTCTCTTTCTAGTCATCTTGGCCTCAAACTAACCTTATGGTTGCGTTCAAAGCATCCAATAACCCCTAGATTCATATAAAATTTATCCAATTTGGAAATTTGGAATCTGTGGCAAAAAAATTACAACTAGCCCCGACATAGATCCTGAGGAAGTCATTGGTATTTTGGAGCATTTTTAGCTCAAACGGACCTCACTGTTGAGCTCACAGCAACCAAGAACCCCCATTTCCATATAAGGCACATTCGATTTGGACAAGTTGGCCTCTGAGGCAAAAAAAAAATTATGTATCAAGGTCGTACAACCCTGACACGCAAATCAAGGCAAAAATCATAGGATGATTTCAAAAAAATGGGGGTTAGGCGCCAGCGCCAGCAGCCGTAGTCGTGGCCATGTCACCACCGACGTGATAGTTGGGGTGACTACCTGTGGTCCCAGCTAACCGTCTGGGGTTAACCAGAGGTTAGTCCAGCAGTTCTACCAAACCGCAGCCCCTACATGTAGCCTGTGGTCACATGCAAGCCCCCTGCCACCAGAGCCTCAACCCCTTGGTCACCAACATGACCAAGGGCCCATATTTTTTGGCCCCAGTGGCCTATTGGGTTTTTTCGGCGATGACCATTTGGCCGTCAAATTCAACCTCGTGAAGTGTTGATGTCAACACATGTCAGCACCCCTAGACACCTTTTTTGGGCCCATTAGCATACTTGTGGTTTGTTTTCTCATACCTTGAGCATACAGTGTCAAAATCAAGAAAATGAGATATCATCAAAAATATAGTTCCGAGCTATATCCAGATCTGGAGGTTTGAATTTTTTATTTTGTTTTTTTGATGGTGTTTTTACTATCAAAACTAGATGTCAAGTTTTGCACTCCAAGAGCTCTATCTTGCGCATCTGGACTCCATTTTGGGCAAGCAATATATCATTGGAAAGCTTGTTCTAAGACCTTTCCAGTACTATTAGTCATTTTTCCAAATTCTGCTCCAGCTATAATTTATTTTGTTTCTTGCATTTTTGCACTCTTGTGGATATCTTGGATGTTTCAGGTCCTGGGATCTCTTCCCTTTGAGGGATGGCTTGTCTTTGGTTGTTATTTTATTTCAGAAGCCTTTTCTCTTCTTTGAGCAATGTATAATTCACTTTTGTAGCATTCTTTTATGCACATGCACTAAGATAAAGTGTCATTTTATTGCATGTATGGGATCTTGCACATGTTTGTGCTCTTTGTACTCGCACTCCGTTATAAAGTGCCAGGGGGGTTTGATGTTTGCCTTTATTTTTCATCTAATTTTTTTATGTGACTGTTCCTCCAATGACATTAGCCTTAGGTATATTCATTTGTTTTTGTACTCTCTTTGCACCTTCGGTGTTCCTGGATCTTCTTCATCATGCAGTTCATATTGGATGATTTTTTCAGTGTACCTATCATTACTCCCTTGTCAGCATTATGAGGGGGGGTTTAAACTGTTGGTTCTAGTGCTTCCTTGGTTTGATAGTGTGAGCTATATATTCAGTATTTGTTCCTATGTACTAGGCTGATGTAATGGTTGGGTACCTATGCATTCTGGTGAGATGGATCATTTACCATGTGGACTCTCTTCTCTTTCCTATTTTTGGACGCACTTTTCTAGCTTTGATTGATTATCTCTTCAGACTTTGGTGTTTTTTATGCCATATGTATCTTTGGGTTCAGGTGTTTGCCTTTTTTTGCCTCTTGATTTGAGTAGTGTCATTTGAGGGCACTCGTGTAAATTACAATATTATGTATCTTCAACTTCAGTTTTTTGCCTTTGTTTGCCTCCTGATTCAAGTAGTTTCATTTGAGATCACTCATGCAGATTACAGTCTTCTCTACCTGGTCATATTTCAGTGGAGGATCTTCATATTAGTAGTTACTTCTTGACAGAGTTTAAAGCTTCTTGCTTCAGTGATGTTCTACATGTTCATCCTTGTTCCTATTTTTTGGAACATTTCCTAGTTTTGGAGGCTTCTTCAGTCCTTCAGACTAGTCTTTGTCTCTTTTTGGAGTAGATTTTTTCCCATGTGGTTTTTGATGGGCTTCTAAAAGGCCATATTGCTTAATACTTTTTATCCTTTTTTCAAATAGTTATTTTGCAAGCAGACATGAATTTATGGTTTTCAAGCATATGAACTTATGGTTTTTATATATATGTTATATATATGTGAAGACATGAAATAGAAATGTGGATAGTTTAAAGACATGGTATTTTCTTTAATTCATGGATAGGAATGGTATAATGTAGTAGCTATACATGTTAATGAATGTTTCCTTGCCTAAGCTATGTTTTGGGTAGTCTTCCTCCTGTAGCCATAGGATTTGCAAGAGTGTTAATTAGAACTTTATACCATTTTTCTTAATATTAATGATAAGGATATATATGTATATGGGAGGTTGTTTGCGCATTGATTATTTTGCAAGTGTTTACCGTGAGCATTCAAGAATTGACATAGTGGCACTGGAATAGTCAAAGCCAATCGTGGATTGCAAGATCTTCGCAAGCGGAGCAAATCAATCACTATTTTTTGTTGCATGCAACACGCGGATTTAGTTCCCTCAACATGCTATATTCTTGGAGATTTATTCATGTTTAATGTTGTTTCTATTTTGAAACTTTATGAGTCTGTAACTAATCCTCAATTATGAAGTGATTGTAGATATAGGAGGTAGTTGTAGTTTTCCTTCAAATAATTGACTATTGTAACTCTTTAGGAGTTAGTCGAATGAATTGGTTTTTATAATAGAACTATTGTGATACTATTTTCAATCAAGTGTAATCATTTTGTTATGGATGAATAGAATGCTCAGTTCGAGTTTATATCTTTTATCTTGATTGTATTTCATGTTCACTCATTCAAGGGGGGCCACTTGATGAGTGAATTATTTTGTTAGTGTAGAATTCACTTTCCTATTTATTTCTAAGTAAGATAAAACTATGTTGTTCCTACAACTACTGATAACAGAATTGCTAGACTGTTCCTGCAACATAGGCGGTTAGAGTAATTCCTACCCGTGATTACATGCTTTGTTAGAATAAGTTCATTTGCTGGTTTAGCATAGTTTCCCTGAAGCGTAAGCATTTGAATTTCGTAGGATAGTGAGAAGACTGAGAGAGTTTGGAGCATATACTTTGCGAATGCCATTCCAAGTTTACATCCCTGGTCGATAATTAAATGAGACTGAATAATTCATTTAGAAACCAATTAGGGTGTCCAATCCTGAAATTGTAATACCCCAAAAATGGGCTATAAGTTCATTAATCTTCTATATCAACAATTCAAACGAAATCGACATCAAAGTCCTAACCTAAGGCACATCTAAACATCATCGGATTATAATTGATTATCTTAAATTCTGCATCGGAGAATATTCCTAGCAATATTCTTAATTATCTTAATTATCTTTAATTTAATGATTATTTGGCAATAAATCACATTTATCCTAAGTTTGATTAATTGAATATTCTCATATTTAATTAATTAGATTTAATATCTTGCCACTTAATTGTGTAATTAAATTTAATTCTATCTATTATTAATTGTATTATTTAATTTTGACAATAAATCTAATATCTTATGAATAATTGATTAAATTTTTATTTAATTAATTAAAGCAAGTTGTCATTATTTAATAATATAGTTTTTAATAAAAGTTTGATAAAATAATTGATTAACCCATAAATCAATTATTTATTTTCAAAAATCAGTTAAGTTGAGCATAAATCACTTTATTTATTTAATTAATTCATAATTATCCATGTGCACAATCAAAGAAACAGTTAAACTCCAAATTAGAAAATCAATGCAAAGTGTTGACCTTTTAGAACTCAACATCCTTTTTGAGTTTTAAAGTTGATCTAAACTTCTAATTTGAGTTAAAAAGCTGTTTTTGCATGATTTGCATGTTTTTGTGAATTAAATTATCTTTATTATCAGATAACTCAAAAATCAAGCTAAGTTAATTTGAGTGATTTATGGCTTTCTTCCATGCACCTCCAAAGCCCTGAATTTCTATAAAATCAAGGCCTCAACTCATCTCAAAGCATCTCATATTTTTGCACAATCACACTGGAGAATTGTTATCTAGAGAATCAAAGCTTATTGCGAATCAAGGCTATTGTGAGATCAATTTGTTTTTTTTACATTCATTTAGATTCTTTTTCATATCATTGTTAGATCACTTAGCATATCATAGATCAATTTTCATATTAGCATAGATTCATATCAGTTTATCATTCATAATTGCATCTAAAATAAAATAAAAATAGATTACTTTGCATTCATATTTTATATCATTTTTGCAATCAAATCCTTCATCTAGGTGTCGTCTAGGTCACTGATCTCGATTATAATATGAGAAGATCAATCTCGCACCTATTAGAAGGCAGTAAATCGCTTGGTTAAATTAGATTTCAATTATTGCATGATTTTGTTTTTGCTAACCTCTAATGTTTTACTGAAGTGTTGTGTCTACAGATCAAGTACAATTTTCACACACACATTTCTGGCACCCACCGTGGGGCCTTGAAACGGGTTTCCAATTCAATTCTATTAATTTCTATCTTTTTCTCCTCGATTTCTGTGCAAAAATATGATTTTTATTTTTTTATCCGTACAATCTTCGTACGAGTTTTTGACAAAAGTCGTATGAGTTTGAGCCTGTTGTCGTACGACTGTTGACCGAGTATCATTTCATCAGGCACCCACTGCCGTTTGGAAGCTGGATTATCATTTCATCAGACACCCAGTGTCGTACGAGTTTCCAGACTGTCATCTGGGAGCATACCCACTATCGTACGAGTTTCTTACTGTCATCTGGTAATAGACCCACTGTTGTATGAGTTTAGGCATTAGATTTCAATTGTCGTTTCATTTTTGCAAGCAATTTGTCAAATTTGATTTTCAGATTTTGACTAACAGCTAATCTTAACAGTTGGAATTCTCTATTTTTTATTGACTCTTGCTGGTTTTAATTGAAAAAAGCGTAAAGTTTGCTAAAATCAGGTAAAAATCTACTAAGCGCATTGCAAGGATCTCAGGTATTCCACTTGTGCTAATAATATTTTGATTTGGGCTTAAAATAAATCTCTCATGTATCTAGCTTGGGTGATTCTTTGCATGCTTTTGTTTTACACACTTGCATAATTGATACTAGGTTGTGACACCTTAAGTATTTATTAGCAGTCTTAGATTACTTGTGATTGATCATGATTACTATTTTGGGTTATTGGACTCGCTAATCTTCCGACCCCTCATTCCGCCCCATGGTTGCAATATCAGCGCCACATTAAAAGGGAGGGGTCAACAGGATATAAGCGTTAAGTGTTTCACTTGGCAACCCATTGTGCTTTTAGGAACTCACTTATTTTCTAAGTTGGGGACTCATTTTCAGCTTGTGTGAGGTGTTAAGTGTTCCACCTTGTGGACTCATCTCATATTCGCTTTAAGCGTTAAGTGTTCCTCTTTTTGCTTTTTGGGTACTTTTGGTAGATTTGCTTTTGGAAACATACATATGTGCTCACATAGTAATTAGGCCCTATGAACACTATTCATGATTCTTGAGAGATTGGATTCCCAGTGAAATCTTTCTTGATGACAGAATCCTTGTAGGTAGGGAGGATACTTAGTGCGTTTCACATTCAACTCAGTTAGTGTGTCTTCTCTTATTAATCGATACATTCTCTCCCAGGAGAGGTTGATAGATCACGTGGGGTTGACATCACAAGCTTTGGTGAATCAAAATTGGTTAGTGCGCCTTCTCTTATTGATTGATACATTCTCTCCCCGGAGAGGTTGATAGATCACATGGAGTTGACATCATAGACCTTGGTGAAGCAAAACTTTATCTTAGCATGTCGGATTAATCTGCTTTCTTTGTTTGGGTTAAAAGTGAAAAGGTGTCAAAAACCTTGGATCTGGAGCCAAGTCCCCTTGTGGTATACTATTGTGAGTCACCTTGAGAGAGGGTTAACAATAGCAGACACTCCCTTCATAGGATAAACTACGTTGACGGAACCTCAAGCGGTAATAGCCATTTTCATCGTGGTAGTGACAGTCGCTATATAAATGTCCTTGTGGAAGAAATCTCCATAGGTATGGTTCATTGTTGGGTTGTCAGATCTCCCTAGCAGCTCCTGAAGATTAAGTTCTTGGACTGTGTCAAAATCCTGGTGCGTCGGGATTGGAGTTCACCCCTTTGGATCATAAAAGTTGCAGAGTCAAACCATTACTAAAAACCCTAGCGAGGCCAAATTTTTATTTTATAGGGCATATGTGCGTTCTTGCAAAACATTTTTGGAACATACATAATTAGCGCTTCTAAAGATTAGAACGAATAAGTCACTTGATTGTTCATGCACAAGGTTACTTTTGCCCTTGTTCATTATTTTCAGACATGCTTGAAATCACTTGCTTGCTATTTTGTGTGCTTGTTTATCTATCTAGTTATTGAAAACGGACAAATTTGTTACAATCCTCAAATCTAGACATTGAAATTTGCAAACAATCCGAATCTGAAAACTCAAAATTTGCAAAATTTGAAGTAAAATCCTTTTTTGGAGTCAAAAGTCATCTCAGGAGGTCAGAAAGTCATACAAGTTTTCTCAAAGTGTCGTTTCATTACAGCCCATCTATCGTATGATTGAGTACCTAGTGTCGTACAAGTTTTCATGCCAGCAAATTCTCAAAGTCAAAATTTTGCAACTATCGTACAAGTTTTACAACTGTCATTTGATAGCATACCCACTGTCATACGAGTCTGCAGAGTGTCGTTTGGGAAATTTTTGAGAGTTGTCAAAAAATTGTCAGAATTGCCAAATATTTAGCTTTTTCAGCCTAATTCCAAAATCTGTCATATAAATCACCGTGTCAAGAATAGATTAGTAGCTATTGAGAATTAGTACACATGTCTCAAAGAATCAGTACACATGAGGAAGAAACTCTGATGAGGGCCATGATGAAACAGATGCATGCTATGCAAGTCAAGATTAACAAACTTGAGAAAGAAAAGGAACCTAAAGAGTTCTCCATGGAAGCTCTGTGCCCTTTTCCGTTTGATAAAGACTTGTACATGTCACCATGCCCCCGGAAAGAATTTGAGCAATGTGATAACCCTTATGATACCTCTTTCACGAAGAGTGACACATCCATCTTTGGAGACTATGATGACTATGACAACAAACAATGTAATGATACCTATGACACCTCTGTTCCTAAGAGTCCTCATCATGTGTTCCTACTTACTACAAATGGGCCATCACATTGGATAGATCATGATGGTGATCCATATGATTCTGATTTTGAAAGAGACTTTGATGGCTTTTGTGGACAATATCTAGATGATACATCTACTTCTATTGAGGAATATAAAATGTACCGTGCTGATTTGAAACGTCAATACTATAAGGATCTCTCCTCTAAGAACTCTCAGGCTGAAAATAAAGATTACACTCTCAAGAAAGATCATGTTAATGTTGAACCTTTGTCTTGTGATGGTTCGCTTACATCCCCTACTTCCTCCAATACCCATACATTTCCTAAAGCTTCTGATTCTTTCAAATCTTTCACAGAACTTTCATCCGACACAAACCCTGATACTTTTCATACGGTTCCCTATAGTTATCCTCCAGGGCTACCTCTTAAAGAAACTCAAGCTAACCTTCACTTAGCTACAAATACTTTCAATAATGATAAACCTAAAGAGCCTAAGCCTTCATATGCTATAATCCCTACTTCAACTAGTCCTCCACCATCTCTTCCAAAGTCATCCATACAATCCCAACATGCTTCCTTGTCCTTAGAAGTGGCTCCATGTCAAGAGAACTCCAGAAATGATAAAGAAAAGAACATAAAGAAAGATCAAGATCAAGAACCCTCCATGTCATCCACTCCTTTTCCTGATGTCTCTTATCCGCTTCATGGTTCTTTTGATCTTGTACCTCCTTTTTCATGCATTCCACCATGTCTTAAGTCTTCACCTAAGCAAGATCAAGCTACTACTTACACTGTTGAGCTTATTGACAATCAAAATAACTTTACTACACTTGCGCTTTCCAAAGATGATACTTCCATTAAGGTTATTAAAAATGGTGTTGTTACTTCCAATGTTAAGCCTATTAAAAATCAAGAGAAAAATTATGCGCTTATGCTATCCAAAGATCCTTGTCAAGATCAAAGTCTTCCATCTTCTTATTCTACCACTCCATGTTCGTTTCCACTTTCTACTCATCCTAAGTCTTTGCAAGCTTTGAACAATCCTATCAAAGAAGGTGCTCCTATTCAAGATGTCCATGATTCTATTGAAAATTTTAATGCTCACTCTAAAGATGCTGATATCCTTGGTTGTCATATAGATGTTGATGAACTTATTGATTATCCTTTTGTGTCTTCCACTTCCATCCTTGGACCTCTTCCACCACTACTAAGGGCTTCACGTCTGCCTTCCATCTTGGGTCCTTATGTCCCTTCACTTTCCCCTCCTAACTCTCCTAATTCGCCATCCATCTTGGGTCCATACATCCCTCCATCCCCTATCTTTCCTCAAGATCAACACACATGCATACCCTTGAATCCTTTCCATCCACCCACCCATTTAAACCAATCATATCCTACTTCTTCTTCCACAAGTCCCAAGTCTTTTGGAAGTAACTTGAATGTTCAATACAAGAAAAAGAAGCAATACAAGAATCCATCAAAAAGAGAAGAACACCATGTCTCCTCTAAATGACACAGAGACATAAAGTCAAAAGAGATATCTAAGAAGAAAAATACAAGACAAGTATGGGTTCCAAAATCCATCATTGAAGATATTCTCTCCAAATTACCAAAAAGAAATGAAAAGCCTATGGCTATATGGATTCCAAACTCTCTCTTGAAAGAGTCTGGTGTTGAACAAAAAGTGAAGTTGACATTCAAGCTTCCAAAGGCTTCCACTTCATCTTCTTCCAAAAATATTCTTCCATTCCATGTGCCTAAACTGCAACCTCTACTATCCATTCGCCATATTCCTTCACGTATTCCTTCATTCACATTTCCTCCATCCTCTTGCCACCCTTCAAGGTGTGTGTTGATGTTGATCTTGCCTTCCTTTCCATCTACCCTTTCACAGTCCTTCCATTCATTATCCTTCTACCTTCTATCCTTTTTCTTCATTTGCCTATTCCTCCTATCTTCCAACCTCACTCGCTTTATATAAAACCTTATCCTCCATTTTTCTCTTCCATCTCCCTTTCCCTATCAGCATCTTTGAGCATATCATTTTGAATCCTTGGCATATCATGGTTTATCCTTTCAAGGAGCATTATCTAAAAATCTTGCCTTCTTCTGAAAATTCAAAAAGAAATGAAAAAAAAATAAAAAATTGAAAATGTGCCATGGTGAAAACCTGGAAATAGGAGCCTTGGTAGCAAAAGTAAAAAGAAATAAATTCATCCTATGGTGAAAACCACTTCCTTGTGGCACCTTGGATAAGTACCATGATGAAAACCTGGCAATCGGGCATCATGCGTAGTTCTTCTACATATTTCATCCATTCCATCTTCTCTCTTTGATCTTGACAATGTTGATCTATACACGAACATTTAGCTATCTTGTGAGTTATCTTTCGATGATCTTGCTTTCATTCCCTTCCTTTTTAGCTTTCATATTTATTTTCCTCCATTCATTTTTGCCTATCGCTATCCTTTTCCCCTTTGGTCTTGATCTAATATAAGAAAAAAAAAAGAGTAAAACACAGTGCTACGAAGCCTCTTGACATGTCTACTCCTTTGGACTACATCTTGTCCTTCTTTGGCATTACACTTTTGTGATTTATCCTATGCTGGCCTTTCATTGCTTGTCCAAAAGTTTTTTTACAAGACAATTTTTCCCTAGCTTGGGTATTCTTGAGGATTTTTCCCTTGAGGATTTCTTCCCTTCATTCTCTTGTCTTCCATCTCTTCCACTAGCTTGCCAATCCCTCTTGTTCTCCACCTTGCTAGACATTGGGACTGCACGATATGATCTTGCTTTGGAGTTTGCAATAGAAAAAGATGCTATCAAGTATACCAAGTATCAAAACCAGTATCAGAACAAGTGTCAGAACAAGTATCAGAACTAGTATCAGAACAAGTATCAAAACCAGTATCAGAACAAGTGTCAGAACAAGTATCATAACTAGTATCATAACCAGTATCAGAACAAGTATCAGAACCAGTATCAAAACAAGTATTAGACTGCCCAATGGGGCTACACCTTTTTCTTTAGTTTATGGGTCTGAAGCGGTACTACCTATTGAGGTTGAAATCTCATCACTAAGAATCAGAATGCATGGTCTAGTAACTGATGATGACTACAGAGTGTCTAGGTTGCAAGAACTTGAACTACTAGATGAGCGCAGACAAGCAGCGTATGATCATCTCAGAGTATATCAGAAGAGAATGTCTAGAGGCTACAACAAGAAAGTCAGACATAGAGAATTTCAGGTTGGTGATCTAGTCTTGAGAGAAAATCCTAAAAATCAATCCCATCGAGAATGCAAGGGGAAGTTTGAACCCAATTGGCTGGGTCCCTTTGTAATCACTACTACTTTTGGCTCTGGTGCCTATCAACTCTCAACAACTAAAGGAGAACAGCTCCGAGAACCAATCAACATTCTCCATCTGAAGAAATTCTACACCTAAGGCATTCAGTCTATGGCAACATGTCCTAAAAAAATTATAAAAATTGAAAAAAGTCCTTAAAAAATGAACATCTTGGTGAAAACCTAGCAATAGGTGCCTTGATGATTCACAAAAAAATTGAAAAAAATCAAAAGTACAAAAAAATTGAAAAAATAAATAAATTAATAAAATAAAAAATGAGAAAAAGAAAAAGTGGCTTGGTGAAAACCTGGAAACAGGTGCCTTGGTAGCAAAAATAGAATCTTTGCCAAGATGGTGAAAACCTGGTAAACAGGTTCCACTTGTTTCAAAATGCTCCATCTATCAGTGCAATCTGGGTCTTTCCCAGCTTTCAATTTTGCTTTAGTTTGTACATATCTCCCGGTTTGTTTTTGCATTTCCAATTTTCAATAAGTCGGTCTATACACCACTCAGCTCAAGCGTCTGTATCCTATCAATGCTTAAATCTTGGGGGCAATCATGTCATATCCTATGGTCTCCAGTATATCTTAGACGTATCATATCCAGTCAGAGTCCTTTGAAGCTTCATTTGAGTCAGTCAAGTCCGTCTCATCTCTAGAAAGGATTTTGCATCTACAACAACGCAATCAAACATCAAACTGAAAATAATCTATGCTTTTTTACATGCTTTTATCTCCTTGTATGCTTACTGATTCGCATTGAGATTTCTGCATATTGTGTCCCTTCGAGCTCTTCGATGATGTCCTTTATAAGATTTAGAGAGTGATGACTAGGGGCATAATCTTTTTTTTGTCTTCTGCTTGTATGTGAAAATCTAACAACTTTGAAAATTCTGGATTGAAAAGGTGTCCGACTGCAAGAGCCTCTATCTCGAATTGGATGGCCATGCATACCTCGACCATTGATACCCAAAAAATTCAAGGAAGTTTGATCTCACTATTGTCTTTTTGAGTAAGTTCTTTCTCCTACTGTGAAACACGATCTTACCTAAGGATGTGAACGATAAAGGGTCACTACGGGTAATTCACATTGGATTTAGAATAATCTCTTGGTTGTTTGATGTGTTTGAACGCAAGGCATATTCTGGTCATCACGATGTTTATGTTTTTATGCTTGTACAAATTGCTATATCAAAATGGACATGATATTCAGGTCATCCTGGCGTTTGTGCCTTGGTGCTTATATCTAATCCAACATTCTAAAAATAAAATCAATATTCATATATCCATGGTTGTTGACCAGTGGGTGTTGTATTGATTCTTGCGCATACAAATCAATATTCATATGTCTATGGTTTCATAGCTAGTGGGCATTATATTGATTTATCCGATTACCTAAAAGTTCAATGATGATAACAAATCGACATATGATCAGTGACTAGGTCCTAGGTCTTAAGTTGCATTTCATTTTGCACGTCTCTTTGCATTTTGCATGTTTGCATATCTCACAACTGTTTGGAAACACTTCAAAGCTTAAAAAATTCTTCATATCAATTCTTCACATCTAACGAGAGCTGAGTCTCACTCGAAGGTCTCTTCATCAAACCACAAGTAGTAACCCTCTGGGGTTAAACATCCTTTTGACATAAGACTGAGTACTTGTCTTCATCAACCTACAAAAACATATCATGTGTATCATTTACATCTCATATCATTACCATTTGTTGCATTACTTTCCATCCACTACATAAAGCATAAATCATACATACATCTTCATAATCAATTACATTTGCCTAACATCCATACATATGACAGAAATCATTGCATTGCATTGATCCATACATACATTCTACACTACTCATAGCATAAACATCACATGATATCATCATAAAATCGAAACATGACAAGTACAAATGAAGTCACAATCAAAATATCAATCTCATATATATCAAAAATCTTGAAATGTGTCAGGGGTGCACTACTGGCACAATGTACAAAAGAATGAGCTCTGGAAAGCTATCAGAATTAGAATAGTATGTTAGTGATAAAAAAGAACAGAGTATATCAAAACATAAGCATAGGAATCAACTATCAGCATGCTCCTCAGTATCTGGTGGAGGAGGTGGTGGTGCATCTAGTATGGCCTCTACTCTCGGTGCCCTAGCTCCCTCTAAGGCTGCCATGTACTTGGAATACGTCAGTACTCTCTGCACAATAGGGACAACAACATAGTATGAAGCCCGTGAGGTCTGATGGGTCACCTCGGTCTGTAATCTCTGAACCTCTGAGTGAAACTCTGCACAGAGCTCTGTGCACTACCTATCTACCTCTTGATATCTCTCCTCCCACCTAGCACTCTGTACCTTCAGGTCTTAGACCTGAGCTCTAAGACGTCTGATGATCTCTGATGAAGTAAGAGGAATAGTAGGATCGGCCTCAACTGCTGGCATCTCTGTGTCTTGTGGCTACTCTTGCTGCTGCTGAGTAGTCTCTGCCCTGTGCGCCTTGCGACGTCTAACCTCGGCTCCCAAATCAAAAGTGGTATCTGCTTGCAAAGGATCTGTCTCACCACCCACAAAATGCTCAACGGCTAAAACCTCATTTGCAGACCCAACACTGCCCAAAGTACCCCTCTCACCCCTACTCCATCTCTGTGAACCTGTGGATATACTTGCTGTGGAAGTAGAAGGACAAGGGGGCCTCATATGTCCTAATGGTCTCTGAAGTGGAGTCGTCGCTCTCTGCCTGGGTGGTGTAGGATGCACTACCTAAGGTCTCGGGCCCTGTCCCGCGGGAGTACCTGCAACATCCATCGCCTCCTCCATGGAGGGTATCAACTCAGTAGGATCCGAGAATGTAGGAATGGGATGATCAGCTCGCCAAGCAGTGTATCCATCTATGACCCTTGCATCAACAACCTATGGACGGTAGTCCCAATCTCACCCTATGATACGATTGTACTCATCTGCGCATAAGGAATATGTAAGTCAAGCTGTCCATCCAAGACCGATCTCACAAACAATGCGTGCATATGCAGTATACTCCTATGGGGCATCCTATCTGCATCCATACTGACGCCACACTCTGGTAATCAATAATCTCTCCAACACAGTGGGAGACCAGCCAATAAGTATCCGACTCTGAAAAAGAAAGTTGTACTGCTCCCTCACAGTGGGCCAGGCATCTATCTGCAAATAGGGTCTCCAATGCACAAAGGTCATATCATCTAAGCACCATCTGAAATACTCAGTATGACCGATACAGACCTGTGTGACATAACTAGCATAAGTATATATCACTGGCTCCTGTGGCTGCCACTCTGTCTGGAAAACCAGTCTCAGCACTGGGATATGCTCCCATGCCCATATCTGTAATACAAGAGCTCCAAAAGTGAAGCTCTTGCAATCTTGATACACAACCTCGTGCATCTCCGAAAACATGTGGGCCAACAGGCACTAACCCCAGGCAAGCTCAATAGGCGTGGCCATAAGAAGGGCTACCATCGGAGCCCATCCCATCAAAAAGCCATTCTGCTAATGACCTAGCATGATGAGCTCCCCGATCATACCAGCAATAATGCACTCTAAATGGTGCATCTGACCATATCTCTATACAAGGGTCTCCCAAGAAATGGACCCCATCAACTGTGTATCATCACCAAACAGATGCCTAAAGGCATGAAGACCAGTCTGGCCAGAACTCACATACTCAGGACGCTGACTGCTATGGAATGGAATGCGAAGTATCTTATAAATATCCTCTGGAGTCACAATCATCTCTCCAGTTGGTAAATGAAAGGTCTGAGTCTCCGAGTGAAATCTCTCTATCAGGGCAGTCAATAGGCCATGATTTACCCTAATATCAGGTAAATGAATGAGATGCTCAAAACCACATGCAGCAAGATGAACCCTCATAGGGTTAGGAAGCGAGACACACAGTCTTTGTGTCGCCAGGTAAGAATGACGAACATGGACGTCTGGATATGTGACCTAAATCATATAGAAATGAGGTGTTTTATCATAAATAAAGTTCAAAATCAAGCTAATAGTACAAGAATGGAACAAATTGATATTTTCGATGGTGGATCAAAGAGTCAGCAATCAGGCAAAATTATCAGAAAAATCAAATTTTTGACCTAAATATCAGTTCTAGGCTCACTGTTTCTCAAACGACATTCCAGACTGGCTCTAAAAGTCATACGACATTCCACAGTATACCAAACGACACTTCATAGTCATACAACACTTTGCACGGTGTCATACAAGTATTGAGGGACTCGATGAAATGTCGTACGACACAGGGGTCCCTCTCATATGACACTTGGGTGGACTTGAAATGACACATAAATTTCAAATGGAATGTCGTACGAGTCTGGTATGGGACTCATACGAGTTTTCACATATGCAAAAATTAAAAAAGCAAAATGCGTATGAAAAAATTAAAAAATGCTATGAAACATGAAAAATTTGCATTTTCAAAGGGGCACAGAGGTCCACCTACTGGATGTCCATACTGTCGGGGTCTCTGGTATCTCCGGCTGAGCTCAAATCAATGTGAACTCACAGGAACCTTCGGATCTCACTGTTCTGCCATTTTCTTGCTCAAAGGGCTCCGCAAAATCTCCAAAGTCAAATGGTTGAAATGAATTGAAAATGACCCTTCAGGCCTTTATATAGCATTTGACCTAATTTTCAAAAGTGCTCTGTTTTTCATGAAAATTGCACCCCTAACTATTTTCGACGTTCTGAATCCATTTTCGGGATCAAAATTCAAATCTGAGATCGTTTAATATGTCAAAATCATGATTTAAAATTTTTGGGCCTAGGACGGTCTACTGCTTGCATAATCGACCTTCAATCATCACAGAAATCCAGTATTCAACTTAATTGATTATCTTACATCAAACTATCAAACTTTCAACTTGGTCAACTATGGTCAACTTATAGTTTCACCTAGTCAAACTTGGTCTTTTGGGACCTTCCAACGATGCAAAATGCATTCTTGAATGTGTATAACCACTTCTTAAATCAATTAACATGCTTCTGAACTATCAACGCTGACTTTTCTTGTCAAATTTCAATTTCAATCCCAAAGGGGGCATGGTATTGCACATCATTCAAGTCTATAAATCTAATCAAATTTGAAATCATATCTTTATGGAAATCATATCTTCCTCAGTAATCAAGACAACAACCACGTCTGGTTACTGATTCATCAAAAAAGACCTCATCGCTCGGGGAAAATCTATCATCACTTGGGGCATATCAGATTCATCAAGATCCATATCAATCTGGTATTCTCCTAATCTTGTAAACTGTATCAGTTTTTGCAACCATCGGATCATAGTGTTCTTTCCTTGGTTCTTTGGCAACTGAAGGGTTCAGATGTGATATATGCTAGTTCTGCTAAGACAATTGAGTCTAGAACCGGTCACTCACTTCTTCGCAATCATAAGGTTCAGAATCAGGCATTTTGACACTTTCTTTTACAATCCTTGGTTCATCACTACTACAGTGAACATTATCTTTGGTCATTCAGGACCTATTATCTTCATATCAAATCAATATCAATCAGCTTCTGTCTCATATCAATTATCAATTTCGAATCAGTTTCATATCTCTATCAAACACAGACTGTCTTTGAACCACTGCGCTTCACACAATAATTCAAAGAGGGGCAAAATGTAATACCCCAAAAATGGGCTATAAGTTCATTAATCTTCTATATCAACAATTCGAATGAAATTGACATCAAAGTCCTAACCTAAGGCACATCTAAACATCATCGGATCATAATTGATTATCTTAAATTCTGCATAGGGGAATATTCCTAGCAATATTCCTAATTATCTTAATTATCTTTAATTTAATGATTATTTGGCAATAAATCACATTTATCCTAAGTTTGATTAATTGAATATTCTCATATTTAATTAATTAGATTTAATATCTTGCCACTTAATTGTGTAATTAAATTTAATTCTATCTATTATTAATTGTATTATTTAATTTTGACAATAAATCTAATATCTTATGAATAATTGATTAAATTTTTATTTAATTAATTAAAGCAAGTTGTCATTATTTAATAATATAGTTTTTAATAAAAGTTTGATAAAATAATTGATTAACCCATAAATCAATTATTTATTTTCAAAAATCAGTTAAGTTGAGCATAAATCACTTTATTTATTTAATTAATTCATAATTATCCATGTGCACAATCAAAGCAACAGTTAAACTCCAAATTAGAAAATCAATGCAAAGTGTTGACTTTTTAGAACTCAACATCCTTTTTGAGTTTTAAAGTTGATCTAAACTTCTAATTTGAGTTAAAAAGCTGTTTTTGCATGATTTGCATGTTTTTGTGAATTAAATTATCTTTATTATCAGATAACTCAAAAATCAAGCTGAGTTAATCTGAGTGATTTATGGCTTTCTTCCATGCACCTCCAAAGCCCTGAATTTCTATAAAATCAAGGCCTCAGCTCATCTCAAAGCATCTCATATTTTTGCACAATCACACTGGAGAATTGCTATCTAAAGAATCAAAGCTTATTGCGAATCAAGGCTATTGTGAGATCAATTTGTTTTTTTTACATTCATTTAGATTCCTTTTCATATCATTGTTAGATCATTTAGCATATCATAGATCAATTTTCATATTAGCATAGATTCATATCAGTTTATCATTCGTAATTGCATCTAAAATCCAAAAAAAATAGATTACTTTGCATTCATATTTTATATCATTTTTGCATTCAAATCCTTCATTTAGGTGTCATCTAGGTCACTGATCTCGATTATAATCTGAGAACATCAATCTCGCACCTATTAGAAGGCAGTAAATCGCTTGGTTAAATTAGATTTCAATTATTGCATGATTTTGTTTTTGCTAACCTCTAATGTTTTACTGAAGTGTTGTGTCTAGAGCTTAGTCTTAAGTAAGCATTTTTATGCATAGAAGGAGAGATCACCTTGGGAGATTTCTTCCTCGTAATAATCAGGAGGAACCATTTGATATTTTTAACCCTGAACTTGAAGAACCCCAAAATGAGAGCGAAGAAGAAGAACCCTTTGAAAATCTATTCGATGATGCTCAGGAACACATATCCTCTTCATCCTTTGAAGAATCACTGCATTTGAACGACTTCTTTGCTGAGCCTAAATACCAAGACAACCCACTTGCTCTTATTATCTATCAACCACCACCACCAGGTCCTCCTCCAAGAATGGCTCAGCCCACCTTTCCTTTTCCTATTCCTACTCAGCAAAGTAATCAAAATTTGAAGAACATACCTACTATTGCACTTCTGAAATTCTATGGCCTTATTACAGAAGACCCTGAGACCTTCCTCTTTGAGTTTGACATCCTTTACCAGAGTTATGACAACACAATTGATGGCCACAAGTTGAAGTTGTTCCCATCCACTCTAAAAAAGGCTTCCTTAAGATGGTTCATGGGGTTGGGCGCCAATGTTGTAGCATATTGGAATACAATGAGAAATCTGTTTCTTTCAAAGTATAAAGAATACTGTAGGGGTCAAGATTTGAAAAGTGGTGACATTTTCAAAATGTCCCAAAAGGAAGATGAAACCTTGGAGGACTATGTCTCAAAGTTCATGTTCAACTTGCAGTGTAGTACACAACACCAACTGAACGAGGAATCTCATAAACACCTTTTCTTAAAGGGTGTGAATGATGGAAGCATTGATGCTCTAGACCTGATGGCAGGAGGAGATATTACATAGAAAAACTCGGCTGATATAAATAATATATGTCTAAATTATTCAAGGGTCACTGTGAAGAAAGGTAGGGGACTTAGGGAGCTACCACATAAGTCCAATGATGGTTCAGGAGTATCCAAGATGGAGTTATCCAATCTATTGTCTGACTTCAAGAAAGACATCATTAATAATGTCGCCACTCAACTGGATAGTATGTAGGTGAGAAGGAAGAAGGAAGAGGCAGATGTTGTGTTGGCCAAATTTTGCTCTCATTGCAGAGAAAAGAAAAGAAATTGTAGATGCAAGATAGTTGCATCTGTGGACACTAATTTAATGCCCACTGAGTTTAAATCCATAGATGAGGAGAATGGAGAAGTTTTCTATGTTGCTCAAAGACATCCATGGGCTCAGAGACAAGGTATGCCTCTAGACCCATTGAATAATTTTGGTTATAATAATAATAGTAGTCAATGGTCAAACCATAACCCCCAAAATTATGCCCCTTAAGGCTAGAATTGGAATTATAATTGGTCTAACCAACAGTCGCACTATAATCAAGCCTATCAGCAACAATCATCATTTAACCCATACCAACAGTAGTTTAACTCCTATCAACAACCACAACAGAGTAACCAATGGCCACCTCATGGTAACTAGCAACAATAACCTCAGTAGGGACCCAACCAGCCTAGTCAGCAGCAAGCTCTCATGCCTCCACCTCAGCAACAAGCTATTATGCCTCCACCTCCTATAGCCAATAGTAACCCTCAAAAGCCAACTCAACTTCCTGCACAACCAACTCCAAATCCTAATAACAAGCAACAAGCTTATTCCTTGCAAGTAAATGATATCCATCTCAGATTAGGAACTGCATTGTCTGCACCTAAGGAGCCTATAATAACTGAAGTTGTTGATGCTGAGGACATACCCGTGAACCAGCCTACTGATGTTCCACCTATTCCTAAATTTGCACCAGTGCTAAAAAATCCTCCCTATCCGCAAAGATTGGCTCAGTCAGCTCTCCCAAAAGAAAATCCTATAGCAGCTGATTTAATTGATCAACTTAAGCAAATGACAGTGCAAATTTCTTTGTTGGATGCCCTTAAAGAAGTTCCAATCTATACAAGGCAATAAAAGAAGCATGTATTAAGCAACCTAGAAGGAAGAAAAAAGACCCTGACACTATCCATGTTTTAGGACAACTCTCTGATCTCATGCTAAGAAAAGTCTTAATGCCTAAGTATTCTGATCCCGGGAGTCCAGTGGTCACCATTCATATTAATGGTATCCAAATTCAGAATATCCTGATTGACCTAGGAGCATCAATCAATGTAATGACTAGAGAAGTCTTGTTGAGGCTTAGAATCATTGGTTTGAGAGATACACCTACTATACTGCAATTAGCTGATAATTCCACTATCAAGCTAGATGGCATGGTTGAAGATATTGTTGTCACACTAGATTCTTTAGACTACCCTTTAGATTTTATAGTCTTGTCACCCAAAGCCACCCTAGGATGATATCCATTAATCTTAGGATGACCTTGGTTAGCCACAGTCGATGCTTGCATTGCATGTCACTCAGGAAAAATGACCATATCAGATGGGATAAATACCAAGAAGCTAACTTTATATTCTCTAGCAAAACCCCAAGTAGAACTTGACCAAGTTGTCTGGCCAGATTTAGGTGATGTTTCCCTTGAAGCAAACTCAGTGCAAAAAATCATGGTCATTGAAAGAAATTAATTCATGGTGTCACAAGAAGAAGATGATATACTCGCAGCAATCCTTACCAACCAATATGGTTCTAAGGAATCTTCTTGTGATGTCCCTAATTGTCCCCTTCAAACAATAATGCCCAAGCAGACCTCACCTCAATCTCCTGCAACATTTGATTATCTCCACACCTTGTTGCCCCATGAAATAAATTCTCCATCAATGGCATAAATTTTTATGCTAGATAAGGTCAAAAGAGTTAAAATTGCCTCAGGGAAAGAGTTGAATGTTAATAAAAATCAAATTGAATCTCAGATGTCCCATCTTCTCATGCTTTTGCAAGAAAGTCAGCAAGCCTTTGCATGGGACTATATTGATATGAAAGGGTTAGACCCTAAACTTTGCACCCACAAAATCTATATAGGCCCTGAGTGCAATCCAGTGAGATAAGCTCAAAGGAGAATTAATTCCGCTTTGAGAGATATAGTGAAGACCAAGTTGCAGAAGCTTCTTAGTGCCAGTTTCATTTATCCTATTTCTGATAGCCAATGGGTTTCTCCTCTAGTAATTGTTCCAAAAAAAGGGAGCAAGTGGAGAGTGTAATACCCCAAAAATGGGCTATAAGTTCATTAACCTCCTACATCGACAAATTCGAACGAAATCGACATCAAAGTCCTAATCTAAGGCACATCTAAACATCATCGAATCATAATTGATTATCTTAAATTTTGCATCGGGGAATATTCCTAGTAATATTCCTAATTATCTTAATTATCTTTAATTTTATAATTATTTGGCAATAAATCACATTTATCCTAAAATTTGATTAATTGAATATTTTCATATTTAATTAATTAGATTTAATATTTGCCACTTAATTATGTAATTAAATTTAATTCTATCTATTATTAATTGTATTATTTAATTTTGACAATAAATCAAAATTCTTATCTTTAATTGATTAAATTCTTATTTAATTAATTAAAGCATGTTGTCATTATTTAATAATATAATTTTTAATAAAAGTTTGGTAAAATAGTTAATTAACCCATAAATTAATTATTTATTTTCAAAAATCAGTTGAGTTGAGGATAAATCACTTTATTTATTTATTTAATTCTTAATTATTATGCATATTCAAAAGAAACAGTTAAACTCCAAATCAGAAAATCAATGCAAGTTATTGACTTTTTGGAACTCAACATCCTTTTGGAGTTCAAAAAGCTGATCTAAACTCTAATTTGAGTTAAAAAGCTGTTTTTGCATGATTTTGAGAATTAACTATCTTTTATGATCAGATAACTCAAAAATCAAGATGAGTTAATTTGAGTGATTTATGGCTTTTATTCATGCACCTCCAAAGCCCTGGATTTCTATAAATTAAGGCTTCAGCTCTTCACAAATCATCTCATATTTTGCACAATCACGCTGGAAAATTGGAGACTGAGGAATCAACTTGCGAATTCAAAGCTTTGTGAGATCAATCTTATTTTTTTTGCATTCATATTACATATCATTGTTAGATTCATAGCATATCAATTTTCAATAGCATTCATAGCATATCAATTTCATTTAGCATAGATTTCATATCAGTTTTTACAATTATTATTGCATAGAAAAATCCAAAAAATAGCTTAATTGCATTTATTCCATATCCATCTTTTGCATTCAAATCCTTCATTTAGGTGTCGTCTAGGTCACTGATCTTGATTACAATCTGAGAACATTAATCTCGCACCTATTAGAAGGCAGTAAATCGCTTGGTTAGATAGCTTTCAATTTTGCATGATTTTGATTATAGCTAATCTCTAATGTTTTACTGAGTGTTGTGTCTACAGATCAGGTATAATTTTCACACACACATTTTTGGCGCCCACCGTGGGGCAACCCACCTTTGCATGCTGGTTTTGATTTTTTTGGAGCTAAAACCCCAAAGTTTCAAAGATTTAATTTTATCTCCCAAACGGCTTGGAATTTTGATCTGAAATTTTTTTTGCAGGTTGGTGACATGTCATGGAAGCTACAGTAAAAAATTTAGAATTTTCTGAGATGTTTTGAATTTTTAATAATTTTTTCTTAAAATTCTGGAAAAAATTAATATCTGACGCAAATCAGCATATTTTTCGAAAATTTTTATATTTTCGGAAAGCTCTTTAAATTATATAGGGGGTCCATTCTTTGTGTTTTAAATTTGGACATGATATCATAGCTCAAATAGTCAATTTACAAAAACTGGTCTGTATTGATAAAATGGGTCTCTAGGGCACAAATGAAGAGG
Organism: Chamaecyparis obtusa; assembly: GCA_027943335.1. NCBI lineage: Eukaryota > Viridiplantae > Streptophyta > Pinopsida > Cupressales > Cupressaceae > Chamaecyparis > Chamaecyparis obtusa. Next base: position 408,649 of record BSBK01000569.1, read on the forward strand.
TTTTTCTAAAATTTTTGCATTTTTGGAAAGCTCTCTGTTTTTTAGTAGGGGTCTCTATTCTGAATTTCTATTTTTGTGGCCAAAATCATATCAAAAAAATTAGATCTTGTTGACTAGGTCAAATGCAGCAAAAAAAAATAAAGTTTTGTGATGGGTATGCACTTATTTTTTTTACATGGTTCAATGAATGATATGAGTTGTCATTTGGGTTGATTGCTGGTTATTATTACTGATAATAATTGATTTTTAGAGCTAACCCTATGGTTTTCATAAGTTGAATATATTTTGCATATCTTGTTTGCTTGTTTGCTTGTTGGAGAGTTCGTCACTTGCTTGCATGGAAAAGCTCAACAAAAATTGCTAAAAATCAAGTAAAATCTACTAAGCGCGTTGCAAGGATCCCAGGTATTCTCCTTCATCTAATAATATTTTGATTTGGGACTTAAAATAAATCTCTTATGTGTCAAGCTTGTGTGCATCTTTTCATGCTTTTGATCTATTTCTACACACTTGCATAATTGATACTAGGTTGTGAACCCTTAAGGATTCATTAAGTAGTCTTAAAATACTTGTGATTGATCTTGATTGCTATCTTGGGTTATTGGACTCGCTAATCCGCCGGCCCCTCATTTCCGCCCCGTGGTTGCAATCTCAGCGCCATAAAGGGGAGGGGTCAACAGGACAGAAGCGTTAAATGTTCCACTTGGCAACCCTTTTGTGCTTTTAGGAACTCCCTTGTTTTCTAAGTTGTGGACTCATTTTTAGCTTGTGTGAGGTGTTAAGTGTTCCACCTTGTGGACTCATCTCATATTCGCTTTAAACGTTAAGTGTTCCTCTTTCTACTTTTTGGATGCTTTTGGTAGATTTACTTTCGGAACATATATCTGTGCTCACATAGTAATTAGGCCCTATGAACACTATTCGTGATTCTTGAAAGATTGGATTCCTAGCGAAATCCTTCTTGACGATAGAATCCTTGTAGGTAGGGAGGATACTTAGTGCGTTTCACATTCAACTTAGTTAGTGAGTCTTCTCTTATTGATCGACACATTCTCTCTCCGGAGAGGTTGATAGGTCATGTGGGGTTGATATCACAAGCTTTGGTGAATCAAAATTGGTTAGTGCGTCTTCTCTTATTGATTGATACATTCTCTCCCCGGAGAGGTTGGTAGATCACGTGGAGTTGATATCACAGACCTTGGTGGAACAAAACTTTGTCTTAGCGTGTCGGATTAATCTGCTTGCTTTGTTTGGGTTAAAAGTGAAGAGGTGTCAAAACCTTGAATCTGGAGCCAAGTCCCCTTGTGGTATACTATTGTGAGTCATCTTTAGAGAGGGTTAACCGTAGCGGACAATCCCTTCACAGGGCAAACTGCATTGACGGAACCTCAAGCGGTAATAGCCATTTTCGCCATGGTAGTGACAACCGCTATATAAATGTCCTTGTGGAAAAAATCTCCACGGGTATGGTTCATTGTTGGGTTGTCAGATCTCCCTAGCAGCTCTTGAAGATTAAGTTCTCGGACTGTGTCAAAACCCTGGTGCGCCGGGATTGGAGTTCACCCCTTTGAATCATAAAAGTTGCAGAGTCAAACCATTACTAAAAACCCTAGAGAGGCCAATTTTTCATTCTCAGGTATATGTGTGTTATTGCAAAACTTTTTTAGAACATACACAATTAGTACTCTCAGGGATTAGCACAATTTGGTCACTTGATTGTTAATGCGCAAGGTTGCTTTTGCCCTTGTTCATTATTTTCAGACGTGCTTGGAATCACTTGCTTGCTGTTCTGCGTGCTTATTTATCTACTTGGCTATTAAAAACGATCAAATCTAGTATAACCTTCAAAATCTGGACAGTACAATTTGCAAACAATCCAAAACTGAAGACCTTAAATTTTGCAAAAATTGACGTAAAATCTTTTCTGGAGTCAAAAGTCATTTCAAGAAGTCGAAAGTTGTATGAGTTTTGTCAACTGTCATTTCATTGCTACCCAACTGTCGTACGAGTTTAGCAACTATCATTTCATAGACTACCCAGTGTCGTACGAGTCTGCAGAGTGTCTTTTGGAAAAATTTGAGAGAGTTGTCAGAAATTGTCAAATTGCAAGATATCCAATGTTTCCAACCTAGTTCCAAAATTTGTCAAAAATATCATTGTGTCAAGAACAAATCAGTAGCTATTGAGAATCAGTACACATGTCTCAAAGAATCAGTAAACAAGAGGAAGAAGCTCTGATCGCCACTATAATGAAACAGATACATGCTATGCAAGTCCAGCTTGACAAACTTGGGAAAGAAAAGGAACCTCTATACTCTTTTCCATTTGATAAAGACTTGTACATGTCACCATTGACACATCTAGCTTTGAAGACTATGATGACTATGATGACAGAAAATGTAATGATACCTATGACACCTCTGTTCCTAAGAGTCCTCCTCGTCGTTCGTTCCTACTTACTACAAATGGGCCATCACATTGGATAGATCAGGAGAGTGATCCATATGATTCTGATTATCAAAGAGACTTTGATGATTTCTATGCACAATACCCAGATGATCCATCTGTTTCACTTGAGGAAGAGAAAGTTTACCACGCTGATTATAAACATGCATACTATAAGGATCTCTCCTCTAAGAACTCTCAGGCTGAAAATAAAGATTACACTCTCAAGCAAGATCATGTTAATGTTGGACCTTTGTCTTGTGATGGTTCCCTTCCATCCCCTACTTCCTCCAATACCCATACATTTCCTAAAGCTTCCGAGTCTTTCAAATCTTTCACAGAACCTTCATCTGACACAAGCTCTAATATTTTTCATGTGGTTCCCTATAGTTATCCTCCAGGGCTACCTCTTAAAGAAACTCAAGCTAACCTTCACTTGGCTGCAAATACTTTCAATAATGATAAACCTAAAGAGCCTAAGCCTTCATATGCTATAATGCCTACTTCAGCTAGTCCTTCACCATCTCTTCAAAAATCATCCATACAATCCCAACATGCTTCTTTGTCCTTAGAAGTGGCTCCATGTCAAGAGGACTCTAAAAATGATAAAGAAAAGAACATAAGGAAAGATCAAGATCAAGAAGCCTCCATGTCATCCACTCCTTTTTCTAATGTCTCTTATCCACCTCAGGGTTCTTTTGATCCTGTACCCCCTTTTTCATACATTCCACCATGTCTTAAGTCTTCTCTTAAGCAAGATCAAGCTACTACTTACACTAATGAGCTTATTGACAATCAAAATGACCTTACTACGCTTGCACTTTCCAAAGATGATACTTCCATTAAGGTTGGTAAAAATGGTGTTCCTTCCAATGTTAAGCCTATTGAAAAACAAGAGAAAAATTATGCGCTTGTGCTATCCAAAGATCCTTGTCAAGATCAAAGTCTTCCATCTTCTTATTCTACCACTCCATGTTCACTTTCACTTTCTACTCTTCCTAAGTCTTCGCAAGCTTTGAATGATCCTATCAAAGAAAATGCTCTTATTCAAGATGTCCATGATTTTATTGAAAATTCTAATGCTCACTCTAAAGATGCTGATATCCTTGGTTGTCATATAGATGATGATGAACTTATTGATTATCCTTTTGCATCTTCCACTTCCATCCTTGGACCTCTTCCACCACTACTAAGGGCTTCATGCCTTCCTTCCATCTTGGGTCCTTATGTCCCTTCACTTTCCCCTCCTAGCTCTCCTGATTTGCCATCCATCTTGGGTCCTTACATACCTCCATCTCCCATCTTTCCTCAAGATCAACATAGATGCATACCCTTGAATCCTTTTCATCCACCCACCCATCTAAACCAGTCGTATCCTCCCTCTTCCACAAATACCAAGTCTTTTGGAAGTAACTTGAATGTTCAATACAAGAAAAAGAAGCAATACAAGAATCCATCAAAAAAAGAATATCACCATGTCTCCTCTCATAGACATGGAAGCATAAAGTCAAAAGAGATATCTAAGAAAAAAACTACAAGACAAGTATGGGTTCCAAAATCCATCATTCAAGATATTATCTCTAAATCCTCAATAGGAAATAAAAAGCCTAAGGCTATATGGATTCCAAAGTCTCTCTTGAGAGAGTCTCATGCTGAGCAAAAAGTGAAGTTGACATTCAAGCTTCCAAAGACTTCCACTTCATCTCCTTCCAAGAATATTCTTCAATTCCGTGTGCCTGAACCACAACCTCTACTAAACATTCACCATATTCCTTCACGTTTTCCTTCATTCACACTTCCTCCATCCTCTCACCCCCCTTCAAGATGTGTATCGATGTTGATCTTGCCTTCCTTTCCATCTACCCTTTCACAATCCTTCCATTCACTATCCCTCTACCTTTTACTCTTTTTCCTCATTTGCCTATTCCTCCTATCTTCCAACCTCACTCGCTTTACATAAAACCTTATCCTTCATTTTTTTGCTTCCATATTCCTTTCCCTATCAGCATCTTTGAGCATATCATTTTGAATCCTTGGCATATCATGGTTTATCCTTTCAAGGAGCACTATCTAAAAAGCTTGCCTTCTTCCAAAAAGAGAAAAAAATAAATGAAAAATAAAATAAAATTGAAAATGTGCCTTGGTGAAAACCTGGAAACAGGCACCTTGGTAGCAAAAGTAAAGAGAAATAAAGTCGTCCTATGGTGAAAACCACTTCCTTGTGGCACCTTGGATAAGTACCATGATGAAAACCTGGCAATCAGGCATCATGCGTAGTTCTTCTACATATTTCATCCATTCCATCTTCTCTTTTTGATCTTGACAATGTTAATCTATACACGAACATTTGACTATTTTGTGAGCTATCTTATGATGATCTTGCTTTCATTCCTTCCATGTTTAGCCTTCATATCCATCTTCCTCCATTCATTTTCACCTATCGCTATCCTTTTCCCCTTTGGTCTTGATCTAATAAAAAAAGAAAGAAAGAGTAAAACACAATGCTATGAATCCTCTTGACATGTCTACTCCTTTGGATTGCATTCTTTCCTGCTCTTGCATTATGATTTTGTGCTTATCCTATGCTAGCCTTTCATTTCTTGTCCAAATGTGCTTTACATGACAATTTTTCCCTAGCTTGGGTATTCTTGAGGAGTTTCCCCTTGAGGATTTCTTCCTTTCATTTTCCTTCATTCTCTTGTTTTCCATCTCTTCCACCAGCTTGCCAATCCCTCTTGTTCTCCACCTTGCTAGACATTGGGACTGCATGATATGATCTTGCTTGGGAGTCTGCAAATGGAAAAAGATTCTATCAAGTATACCAAGTATCAGAACAATTATCAAAATCAGTATCAGAATAAGCATCAGAACCAGTATCAGAACAATTATCAGAATCAGTATCAGAATCAGTATCAGAACCAGTATCAGAACAATTATCAGAATTAGTATCAGAACCAGTATCAGAACTAGTATCAGAACAAATATCAGAATGGGCCTACAAAACAAGTATCAGAACACCTATTGGGGCTACACCTTTCGCTTTAGTTTATGGGTCTGAAGCGGTACTGCCTATTGAGGTTGAAATCCCATCACTTAGAATCAGAATGCATGGACTTGTCACTGATGAAGACTACAGAGTGTCTCGGTTACAAGAACTGGAATTACTAGATGAGCGCAGACAAGCAGCGTATGATCATCTCAGAGTGTATCAGAAAAGAATGTCTAGAGGCTACAACAAGAAAGTCAGACATAGAGAATTTCAGGTTGGCGATCTAGTGTTGAGAGAAAATCCTAAAAATCAATCACATCGAGAATGCAAGGGGAAGTTCGAACCCAACTAGCTGGGTCCCTTTGTAATCACTACTACTTTTGGCTATGGTGCCTATCAACTCTCAACAACTGAAGGAGAACAGCTCCGAGAACCAATCAACGTTCTCCATCTAAAGAAATTCTATGCCTAAGGCATTCAGTGCTTGGTAAATGTCCTGAAAAAAATCTTAAAAATTGAAAAAAGTCCTGAAAAAATGAACATCTTGGTGAAAACCTAGCAATAGGCGCCTTGATTATTCACAAAAAAATCAAAAAATATCAAAAGTACAAAAAAATTGAAAAAATGAAAAGTACAAAAAAAGAAAAAAGAAAAAAAAAGTGCCTTGGTGAAAACCTGGAAACAGGCACCTCGGTAGCAAAAATAGAATCTCTACCAAGATGGTGAAAACTCAGCAAACGGGCACCACTTGTTCCAAAATGCTCCATCTATCAGCACAATCTTGGTCTTTCCCAGCTTTCAGTCTTGCTTTAGTTTGTACATATCTCCTAGTTTGTTCCTGCATTTCCAGTTTTCAATAAGTCGGCCTGTACACCAACCAGCTCAAGCGTTTGCATCCTATCAATGTTCACACTTGGGGGCAATCAATGTCATATCCTATGGTCTCCCATGTATCTTAGACGTGTCATATCCACTCAGAGTCCTTTGAAGCTTCAAGTTGAGTCAGTCAGTCTGTCTCGTCTCCAGAAAGGATTTTGCATCAACAACAATCAAACATCAAAACTCAACTGAAAACAATCTGTGCTTTTCATGCTTTTATCTCCTTGTAGGCTTACTGATTCGCATTGAGATTTTTGCATATTGTGTCCCTTCGAGCTCTTCGATGATGTCTTTTATAGGATTTAGAGAGTGATGACTGGGGGCATAATCTTTTCTTTGTCTTCTGCTTGTATGTGAAAATCTAACAGCTTTGGAAATTCTGGATTGAAATGGTGTCCGACTGTAAGAGCCTCTATCTCGAATTGGATGGCCATGCGTACCTCGACCATTGATACCCGAAAAATTCAAGGAAGTTTGATCTAACTATTGTCTTTTTGAGTAAGTTCTTTCTCCTACTGTGGAACGCAATCTTGCCTAAGGATGAGAATGATAAAGGGTCACTACGGGTAATCCACATTGGATTTAGAATGATCTCTTGACTGTTTGATGTGTTTGCAATGCAAGGTGTACTCAGGTCATCACAACGTTTATGTTTTGATGCTTGTACAAATTGCTATATCAAAATGGACATGATATTCAGGTCATCTTGGCGTTTGTGCCTTGATGCTTATATTTAATCCAACATTTTGAAAATAAAGTCAATATTCATATATCCATGGTTGTTGTCTAGTGGGTGTTGTATTGATTCTTGCGCATACAAATCGATATTCATATGTCTATGGTTTTATGGCTAGTGGGCATTGTATTGATTTATCCGGTTACCTAAAAGTTCAATGATGATAACAAATCGACATATGATCAGTGACTAAGTCCTAGGTCTTAGGTTGCATTTCATTTTGCATGTCTCTGGGCATTTTGCATGTTTGCATGATCTCACAATGATTAAATGAACTTCAATGCTTAAATGATTCTTCAAATCGCATCTTCAAATCTAACAAGAGCTAAATCTCACATGAAGGTTCCTCCAATGAAATAGCAAGTAGAATCCTTTTTCGGGATCAAAATTCAAATCTGAGATCATTCATATTATTAACTACTTGCATATTTGACCTTCAATCATCACAGAAATCTAGTATTCAACTTAACTGATTATCTTACATCAAACTATCAAAATTTCAACTTGGTCAACCATGGTCAACTCATGGTCAAACCTAGTCAAACTTGGTCTTTTGGGACCTTCCAACGATGCAGAATGCGTTCTCGGATGTAAATAACCACTTCTCAGATCAATTAACATGCTTCTAAACTATCAACGCTGACTTTTCTTGTCAGATTTCAATTTTAATCCCGAAGGGGGCATGCTATTGCACATCATTCAAAGTCTGTAAATCAAATTCTATCGATCAAGTCTATCAATATCTTTCATCAGTGATCAAGACAAACAATCATGTCTAGTTACTGATTCATCAAAAGTCCTCATCGCTCGGGGCAAATCTATCATCACTTGGGGCATATCAGATTCATCAAGATCCATATCAATCTGATATTTTCTTAATCTTGTAAACTGTATCAATTTTTGCAACCATCAGGTCATAGTGTTCTTTCCTTGGTTCTTCGGCAACTGAAGGATTCGGATGTGATACTTGCTAGTTCTGCTAAGACAATCGAGTCTAGAACGGGTCACTCACTTCTTATCAATCCTAAGGTTCAGAATCAGGCATTTTGACACTTTTTCGCAATCATAGGTTCATCGCTGCTACAGTGAACATTATCTTTGGTCATTCAAGACCTATTATCTCCATCTCAATTCAATATCAATCAGCTTCTATCTCATATCAATTATCAATCTCAAACATCAGTTTCATATCTCTATCAAACACAGACTATCTTTGAACCACTGCGCTTCGCACAGTAATTCAAAGAGGGGCAAAATGTAATACCCCAAAAATGGGCTATAAGTTCATTAACCTCCTACATCGACAAATTCGAACGAAATCGACATCAAAGTCCTAATCTAAGGCACATCTAAACATCATCGAATCATAATTGATTATCTTAAATTTTGCATCGGGGAATATTCCTAGTAATATTCCTAATTATCTTAATTATCTTTAATTTTATAATTATTTGGCAATAAATCACATTTATCCTAAAATTTGATTAATTGAATATTTTCATATTTAATTAATTAGATTTAATATTTGCCACTTAATTATGTAATTAAATTTAATTCTATCTATTATTAATTGTATTATTTAATTTTGACAATAAATCAAAATTCTTATCTTTAATTGATTAAATTCTTATTTAATTAATTAAAGCATGTTGTCATTATTTAATAATATAATTTTTAATAAAAGTTTGGTAAAATAGTTAATTAACCCATAAATTAATTATTTATTTTCAAAAATCAGTTGAGTTGAGGATAAATCACTTTATTTATTTATTTAATTCTTAATTATTATGCATATTCAAAAGAAACAGTTAAACTCCAAATCAGAAAATCAATGCAAGTTATTGACTTTTTGGAACTCAACATCCTTTTGGAGTTCAAAAAGCTGATCTAAACTCTAATTTGAGTTAAAAAGCTGTTTTTGCATGATTTTGAGAATTAACTATCTTTTATGATCAGATAACTCAAAAATCAAGATGAGTTAATTTGAGTGATTTATGGCTTTTATTCATGCACCTCCAAAGCCCTGGATTTCTATAAATTAAGGCTTCAGCTCTTCACAAATCATCTCATATTTTGCACAATCACGCTGGAGAATTGGAGACTGAGGAATCAACTTGCGAATTCAAAGCTTTGTGAGATCAATCTTATTTTTTTTGCATTCATATTACATATCATTGTTAGATTCATAGCATATCAATTTTCAATAGCATTCATAGCATATCAATTTCATTTAGCATAGATTTCATATCAGTTTTTACAATTATTATTGCATAGAAAAATCCAAAAAATAGCTTAATTGCATTTATTCCATATCCATCTTTTGCATTCAAATCCTTCATTTAGGTGTCGTCTAGGTCACTGATCTTGATTACAATCTGAGAACATTAATCTCGCACCTATTAGAAGGCAGTAAATCGCTTGGTTAGATAGCTTTCAATTTTGCATGATTTTGATTATAGCTAACCTCTAATGTTTTACTGAGTGTTGTGTCTACAGATCAGGTATAATTTTCACACACACAGAGAGTTTGTGTGGACTATAGGGAGCTTAATAAATCCACTAAAAAGAATCACTTTCCACTACCTTTCATTGACCAAGTGCTTGATAATCTTGCTGGCAAAAAGTTTTTTTCATTTCTAGATGGCTTTAGTGGATATAACCAAATACAAATCTCACGAGAAGACTAGGAAAAGACAATGTTCACTTGTCCATGGGGAACATTTGCTTATTCAGTCCTGCCATTTGAATTGTGCAACGCACTTGCTACCTTCTAGAGAACAGTGCTAGGTATTTTCTCTGACATTGCCATTGACTATGTTGAAATTTATATGGATGACTTCACTACTCATGGAACCACATTTGAGGAGGTACAAGCTAACTTGGAGAAGGTTCTTAAGAGATGCCAGGAATATAACCTCTCCCTTAACAGTGAGAAGTGTTACATGATGATGGAGGAGGGAGTTGTCTTGGGACACTACCTCTCATCTTTTGGAATTTAGGTTGACCCCACAAAAATTGCAATTATCAACACACTTCCCACATCGGTTAAGAAAAAAGATGTCAGGAGTTTCCTTGTCCATGTTGGTTACTACAAAAGATTCATAAAGGATTTCAACTAGCTTGTAGCACCTTTGTACAACTTGCTGAAAAAGGAAGTCAAGTTTGAATGGACAGAAGATTGTGAGGCATCATTTCAGCAACTGAAAGATGTTTTGACAAAAACACCTATTCTCAAAGGACCTGATTGGAAGATGCCATTTCACATCCACACAGATGCATCTAACTATGCCATTAGAGTAGTCCTTGGCTAGAAGGAAGGTTTTGTTGAACATGCTATTTACTATATTAGTAAAAACTTGCAAGGTGCTGAGTTAAATTATATTGTTACTAAAAAAGAGTTGTTAGCAGTCGTCTATGCACTAAACAAATTTAGGCACTACATCACAAGTTATGAAGTATTTGTTTACATTGACCATTCAACCATCAAATACTTAATGAAAAAACTTGCCATTAGTGGTAGATTAGCATGTTGGTTACTCCTCATGCAAGAATTTGATGTGAAGATAATAGACAAACTAGGCAAGGCTAATGTGGTGGTTGATTTCTTATCAAGATTGCAAGTACCAAATGATCCTATAGCAATTGACGATAGCTTCCCAGATGAGAACCTATTTTCTATTGATTCCTTTAATCCATGGTATGCAGACATAGCCAACTACCTTGCTATAGGAAGAACACCACCTCACTTCTCTCCTAAGCAGTGCCGACTTATGGTTGAGAAGAGTTTTAACTTCTCATGGATCTCAGGCTTCATGTTCTATACAAGTCCATACTAGGTCACTCGAAGATGTGTTCATGAGGACAAAACTTATGACATTCTACGAGCATGTCATGATGAGTCATGTGGCAGACATTTTGCAGCAAAGAGGATAGCCTATAAAATTTTGACAATTGGATACTACTGGCCTACTTTGCATAAAGATGCAGCAAAGCATACCAGGCATTGTGATAGGTGTCAGCGTATGGGGTGCCCAACAAAGTTTGATGAAATGCCCTTGCAACCTCAGGTAGTGGTTATGCCATTTGACAAATAGGGTATTGACTTTGTTGGCCCCATTGAACCCTCTTCTCATGGGAAATCATACATCTTAGTATGTACTAACTATGCCAAAAAGTGGGTTGAAGCAAAATCCACGAGGCATGCCAGGAATCACAAAGTTGTTGAATTCCTATATGAATGCATATTCACCAAATTTGGAGTACCAAGGGAGATTGTCATGGATCAAGGAGCATAGTTCACCTCCAATATTATCATAGAATTAATGCAGGAATACATGGTACGCCATGGTAAATCTTCACCCATTCACCCCCAGGCCAATGGCCAGGTAGAGATAACTAACTAGGAGATAGAATCCATTTTAACCAAGATAGTTGTTGTTCACAAAAAGGACTGGGCTACCCGTCTTCCTGAAGCTATTTGTGCCTACCGCACCACATGGAAAAGCACAACTAGGTTTACCCCTTTTGAGCTAGTGTATGGAAAATTAGCATCCATGCCTATTGAGTTTTAGCATAAAACACTTAGAACAGCCTTATACTTGGACTTTGATCTCACTAAAGCCCAAGAAGACTGGTTATTACAATTGAATGGGTTAGATGAATACAAGAAATCTGCACTCCATAATACCAAGCTGATCCAGCAACATAGAAAAAAATGGCATGACAAGTTGATCCGAGATAAGAAATTTTATGTGGGTGATTGGGCACTGTTGTATGATTCCCGATACCCGCACACACCAGAAAAATTTCAAACCAGGTGGCTCAGGCCTTATGAGATAATCTTATTATTTGATAATGGAGCAGTTCAACTTTCCACCATTGACCCTATACGGTTCAAGCTACTTGTCAATGGGCATCGACTCAAACTCTACAACAAGCCTGTCAATCACAAGGAGTTCATGCAGTAGTTCTAGAGCACAAAAGACACACTCGATCCTACAATTGAAGCATCTGGGTCTCCTACCCAGCAATCTACCGATTCTTGATTCCATTCAAGAACTCCATAATAAACATTTCACATTTTGTGGAATTATTTCTCCATAATAAATTTAATCTCACCTTCTCTCTCCACCACCCATCCATTCCATCCCATCACTTCATTACTGTAGGTGACATTTTTTTTCAAAACACTCTTCCTGCAGTGCTTCCAGGTTCGTGCCACATACCCTCGTACATATTTTATTTTATTCATTATTTTTTAGGAATGCATGTCATTTTAATTTTCTACTCTTGCATAACCTGGCTTAGTGGGATCCAAGCCATCACTTAGTTGGGAGGGGGGAATATTCTATTTTCAAATTTTCAAAAATTAGCTTGTAAACATCAAGTTCTTATCTTTATGAGATGACTGCCATCATGTGCTTGTTGATCTGTCCTTCTGTGATTGCATCATCACATCTGTAATGAAATTAAAGACATTAAAAGCTAAAGTTTAACTTCTAATGATATGTTCGCGATGTGTTCGGGGTGGCAGCCCTTGGCACGAGTGAACTATTATGAGATTTGATGCAAGTGAAAATATTATTAGATTTCGTGCAAAACTCTTTAATTTCATGAAGTAGCATTTGGTATGCCACCTTTTTCATCTACATCATCCTGTGCCATAACACTTTGAATTCTATGATTTACCATTGTTGAGCTCTATGAAAATACCAAGTTTCTGCAAAATTTAAATTTTGTGATCATAACAATGGGAGGAGATCTTTAAAGGCATGAGCCAGTGGATCACAGGGTTTTGTTGGGTGACGCGTTGAGTTGTGAAATGTTCAGAAGGAAAGGATGACTGGACTATTGCTTGAGTCTTAAGGGGTTCAATGAAGAAGTTGCTCTGCAATTTCTAAGCACTTTGAAGGATGGATTTGTAGTGGTCAAGGGATTAAAAATTGAATTTACAAAGGCTATCATGGTTGAAGTGACTAGTTTTCCATAGGAAGGTGAATAGTGGGCGAAGGACCTCGACCTACGTTCGGCTAGGGCTTAGTTCACTTTGCACAGTGACCCCTAGCTGGACGTAGATAGGAAGCAAGGCACTTCTAGACTATCTTTGCCCTTGGAATTCATTTAGCTAGCCGCATTCATCATCCAGTACTTCACCTGTGAAGGACGTTACAAGTATTTCCATGGCCTACATTTCAAAATTTTGAGTCATCTTCAGCATGATTATAGACTGGTAAATCTTCCTAGTTTCCTGTTTAATATTGTGAAAAAGCAAGCTTTCTTAGTTTAGTTAGGAAAAGACCAGTCTATTTCGCATCATTGTTTGATAAAGTTAATTGTAGAGAGAGAATTAAATAGACAATTGATTGGGACATGGGAATAATTTCTGTAAATGAATGAGGTAGAACCTAGGGTGGTCGACCCTAGAGGCCAGGGTGTTGGGAGGAGAGAACAAACATCCACTGGGGTTTACAAAATTGTCCAAAGGATAAAAAATGTTCCTGAAGCTTCCCCTTCCATTTCTAGACCATCTAGGAAAAGAACTTGCAATGTAGGTGCCTCCACTTCCAAGAGAAAGAGAAATAAAAGCAAAGAAACTTCCAATATCCTTGAAACACCATAGTCTGTAAGGACTAGGTCCACATCTAGGAGAGATAAGGGTAAAACTAAGGAGATAGAAGAAGAAATATTAGAGCAACAACCTAGTAGTAATGATGATAATTTTGAAGAAACCTTACATTCTCATGGGGAAGAAACTCTAGAAAATCCTCCTAAAGTAGCTATGAAGGAAATGACCACTAGCAGGAGGAAATGAAAGAGTCCTCTGTGCTCGTCCACACTGCCCAAAAGGAGAAGTGCAAGGATTTTTTAAAGGGGTGCTAAGGCTTCTGTTCCAATTGTTAACCTAGAATCCTCTGAATCTGTAGGGAGGTCCTCTTTAGAGGAAATGTTTCAACAAAATGTAGCCAGTGATACTGAATTCAACAACCAGAGTCCACAAATAGAAGTTAACCCTAGTGTTAACTATATACTTATTGAAAGTGATGAGGATTCCGAGGAGGCCGAAGAGTTTGTAAATAACTCTGTTAGGCAAGACATTCGTAGTGATTCTAAGGACTCTCCTTTTGAAGAGTACCCCGAATTTGGGAAAGATATTGTTGAAGAAGTGGCAAAACAAATTAATCAGGATAGATTAGAGACGCTGGCTAAGGTAGAAATTGAGTCTAGTGAGGAGGGCAATTTAGTGAAAACTCTTGTTCTATGGAAAGGAGAATCATCCACACCAAAAAGCACAGTAAAAACCCCTCACTTGGTGTCTGATTGGGTAGATATTCTCAATCAAGGACCCTTGCCACCACCAGATTTGTCTACACCCCTGGTTGCAGGGATAAATTTATATCAACAATTATTGTGGGAAAAGGCATAGTGGAAATTAGAAAAGGAAAAACTGAAGCATGTCATTGATGAGCAAGGCCATCAGATAGAACATAAATCAGATCAAATTGAGATGTTGAAGAGGAGGATCGATCAAATTACAGGATTAAGTCCAGAGCTCATGGAATGCAGATCACCATCTCTGGTATATGCATTCTTCCTTAAGGAACAACTTGTTAATTTCAAATTGACAAGAATTGTAGAAGGACTCAGTCCCTCTCTCTCAACCCCCCATGAGTTCTATGATGCATTCTAGTCTTCTCCAATGACTCTAAAAAATTTATTGTGTGAGCTATACCTACATAACTTGGTAGTCCCATATGATATAGAGTGGAACTCACTCCTATATGTAGGAGATGTGCAATTAAGGGCAATTATATCCTAGATGTAGAATGAAATCAGTAGGGAGCACCAAGCCGTGCCTTACAGAAATAATGAGATGACATCTCCCTTGCTTATGAGGCCTGAAGTTCAACATTCCAGGTGGACATATCTAGATTGGCTTTCTATTACAGTGAATTCAAGTGGAGCTAACAAAATATATCCAGTAAGAGAGCAAGCTTTTATAGATTGGGACCAACATTCATCTCGTAATATTACAATAGTAATCAATGCCTCAAGACAAAGATGGATACAAATGTCACATGATTTGAAGACAAGGGAACCTCACTCTCCATAGAATTTAACCCTTGCTACTAGAAGAGTTCCATGGTACATCATGCTGGGAAGGACTCTCCTCAATTACTGGTTTCCATTAAGGTTTTAGCCTCCTATACTCCTGAAACCATTGTTAGCAATGAATGATAGTGCAGCAGATCATGATATGTCTACATAAGTTTAGCAATGGGAAAGGCTCAAAGCAAATCATGGGTATTTTGATTATGTTAATGATGAGTCTGAGGAAAAGACAACTAGTGACTTGAGACTTCGTGCCAGAATCCAGAATTTCATGGTTGCTGGGGACCAACAATAGTGCAGTTGGGGGGAATGGTGGGCTTCTAAAAGGTCATCTTTCTTAGTACTTTTTATCCTTCTTTCAAATAGTTATTTTGCAAGAAGATATGAATTTATGGTTTTCAAGCATATGAACTTATGGTTTTTATATATATGTTATATATATGTGAAGACATGAAATAGAAATGTGGATAGTTTAAAGACATGGTATTTTCTTGAATTCATGGATAGGAATGGTATAATGTAGTAGCTATACATGTTAATGAATGTTTCCTTGCCTAAGCTATGTTTTGGGTAGTCTTCCTCCTGTAGCCATAGGATTTGCAAGAGTGTTAATTAGAACTTTATACTATTTTTCCTAATATTAATGATAAGGATATATATGTATATGGGAGGTTGTGTGCGCATTGATTCTTTTGCAAGTGTTTATCATGAGCATTCAAGAACTGACATAGTGGTGCTAGAATAGTCAAAGCCAACTGTGGATTGCAAGATCTTCGCAAGTGGAGCAAATCAATTGCTATTTTCTATTACATGCAGCACGCGAATTTAGTTCCCTCAACATGCTATATTCCTAGAGATTTATTCATGTTTAATGTTGTTTCTGTTCTAAAAATTTATGAGTCTATAACTGATCCTCATTTATGAAGTGATCGTAGATTTAGGAGGTAGTTGTAGTTTTCCTTCAAATAATCAACTATTGTAACTCTTTAGGGGTTAGTCGAATGAATTAGTTTTTATAATAGAACTATTGTGATACTATTTTCAATCAAATGTAATCATTTTGTTATGGATGAATAGAATGCTCAGTTCAAGTTTATGTCTTTTATCTTGATTGTATTTCCTGTTCACTCATTCAAGGGGGCCCACTTGATGAGTTAATTGTTCTGTTAGTGTAGAATTCATTTTCCTATTTATTTCTAAGTAAATAGAACTCTATTGTTCCTGCAGCTACTAATAATAGAATTGGTAGACTGTTCCTGCAGCATAGGTGGTTAGAGTAATTCCTACCCATGATTCCATGCTTTGTTAGAATAAGTTCATTTGCTGGTTTAGCATAGTTTCCCTGAAGCATAAGCATTTGAATTTTGTAGGATAGTGATAAGATTGAGAGAGTTTGGAGCATATACTTTGTGAATGCCATTCCAAGTTTACGTTCCTGGTCGATAATTAAATGAGACTAAATAATTCATTTAGAAACCAATTCGGGTGTCCAATCCTGAAATAGGTAATCCATTGCTATGGGTTTCTGATACCATTATTTGGCCAAGCAATTTTCTCTATTTCTCCACTTTATAGAGACTCTATTTTGTACTTGGGTACCTGATCATACCTTGTGTTGTTGAGGCCCATTTGTTTTCAATAGTTCTTTCTAGGTTTTTAGCTTCTCCCAAAGTTCATCTTAAGGGGGGGTGTTAGAGTAATAAAGTGTTTACTTATTAATTAAATCGTATCCATTTAATTACTAAGTCACTTATTATCTCTTTCTGCTTAAGCTAAACTTTAGGCATATAATAATTAATTATTTTATTAATTATTATCATGCAACCTAGGTTTGTTCACCCTTTTAGGGTTTTAGATCTCCTTTATAAGGATTGATCTCCTTTGTATTATTTACATTATTCAACACAATAATATTTTATTGTGATTGCTACAAATTTTGTTTTTGCACATCAAGGATGTCTCCTCTTTCGTGGATCCATGCATTCATGCCTCTCTACCTTCTTGCTTCTCTCTCTTTCTGTGACAGGTGTTTGCATGTAGGTGCTCTTGGGAGTTGTGGGTTGTTTACTCATCAACTCCAATAGTTATTATACCAAGAGTAAGGAATAAAAGTGTTATAATAGGAGATTGAGGAAGATAATTGAAAGTTTTAATTGGAGAGTTGACGAATATTATTGGAAATCTATTAGGGAAAGTGTGATACCGAGAGGGGCCCAGGTGAATTAGAAATCAACCAATTTACACATTTTGACATAAACTAACTTGCATAGCATAAGCATAAAACTTAACACTGTAATAGATCTAATATCCTAATCATCATCCATGAAAATAAACATAACACAATGATTTTGGTTACCCAGAAACCCTTGAAAGGTAAAACTAGGGTGGGGATGACACCCACAAATCTTCACTACTGCAGTATTAAAGTTTGCCTGTTAGGGCTACAAGTTTGATCATAAAAGATGACCTACCCTATGAGGGGTCTACCATGTTTAGAGCTATGAGACTTATACAATCTACCTTGAAAAAGGATTTAAAACTTACAACTAAGTAAGCACTCGGTTAAGAGATTTACTAAGGTCTGTTAAAACCACTATGTTAAGAGATTTTCCCTGATTCACCTGTTAGAATGTCTCAGTACCTGATCCTTCAATTTGCACTGTGATATTGATAAATGATCTTCTCCTTACTCTATAGATTTGATCTTCCTCTATCAAATATGTCTATGTTCTATCCTCCACTACTCTGCTCGGTCACTGAACTTTGTTTTCACTAGTCAAAACACTTTTATGCTCTACAAGGATGAGATCTCCTTCATACTCATGCTCCTCTCATAATACATTTTAGGGTTCAGATCTCATCTTATAAATAATTAATTATCTCCAAGATTTAAGATCTACAATCTAGATTGTCTACTTTTGTCACTTAACCATTCCCTAATTCTGTCTGGTTCCATTAATTACATAGGGATTAATTATTACAATTTTAAAGCATAATCACCTTCCTGATTTCCTCAACAAATAATAAATGTAATATAGATGTCGGCCAAAATGGTTAACCTAAGTTTTTGTGCCATAAAAAACACATATGTCAAATTTGGCTTTCTCGACATTTGATATCTGTAGCACTCGACACTTACTATTTTTCATACCCTATTGCTTGACACTGACATCTTTACATAAATCGGCATAAACTAACTCAGTTGATACTGAAGTACTCGAAGACCACTTCCTTACTCGACAGTAACTAGTACTTGGTAAATGTACAATATACATGACTCAGCCTATACATGATGACTCGGTCGCAGTGTTGACTGACCAACATTGCCTAGAAAATGACTAAGTGTAAGACACTAATAGACAACAAAACTTAGGGATCAACAATCTCCCCCTTTGAAATTAGTGGCAAAAACACTTTAACATGACATTTTCATTACATTTACAAGAGTACTTATTAATAACAAAAGCTTCTGTAGAATACTCCTCCTAGGACTTAACTCAGTGTTCAACAAATTTTTTACATATATACATAAGACTTCTTATTTGACATATAATCAAATATATATACATTTGCAAAACTAGTATGTCATACCATTTTTCCACTATGTCTGTATCTGCTTTCTACTTTTTGATATCTGACATATATCTGATATTTCATATTCATATCCATTTCATGTTATTTCCCCTTATGATTTTATCATATCATGTTATTTCCCCCTTGTTTTTGTCACTTGAAGTTCTTGGGGTGTGGGGGTCTTGAAATATTTGTTTAGGAATGGTTTGTGAAGTTGCATGGCCATCCCTAATGTGTTGTCCCAACTGGACCTTACAGACTTCAAAACCTCAGACTTCACTTCTAGCTCGACAACTAGCTCGACTAGGCTCTCGACAATAGAAAGATGAGGATCTTTCTGAACTAACTCCTTTGTCGTGACTAACTCCCTTTGCATAGCCTCAAGATGAGGTGTTAATATTATTTGGATAGAGAGTAGTCTAGCCCTTATTTTACCATTGTTATCCACCAACTCGGCTAATCTACCTTGGGCATGTAATAATCTGGTAAAATGCATAGAGCTAGAACTTGCATCCATGCTCAGTTAGTGACCCGTAGACTTTAGATCTAATTGTAGTTTGTCTATCATATCCTGGTTGTCCTTTGTAAATTCTTCTACATTGCATAACTTCTTGTACAAAGAATGTGCATTTTGTACAACTTCTTCTAATTTTGTTACTAAGGTAGAGAGTTCTATTTGTTTCACTGCAATGTCTGCAGAGACCTTATGGAGTAAGTTGGTCTCAAACTTCCTTTCTGACCACTGCAACAACTTGTCATTGGCCTCATTGTTATCATCAGTCAATTTCTTAATAATATGGACAAGTTTCTCTAGAATAGGTTCAGATTCATTTACATCATTCATCTCAAAAGAATCTATGAAAATACCTTTTATCTCATGAAGTACTTGTTTTTGCTGATGTTCTCTTCTCATCTCTTCCTATTTTCTCTTCTTCTTTAGTAGGTCTTGAAATATTTGCATTTGTTTGTAGGCTAGGTTATCAATGTCCCACTTAGGAATCACTATTTCTTCTTCGAGTGTCACTTGTGTGGTAGGAGATTTCTCCTTCTTCTTTTGTGACTTCTTCTTGGGTGTAGTTCCACTCGGCATCTATATGAGAGATTTTATTGCCTCTTGTTCCTTAGGTTCTTGAGTGTCTTTCTCTTTCTCTTTCTCCATCTTTTCCTTTTCCTTATCCTTCACATGAGGACTCACTATTATCAATGCAAACTATTTTGCTTTCTCTTTGCTTATCTCCTCGACAGATGTAGGCTTTGGTGTGATTACCAACTTGTCATGTTCCTCATCATTAGCACTTAGGGAGACTAGCTGATCAACTGACTATATGTGGGCTTGCTGAGGTAATCTCAACAATTGATGTGCTCTCAACCTATGGATAATCTTGCACTTGTAATAGTACCAGATTGATGCTTGACATAGATTTATCCTTGGCTGCCTTGGCTTGAATATGTTGTTGAATTTCTTCCTTGGTTAATATGTTTGTTTGCACTAGAATTTCCTTAGTGATATCAAAAATAGTTATCTCATCTTATTTCTTCCTCTCTTCAGCCTTCTAATTTGCTTCCTTTTGAACTGGTTGTTCACTAACATCCTCCTTATTGTCCAATTCTACTTCCTTGGATGTGCCTGCACTCTATTGTGCACTCTTATTAACCAAAAATTATCTTCCATAACCTTATACTTTGTTGTACAATATCTTCAGCCTTGTGTTGAAGAATAGAGTATGCTCAGAGTTTGGGGATAAATCTATTCTTATGCTGCTCCATATACTACTGCATGTATGCAAGGGATAAGTCATACATGACTTGAGCAAGAGTGCTCTCCCTGATTTGCTTCTTGGTCATTAAGGCATATTCCCATTTATGAGCTATCCTTTGGTATAATTCATCAAGAATCAAGTTTCCCAATTACAGTGGTGTCATCTTGAATGCACAGAGCATCTCAAGCATAGCTTGTTCTACTCTCTCCTTGTCCTCAATGCTTAGTTTCTCAAATCTTATTTTCTTAAAACATGTTAGGCCAATAGTGCTCTTAATGTTGTGGCATATTTCATCCATAGTCATTGATCTCTTCTATGATGGATCCTTCTTCTTTACTTCCTTGTCACTATCAATTTCCTCATCATCCTTTTCTAAGATAAGCTTTCTTCTTGGTTTCTTCCTTATTTGGCTTGGCACCACCTTAGCCTGAACTAGTTTTATTTTCCCTGATGCAAGGGTTTTCTTTTGTGGCTCGGTAGCTATAATAGTGGAAGCTGCTCTAGTTCTCAGCCTAAGTACTGGTGAGGAAATGGGCTTAGGTTTTTGTACTTGTTTCTTGATAGGCTCGGCAAATGATGCCTTCTTTCCTTTCTTCACTACCACAATCTCCTCCTCTTCACTTTCTTCTGGCTCACTAGACTTGTCCTCTCCTAATCTTTGATTCAATGTAAGAGGTGCATCTACCTCTTCATCTCCTAAAATTTTCTTTATGTTTTTCACTATCTTCTTTCTTTTCCTCTCCATGGTAGCAAATTTTAATCCCATGGTTATCTTAGCCTTAGCTTCCTCATATGTTCCAAAATGTGTGGCCTTCTTGTTAACTTCATCAACTAATAGGGTTGTGATTGCTACTATTGTCTCATCTATATTTACCTCATAAGGTAATGGAATTAGCCATGATACCCTCGGTATGACTTCTTGTGCATATGTAAAATCTGTATCAACTAGAAAACATATATCTTTGTAGTACTTATCTACTAGTCATACAAGGATTCTGCTTCTTTTCCTCATTTTCTTCTTAAAATTCAACAAAATAACTATCCATAACACTCTCTAGATTTTCACCCATCTGACCAATAAACTCACTAACCTATACTGTGACAGGTCTATTCTTGTCCCATTCTACACCTCCAACAGTATGAAAACTTTTCTGTATGTAGAAAAATAGACAGACAAGTAAAGAACCGAATTTACACATAGAATTCTTTACTTTTTGGATGGATATAAGGTTCTCAACAAGCTATGTCAGTTGGAGCTCAACAAGGTCATATGTATGATCCTTCTTTACTATCTTCCAAGCTTGGTCCAATGCCATGCATGGGATAATGTCCAACTGACTAGACT
The DNA here is from genome assembly GCA_027943335.1 of Chamaecyparis obtusa. NCBI lineage: Eukaryota > Viridiplantae > Streptophyta > Pinopsida > Cupressales > Cupressaceae > Chamaecyparis > Chamaecyparis obtusa. The sequence continues at coordinate 430,485 of BSBK01000569.1, forward strand.
GATAAAACTTATGAGCTATCACCCTCACTGCAAAATCAATTTCAGGGTCTGTGATAGTTGAAATAGTCATTCCTCATTTTTTCCATACTTCTTGGGCATTTTCTTGAATTTCCTCTTTACTCTGACATCTCATTGTCTTCTTTCTAGTGAGTCTAGGGTATCCAGTTACCCGGTGAATCATTTCTTTGGTAATTTGGACTGGTCCATCCTCCAACCAAAATTTCATGTTGTGTACTCAAATCAGTACAATCTTGATCCATTCAACTATAAAATTTTGCAAAAAATCAAGAGCATGCACTAACCCTCGCTCGGAAACCTTTTGGTGTTCTGACTTCAACACCCCGTTGTTGCATAGTTTATCATATACCTCCATAAGGTCATAATATCCGATTTCCCCGATCTTACACATGTAGCATGATCAAATGTCATTGATCATCAAAACCTTCTGAGGGATAGACAATAGGGCTCCAGGTAAATCTCCCATAATTGCACTCTCCGAAATGGCTTGGAACTTCTGTGGCTTGCATCCATCGTTTATTACCAGTTGAACATTAAAAACTTCATTCCCTTGCTTCTTAACTATAGTTGATGATGAAGATGCCATTCCTTCAAACTTAAGGGTTTAAATTTCTGAAATGGATAACTTGGTAAAATACCTTGCACAAGTGTTTCTTAGATATTTGTTGATGGCATGCTGTGAAGATTTTTGCAAATCACGCTTAGCACAAATCGCTCTGAAAAGTTCTCAAATAGATGGTGAAATGAAAATAAATGGTAACTTCCTTCTTTATAGACTCTAAATGGTCAGATTAGGGATTCATTAATGATCTGTACACTTTTTAGGTGAGATACAGATGTCTCAGCAATCTCATGTCAACTCAGTTAACATAAGCTCGGTCGATACAACCATTCGGTTACAACTTGGTGTACATCATATCTCAGCTATCATAGTAGCTCGACAAACACTAGTGACTTGGTCACTATAGGCTAAAATACTGATGCTTGGCATCAAATATACAATGTAGCTCTTTACTCAAATCTATCCTAATGCATCTTAATTTATGCAGATATGGACCTTATCTTATCAAATGTTAGGAACTGATGTAGAATAAAACATTGTAAGATTCAAATCCACACATACCTTCTTTTCTTAGTTCAAAGTAGTGTGATCACCTAATCCATCAGATTTGGTGACCTTAGGTTCACTGACTCCACTACTACTTGCTTCATCTTTCTTCTTCCATGTCTTGTTCATTTGATCTCTCATTTGCTCAATAGTTTCTTCATTCTTGTTTTGTTCATTGCTCGGTATATGTGCTCTACAGTCTTTCTTTAAGTGACCAATCTTTTTGCATTTATATCACACCATACTTCCATTCATCCAACTCTTGGATTTACCTTTGAAATGTGTCTTCAGACAATCTTCTCCAATGTGACCATATTTTCCATAATAATGAAAACTATACCATGTATTGTAGTCCCAATTGTATGTATTACCCTTCTTAGGTGCCTTAGTCTATTGATTGGATGTCCACTTAACTTTGGATCTACACTCATGTGCTCTATGTCCATATTTTTGACATTTGAAACAATGTCCTTGAAATCTAGGTGAGGTAGGTGGATTACTGATCTTTGTCCTGCATTCATGTGCCTGATGTCCATGCTTTTTACAGTTAAAACAATAACCATTGAATTTTGGTTTAGGATCAGACTTACCATGTTTGATTCTACAAATGTTGGTTGTATGTCCTAGCTTTCCACAATGATGGCATGTAGGCTTGTTGTTCTTTGGATTTGCATTCCTCTGTTCTCCACTCTTTGATGATTCTCCTTCCTTAGTGGATGATAAATGCTCATCATGTCCAAGTCCAGATGTATCACTGGATCTTCTAGGTGACCTTAATAGTTCTTCAAAGTATCTTATAGCTTCATTGGGCTTGTTTATCCTTTCATTGATATCCTTTTTAGATCTTAGTTCATTCCTCTATTGACTATTTTCTAATCTCAAATTTGTGATTTCCATATCTTTCTTGCCCAATTCTTGATTAACAAGTAGCAATTGATTTACCATGTCCATTTGATTGTTTTTCATTCTTTGCATGTTGCATGCCCTTTCATCAAGTCTCATTGATATTTATCTTTTATCTTCTTCATCCATTGTCTTATCTTCTTCAGCTTTCTTTTTCTAGTTCAACAACTTCACAGAGTCTTATTGATTGTATTTCTTGTTCTCTCTTCAGATTTCTGATGTCCTCATTTAGTATGTTATTTTTCTCCAACAATTCTTTTATGGCTTTGTCACTTTTTGTAGAGTTTCCACTATCAAATAGTCATGTAGTATCCTCTTCTTGATATTGAGTTTCATTCTATTATATTGCTATTTCTCTTCTTCTGCTTAAATATTTCTTCAGTTCACCTCTGGCTGCTTCAAGTTGTTGTAATGCAAGCTGAATGTCAATCTTTTGATTCTCTATGATCTTTCCCAACTTATAAATCTCCATCTCAAGATCTTTGACTCACAATTGGTTAGACTTCTTTAAGAGACTAAGCTCTGATACTAATTGTTGGAAATCTATTAGGGAAAGTGTGATACTGAGAGGGGGGGTGAATCAAATATCAACCAATTTATAAATTTTGACATAAACTAACTTTCATAGCATAAGCATCAAAATTAACACTGTAACAGATCTAATATGCTAATCATCATCCATGAAAATAAACATAACATAATAATTTTGGTTACCCCAAAACCCTTGAAAGGTAAAACTGGGGTGGGGATGACACCCACAAATCTTCACTACTGTAGTATTAAAGTTTTCTTGTTAGGGCTACAAGTTTGATCATAAAAGATGATCTACCCTATGAGGGGTATGCCCTGTTAAGAGCTATGAGACTTGTATAATCTACCTTGCAAAAGGATTTAAAACTTACAACTAAGTAAGCACTCAGTTAAGAGATTTACTAAGGTCTGTTAAAATCACTCTATTAAGATATTTTCCCTGATTCACCTGTTACAATGTCTCATTACCTGATCTTTTGGTTTACACTTTGATGTTGATAACAGATCTTCTCCTTACACTATAGATTTGATCTTCCTCTATCAAATATGTCTATGTTCTTTCCTCCACTGTTTTGCTCGGTTAGTGAACTTTGTTTCTACTAGTCAAAAAACTTTTCTGCTCTACAAGTATGAGATCTCCTTTATACTCATGCTCCTCTCATAATACATTTTAGGGTTCAGATCTCATCTTATAAACAATTAATTATCTCCAAGATTTAAGATCTACGATATGGATTATCTACTTTTGCCACTTAACCATTCCCTAATTCTGATTGGTTCCATGAATTACATAGGGAATAATGATTACAATTTTAAAGCATAATCACCTCCATGATTTAATCAACAAACAATAAATGTAATATAGATGTCAGCCAAAATGGTTTACCTAAGTGTTTGTGCCATAAAAAACACATATGTCAAATTTGGCTTACTCAACATTTGATATCTCTGGCACTCGGCACTTACTATTCTTCATACCCTGTTGCTTGGCACTGACATCTTTACATAACTCAACATTGACTGACTTGGTTAATACTAAAGTACTTAGTGAGCACTATCTTACTCGGCAGTAACTACTACTCAGTAAATGTACAATATACATGACTCAGCTTATACATGATGACTTGGTCACAGTGATGATCGACCAACATTGCCTAGAAAATGACTAAGTGTAAGACACTAATAGGCAACAAAACTTAAGGATCAAAAAAATATAACCCTAAATAATCTAGATATTATTCTTATGATCCAGATAGTAAAAATTTTAGTAGAAATCAGGGAACACAAACTCAATCTCAAAACTCACTTCATTTTTCTCCAAGAATTCGTGATGATCAAGAAGATCTAGTTAATGTTGAAGAAGATACTCAAGAATTAGGTATTCATCCGCATCCAAAGACTTTGAGGTATGTAAAGTTAAATCAATCTAAAAATTAGATCATAGGTGATAAGGATAAAGGTGTTCTGACTAGAAGAAGGTTAGCAAGAGTCATAAATTAGATTTTTTTTATCTCTAAATTTGAACATAAGGATGTACATGATGTAATGCAAAGATGAAGGTTGGATAAAAGCTATGGAGGAAGAACTATATTAGATTCATAATAACAACACATGGATCTTAGTTCTCAGGCCTAAAGATGAGAATGTGATTGCTACTAAATGGGTGTTTAGAAACAAATTGAATGAGGATGGTTAAGTTGTGAGGAATAAAGCCAGACTTGTTTGCAAAGGATGCACACAAATGGAAGGTATTGATTATGATGAACATTTTTCCCCCATTGTTAGAATTGAAGCTGTGAGATTGTTACTTGCTTATGCTACTTACAAGAATTTCAACATATATCAGATGGATGTTAAATCTTCATTTTTGAATGGTGATTTGGAAGAAGTGTATTTAGAGAAACCATATGGTTTCACTTTGGCATTTTGAGACAATATGGTGTGCAAGTTGAAGAAAGCTTTGAATGGTTTGAAATAGACCCCTAGAGCATGGTATGCAAGGTTAGCCAAATATCTTTTGAAACTTGGATTAAACAAAGGTACTGTAGATTCTGATGACAATACTACTCCCCATGATGGTAAGGAGGAGGCTAATAGCAAGGATTTTGATAAGGACATTAAGAAGATGGTAGAGATGAAAAATCAAGTGGATGACAAAGCCCACCAGAAGGATATTGGTGATTTCCAGCCCAGGGAAGCTGACTCTACTCCTATGTGTACTGATAAGAAGGATATGCCAGAGGAAGAGGACCTGGAGAACATGAAGCAAGAAAGTGTGGCTGAGCTAAAAGACAAAGCTTTTGAAGAGGCCAATTTAGAAGGAACCATGGCGCACAACTCTCATAGTCTTGAAGATCTCATTGATATTGCTATTCAGTATGCTGAGAAACACAAAATGGACAGGGATTTTCACAAAGAGGAGGTTCCCATCTTGGATGATTTTGTTGCTGGTGTGAGGCATGATGTGCCTATCTCCCATGACTCTCGGGACAATTTTCAGGAGGGTAGTGAGGAATCCAGTGAAAGGAAAGTCAGAGAGTCTTCTATTAAGCTAATTTTTGAAGACTTTGATGACATAGAGGAAGTTACTACTGGTGTGATTCAAAATGCCAAAGTTGAGGCTCTCTACTCCTTTAGATTTAGAAAATGGTGCTTCCATGAGATAAAAAGACTCCACCTAAAATGTAGGAAACTTGAAGCAAATAATGCTATCCTTCAAGAAAAAGTGGATTCCTTTCTTAAGGAGGGCACTTCTAACCCCTCTATTGCGGATATTAATGAAAGAATGGATAAAGTGGATAAAAATCTTAAAAATATCCTCCAACACAACATGGATAGCATGAAGGCATCTAGCATCAACCTCAAGGCCTTGGTCAATCTATTGGATAAAGCACCGGAGGAGGACAGTGAACACATAAATGATCCCCTGGTGGATAACGGAGGCCCCAGTTCTAGAACCGGCAGGAGCAACAAGAAAAATTCCTCTCTTATGAAGAAGAATGTCAAGGAGTTGAAAAGTGTCATTGGTCAGATGGATAATATCTAGGCCAAAATGGAGAAGACCCTGGATGAAAAATTTGGGGTTATGTATGTGATTGTTTACGTTGGTCTCTGTGCTAGTTTTTTGTGTTTTCTGCTATCTTTTGGACTGGTTTTTTGTCCCTTTTGTCGTTAACTATGTAGTCCCTTTTTTTGGCAGTTCCTTGTTGTATGCCTCTTTTTTGATGTTATGATCTTTCCTTCTGATCTTTCGAAGCTTGAATTGTAAAGGGTTTAGGGTCCCTTCAAAACCTATTTTTTCCAGTAATCAGAACAAAGGCACTGTAGATTACAATTTGTATTTCAAAATAAATCAAGATAACATTTTGATTATTGAAGTCTTTGTTGATGATATCATTTTTGCAGGCAATGAAGAATTGAGTAAAGAGTTTGCTAAGGAAATTGAAAGTGAATTTGAGATGTCTATGATAAGTGAGATAAAAAAAAATCTCAGTTTGCAAATTGTGTTATCTGAAAAAAGGAATTTTTATTTCTCAATCCAAGTATGTAAAGAAATTGTTGAAAAAACTTGGAATGGAAGATTCTAGACCTGCTAGAGCTCCTATGGTGATTGGTTGTAAATTAACAAAAGTTGATGACATTGGTAACATAAATTAGACAAGATATAGGTCCATGATTTGTGGTTTACTATACTTAACTCAAACTAGACTAGACATAATGAGTGTAATATGTATGGAAGATAGATTTCAAGAAGAAATAAATGAATCTCATGTTGTTGCAGTGAAGAGGATATTTAGATATTTGAAAGGGATAATTGATCATGATTTACGATGAAGAGGATATTTAGATATTTGAAAGGGATAATTGATCATGATTTACGATATCCTAAGGATGATTATGTTACATTGTGTGCTTTTACTAATATTGATTGGGCAGGAAATGTGGATAATAGGAAAAGTATTAGTGGTGGTGCATTCTTCTTAGGAAAGAGATTAATTTCATGGGCAAGTAAGAAACAAAATTGCATATCATAGTTTACTACTGAGGTAAACTATGTTGTTGCTTCTATGAATTGTACACAAGTAGTATGGATAAATAAAATACTGAGAGACATAAGGGTATTTATTGATGAGCATATTACTATTTATTGTGATAATTCAAGTGCCGTTAATATATCTAAGAATTTAGTGCTACATTAAAAAAAACATATATCTATCAATTATCATTTCTTGAGAGACAAGGTAGCTAATTAGGAAATCAAGATGACTATGTATCTACTAAAGAACATATTGTAGATATATTCACAAAGCCATTTTTGAAGGATAATTTTGAGTATCTCTAAGGTAAGATTGGGGTGACAGCCCCTCCTAATCTAACTTAAGATGCATTGAGTTGCATCAGTACAAGGTACTTAATAGAGACATTCTTTTTCTTGGATTGATGTAAGGTGCCTGCTCCTTAGGGAGAGTAGTGGTTAGTGGTTAGAGAGACCTATAGTAGGTGATAAGAGCATATTATTCAGGTATGAGATTAATTATGTAATGCATTATTGGATATTTTGAAAATATGTGTAACCTTTGTCATTGATGTCAAAGGGGGAGAGAAGGCATGTAAAAATGGGTAAAGGTATATGTATAAGGAGAAGTCATGTATTTGAGAGACTTATATATGATGGAGAGAAGAGTATGTAATGAATATGGATCTAAGGGGGAGTGACTATTTACTTAGGTGAGAAGCATTGTTTGCTACTGATTATTTTTTCACACCATATGTTTCCTTCAATGCCAACGGGTGATATTGTTGGGATATTGTGCAAGTATGTTCTTTAGAGATTTATTTCACATATTTGAGAGATGTATTGTCATTGATGCCAATATATTTATTTGTTATGATAGTATTGTAGAGGTGTTGCGAGGATATTCAATGAGTTGGTACAAAGCTATAAATGTGTTGAGGAATGTGTGTACTTGACCTTTTTCAATTTGCAGAGGTTTCCATGATGATTTGAGATAGTTATTTGTAATTTATTTGAGACTAGTATTTTGGTGTTTAGGAAATATTCAGGTAAAGATAGTATGACAATATTCAAATTGGTTTGAATCTGTGTGATATTTTTTTGAGTTGTGAAGCCTATGGAATATTTAGGACTAGGATTTGTATGCTTGAAATGATTTTTTTATTGATTTGAGGATCACAATCTATGTTTTGGAGTGACAAAGTTTACTAATTATTGTTCTTTACCCTCTTGGTTGACATGGTTAGTGTAAAGTGTTGTGATGGACCATGACATGATTTATGGAGTTTTTGTGTGTTTGAGGATGTTTTTATGGATCATTTATATGTCTTAGATGACATTCAATGGATCACATTGTATATTGAGTTGTAATGATTTAATATTTTTTAATTAGGTCCTTGGATGACCTTGTAGAGATAAGTTGATGTAATTCATAAAATAATGTAATCATTTGTAAGTGTGAAGAGTGAGATGTGTGCAAACATGATGTATTAGTGACTGTATGAAGAGGTATGAGTGGAATATGCAATTGTGGAAGATATCTATTGTACTTCATTAGAGTTGCATTGGAATATTGAAGATGCTACCGGTTAGTTCATAAATAGCGGATTGTTTTCTATAGATTGGATTGTTATCCAAGTTGATCTATAAGGAAATGAGACTTCCCTTGTTGTGATTGAGTAGTGAGATCTAGATAGTGTTCTTGAATGTATGTGCATTCCATTTGTACCTTTAACAGGGTATTGTGCTTTTAACAAAGTACATCATCTTGTGGGTTTTATCCCCACCATGGTATTTCCCCTAAGAGCGTTTCCACATTAAAAATCTTGGTGTTGTGATTCTATGCTTTCATGTTTATCTATCTAATCTATGGTTAAATGGTTTAAATATGTAAAGTAGTTAAAGTTAATGAGGTTAGGACACAAATGATTCACCCCCCCACCCTCTCAATTGTGTGGTGCTACTATATTTCTATCAGCATATACTCCACTCCTTATTTTACATTTTGCACACATACACTTACTAATTCAATGCAATATCTTATGTAGATGGCTAATGAGAAAATACTTTCCTTAAGCTTATTCTATCATTACATTTTCATGCCCCACACATTATTCAGTGGGTCCTTATACTAATCCTCTTTTTTAGATCCCTTTGGATACTATACTTTCCTTAGGATTGATCTCCATTTTCAGACCCCTTAATAGAGACAGAGCTTTCCTTAATGAGTGATCCTCTATTTTTTGGGATTTCTTAAGTGGACCATGCTTTAATTTTTTATCCTTTTTCAATTGATTTGCAAGAATCTCATAGAATATCTTGCTAGACTATTAATTCCATCTTTTGGTATCTTCACAAGACCCATAGGAAATCTAAACCTTACTAGGATAGTTCTCTCTCTCTCTCTCTCTCTCTCTCTCTCTCACACACACACACACACACACACACACACACACATTGCCTCTTTTTATCTTTGTTTTGGATTTGATGAGGATCTAATTCTGTTTGGGGCTTGGTATATCCTTTTCTCCTTGACCTTGATATTTTTTTCCTATGCATTAATCTACTTTACCATGAGCATGAGGTTGTCTCATAATACCTCTAAAGTGGGGTCTAAATGTACCATAATAAAAAATTAGCACCTATAATAAATGCTCTATTCGGCCCTATTTTGGTGATTTCAAGATTTTATGTCTGTTATGCTTGACCCAACAACTTGGCCTTATTCTTATAGCATCTTCTCTTTATTCCCAAACCCCCCTTAAAATTTGGTCCCATTTTCCTAGGTATAGGAATGCTCAGGAAACCTATACACCAACATTTGGGCCCAAATTTGAATAGGTGGTCTATTATGATGTTTAAGAAAGATTTATAGATTTGTAGTCAGCCTGTGTTAGTTTAATCCCCAAATTATTGTGAGAGGTATATAAGTGGCCTATCTCTCCTCATTTAAAAAAAACCACAAGAAAGACTTCAAAAACTATGATAAATATTTCAAGTGCTCTCCTATAATTTTGCATTCAAGTGTCCAAATCAAGTTTCAAGCATTCTTTAAGTATTCTTAGGCCTTTAGAAGGAAAATATTCTCCATTATAGCAATCTTCTTTCCCATGATGGCCAAGTAGAGGAGTTCTCAATCAAGAAAGAAGATCCTTTTGTCTATCTAGATGAATTTCATTCATCCATTCTTCAAGGTAAGAGTTATTAAGTATAGAAATGATGAAGATCTTGGAGTGGCATTCATAGATCTATGCATTTTTTAAAGGTATACTTGATTCCTTCCTACTTTCCATGGTTCAAAAACTACTATAAATAAACATACAAGAATATTCATGAATATGTGCAATCTCAATATTCATTCATGAAGGTATATACATATACAAGGTAGATCTATTATTTACCTTTATAGTTACATGCTTTCCTTTATGCAATTTCATTTAAATTTCAAGGTTTCTTTATATATAGGGGTTTGACTAAGGGGTAAGAGCACCAAGTTGTTGGTTAGAAAAGTGGCCACATGATTAAATAATTTTATTTTTTTGTAAAACCCATGCATGTTATTTGAATTTTGAAATGTGTAGGCTCAGGGAAACTAAGTTTAAAATGGGCAATTAAAAAACAATAAAAGTTCTTCATAATGCGTGCAGCTTATGAAGAACTAAAATTTCTTCTTAACTTGCATGCATTATGAATAACTATAAAAAAAAAATTTTAGCCCGTGGCCAAGCCCATTTTTCACGTGAAAAATGGCTTGATAGCGGCTGCAAGGGTCCTAAAATCAACAAAACCCAAGTGAGTTTGCATATCATTTGCATTTTTTCTAGTATTTAGACCAATTTACAACCATGCCATGTTGTTGAACATGTAAGAATTTGATATTTTTATTGTTTTTGTTTGAATTTGAATTGAAGTAGGGTTTGTTCAATTGATTTAAGTTTTTTTTCATTAATTTGATGTCAAATTCTAAAAATAATCCCTGACAACAAAAGATACAACAAAGACCTCTTCTTGAACAACCACCACAAAAAAAACCTCAAAAAGTTACACATGAAGAAAAACAAAACCCTCAAAATGCTTTTCCATAATAACAAACCCCTTAAAATGATGCTCCTTAAAACCCTTTGTATCCTCAAATAGAATATGTACAGTCCATACAGGAGGATCTTGTCAATCATCTAACACAAAACACTAAGATTAATATTATAGTGATTAGGTTGAGGTACTCTATTCTATTAATGAGCACCACTCATCCCTTGCCAAAACCCTAGAATCAATGACAAATAGCGCCAAGGAGGTATCTAGATGGGTTATGAAATGGGGTTTATATATGGAGTGATGTCATGCATCTTATGTTGATGGGTTGCCATATGACAAGGTGAAAAGAAAGGGCATACTTAAAGATCACATATGTGCTCTTTTCACCAATCCTAAAGCTAATAACACCCTACTTACTTATATGAATAGGTTTCCTATACATTGGTGTGTGCACATTGGGATGAAAAAATGCTTTTTGGGATAGGTGGTATATGGTCTTTGACCAACCACCTTGTAAAAATTGGGAGGTTCCTCTATATTTATTTAGAAAGATATATTGTGAGTTTATCCTTTGATTGAAGTTGAATTAATTTGACATATGATAGTAAAGGGAGAGGCTTTTCATATGATAGACCTAGGTCCCAAAGGGTGATAGATACACAATATAGGAGGACTTTAGTTACTAAACCCATGGTTCACATTACAGTCCCAGCAGCCTTGAAGGAGTCTATATAGTGTTTTATAGGGCTTTTTAGGGGTTCAAATGTCTGAAGTTGATGATGTCATTCTTTCGGCCATTGAATTTGTCCTGGAAATCTTTCCAGTATCATATTTTTCACATCTCTTATTTATAATTTTAATTAAACCCACACGAGTCATTTAGATTTAGATTGTTATGACTTACATTTAATATTATATATTCATCTCTTTTATGTTAATTTGATTTCTATTAGGCTACCCAACCTAGCTCAAGGACATCTCATGTGTGAAAGACATCTTCCAACACACTGAGATAGAAAAAGATATCCTCGTAGACACCTAGATGACAAAAGGTAATTTAGTACAATTTAAACTTATTTGTTTAAATGTATTATGACTAAACATGTACATGCATCTATTGGTGAATGCATGTGATTTATTTTTTCTATATACAAAAATAAATGGGTTTTATAGAATTAATAAATGCACTTGATATCATTGAGGTTTAAGAGAGAGAAGAGGTAACTTTTTCATATTTACTTTCAATTGCATTCTTGTTTATTAAAAATCTCTAAATCCTTCCTCTATAACTATAGCATAGGTTATCATTTTTCATATAGGAAATGGTCACAACTACATCATCAGCGACGATGGCTCCTAAGAGTACAAGAGAACCATCTGAGGTTCTAGTATGCATTTGTTCTATATATGTTAAACATATGCATTTAGATATAAGTACATGCATTTTTTATTTTTTTAGTATTTTTCAACAACTTTGGGTTATTAACTTGTATTAATTTCATTTTACCTATTACAACCCCCTTCACAACTTCCCACAAATCCTCTATCATTCCATTTTGTTAGGAGTCTTGATCATCGAAGAGGGGGTGGAACATAGTAGAGGGAAGAGGTATGTTTATCTTCTTAGTTGAAACCATTTTTTCAACTCCTATTGGATTGAATTATTTCTTGTTTGAAATCCCTAATTCCTTCTTATATGAATATATAATATTTTATCATTTACCATATAGGAAATGATCATAGATACTTCATCAGTGATTATGCCTCCTATGAGTATAGGAGATCCATTTGAGGCTCTAGTATGCATTTTTTTTAGTCCATGCATTTTTAGTTTTGAAGGGTTTCTCAACATACATGTTATTTGTATACACCCTAAAATGGTCGCCTAGACTTTGGGCTCCATTCTTGCAATTTATCAAATCCCTGAATCAATATTTTCAAAAATCAATATTTTCCAATTAAATCAATTTTCTTGATCAAATTCTAATTGTATCATTTATTCGATTATATTCTATGGGCTAACCATTTTATCCTAAGTCTTTATTTAATTAAAAGGAATTCCCTCCCTTTTTATTAAATAAAAAGCCCCCACTTTTCCTCTTATCCTAAGTTGCACAAATAAAGCATTATTCCTATTTTATAAAAAGGAGAAAAGGCATTTTTGTCTCACATGAGGCTCAAAAGTGAACACTTCTTTCTCATTGGAGGAGACTTGTGCACATGGATTGCTCCTCTTTCAAACCCCACCCTTGATCAAATATTTTGCCTCTTAATCTCCATCATCTGTTGATTCTCATTTCTTATAAAAGAAGAGCTCTCTTCTCATTCTAGATCCTAATTCTTTTATACTAATATTATGCTACAAGATTTCTTGGTGACTTTGGAGCTTTGGAGATCTTGTTGCATTTTAGCTTTTATTCTTGCATCATAGCTTCATGTTTATGCTTTCTTAGCTTAGATTTCCTTTCAAGTTCTAGCTTAACTCATATAGCTTAATTAGTAAGACTTGTAATACATCCATTTTCATAGCATAGTTTCATTCTTGCATCTTCATTTCTAGCATAGTTGCATTGCATTTTCATCTTGATTCTTAAAGATATTGACATTCTTGCCCTTGTCTCTTTGAATCTCCCATTGTGTGGTTTACTAGCAAGGTTATAGGCTTAATAGCTCTAGCTGAGAGCATTCTAAATATCCTTGTGACTCCATGCTTAGGGAGCTCTAGGTCACTTTTTCAAAGTTTCCAATCCATGGATTCTCTTGGAAGTAATGACTTAGAGAAGTGCACATTTTGAGTGTACATTTTTGGTGCCCACTGTAGGGCAGAACACTCTGTTTTGTCCTTTCTTTTCATGCATTTCCGCTAATTTTTTGTCATATTTTGCTTGTTGTTTCGGCTTTTTTTCCATACTTTCTGACAAAATATCATATGAAAATCTTCCAGTATCGTACGATAGTTTTTTGTATACCCGTGTGATACTTTTCCAGTAAAAGTATCGTACACCCTTGCAAGATTCTATTGTAGAGACATACAAAACTCCATCATCTAGACACAGTGCGATTTGTCATATAAAGAGAAAGTATGGCACCAATATATTGTGAAGTATCGTATGAAACTTTCTCTGACAGAACTATCATCCAGGCCTGGCAGTGATTGATTTTGATCATTTCTTTGCAAGATTTGATTTATTTGCTTCGGATTTCTGATTTGCTATGGTAGAACAGAGGTTTACTTGTAGATTTTACTTGATTTTATTGTGCTAACGTTTGTGGGGCTAACAATTTGTGCTTGTAGGTGTGCTCTCATTACTTGAATATTTGCCAAAAAAATGCATGTCAAAGCTTCAAATGCACAAGGGCTACTAACCTTTCTTGCAAGGCTGCCCAAAGCATAAAAACAATCAAGTGCTTGTTCATTGCTTTCATTTTTAAGTGTGGCATATACTAGTTGATTCTTTTCTTAGGCACTTAATATCTTGTTGTAGGAGTCTTTTGGTGGTAGGAGAGTATGCTCTTCACCCTTGTGGTGAACCAAAAATCTTGACCCACTTCTAGATTTTGAAAGCAAGAGGCTAATTGAACTTTGTTTGGTGTGTTTGGGAGAGATTTTTGAGATAGGAGAGTATGATCTTCACCCTTGAGGTGAACTAGAAATCTTGACCCTCAAAGGTTAATCCAATTCTTGTTTAGTTTAGAATTATTTAGTGGGCCTGCTCTTGAGCAATCAAGAGGAACGACCCAAGTGGGGAAAAGATAATACTGAGCTATTCTGATCCACTATAAAATCAAGGCTATCAAGGAAACAAAACCTTGGTAGATGTAGTACTTGTCTTCATTTGGTGTGAGTACTTGTGGGATTGTGACCATGAGAAAAATGGTAAGCAAGAATGCTTAAGGTACTCTTGTGGCCACAAGGTCTATTACTTGCCGCAAGGTAAGGAGTCCCTTTGGGGAGCAAGAGGGGTATTATGAATGGAAGCCCTTACTACAAACCATAGATAGAAGATACCCAACTTTGCCACTTAACATCTTGGTGCAACGATTGATCCTAGTGGACTAACCCAGATCACCCCAAGACTACTCACCATCTATGTTCCTTTGGTTGTGTCATTGGCACTTCCACGACAAAGCCAACATCTATTGTGGGAAACCACTTTGTGTGAGGTGATAGGACATCAAGTGTGGGCCAAGTTGTTAAGTATTGAGCCTTTGTCTTTTTAGGCTAGCAAGTGCTTGAAGTGTTCTTGCTCTGATCTACCCATGTAAACATTCTTGAACAACAAACATCACGATAGTATTCGTAGGATTTTTCACTTTGATATCACAAGTGCATGTCTTGACAAGGTTTCATTTGCCCTTGATTCAAGTGTTTGATGACACGTTTGATCACCTACTATTTGCAAACTTGTTTGTTTTTTGCTATTACTGTGTTTGAAATCGAGAAATTGAACAAACTACCTTCAACTTTGACCAAATTTCATTCAAAACTAATTTTGACACATTTACTGGTCAAGAGTCATACGATATTGAACAATCATCATGCACCTGCTTGAGTGTTATCGTGCGATATTTCATTTCTTCTTTTGTATCACTTGTATGCTATACACTCTATCACATGCACTGCCTGGAAACTATCGCACTACTTCTTGTGAAATATCATCTAGTCAAGTTATATCATCCCGCTATCCTACGAACTATCGCATAGAGTCATCTTGTTGTCTTATTGCTGTCTGCAATCTGAGCTAATTTGTGTCATTTCCAGTCTTCCTTGGTTGGTTCGAGTCAGATCTTAGGTGCTATGACATGTTGTTCAACATCCAAATGAACTTAAATGGTATCAAGTTGCACAAAATGACTCTTTCTCTTCTTTCTTCCACACCTCCCATGTATTCCTAGTCTCCCATTTCCATTCTTTCTCTTCTTCCATCATGCTTCTTCCTCTTCTTCCTAAACTCTTTATGTCTTCTTGATTCTTTTCCTCTTATTATCTAGTCTACCTTCATCTCTTCTGTCACTTCCATGCTTGATTTCTCCTCTTCCAGAACCATGAACTTCAACTATCTTGTTATGGAACCTCTCTTGAAAATAGATGATCTCTAACTCATTTCTCAATTTGAAGAGTTTTATTTCTCCAATAGTCCTTCTAGATATCTCATGGGTGATGAACTTAAGACAAACATAAAAGAAAAGATGAATGAATCAGATGCCTTTGCTAGGATCATAAACATGATCCTGTCACAACCTTCCTGTCACAACCTTCTTCTTCCAAACATTTTTCATCTTCTAAGTCTTCCCATCCTTCCTCATCTTCCAAGTCTTACCATGACTCTCCTAGACATTATTTGCATTCCTCATTATCCAAGTCTTCTTTCTCCACTAGGTCTTCAACTTCCTCTTTTTCAAAATCTCGTCCCTCTTCTACTTCTCCCAAGAGTCTTACTTCTCTTCTCAAGACATACCATAATGAGCAATGTGACAATCCTTATGATACCTCTTCCATGAAGAGTGATATGCCCATCTTTGATGACTATGATGATGGACAATGTAGCGATACCTATGACACCTCTATTCCTAAGAGTCCTCCTAGTCATGTGCTTGTGCTTACTAGAAATGGGTCATCACATTGGATAGATCGTGATGGTGATCCATATGATTCTAATTTTGAAAGAGACTTTGATAATTTCTGTGAACAATACCTAGATGATACATCTACTTCACTTGAGGAAGAGAAAGCTCACCATGCTGATTATAAACATAAATACTATAAGAATCTCTCCTCTAAGAACTCTCATGCTAAAAATAAAGATTACACTCTCGAGCAAGATTATGTTAATGATGGACCTTTGTCTTGTGATGGTTCCCTTCCATCCCCTACTTCCTCCAATGCCCATACATTTCCTAAAGCTTCCAAGTCTTTCAAATCTTTCAAAAATCCTTCATCCAACAAAAATCATAATACTTTTCATGCAGTTCCCTATAGTTATCCTCAGGGGCTACCTCTTAAAGAAACTTAAGCTAACCTTCACTTGGATGCAAATAATTTCAATAATGCTAAACCTAAAGTGCCTAAGCCTTTATATGCTATAATTCCTACTTCAACTAGTCCTTCACCATCTCTTCCAAAGTCTTCCATACAATTCCATCATGCTCCCTTGTCCTTAGAAGTGGCTCCATGTCAGGAGGACTCTAAAAATGATAAAGAAAAGAACATAAAGAAAGATCAAGATCAAGAACCTTCCATGTCATCCAATCTTTTTCATGGTGTCTCTTATCTGTTTCATGGTTCTTTTGATCTTGCATACCCTTTCTCATTCATTCCACCATGTCTTAAGTCTTCTCCTAAGCAAGATCAAGCTACTATTTATACCATTGAGCTTATTGACAATCAAATTAGCCTTACTACACTTGCACTTTCCAAAGATGATACTTCCATTAAGGTTATTAAAAATAGTGTTGTTACTTCCAATGTTAAGCCTATTGAAAATCAAGAGAAAAATTATACACTTATACTATCCAAAGCTCCTTGTCAAGATCAAAGTCTTCCATCTTCTTGTTCTACCACCCCATGTTTGCTTCCACTTTCTACTCTTCCTAAGTCTTTTCAAGCTTCGAACAATCCTATCAAATAAGTTGCTCCTATTTAAGATGTTCATGATCCTATTGCAAATCCTAATGCTCACTCTAAAGATGCTAATGTCCTTGGTTGTCATATAGATGTTGATGAACTTATTGATAATCCTTTTGTATCTTCCCTATCCATCCTTGGACCTCCTCCACCAATACTAAGGGCTTCACGTCTTCCTTCCATCTTGGGACCTTATGTACCTTCACTTTCCCCTCCTAACTCTCCTAATTCATCATCCATCTTGGGTCCTTATGTCCCTCCATCTCCTATCTTTCCTCAAGATCAACATAGATGCATACCCTTGAATCCTTTTCATCCACCCACCCATCTAAACCATTCATATCCTCTTTCTTCTTCCACAAGTCCCAAGTATTTTGGAAGTAACTTGAATGTTCAATACAAGAAAAAGAAGTAATACAAGAATCCATAAAAAAAAGAAGATCACCATGTCTCTTGTAATCGACATGGAGGCATAAAGTCAAAAGATATATCTAAGAATGAAAATACAAGACAAGTATGGGTTCCAAAATTCATCATTGAAGACATTCTCTCTAAATCATAAAAAAGAAATGAAAAGCCTATGACTATATAGATTCCAAAGTCTCTCTTGAAAGAGTCTAATGTTGAGAAACAAGTGAAGTTGACATTCAAACTTCCAAAGGCTTCCACTTCATCTTCTTCCAAAAAAATCCTTCCATTCCATGCGCCTAAACCTCAAACTCTACTATCCATTCACCATATGCCTTCACATATTCCTTCATTCACATTTCATCCATCCTCTCGCCACCCTTCAAGGTGTGTGTTGATGTTGATCTTGCCTTCCTTTCCATCTACTCTTTCACAATCCTTCCATTCATTATCCTTCTACCTTCTATCATTTTTCCTCATTTGCCTATTCCTCCTATCTTCCAACCTCACTAGCTTTACTTAAAACCTTATCTTTGATTTTTCTCTTCTATCTTCCTTTCCCTATTAGCATCTTTGAGCATATCATTTTGAATCCTTGGCATATCATGGTTTATACTTTCAAGGAGCATTATCTAAAAAGCTTGCCTTCTTCCAAAAAATATAAAAAAATGAAAGAAATAGAAAAAAGAAAAAAGAAAAAAGAAAAAAGAAACAAAAAAATAAAAAAATTGAAAATGTGCCTTGGTGAAAACCTGAAAATAGGCGCCTTGGTAGCAAAAGTAAAGAGAAATAAATTCATCCTATGTTGAAAACCACTCCCTTGTGGCACCTTGGATAAGTATCATGATGAAAACCTAGCAATTAGGCATCATGTGTAGTTCTTCTACATATTTCATCCATTCCATCTTCTCTCTTTGATCTTGGCAATGTTGACCTATACATGAACATTTGGCTATCTTGTGAGCTATCTTACAATGATCTTGCTTTCATTCCATTCATGTTTAGCCTTCATATTTATTTTCCTCCATTCATTCTAGCCTTTCGCTATGCTTTTCCCCTTTGGTCTTGATCTAATAAAAAAGAGAGAGTAAAACATGATGTTATGAAGCCTCTTGACATATCTACTCCTTTGGACTGCATCCTTTCCTTCTTTTGCATTACACTTTTGTGACTTATCCTATGCTGGCCTTTCATTGCTTGTCCAAATGTGCTTTACATGACAATTTTCTCTATCTTGGGTACTCTTGAGGAGTTTTCCCTTGAGAATTTCTTCCCTTCATTATCCTTAATTCTCCTTCATTCTCTTATCTTCCATCTCTTCTACCAGCTTGCTAATCCCTCTTGTTCTCCACCTTGCTAGACATTGGGACTACAAGATATGATCTTGCCTGGGAGTTTGATGGCCATTATGTCTGGGGGCATCCTTTGTACATACTTATTGATCCTAAAAAAATTTTCAAAAAAATTTCATATATGATGCTAAAAAAATCCTAAAAAGCATATAAAGTCTTGAAAAAAATACAAAAAAATAAAAAAATTGCAAAAAATTAAAAAAAAAAGAAAGAAAAGTGCCTTGGTGAAAACTTGGAAATAGGCGCCTTGGTAGCAAAGATACAAAAAAATTGAAAAAATAAAAAAATCTGTCAAGTGGTGAAAACTTGGAAATAGGCTCTACTTGAGGCCTTTGCACGCTTGTTTCTTAGCACACATCCTCGACACTTAGCCTTTCTGCATCATGCCTTGTTGCCTTGGTTTGGAATTGGTCTTTGTCTTTGTCTAGGGGGCATAACTGTGTTAGCTTTGGTCTCTTGGATGTGTTGGTCTTTAGGACATCTTGCAAACGACATTTTTCAACACCACCCCAACTGTGTTTTTCAACACTTTCCCAGTGTCAAAGTGTTTCTCAACACTTATCAGATATCCTACCCGCAGTCTAGACTAATATGATATTTTCCACTGGCAGATGTGATACTCAAAGTTTGACTCTATGACCTACACACATGCACTTAAACACTTGACTTGCTAAGACTTGCTTGACTTTATTTCTTTGTGTGTTGTCTATGATGATTTCTTTGATGAGTGTTCTCTCCCTAATAGTTTTTGATGATGCCGAGCTAGAAGACTGGGGGCACGAGGACATGTTTTATTTATTTTCTTCTTGTGGGTATATTTTGTTGATCTTAACTGTCATAAGCATTTATGCTTGTTCCGCTTGACACTAGGATCTACAATGTATTATCCTTGACTAGTTTCCACAAGTGCATGCTTATAGTCATCTTGACTTTCTTGTGTCTTGATGCAAGCATAATCTTGCTATACCAAACTTAGGAGACCTCACTACACTAGTCATCTTGACCTATATGTCTTTGATGCTTAGGTGGGATTCCCACATACCTATCTGATATAAATCATATTTAGATTCACATAGTTATACTAGTGTGCATTGTATGATCTTGCAATGCTACCAATAAAGCTTGATGATGATTATTAGAGTCTAATGGCTTTGTGACCTTGCAAGTAAACCACTTTTCATGTAGCTTGCATTATTAGACTTCATGTTAATTGCATTTTTAGGATGCATTATGAGTTTGAGAGGGTTTTCCTTTTTTTTTTTGGACTTTTAATCAATTGTGATCACATTTTGATGTTCATTTCCTTACCTTCTTTCATGATCTTAATCAAAATTTCTATCTTAAACAGTTGATTGATATTGAGGCATTCTCTTTCTCAAGGCAAATTGTTTTTTTTTTCTCCATTTCTTTCCACCTCTTCCAAACTTCTATCTTTCATTCACTTTCCCCCCACTTCTTTTCTTCTAATTCCATCTTGGGGCATAATATTTCATGTTTGATGATCTACCTTGGTTCTATGATCCTTCAATCTTTCATCTTACATTAATAACCTTATCTTTAGTTTGATTTGATCAAATTTATCAATTCATTGTTTCTCTTCTATCTCATTTTGATTTCGATCATGAGGGGGCAGTACCTATCGAACTTCAATCCTTGATTCAGCTTTATCAATCCTATCAATCAAACCTTTCTTGAGACTTGAAAATTACCTATTTATAGGGGTGTTGGCCTTGTCTTTTTCAATCAGCTTATCTTTGTCCTGATGTGTTCCCATCTGTCGAACACACATCTGGGTTGTTTTGTGATCCCAAATCGATCTCACATTTCAACTTCATTCTTTGACTACATGTGATCCCAAATCAATCTCACATTAGTCAAAGAGGGGAAAATGTATACACCCTAAAATGGTCGCCTAGACTTTGGGCCCCATTCTTGCAATTTATCAAATCCCTGAATCAATATTTTCAAAAATCAATATTTTCCAATTAAATCAATTTTCTTGATCAAATTCTAATTGTATTATTTATTCGATTATATTCTATGGGCTAACCATTTTATCCTAAGTCTTTATTTAATTAAAAATAATTCCCTCCCTTTTTATTAAATAAAAAGCCCCCACTTTTCCTCTTATCCTAAGTTGCACAAATAAAGCATTATTCCTATTTTATAAAAAGGAGAAAAGACATTTTTGTCTCATATGAGGCTCAAAAGTCAACACTTCTTTCTCAATGGAGGAGACTTTTGCACATAGATTTCTCCTCTTTCAAACTCCACCCTTGATCAAATCTTTTGCCTCTTAATCTCCATTATCTGTTGATTCTCATTTCTTATAAAAGAAGAGCTCTCTTCTCATTCTAGATCCCAATTCTTTTATACTAATCTTATGCTGCAGGATTTCTTGGTGACTTTGGAGATTTGGAGATCTTGTTGCATTCTAGCTTTCATTCTTGCATCATAGCTTCATGTTTATGCTTTCTTAGCTTATATTTCCTTTCAAGTTCTAGCTTAAATCACATAGCTTAATTAGTAAGACTTGTAATACATCCATTTTCATAGCATAGTTTCATTTTTGCATCTTCATTTCTAGCATAGTTGCATTGCATTTTCATCTTGATTCTTGAAGATATTGACATTCTTGCCCTTGTCTCTTTGAATCTCCCATTGTGTGGTTTACTAGCAAGGTTATAGGCTTAATAGCTCTAGCTGAGAGCATTCTAAATATCCTTGTGACTCCATGCTTAGGGAGCTCTAGGTCACTTTCTCAAGGTTTTCAATCCATGGATTCTCTTGGAAGTAATGACTTAGAGAAGTGCACATTTTGAGTGTACATTATTAACTTGTATTAATTGTGTTTTACTTGTTATAGCCCCCTTCATGACTTCCCATCAATCCTCTATATTTCCATTTTGTTAGGAATCCCATTCACCCAAGAATGGGCCCATCATCTTTACTACACAACCCAAGTGCAAAAGAAAGAGATGAGGTAATAAAAAATTCAACTACAAACAAATTATAGTCTAGTATTTAGTTATTTTGAGAAAAGATATTTTATTCAACATTTGAATTGTTCTTGTGTACCCACTTACATAGCCATGTACTGCTTTGAAGAGGCTCAATTTTGATGATCTACACAGTCATAGATATTGATAGAGACATATAGCTCTAGTTTTGGTCATTAAATGACCAATTTATGTATATATTTGAGATTTGTATTGTATATATTGACCTTGACATGACACATGCCACATTTTTGTAACTCTATTATTGACTTGGCATTTATGCCATTTTTTTATATGTACATGATTATTGTTCATTTTGATATGTATGAAAGTTGATATTCGATCCAATTTATTTATTGTGTGCATACCTTTTTACTTAAAATCTTAGTTATTTTCAATTGTAATGTGATCAAACTTGTTCATTGTGTATTTCTCTTGATACTTTGAAACATACATATTTACAATTTAAATGTGATCCAATTTGTTCATTCTATGCAACTCATATGGTGTATACTTTTAAATGATTATTTAATATAATAGAATGTAAACATGTTTATTATTGGAGTCATATTGTGCTTATGAATGAATGAAATCGAGACACAAGTGCCATCAACACCACCAAATTTTATTACTGGAACGCACATTGGGAATGATCAATTTTATATATCTACATCTTTGGACACCTTTTGAAATGTTTCAACACATAAAACTATACATTTTGCCTATTTGAACCTTTCCTAGGCTATTGGAGTAAATTTTTTGGTTTGGGAGAGTGTTTAGAGGGTAAGTGCTTTGTAAAATAGGCCTCATTGACCCTTAAATTATACTTGAAATCAACAAATTTTGAGCAATTTTTTCCAAAACATGACATGTCAAGTTTGACATATGTTAGGTGTCTCCTAAATTATTATCTAAAAAGGTCAATTTTTTATATGAGAAGTGAATGTATCAGGATTTATGAACCAAAAACTCAATTTTGAGGGCTACTAGGAACAAAAGCTCATTGTGAAGGAAGCCCATATTGTGTTTTCTCATCATGGGAGTGAAATAACACCTCAATTACATATGGTTAGGCAGGTTTACCCTAGTAATGGTCACACTTTTCCTCTTGACATGCAAGAACACTCAATGACATACCTTGTCAACAATATCCCTTATGTACCCTAAGTGCAAAAAATCATCAAAATTTTAGGGAATTTTTCTTACAAACCATGGAACCTAAACACAATATTTTTTAACCTATAGGGTCATGTTAGGCCCCCATACAATAACCTACCTCATTTTTTGAAGACTCAGTCATTTTTGCAAGGTAGGAATTTTTCTATTCATGCAAAATGTGTCAGATGCACTTATTGAAAAGTCACCAAGAATCTCATATCACATTTTGTTCATTATGAGTGAAAAATAACACCTTGATCATGTCCATTTGTGTGGTTTTACCCTATTCATAGTCCCACTTTGTCTCTTGGCATGTTGGAGTGCTCAACGACATACCCTACTGATGATGTCCCTTGTGTACCCTAAGTGCAAAAAAAATGTCAAACCTTGATGAACTATTTATTGAAATTTGTGTCACCTAAACATGATCCATTTGAACCTATAGGGTTTTTATAGGCCCCCTAAAACAACCTATCTTGGGTTTTGAATATTTAGAGTCATTTTTGTAGGTTAACCATTTTTCTGTTTGTGTAAAAAGTGTCAGATGCATTTACTGAAATGTTGCCAAGTAGCCAATATCATGTTTTTTTCATCATGGAAATGGACCAACACCTTGATCACGTCTAGTTGGGTAGGTTTACCCTAGGCATGGTCCCACTTTGTTTATCAGCACAATGGAACTCTCAATGGCATGCCCTACCGATGATGTCCCTTGTGTAACCTAAGTGAAAAAAACTGTTGAACGTTGATGAACAATTTCTTTCAAACTATAATACCTACACATGATCCATTTGAACCTATAGAATCATGTTAGGGCCCTCTATAATATCCTACCTTTTTTTTTCTAAAGACTTACAATCATTTTTCTAGGGCAACAATTTTTCTATTCGTGCAAAAAGTGTTAGACGCACTTCATAAAAAGTCAACAAGTAGTCCATATTGTGTTCTGTTAATCTTGAGCATGAACCAAAACCTCAGTCATGTCCATTTGGGTGGTTATACCCTAGGAATGGTCCCATTTTCCCTCTCAACATGCTAGAATGCTCAACAACATACCCTACTGGTGATATCCCTTGTGTATCCTAAGTGTGAAAAACTATCAAACTTAGAGGGACTATTTATTGCAAACAATGACACTTGAACATGATTTTTTTGAACCTTTATGGTTTTTTAAGGCTCTCATACAATAACCTATCTCATATTTTGAAGACTCAAAGTCATTTTTGTAGGGCAACAATTTTTTTGTTCATGCAGAAAGTGTCAGATGCACTTAGTGAAAAGTCACCAAGTATCCCATATCACACTTTTTTCATCATGGACATGTACTGAAACCTAAATAACATCTGGTTTGGTGGGTTTACCCTAGGAATGGTCCCATGTTTCATTTTGGCACACCAAAACTCTCATCGAAATACCCTATCGACGATGTCCCTTGTGTACCCTAAGTGCAAAAACTTGTCAAACTTTGAGGGACTATTTATTCCAAACTATGACACCTACACATCATCTATTTGAACCTATAAGTTCATGTTAGCCCCACCTATAATAACCTATCTTGGTTTTTGAATAATTGTAGTCTTTTTTGTAGGACAACAATTTTTCTATTCGTGTAGAAAGTGTCAGACGCACTTAGTGAAAAGTCACCAAGTATCCCATATCACATTTTGTTCATCGTGGGCTCAAAATGACACCTTGATCATAGTTTTTTGGGTATATTTACCCTAGGAATGGTCCCACTTTTTCTCTTAGCATGTTGGATCGCTCAACAATGTACCTTATTGATGACGTCCCTTGTGTACCCTAAGTGCAAAAAAATGTCAAACTCTGAGGGATTGTTCCTTGAAAAATGTGGAACTTGTAGATGATCCCTTTGAACCTATAGGGTCATGTTAGCCCCCCCTAAAATAACCTATCTTAATTTTTAAAGACTCAAAGTTGTTTTTGTAGGGCAACAATTTTTTTGTTCGTTCAAAAAGTGTCAGATGCACTTAGTGAAAAGTCATCAAGTAGCCCATATCATGTTATGTTCATCGTGGACATGAACTGAAACCTCGATCATCATTGATATATAAGTGATACTCTCTTATAACCTTTTTGTCCTCCTCTATGCTATCATGTACATGCATAAATGCTATGTGTACAAAAAATGTAACTTGTGTAGAGTGGTAATACATAGGTTGCACTTCATTTTGAGGTTTTAGTGTATAATTTTAAGAAAAATAAACAAAATAGATAACAGTACCAAGGGGAAAAGTCTCCTTACAAAACTTGAATTTCTCATCTAACTAGGTATCTCTATGTGTATGACCTATGTACTCATAAACTAGTTTCTCTTGAAAAATATTCATAAAATCAGCTATACATATATCCTTTTTCACTAACTCACACCTCTTTAATTATTTTCCATCTTTAACACCATATGTGACTTACTTGTATTTTCCAATAGGAACTAGTTTCTTACCAAGTTTATGTGTGCTATCTAGATGTAGGCATCTATGCAACTGTTGCAAACCACCACATGTAGGACAAAAACATTTCAAACACACATCTTATAATAAATGCACCCATCATCTTGTTTACATAGTACACTTGAAATAAATTCTCTCAATGACTTAGGATTTGATTGTAGACCACATTCCTTCAAAACATCGTTAGTGTGAAAAGTACAACATACATGATGGTAAATATCATAATGCATGGAAAATTAAACATGGACCCTACAACAACATGTAGTACATGCATGATTAATCTTAACATAAAATGGTTTTGTTATCTCAAAAAATATTTGAATAATTTTAATATGAGGAAAGCTTTGAAGAAAAATTTCATAAAATTGTGTTTGGGTTCATATCTAAATAGTGTTTTGGATGTGGCTCACAATTTCTAAATCCAATTTGCCTTCTAACAACATCTCTTTGGTTGGGTGAAACCCTTGTGTTATCATGCCAAAAAATTTCTAGTAATGTTCTTAGTGCATTAAAAAAATCATGTCCTTGTGAGGGAGTATACTTGATAATGCCCAAAGAGAATTATTGTTAGGGTCCTCAATTTTATCTCACCTCTCTAATACATTGTGTAATGTTGTTCTACTTATCCTTAATGATTTTCTCGATTTTCTTATTAAACAAGATTTTTCTAGTTCCTTTCTTATTATGGTTGATGTGAGGACACGTTGAGTAACATTATCATATTTAGCACGTGATTTCAAACCAATAGATTGGTATGCATCAAATAGATTTCCCACAATGGTTCTTACACTATTATTTTTGGATGTTCCTAACCCCAAAACATTCATCGTCTCTCTAAATTTCATATTTTTAATCAGTTCAACAACTAATTGGAATCTTCCACTTTGATTTAAGTTTTCCAAATAGTTATTCCACATTCTTCTACAAGTTCTTTCGTAAATTTTATCATTCATTGGCTTCAAAATATTTTCATCCATATCAATTAGAAACTTTGGTTTTCTACGAATTATTCTAGGAGGTATTACGATTGGTGCATGCTCTTCATTTTAATTAGGTGCATTAATAAAATAAAATTAAAATGATGTATGTTATTAAATTTCATTAGGTGCATTCATCACATCAATTTCAAATGGTGTATGTTCATCACATTCATAAGGTGTATTTGTCACATGGATTTGAATTGGTGTATGTTGATCATTTTCATTTGATGAACTAGGTGCATTCATCACATGCATTTCAATTGGTGTATTTTGATCATTTTCATTTGGTGTATTAGGTGCATTCATAATATCAATTTAAATTGTTGCATGCTCATCATTTTCATTAGGTGAAATAGGTACTTTATATGACGTACCTTCATGTAATCACCTCATATGCCCCCTTTATCTTTCCTTTGTTGCCTCTCATTATTCAATTGTTCCTCTCTTGTTCTTTCCCATTTTTGATATTGATTGTCCTACACCTAACATCATGATGAAAGCACATATTAAAATACCAAAAAAATAGCGAATTATAATCATTTTGTTATAATATAAAGTAATAACACTAAAATAACTTCAAGAACAAACCAAAAACAAGAGAAATCTATCATTTGAAATCAAATGTGACAAAAAAAAATGAAAACCTCTATGATACTATTGTAGAAGGACTTTAAAAATAAAAGTGAGCCCTTGGAACAAGTTTTTTAATGCTATTTTTTAGGCCATTAGGAATAATATATTTAGCTCATTGGAATGCATATGCGTTCCATTGAGCTTAAAAAGACCTATCAACATTCATATTTCCTCATAACCCACACAATTTTTGTAGAACTAAAACTTATGCTTTTATTTCTACAAACCCGCATGGGTTATATATATATATATATATATATATATATATATATATATATGCATGTCTATCCTCGTTCCCTCTCTCATCTTCCTTCCCCCATCACCATCTCTATCTATTATGAGTCCTAATTTTCATCTCTCTCTCTCTCTCTCTCTCTCTCTCTCTCTCTCTCTCTCTCTCTCTCTCTCTCTCTCTTTCTCTCTCTCTCTATATATATATATATATATGTATCTATAGATATGCATATATACATACATATACACATATTATATATGTAAGTATATAGATCTATGTAGCGTATGCTAATTTTATAAGAATATGTTTTTATTTCTTCATAACCCATGCGGGTCCTATAGAACTAAAAGTTTGCTTTTAGTTCTACATAGCCCATGTGTCTTACAAAATGCGTGTGGGTTATTTAGTACTAAGGAACCCATATGCATTATCATTGGGTAAGAGGGTTGGACAATGAACCTAAGGCTTAAAATTCCTTTTTCCCTCCATTTCTCTCCCTTTGCATGTCTTTTGATCTTTCAAGACAATTTATCGAATTCCTCATAATCTCACACCTCTTCTTATCTTTCTAACCATATAAATTTTTCTATTTTGGACAATATTAGCATAATAAACTTTAATTTTCTTTACTAGTGTCTTCACAATCTTCAAAGACACATGTCTACCATTTTATTAATAACTTTTGATCTACTTCACCAAATTCAAAACAAAATACATATTATTGTTATACATTTGATTCTATACAGTTTAAGAAAAAAGTTTACATTTTGGATTATTTTGATGCAAGTTATGCCCAACACACGAACAAGCACCATATTTTTAGGATGCAACCACTTCAAAAAATCATAAAAATAAACTCAACAAAAAATTACAAAAAGATACACAACTTCTAGATCTCACTCTTACCTATCATTCTACCAAAGGGTTTTGCAAAATACTAAATCTAACTATATCTTTGGTGAAGCCCACAAAATTTATGTTATATTTTTCTGGAAAAAATAGGAACATTATTTCTTGTGCAATGGGTTTTACACTCTTAATATTATCCATTTTAAAAAAACTTTAGTATTTTAGAAACTAGATTTAGAGTATTACAATTCTTATTCTTTGTACAACTCCTAATTTTGAGTGCACGACCCTTGAATTTCTCTTTGAATTTTAGGTTTACCTGATTTTAGAAAAAAAGTGGCCACATATACCCCACTTTTTGTTCATCATCTTTGTGCCCTTACCCCAAGGAAAACCACTTTCTACCCAAAAAATTCCCAATTTTTAGTATACAAGAATATGTGATGAAGTTGTTGTCACAAATCTAGGAAGTGCAAGATCCGATGGACAATCTTTGAAAGTTTTAGGCAAAAGTGTTAGGTACAGGGTGACTAGGTGACCTATACCCAAGTATAAGGTGACTAGGAAACCTATACCCTCCAAAATGACTTCATATTAAAATTATAGGTCATTAATTTGGTGTAGTTTCTATTTCTATTCATTATAGGTTTCTATCTATATGTTTCTACTAAAAGTTGTCATTTAGCCTATTTAGTCTTCTATCTTGCATTATTCAATCTTATTCCCTGAAACCTATCTCATCTTAATCATAATCATAAAGGATCATTGCACCCACTTATCACTTAAGTGCTTCTTGAGCCTATTGGGTCATTTTCTTCCCGATTGTGCAATTAGGAAAAGATGGACCTCAACCATCCTTTTTCTTATTGTACACGTTGAAATAAGTTAATTATGGTAAATTGAAGTACATTGATATATAGATAAAAGTTAGTATTGTTTTTCAAACTAATTTACCCCCCCTAGTCCTATTGTGTGTTCAACATTTTTATCATGTTTATTTACTAATTCAAGATATATTAAATATTCTAAGAAAATTATGACATATTTAATGCACTAAAACTTGATAATTAATGGATTGATAAATATTTCCATGTTTAGATAATTACTGTTGAAATATGATAGTATGCTATGATGATTTTCGGTACAATTGTAGCATGTAAGTATACTTGATGAACTTATCTTTCATGTTGTAAAAGAAGTAGATAACACTAAGCCAAAGGACTATTATTAGTTTGAAAAAATTATCGAGAGTGAAAATTGAACCATTATAATGGGTAATAAATCCCCTCAAGGATTTAAGTCTCAACTTTCCACTTTTAACAAACCCTCAAGTAACTACAACCTCTGATAATTTTCACTATTTAAGAGAATGAATGTTTAATTTATCATATGAATTAATTAGACTATTTAGACTTCATAAATAAATAAATAAAAATGTGAAGATATTTTAAATAGATTAGTGACCCCTTTTTCTAGGGTGATAGTGTAACTTGATGATAACAACATAAATCACTAGTACACACATACTGCAGAGATTACTATTAGATTAAGGAGAGGGGGGTGAATAAGTAATCCTTGATTCTTTGTACCTTAAAAACTTTCTCTGATTCAACTCAGTGTCAACTCGGCTAGATACACTTCAATATTAACCAATAACAGTAAATTAACTTTATCAGTCAATAATAACATTCACAGTAAATATTCACCACATATAACACCAATATTTAACATGGAAACCCAATTTGGGAAAAACCATTGTGGAAATTGTCACCACTAAAGAAATAGTCTTCTAAAGTATGCTCGGTTAAAAGCCAATTTGGTTTGAGATTATAACACACATTGTTAAATGTGACCCTATTAGGAGATTTGCCTTAGATCTGTTAGGATCTCCACCCTATTAGGAGTGGCCTGGTTAAAGATCTTCAAACACTCTTCTAGAATGTTACCTCCTACAAGGATTTACAAGAAGACTGTTAGGTCCATTCGGTTAAGAGATTTTTTTTCTGTTATAAATGTTAATAAGAAATTGTGAATAAATTGACCTGTAAATGTGCAACTATCTTTTGCATAATCGGATCCCTTGTGTGCTCTTTGTCTTCACTTCAATCCTTCACTTTCCACTGGCTTCAAAACTTCATCAATATTATCTTTCTAACTTAGAATTCAACCTTTTCCTTCTTCATTGCTTTAGTCAGTGACTCATCAAACCTTCAATTTTCTAGCCTTTTCTTCATACAATTTCATCCTTTATATAGACTTTGTTTTGCCTCGTAATCTCCTTTATTACATTTTCCTTTGATTAATCTCAATCGTCCAATCTTCCTCACAAACTAATTCAATAAAACTTAAATCTTGGTAAAATGTTTTATCATCACCTTAAAACTTTAACTTTCTTGGAACTTGTACCTTCTCTTTTTTATACTTAGATCTGTACCATAGATCATCACCTTGAATTTTTTTGATCGTAGATCTCATTAACTAACTCTTCATCATTATTATAATCTTCCATCTCATCATTAAATGTCCTTCTAATCTTTGTATTTAATTTTTGTTCCTTTCTCAGTGGTTAAATCTTTTTCCTTTAACTAAATTTTAGTTAACTTAGCTCAGTAACTGAAACCTTCTACTTGGTGTCTTGAATCCATTTCTCCTTACTGAATGACTTTTTCCTACTCGGTAACCATACTATTTTATTTAATGACTTGACTAATCTTCTTTACCAACTTGATATAATCACATGTTTGGTAGAAATAATTATATCATCATAACATTAACATTGTATGATATTTATTTGTTTCCCATTTAAGTTCTTCAATATTCACAATATTTCACTTCCTCTTCTTCTTTAACTCACTCAACTTATATCATACTCCGAATGATATGGAAACTCAATATAAGTTAGAAATCAATTGCTTGACATCAATGAAAAGATATTAAGTGATCTAATATTTCTATTATCTTTCTATACCTCTAATCTTAGTTAGTCTTCATCATCATTATCATCAGTTATAGTAATAATATCCCTCTTTGGCATTGATAAAAAAACTCACTATCAATTGATCATGGCAACACTCACTGACTCATCTTTGTCCTTTACTCCCTCTAAGCTTTATCTTCTTCTCTCTTCTTTTCTTGATCTTTGGTTTATCTCCTTCTATACATAGTCTCCCTCTATCACTGTAATCATCAATAGAAATATTCTCTGTCGATAGATCTTCTCCCTCTTTGACAACAATTCCATAGACACATACTCATAAAAACTTTGTTTAGGAAGTGAATCATACCTCAACTATGATAATTTCTCATTGCATAGATAAATATCTTTCACAACTTCAAGCATCACCCAAAGAGTGAACACTAGCATCAAACCACAAAATAGATATTCTAATGAAACTCTGAATTGATGTAGCATCCACCTTTCCTTAGTGAATATTGGATAGGGGAAAAACCCCTAATTTACCTCAGAGATACTCAAAATAATCCTTTGATAATGGTTTGGTAAATATATTAGCTATCTACTCCTTTGAATTCACATACTCCAATATCACATGCTTGTATTGAACTAAGTAATGATACTTGATAGAAATATTCTTTGTCTTTGAATGCATCACCAAATTCTTTGATATGTTAATAGCACTAGTATTATCATTGTAAATAGTAACTAAATTAGTAATATCCTCTTTCATACCTTCAAGTAATTGTTTGATCCACACAATGTTTGAACAATTCATAGCTGCAACAACATACTCAGCCTAGGTAGTAGACTGTGAAATACAACGTTGTTTCTTGCTTAACCATGTCACTAACCTTTCTCCTAAAAATAAAGCTCTGGCTCTTGTACTTTTCCTATCATCAATGTTTCTAGCCCAATCAAATATCAATATACACTTTTATATCAAAATCTTCTCCTTTCTTGTATAGTAGATTGAAATCTTCAATCCCTTTTAGATATCTAAATATTCTTTTGACTGCAGACATGTGTGTTTCCTTTGGATTGGTAGAAAATCTTGCAACAATACCAACAACATGAGTAATATCAGGCCTTCTATGTACAACATATTGTATCTTACCAATCATTGATTGGTAGAGTGTTTCATTTACTTCCTTTGTTTCATCTTCCTTTGAAAATTTGCAACCAGTAGCCATCCATGTACCGACCGGTTTTTATTCTTCCATACTGAATGTCTTTAAGATCTCCTTGATATACTTTGACTGTGTGATGTAGATCCCATCTTTAACTTGTTGAATTTTTAGTCCAATAAATAATTTTATCTCCCCTATCATGGAAATCTCAAATTTATTTCTCATCTCTTCAACAAATGATTTAGACATTGACTAATTTCATCCAAATATAATATCATCAACACAAATTTTAGAAATCAAAATCTTATCAGTACTATCACATTTTAGATACAAATTGCTATTGTCACTTGTCCTTTGAAATCTAAACTTGATTAAATATGAATGTAATCTTTCATACCATGCTTGGGGTGCTTGCTTCAAACCATATAGTGCCTTGTGTAGCTTGCATACCATGTCCTTGTCAGAATTCTCAACAAATCCTTCATGTTGTTCAATGTAAACTTCTTCTTCAAGAATTTCATTAAAAAATGTAGACTTAACATCCATTTGACAAAATTTGATTCTTTTATAGGCAGCATATGCAAGTAAGATTCTCACACCTTCTAATCTCACAATAGGGAAAATGTCTCACCATAGTCAATATCTTCTTCTTGTGCATACCCTTTGTAGACCAATCTTGCTTTATTCCTTATCACATCTCCATTTTCATTTAATTTATTCCTGAAAATCCACTTTTTACCAATAACATTATTTTTCTTAGGTCTCGGTACCAGTGACCAAGTATTATTCTTTTCAATCTGATCAATCTCTTCTTTCATTGCATTAACCCAATCTTCATTTTCAAGTGCATCCTTAACTAGTCTTGGCTCAAATTTAGAAATAAAACATGTATTATCCTTCAACTTACTTCTTGTCATGACTCCTACGTTCTTGTCTCCAATAATTTTTCTCAGTGAGTGGTGTCTTCTCACATATTTTTCTAAAATAGGCTTGGTTGACTGTTCTTCAACATTTTCATCTCTCGACGGAGGCTCAACTAGCTCCTCAGTTTCATCTTGCAACTTGGGTACAGTACCAAAAATTCCTTCCTGTTCAAATTCATCAATCCTCACATTTTCACTCTCCACAATTTTGTTAGTAGCCTTATTTAGATATTTATAAGCCTTTCTCTTTGTGGAGTATCCTAGGAATATACCTTCATCTCATTTAGAATCAAAATTTCCATTCCTAGCATCTTTCAGTATGTAACACCTACTTCCAAATTTTTTAAAGTAGCTAACATTCTGTGTATGCCCATACCAGAGTTCATAATGGGTTTTATTTGTACCTTTCATTATTTGTACTTGGTTGAGTGTACACAACAATATTAATGGATTATCTCTAAAATGTTTGTGCAACCTCATTTTCAATCAACAATGTTCTAGCATAATAAACTATTGATCTATTCCTTCTTTCAGCTATGCCATTTTGTTATGGAGTCCTCAATGTAGATACTTGTATTTTGATTCCATTATCATTGTAGAAGATTGTAAATTCATCAGAGATAAATTGACCTCCTCTATCTAATCTTAAACACTTCAACTTCTTCCCCGTTTCCTTCTCAACTCTTTCCTTGTACCATTTAAACATTTGGAATGCATCAGACTTCTCTTTTAGAAACACTACTGACATCATCCTTGAGTAGTCATCAACAAACAAAATGAAATACCAATCACCATAATAGCTTTGTATTCTCATAGGACCACATAGATCAGTATGAAGTAATTCAAATATACTAGTAGATAAGTAAGACTTGCTTGAGAAACTTGATTTTGTCATCTCACCAATCTGACATTCCTTACATATCACTTTATCAGGCTTGCTTAATTTTGGTACACCTCTGACTCTATTCTTTTTTCTCACCTTAATCATGTTATCAAAATTTACATAAAAAAGTCTTTTATGCCACAACCACACATCCTCAAATTTAACAAACAAGAAACTTTTTATAGAAGTATCAAGGTAGAATAGGTTACCTTTATATTTTTAACCGGTTCCAATCAAATCTCCATCAACACCATAGATCTTCACTTTTATGTTCTAAAATTCCAGTTGGTGACCAGTGTTATTCAATTGTGCAACACTCAAAAATTTGTATTTTAGTCTTTGAACCCAATAAGAATTATCAAATTTTATCTTTTCATTCAGCATAATGGATCCTTTTTCTCTTACAAAACATGGAGCATCATTCCCAAATCTACCAGATCTTCTATCATATTCTTCTAAATTTTCAAACTTATCAATGTCACCAGTCATATGATGTGAGCAGCCAGTATCAATTATCCATGGGTTAGTTTTGCTAACATGAGAAATAAGGGCTTTTTCATCTTCATACCTCTCTTCTTCTAAATCATCCTTCATAGAAACATAGAAAACTTCTACACTTTCTTCTGTGTCATCAGATTCATTATCAGTTATTCCTTCCTCAACTAGGTAGCCTGATTTCTTTCCTTTTTAATTGAAATATCTAAACCTTTGGTATCGATTCTCCTTCTTGTCACTTTTATCATTCCTATCATTATCATGACACCTAGATACAATGTGACCAATCTTGTTGTAGTTAAGACATTTTAGAGGCAGTTTACCTTTATACTTTCATTTTCCTCTCAGTAGCCTCTTTGCCAACAATGCTTCTAATTATTCTTGTTCTTTCTCTTCAGTTAGGATACTATCATAATCACTTCCATATGAGCTATTGTGATTCTCTCTTTCTCTTCTTGAACTACCAATTCTTAAAGATGATTTAAAAGTTGTTTCAATATTTGGTATATTATTATCATAATTATTAAGCTCAAATTAAGTTAGCTTACTGATCAAAGCATCAAGTGTAACAATTTTATTTAGTATGGATCTCAGTTCCTGAATAGTAGATATACTTAGGTGAAATATTTCTGAGAATTTTTCTTACCACTTCTTCACCAGTTAGTATTCCACCAACACTTTTGATAGCACTAACAACTTCTTTGATTTAAAAACTATATTGTGTAATGTTCTCTTCATATTTCAATCTCATCTCATAAAATTTTCCTCTAAGACTGTCAACCTTTTCTTTTTGTACATGCAGATCACCTCCATAAACAAGTGAAATTTTATCCCACATCTCCTTTGTAGTAATATATTCCTTGATGTCATTGAACTCAATATCAGTTAGGAATGAAGCAATTTCAATCATTATGTAGTTGTGTCCCTAATTTTCTCTCATCTGATCAAGTGTCATAGGTCCAGGAGGCGGTGGAGTGTAGTCATTATCCAAATAGTTGAGTGTAGATTCTCCAATTCTAGATAGGTATAACCTCATCCTTCTTTTCCATGTAGAGAAACTCTCCTTGTTCAACTTAGGTACTTCTCTCCTATACATCTTTGGATCTTTTACTAGAGTCTTTCAAACTTATCCCTTTAGAGTACTTATCTTTGATACCAATTGTTAGATTACAAAGAGGGGAGGGGGGGTGAATCAACAATCCTTGATTCTTTGTACCTTAAAAACTTTCATCGATTCAACTTGGTGTCAACTCGGTGAGACACACTTCAATATTAACCAATAATAGTAAATTAACTTTATCAATCAATAATAACATTCACAATAAACATTGAACATATATAACACTAGTATTTAATGTGGAAACCCAATTTGGGAAAAGCCACTATGGGAATTGTCACCCACTAAAGAAATACTCTTCTAAAGTATGCTCGGTTAAAAGCTAATCTGGTTAAAGATTATAATACACATTGTTAAATGTGACCCTGTTAGGGGATTTGTCTCAGATCTATTAGGATCTTCACCCTATTAGGAGTGACTTGGTTAAAGGTCTTCAAACACTCTTCTAAAATGTTATTGTAGGCTACAATTTTGAATCTGTTATCTATCTTGAAAAGCTTAAACATTCAAATATCAATTTAAACCATGTATATTAGTTCAAAGCATAGAAATAAACAAAACCAAGCCACCTCAAGATTGTTGCCAAAATAGATGCTATAAAGCACTGTTTGATTTGCTTCAATGAGAGGGATGTGGGTGTGCTCTCTAAGCACTTGGAGCTTGTTCCTAATGCATTATAAAAGGATTTGATATGATGCATAGATGATTAGAAAAACTTAGCAAAGAACTATATTCATTCCATTAAGCTATTCTATGATGTGTTTTAGAAAACATGAAATCTAAAAAATATTATCAAAAAGCTAAGATCTAGGATGAATTTAGCATGATAACAATGCATGAGAATAAAAGCTAACTAAATTGGATTTCTCTTGGGAGAGGAGGGTATTTATAGGATTTTGGGAAGGGTTTGGGTTAGGAGGATGATTTTGAGTCAAAGGTAGAGTTTGAGGTAAGGTTAGGAGTATGGTAAGGTTTACCTTGGGTTGGGGTTGCTCACACATGTGTGAGCAACACTAGGAAAGTGTGAAAAGGGAACAAGTGTGGAAGAAGAGACATGGGTCTCTTTATGAGGTTGTAAGAAGCCTTAAAGAGCATGTAAGAGGCTTTAATGAGTGTGTAGGGCTCATTAAGGGAAGGGTTTGACCAAAAGTCAAAGAGGACTTGGATTAGGCTAAGAAATGTAGGAAACATCTCCTAGATTGGTTTAGGGAAGATTGGAAGGGTTTAGGAAAGGCTAGAAGATTCTAGGCTTTTGAGGTTTTAAATAAATATAAAATTTATTTAGGGAATGTGACATCATTTATTAAATATTGATTTCATAAAGAGAGAAAAATCACTTAAAGTTGATTTAAATGGTTTGGGGAGGGATTCTTTAATTAAAGATGTTTAATTAAAATAGGAGGATTTAATGACATACAAATATATTAATTAATTAAATACTTAATTAATTAATAAATGATGATGTCATTAGGGGTTTTTAGAAAATAAAAATACTTTTATTTTCTAATAGATTTTTAGGTGTCTACATTTTTCTCCTCTTTGATGCGATGCCGCAAGTGGCGTGGTGTCAAAGACAAGAAAATAAGATCTCCAGGCTAGAATTTAGAGGAATAAGGGGTTGTGCCCCCTCGAGAAAATAACACAAAGAGGAAACTTTGTGGAATTTTCTCAAAAGGAAACAAAAGGAGAATGAAAAGGAAGAAGGGAGGATAAATAACCAAGCTTCCAAGAGCAAAGATGGAGGAATGCAATATGAGATGGAATGCAAAATCTAGGATGCAGCTACATGAAGATGCAAAATACAATATTAATCTATATGATGCAAGATGTAGGGGATTTTGGGGAGCTCCAAGTGTAAATGTGGAGATCACAACCTAGTTTGATATAGCAACAATAGAGACCTGCCAAGGGATACTGGGATCACAAGGCATTGTCACCATCGTTGCATAGGATTGACATGAAAAAGACACGTAGGATTTCCCTAACATCACACATGAACCCAAGAGGAAGCATGGTAGAAACAATGCTGGAGAAATGAAAAATAAATGACATTTCCCAAGTGCTCTAGGTAACCTAGAAGATCACATGTGAACCGTTCAAGGGTCATGTCCGACTGACTCACAGGCAGAAGCAAAAAATTAAAAGACCTTGCCCCAGATTGTTCTCATTCACTACACACCATGATATAAAGGATCGTGGTGACTTTGAGGAGAGGAACAACAAGAAGCTGTAAAAGATTAACAAGATCCAAAGGACAAAATCCAAGACCAAAATGATAACTCCAAAAGACATCCTTTTCCAAGGAGAGAGATTGAGTTTTATTGATGGTAGGAAGATTGGTCTGAATGTGTGGAAGGATACATCAACACAGACCTGGTGTGATTGGTGGAAGATTAGGTCTGACAAGAGGAAGGATACATCCTCAAGGACCCACTGATTGATGGGAGAATGAGTGTTGTTGTTCTCTAGCAAATGATGAGTCAAAGAATAACCACTGTGATCAAGAATAGTCGACAATTGATGTTGTTGAAGTGCGAAGCTAGGTGGGACGTGATATGTGATCAAATGCTACTGCGGGATTGATGAAGATATGTACAACAAAATGCGAGGATATGTACAATGGATGGGGACATATTTACAATGGCTATGTACGAAAGCTCATGATTAGGGATAGGAAGATCTTGCTATACAGGAAGGATGACGCTATACAAGAGATGTACAAGAAGGATTGTAGATTTGCTTGAGGATTAAATAAAGGAATGTTGGGGGATGGTGGTGGGGATGGGGATGGCAGAAAAAGGATTGGGTTTTGGGATGGGAGGGGATGGGAGTTGGATCGATAATGACTCAGTCCACTATGTATGGTGCTTGTTTACCAAGTTTTCACCAACATACTTGTCCAAGGTGCTTGAATTTCCAAGTTTTCACCATTGGACGAATGATTTTATTTTTTTATTTTTTTATTTTTCAAAATTTTCAAAATTTTATGGATTTTCTGAATATGTAGGATCTAGTTTAGGCATAGAACCTCTTTAGATGTATGATGTTCATAGGATCATTCAAGGGCTCACCTTTTGGTGTTGATAGCTGGTAGGCTCCAGAGCTGAAGCATGCTGTGACAATGTAGGGACCCAACTAAGTAGGCTCAAACTTGCCTTTCTTCTCTCGATGTGCTTGGACTTTTTGATTTTCCTTGAGAACCATGTCACCCACTTGGAATTGTCTAGGGTGGACCTTTTTGTTATAACTCCTTTTGAGTCAATTTTGGTTATATGCAACCAAGTGCTCATATGCTTGTTTCCTCTTTTCATCTAGTAGATCAAGCTATGTGAGGCGTGCTACTCAAAAGTTTTCATCCATGGTAAAGTTTCTCATGGAGATTCTCAATGATGGGAGCTCGACCTCAATTGGTAGAATGGCTTCGACACCATATACAAGGGAATATGGAGTGGTGCCTATGGGAGTGCAGAAGGAAGTGTGATAGGCCCAGAGGGTAGGATTTATTTGGAGGTGCTAGTCACGACCAGAATCATTGACAACATTCTTGAGGATTTTGAGGATGGTTTTATTGGTTGCCTCAGCTTGGCCATTTCCTTGAGGGAAGAATGGACTGGAGAAATGGTGATGGATGCGGAGTCTGGCACATAGATCATCCACATGCTAGTTTTCAAAAGGTGTGTCATGGTTTGTGAAGATGGTAGATGGTATGCCAAAGCAACAAATGATATGGTACATGATGAACTTGGATATTTGGATGCCATTAGTAAGGGTGAGCAGAATCACTTCAACCCACTTTATGAAGTACTTTGTGGCTGTTATTATGTACTTATGTCCATCTGAGGAAAGGGTAGTGATTAAGCTAACAAGGTTGAAGCCCCAACATGAAAATGGCCAAGGTGGTGCAATGGGCTGCAAGTCTTGTGCTGTTGCATGAATCAAATTTGCATGTTGCTGACATGGTAGGCATTTCTTGACAAATTGACAAGCGTCATGTTCCATGGTTGGCCAATAATACTTGACTCAAAGCAACTGCTTTGCTAGAATCATGCCACTCATGTGGGGACCACAAATTCCAACGTGGACCTCTTGTAAAGCCAGCATGGCCTCATTTGAATCTAAACACCTAGAGAGGATATTGTGATATCCTCGATGATAAAGGGTGTTGGCTATAAGAGTGTAGCAGGAATCTCTTTGAATTAGGTTTTGGTGTTGGTTATTGGTGAGATGGGGAGATATGATACCATTTTAAAGATATGCATGGATGTTGTGGTGCTTTTGGGACTGGGGGCCAACCAAGACACATAATATTTATGTATCGATGTTCTCACAAGCAGGCGTGTGTAGCTGCTCGACTAAGAATTCATATTTCATTGAATTACAAGGGATCTCTAATAGGGATCTGATGGTCACCATTGCATCAGCCTCTTTATTCTAAAGCCTTGGTATTTGTGTGAACTGTAAATTCAAGAAATGCTCTTTCAGTCTATCCACCAGTTCTATGTAGGGTAGCAACCCATCGTCCTTTGTCTGATATTCATCTAGGACCTATTTGATAATTAGCTACGAGTCTCCAAATACTTGCAGTTCTATGATATTCCATTGGATAGCTTTTTTGAGACCTAATATGAGTGCCTCATATTCTGCAATGTTGTTAGTACACAAGAATCCTAATTTGAATGATTTTGGAATGTAGTCACCTTGAGCTATGACAAGTAGGATTCTTGCCCCTGATCCATGCGATGTGTAGGAGCCATCAAAGTATAGCTTCCATATGGGCTATTCTTTGATCATACATAGGTGCTCATCAAGGAATTCCATGATTAGTGGGTACACATCCACCAAAGGTGCTTCTGCTAGCAAGTCAACAATTACTTTCCCTTTGATTGCTTTCTGATCTATGCACTGGATGTCAAACTCGCTGACTAGCATGACCCATTTTTCCATATGGTTTGTGAGAGTCGTCCTTGATAACAGATACTTGAGTGGGTCCACCTTTTAGATGAGCTTGATTGTGTGGTTGAGCATGTAATGTCTAAGCTTTTAAGTGGCAAAGACCACTACAAGGCATGCTTTCTCCATTGGTGAATAATTGAGCTAATAGCCAACTAGAGTTTGAATGATATAATAAATGGCTCTCTCTTTATTATCATCATCATGCTATGGTAAGAGTGTCCCCAGTGCTATAGTGGTTGCCGAGATATAGAGTATGAGAGGGTGTCCTGAAATTGGCGGTACAAGGATGGGAGAGTTAGCTAAATATTCCTTGAGCTTATCAAAGCTTCTCTGATAGATAGGATCCCATTTGAAGCTTGTGTCTTTACAAAGGAGGTGCACGAAAGGTTGGAACTTGTCTACTAGTTGTGAGATAAACTGATGCACTAATTGGAACTTTCCTTATAGGCTCCTAAGCTGCTTGAGTGTTCTAGGAGGAGGCATTTCCATAATGGCTTTGACCTTTTTGGGATCAATCTCTATGTCAAACCATGATACGATGAAACCTAAAAGATTTTTGGATGTTACACTAAAGACACGCTTCTTTGGATTTAGCTTTAAGCCATAATGATGGAGATGATCAAACACACTCTCAAGGATGTTTAGGTGCTCACCTCGTGTCTGAGATTTTTCAAGAATATCATCTACATAGTCTTCCAGGATTTTGTGGATCATATTGTGGAAGATGGCTATCATTGCTCATTGATATGTAGCTTTTGAATTCTTTAGCCAAAATGACATCATGTTATAACAGAAGGTACCCCAGTGGTGAATGCTATTTTATGCTGATCCTCTTTTGCTATTTAGATTTGGTTATATCCTAAGAAGTCATCCATGAGTGACAACATCTCATGGCCCGCTGTGAGATCTGCGATCATGTCTACGTTGTGCAGTGGGAAATCATCCTTGGGACATGCTTTGTTGAGATCTCTAAAATCTGTATAGATTCTTATCTTGCTTAAAGGTTTTGTGACTAGGACCATGTCGAAAATCCAATTTGAGCAATCAATGGCTCTGATGATCTTTTCTTGGAAGAGTTTTTTGAGCTCTGCTTTTACTAACAAGGCCATTTTTGGATGCATTTTTCTTAACTTTTTCTTGACTGGTTTGACATTGGGATCCACTGCAAGATTGTGCACAATGAGATTTGGATCAAGCCCAAGCATATGTTCATATGACCAAGAAAAGTTTGTGGTGGCCTCCTAGAGTAGTGCAGTGAGAGCCATTTCTTCACCCTCTATTAAAGATGCTACAATGTAGGTGATTCTTGGACATTCCTTAGTGCCCAAGTTGATTGGTTTGGTTTCCTCAATAATGATAGGAGACTGCTTGGGTCTGTAATCCTAGATAGGAGGAAGAGGCAAGTCCCCATATTCTAGCACCTCAAAGAGGTTTTCACCAGAAGATACACCATTTAATTTACCTATTTTGGAGTTAGAATGCGCTGCAGAAGGGTTTTCAGATAAGGACTCGTTCTCTTTTTTTTTATAAAATTTTGCAGCTCCCCAAAATATCCTTCGGGGTTGAGCTTGAAAACATGAGTGACTTCTGGATCTTGATCTACTTGTTGGCTTGATGCTCCCATGAACCTTAGGAGCACTTGTGTGTTTTGGAACTCATCGATGTGTGTGATGCTTGGTCGGTCCTAGTCTATGAGTTCATGGTGGATGAGGGGAAGTTCTATGAGGTTAATGGTGAGTTGTTGGAGGATAGAAGTGCCCAGGAGGGTATCATCATCGAAGATGTCATAATATGATTTATTTACTTTCTCTTCGGGGATGTCTTCAATCTCTATGAGGTCATCTTGGCTATTCAAGAAGGGAATGTTGGTCATGTTAGTGCCCCCAATTATGGTATTAGGATCTTGTATATGCAGGTGAGGGGTATTAAAACCAAGACCTTGATGTTGTGGATTGTTTGATGCTATGATTAGAGCTTTGATTCTACCTTCTTGTGGTCCTAGACCACCACCTTGATATTTTCATCATTCAGTCACGTACTTGTGTGATTATGGATATTTGTCTTTGAAGTAGCCCAGGAGTTGAGTGTCATGTGGTGGGGGATCTTTGTACAACCACTAGTTGATGTCAAGATCCATTTCCTGACTGTCTATGTTGCCATGGGAAACAAAAGTAATTGGTCCCATCTCCTTGATTGCATGCTCAATTTTAGCAAGCTTGCTTTGGTGATTTAGGCACCCTTGTGTATGTGGATCAAGTGGGAGGGCCCCAACTACAAATGCATCATGTAAGTTGTATGCACCACTGTACACACTAAAAAGGTGCACTTCTATGAACCATTACATGCAAGGTTGCTCAAGAATGAGGCCTCACAAAGCGGCTCATAGCTCTCTATGTATGGAGTTGCAAGATTGAAAATTGCTCTCAACTAGAGCTACAAGCTTGTGACCTTGCCAGTCAACCATACAATGAGAGATTCAAGTGAAGACAAGGGCAACAATGCCAATATCTCCAAGAATCAAATATATACAATGCAATGCAAATCTAAGTGAGAATGCAATCTAAGCTATGAAAGAAAAGTACAATGCAACTAATCTATGAAAGGAAATAGCAATGGATTACAATACCTCCTATTTAGACTA
This sequence comes from Chamaecyparis obtusa, assembly GCA_027943335.1. Taxonomy (NCBI): domain Eukaryota; kingdom Viridiplantae; phylum Streptophyta; class Pinopsida; order Cupressales; family Cupressaceae; genus Chamaecyparis; species Chamaecyparis obtusa. Next base: position 473,897 of record BSBK01000569.1, read on the forward strand.
TGTGAGATTAATCTATTGCATAAGAAGAAATCTACACTAAGAATGCCATTATCATGCAACTAAGAAAGCAAATATGCAACTAAATGATGAAAGCAAGTCTTCAATGTCTTCAAAAACTCCAAATTCACCTAAAACCTGCAACATAACATTAGCATAAAAACATGGTATATGCAAATGAAGGAGAGAGCTCTCCTTTTATAAGAAATGCAAAGAAATGGACCATTGAGATTAAGAGGCAAAAAGTCTTAATCAGCGGTGGAGCTTGAAAGAGGAGCAATCCATGTGCACAATTATCCTCAAATAGGAAAATAAGAGTTGACTTTATATCCATATGAGACAAAAAGTGCTTTTCTCCTTTTTATAAAACATGAATAATGCTTTATTTGTGCAACTTAGAATAAGAGGAAAAGTGGGGCTTTTTATTTAATTAAAAGGGGAGGAAATATTCCTTTTAATCAAATAAAGACTTAGGATAAATGGTTAGCCCAAGGATAAAAATCCAATATATGATCGAAATTAAGATTTGATCAAGAGATTGATAATGTTGAAAATATTGATTATTGATCAAAATGATTCAGGGTTGATAAATCAAATAAATGGGGCCCAAAGTCTAGGTGACCATTTTAGGGTGCATACATTTGCCCCTCTTTGACTAATGTGTGATCGATCTGGGAACACATGCAGTCAAAGAAGAATTGAAATGTGAGATCGATCTAGAATCACAATACAACTCAGATGTGAGGTCGATTCGGGATCACATCCGCACAAACATAGACAAAGGCCTTTGAACATGAGGTCGATTCGGGATCACATTCAAAGTAAGAGATAAGAATCTCAAATTTTAAGCAAAAGCTCACAAAAGATGTCTGAATCAAAAAAATCAAGTAGTTGGGGATGAGAATCCCATAAGTACTGCCCCCTTGGAATTGAAATCAAAATTAGGTAGAGAGGAGAACAGTGAAGTGATAAGGTTGATCAAATCAGAATGAAATCATAATCGAAGGTAAGGGTCAAATAGGTTAACCATTAGGCAATGAAACATGCCCCAGCCTGACTGAAGAGATGTAGTCAAACATGAGAAATGAGGGAATAGAATGAATATGAATGAAAGACTAGAAGCTTGGAAGACATGGAAATGAAGAAACGATAATGCCCCAACAAAGATTGAGGGATTAGGCCTCAAAAGATCAGTCAACTGTGCAGAAGGGGGGAAGATTTTGAAACATGATTTTAACTATCAAGATGATCTCAGATTTCAATTTTGAGTCTGAAAATGGATTCAGGACGTCAAAATTAGCTAGGGGTGCAATTTTTGCGCAACTTTGAGGTGTTTTGAAAATGAGGTCAAAAAGTCAAAAGGCTATAAAAGGGGTCAAAATGTCATTTTCAAAAATCATTTGTCTTTTAGTGATTTGAGAATTTTCAGAGCTTTAGAGAGAGAAAATGGCCCAGCAAGCAAGAGTTTCCATCCATAGACATCGATTCGAGCGCACCCGGTTGCACAACCGGCCACCACAGTATCCTGCCCCGGTATGTTTTCAAAAAACTCGAGCTTTTTGAGTCATTTTTTTGCATTTAATAACTTTTTTTAGCACGTTTTTCAAATTTTTAAATTTCAAAAATTTTGGTTGAGCGAACTATCACGCGATACTTTAGAAGTATCGCGCCCTTTGGGGAGAAATGTCGCACGATACTTCGCGGGTCCCCAAAGTATCACGCGACCTAAGGCACTAGTATCGCACGATACTGGGTGAAGTATCGCGCGGCATAAGGTCTATCGCCCTGCTATAGGGAGATGTATCTCGTGATACTTCTCCAAAAAAGAATATCGCCCAGTTTGAAAATTTGATATTTAATGCATTTTTGAGAAAAAATGACATGGGTCTAGATAATGTTACACTTTAGAGATGTTTTATACTGAGTTTTTAGACATCCATCATGATATGTGCTAACAACTAGCTTGGTTTTGTCTTGCAGGAGGTCTTTTCGGCGCTGATTATTAGAGCGTTGAAGGTGACGGGATTGAGATGTGTCCGAGATCTAGATGATTTGGGCAATGCTGACATTAGGGCTATGGGATTCAGATATTTACTGAGATACCCATACATTAGAGTGGACCATGGGTTGTTGACTGCTCTTGCCGAGAGATGGCATAGCGAGCACAACACCTTCCACTTGCCTACTGGAGAGGCGTCGATCACTCTAGAGGACATCTACAGGATCTTACGAGTGCCATGTCATGGCGAGCCGGTGAGTATAATCATGTTGTAAGATATAATAATAAATGTAATATTTCCATATGATAAAAACTGACATGATTTATTTGTTGGCACAGGTGTATTATGATCAGGATGCCACTGAGGGGCGTTGACTGGTTCAGGAGATGTTCTAGGATGTCACTATTCTGGATAGGCATATCAGCTGGGAGAGGCTGATAGATAATTTTGGCAGAGACTACCTAGTGCCATGTATAGTGACATCCATTATTTCATAGATCCTGATGACTGATCGCAGTCAAAAGGGATTCCCACTCGGATGGGCTCGGTTACTAGTTGACTTGGTCGGCAGGCCTCGGTGGATGGCATGGGGTCCTGCCATATTGGCAAAGATGTACCATGAGTTACACGAGATCATCTACAGAGACAGTCAGACATGGGCATGCGGTGCCATCCTGGCACAGGTGTGGGCGTGGGAGCACATTGCTGTGGTGTGTCCCAGGGTTCAGCCGAGGGAGAGGAGGTACCCCTTCATCTATAGGTACCTCGGGTTCATATCACATGCCCATAGTGGGGATGTGACATACTACAGGAGGATTTTGGACAAGATAGCCTCATTCACATGGAGGCCATACAAGGAGGTGGAGGTCTAGGGAGATGCAACTGATGAGTTGAGTTACATGCTGTGCACTCGGCCACTAGTAGGTCGATATGCAGAGATAGTCAAGAGATTCTGCATCACTCAGGTATGGTGGTAGTTTGGGAGGTAGCAGTGAGTCTCAATAGAGACTACGACATATGCCAGGGCCAGGGATGAGGAGGGCCATGGGTGGATACCCATATTGGATTATCAATAGGCTGTCGTAGAGACAGCGGGTATTAGGAGTGAGCCCTGGGAGTATTTCCCAGATGTGGCAGATGTAGGGGCTGATGCAGCCTATAGAGCAGAGTGGTGGAGGGTGCCATTCCCTCAGTTTACAGTATCAGATGCATAGGCACCAGCGCAGGGAGGAGACGAAGGGGATGACAGGGGAGACGGAGGGGAGGGAGGGGAGGGAGGGGATGGAGGAGATGGCAAGAGGGGGAGAGGGAGGAGGATGGAGAGAGGAGAGGGGTTGAGATCAGGTGGCTAGAAATGGTCATGGGGACAAAGATCAGTGATGCCTGAGGATGAGGTGAGACCAACTCACCGACAGGCAGAGGCACAGCAGGATCAGCCTGCTGGGGGAGATGATCTAAGAGCCCAGATATAGGCTCAGGAGGTAGAGATACAGTAGCTTCAGATTACTATAGCCATGAGAGATCAACAGCTACTGGATCTGAGGGTAGAGTGAGATCAGTAGATAGCCAATCTTAGGGCAGAGATAGCATGCCGTGAGGCAATGGCATAGGCCGATGCACTGGAGCTCCGATGGGAGTCAGCGAGAGCAGCCTACTATCATAGACTCTATCTGTAGGCCATTCTAGAGGGTGAGAGAGTGCCATCATACTCTCAGAGGGTAGGGGTATCAGATGTGTTACTCGATAGGAGAGCCATGCCTCCTCCACCACCACGAGCTCCTCACGAGGGTGGTAGCGAGTCTTAGGGTTAGGTTTTAGGTTTAGATATTTTGGACATATCCTGAGACTTTTGATCCAGATTTTGGGATCTCATATTGTATTGTATATCATGACATTGTTATAGATTTATGAGATTACTGGATGTTTGATGTATCATGTGTATTTGTCTCACTTGTGATGGATGTATCAGTTTATGTATATTATCTTGTCATTTTGCTCAAAATGCTTATGTATATGCTTATGTATGTTCTCTCTCATAGCTGTATGTTTAATTCTCATGTGTATGATATAGACTCATGTTTCTTGAAAATGATGGTTTTGATATAGATATGATGATATGATTAACCCCTTGTGATGAACAGGAACAGGTTTGAGATGAAAAGGACAAGGAGTGAAAGACATGATCGAAAAGAAGAAAAGGTGAGCGCAGTCGACTGACAGGTCCATGTAAGATGAAAAAGAGAGCTCTCTCCATATGCAAGAAATGCAAAACTAGACTATCATGACCCCTAAAAATGCAAGCTACTATGAAAGTGGTTGACTTGTAAGGTCACAATGCTTATAGACATCTAATTATCATCATTGAGCGTTATTGGTAGCGTCGTAAGATCATACAATGCACACTAGCATAACTATGTGGATATGAATATGATCTTTATCAGATAGAAATGTGGGAATCCCACCTAGGCATCAAAGACATATAGGTCAAGATGACTAATGCAGTGAGATCTCCTAAGTTTGATATGGTGAGATTATGCTTGGATCAAGACACATGAAAGTCAGGATAGCTAAAAGCATGCACTCGCAAAACAATCAAGGATAATACCTTGTCAATCCATAGTGTCAAGTAGGACCAACATAAATGCTCATGACAGTTAGGATCAACAAAATACACCCACAAGCAGATAAAGAAAGAAAAAATTTTCTCATTCCCTTAGTCTTCTAGCTATGCATCATTGAAAACTTCTCAGGGAGAGACCACTCATCAAAGAAATCCTCATAGACAGCACAAAGAAAAATAAAGTCAACATATCTCAACAAGTTGATTGTTTTAAGTGCGTGTGTGTTGGTCATAGAGTCAAACTCTGATTATTGCATCTACTTAGTGAGAAATATCACATCATATGAGACTGTTGGGTAAGACACCTAATAAGTGTTAAGAAACACTCAACGCCAGGGTAGTGTTGAAAAACACTGTTTGGGGTGGTGTTGAAAAGCACCTGTTGTGAAATGCCCCAAGAGACAAATGCACCTAAAAGACCAATGCTAACAGTTATGCCCCCTAGACAAAGACAAAGACAATTTTTAGACTAAGCCAAATAAGGTCAAGGCATGATGGGAAGTGGCTAAGTGTTGAGGACGCATGCTAACAAATAGGAGTGCAAAGGCCTCAAGTAGCGCCTGTTTCCAGGTTTTCACCACTTGGATTCTTTTTCATTTTTTCATTTTTTTGGATTTTTGAATTTTTTTATTTTTTTGTATTTTTCCAAGATTTTTTATGCTTTTTAGGATTTTTTCAGCATCATATATCAATTTTTTTTGGTATTTTTTCAAGATCATAAAATATGTACAAAGGATGCCCCCAGACAGAAATAGGCATCAAGGATAGAACTTTTTTAGGTGCGCAATGTTGATGGGATCAGGGAGCTATTCTCCATCAGGATCTGACAGTAAATACGCACCGGTACCAAAAGTAGCTGTGATGACATATGGTCCAAGTCAGTTAGGTTCAAATTTTCCCTTTTGCTCCCTGTTTTGTTGGTTCTTAGGGTTCTCTCGCAAAATGAGATCACCTATTTGAAATTCTCTGGGGTGAACCTTCTTGTTAAATGCTTTGGACATATGCTTCTGATACACTCTCATATGATCAAAGGAAGCTTTACACTTCTCATCTAGAAGTTCTAGTTCCTGTAACCTCATGGCGTGGTAATCCTCATCTATAATCAAACCTTTGAGTGAGACTCTAAGTGATGGTATCTCGACTTCCAAAGGCAATACCACTTCAGTGCCATAGGTGAGAGAAAAAGGAGTGGCTCCTATAGGTGTGCGAATGCTTGTTCTGTAAGCCCATAGTGCTGGATTGATTTGTAAGTGCCAATCCCTACCATTCTTGTGTACTGTCCTATGAAGAATCTTAAGAATGGTTTTGTTAGAGGCTTCTGCCTGTCCGTTTCCTTGGGGAAAATAGATGGAGGACCAATGTTGCTTGATTTTAAACTTTTTGCATAGGTGTTTTAGGTCCTTATTCTTAAATTGACCTCCATTGTCAGTAATGATCTCAGAAGGCACTCCAAATTGGCAAATAATATGATTCAAGATGAACAAAGAAATGGTCCTCCCTGAAGCAATAGAAAGTGGCATAGCTTCCACCCATTTTGTGAAGTAGTCAGTGGCAGTAATAATGAACTTGTGTCCACCTGATAAGTTGGGATGAATCTGCCCAACCAGATCAAAGGCCCAATGCTGAAATGGCCAATGAGAAACAGAAGGGATGAGCTCCCTACCTGGAGCATGAATCAGGTTTTCATGTTTTTGACATTTTTCACATGACTTAGCAAAGGTGACTGCATCTATCTGCATTGTGGGCCAATAATATCCTACCCTAAGCAACCTTCGGGCCATGGCAAGACCATTAGAATGTCCACCACAAATGCCCTCATGGATGTCAGCTAATGCTTGGTTGGATTCCTCCTTTTCCAAGCACCTAATAAGCGTCCCATCTAAACCCCTCCTATATAAATCACCAGAGATGAGGGTGTGGTGAGAGGCGTTACGGATGAGGTTTTGACATTTAGAGCGGTTGAATGTGTCGGGGATGATGCCATCACGAAGATATGAATAGATAGCACCATATCGGGAAGACTCATGTGTGATAATGGCACAAATGACATGGCTTTCAGATGAGTCAAAGATGGGATGGTGTAGCTCTTCCACCAGGAATTCAAATCTAGATTCATGTGTCTCCAACTGAAGAAGGGAAGCTAATGTGGCCATGGCATCTGCAGCTTTGTTCTCTGCCCTAGGGATCTGTTGAAATGTCACAAAGGTGAAGTAGCATCTCAAAGAATCAACCATCTTTTTATAGGGTATCAATTTATCATCCTTGGTTTGATACTCCTCATTGACCTAGTTGATGATTAACTGGGAATCCCCAAAGACATGTAACTTTGTGATGTTCCATTCTATAGCCATTCTCAAGCCATTAGTTAAAGCTTCATATTCTACAATATTATTGGTACATGGGAATAAAAGTTTATAAGACTTTGGAATATTGTACCCATGTGGAGAAACAAATAACACTCCAGCCCCTGATCCATTTTGCATGCAAGAACCATCAAAGAACATTGTCCAGGTGCGAGTAGTTGTATACAAGATGTGTTCGTCTGGGAATTCCACTTGGACCGACATACTATCCTGAATTGGGAAATTAGCTAATTGGTCAGCAATAGCTTGCCCTTTTATGGCCTTCCTTTCAACGTACTCTATGTCAAATTCAGTGAGGACCATCATCCATTTAGCAAGTCTACCCATGAGGGCAGCCTTACTAAGCAAGTATTTAAGAGGATCAATTTTGGCAACCAAATGTATGGTGTGAGCAAGCATGTAGTGGTGCAACTTTTGAGAAGCAAACACCACTGCAAGACAAGACTTCTCAATGTTATTGTAATTGATCTCATAGGAGACTAGAGTATGGCTGATGTAGTATATGGCTCATTCTTTCCCAGTATCATCTGATTGAGCCAACAATGCCCCCAAGGAAGTGTCTGTAGCTGAAATATATAGGATCAATGGTTTCCCTGGAATAGGAGGCATTAGGATCAGAGGATTAGCCAAGTATTGTTTGATCTGATCTAGGCTCTTTTGATAATCCTCATTCCAAACACAAGAAGCACCTTATGCAATGTCTTGTTAAAGGGTTTCACCCTATCTGCAAGCTAAGAAATAAACCTCCTAATCGATTGAAGATGTCCCTGAAGACTTCTCATTTGGCTGATATTTCGAGGAGGTGGCATATCTAGAATTGCTTGGACCTTTTCGGGGTCAACCTCGATACCTTTTGCTGATATTATGAATCCTAAAAGTTTGCCTGAGGTGACACCAAATGCGCACTTCTTTGGATTCAATCTGAGTTGAAACTGTTCCATGCGATCTAGAATTACTTCCAGATCATCGAGGTGTGTGTCCCATTTTCTTGATTTTGCCAGGGTATCATCCACATAATCTTCCATGTTTTTGTGCATCATATCATGAAAGATAGTGGTCATAGCTCTTTGGTAGGTTACTCCTACATTCTTTAATCCAAATAGCATGACGTTTCAGCAATAGGTTCCCCATGCACAGGTGAACGCTATTTTCTCTTGGTCTTCAGGAGCTATTTTGATTTGATTATACCCTAAGAAACCATCCATTAGAGAGTATATGTCATAGCCCGTTGTCATGTCCACTATCATGTCAATGTTTGGAAGTGGAAAATCATCCTTTGGGCATGCTTTGTTTAAATCTCTAAAATCTATGCATACACCAATGGACCCATCATGTTTGGAGATAGGTACTATGTTTGAGATCCATTCTGTATAATCGATGGCTCTAATAAATCCAGCTCTCAAAAGTTTTTCTAATTCCCCTTTGACAAGTAGAGCTACACGGGGATGCATTTTTTTGAGTTTCAGTTTCACTGGTTTGACACCTGGAGCTATGGATAAGTGATGCATTATGAGATTTGTGTCAAGCCCTGGCATGTCTGAACAGGTCCATGTAAAATTAATTTTCTTTTTCTATAAAAACTGTACATATGCCTTGGTCTCTTCTTCTGATAAAGACTGAGCAAGATGGACTATTTAAGGATTTTTTTCTGTGTTCAAATTGACTGGCTTTGTTGGCTCAATCAATATTGATGATCTATCCTGGAAATAACTCGGTAAGTTATTAAGTACCCCATCCTTAGGTGCCTCAAAGAGGTTTTCACCCTCGCATGTGTCATTTCTTTTTACTATTTTTGGTTCTGATACCGCCACAAAGTGGTTTTCACCATCAGACTTATTTTCCTTTTTCTCTTTTATTTTGAGACTGAGGTACTTAATATCAGGCTCTGTCATGCTGGTTGTTGGTTCACTGGTGGAGGAAGCCATGGGTTCAAGAGCATTCAGATAGCAGGCAATTTTGTAGTCATTCTAAAAAGTGAGGAATGTGGGCTCTTGATGGTGCTGAGACCAGTCAATTAGGGCAAAGTGAACAAGGGGTAGGTCAATGACTGGTTCAATGTTGTTTATGTGAAAGGTGTCATCTCTGGTGACCATATAATCAGAGTTCATCAAGTCTTCTCCTAAGAGACCTGAATTAGGACTCATCCTACCAAACAAAGCGTTGTCCACTAAGGCAATTTGGGGAGTGCAATCCTCTAGCCCTACACTAAGCTCATTAGCCGCATCGGGTTGGGCACTATAAGCATGGACAATATCTACGTCCAGGTCAACTGTTGCATCTGAAAGTGAGTCCCATTCATATTCATGGGAATCTATGTCTGAGTCATCATTTGGGCCTCATGATGTAGAAGCCTCAAGGTTAGGAAGGGTTTCCCCCTCTCTAGTGCTAGTATTGGTACTATCCATCGCAGCGAGGACAGTAACACTTTCCATTATCGATCTAGCAGTCATACAGTCACTATCAGTCGCAGCTGGGATAGTAGGGCTGTCAAGTATCAAATCTATGGAATCTCCCCAAAGGAGATTCATTGAGGGCACCCAATCATCAGACACATCTTGTTGATTGGAAAGATTAGGCGTATAATCTGAGTCATTGTCACTATCCGTCGCAGCTGGGACAGGGACACCTTTCTTCTTCTTATTCTCAAAACCTAAGCCAGCCGTGGACTTGTTCTTTCATCCGAAAAGAGCATGATCAAGAGGCTCAGCTTTAGCATCCAGCCTATGACTAAGGGGACCATATCCTGGATAACCCATATTCTTAACCATTGTGTACCCTTTCCCATAAGCTTCAGGTGGAGGAGCAAAATTATCGTTGTGCTTATATTTTTCCTCATGGTAGATCTAGTCTCTTATGGCAACTTCCTCTTTTTCTTCCTGAATGGGAACCGAAGACTCAACAAATTTCCCAAATAATGTCATTGCTGATGACGAAGGCTTCACATTTGGTGATGGTCTCCCATAAGACCTAGGAGAGATTGACATGTTTGTAAAAGAATCAATTTTATAATCTCCCATCCCAAGATCTATGGTCTTGAACTTCTACTTGCATTGTTCAAGTGAACTACTAGGACTGTCAGCTTCTCTATTCAAAGGTACATGTGATCCTGCAGAAATGTTATTAACTGACAAAGCACTATCTCTAGGGATGCAAATTTCTACACCGTTATGGGGAAACTTAACACACTGGTGATATGTTGATGGGACTGCTTGCATTTTGTGAATCCATGGCCTACCTAGAAAAATGTTGTAGGCTAAAGGTCCAACATCAATAATTTGAAATAAGATATCTTTTTCTATTGGACCAATGCGAATAGGCAAAATAGCCAATCCCTTAGAACTTCTTTCTGCTTCATCATATGCTTTGATTGTGATCCTTTTCCTTGTGTCAATGACATTCTCAGAATATCCTAGAGCCAGCAACAAACTCAGAGTACAAATATTGAGCCCCGCACCCCCATCTATTAGTACACGCCTGACATGGGTTTTATGAATCATGACTTCAATGTGTAAGGCCAAGTTATGTGGGTGACTGATGGATTTGTCATCTTCTTCAGAGAAGGTGAGGTAATGAGGGCTAGCCAAATGATTGACCATATTCTAGAATTGATCAATATCTAAGTTGTTAGGGATGTTGGCTGCTCGCAAAGCATCCTCAAGGACGCGCTTGTGTTTAGGAGATAATTCTAAAAGCTCAAAAATGGATATCTGCGTGGGTGTACGTTGTAACTGGTTAATAAGATCATAATTGGAATCAGGACCACCGGCAAATTTAGGAGGAACACCTTTAGACATGGGCTACTTGGACTTGCTAGTGCTAGGACCTCTAATGATAATGGGCGCTTGGGCCTGGCCCCTAGTGACAGCATTGAGGGACTGGGGCATTCTTTGTGAGTGAGGACCTCTTATCACCACAGCGGGTCTTTCATTAGTCATAGGAGTTGAGTCCACATTATGTCCATAGGAATCTTTCCCTCTCATCATGTTGACACTATCATCCACAACTTCAAGCATGTTAATAACGTTCTTCGCATTTGTGTAGGTGTAGTTGATAGCCGCCTTGCCATTCTTATTGTTAGAATTCTCTCCTTTCTCATATTTAGGCAAGAGCTCTTTAAAGGCTTTATGATCTGCATTAGTGGTTAACCCATCCACTTGTAATTGTCCTTTCTCAATAAGGTCTTGGACAAGATGCTTGAGTTTAAAACAATTTTCTATGTCATGTCCAATTCCATTATGGAAAATGCAAAAAGCCTTCGCATCCCACCAATGAGGTAAAGGATCTGGTATACGATGTTTTGTAGGATCCTGTGGGTGTGCCAAATTATGAGCAACTAATGTCTTAAAAACATCTGCATAAGATTCTCCCAATTTGGTAAATTGTCTTTTCTCCATTTTAGATCTCCTTTGATACTTAGGTTTGTCTTGTTGTGTTGAAGACGTTTGCAGCTTCATAGCTTGAACTGCATGAGAGAGGTTAAGAAATCCTTCATTTTTGACTTGAGATGAGTCAACAACTCCATCGTTGACCACTTGCTTGTTTTTGTTCCAATAGGAGTTCTTTTTGTCCTTGTTACCATTAGTATTGTTATTTTGGCTATTGTTGTTATTTGTTGGTTTAGCCAAAATTCCTTGTTCTTTTAGGACATCCTCAATGCGACATGCCACCTCTACCATAGTATCAAAGGAATTAAATGGGATTTTCTTGACTTCATATCTTAGTTTTGGTATTAGATTGCTCACAATGATATCAATTCTCTCCTCTTCAGGAATTGTCCTTGGGTATTTTGAACACAATCACCTCCATCGTTGTAAAAATGTGACAAAAGATTCCCCTTGATTTTGCTTGAGTTTGCACAAATCAAGCATTGTGACTGATCTTGATAAGTTGTAAGCAAAATGCTGAACAAACCTTTGGACAATTTCTCTAAATGTCTTTATTGGAGGGGAAAGGTTGGTGAACCACTCCATGGCTTGACCTTTTAAACTCCTTGGGAATAATCTCATCAAGTAGGAGTCTTCATGGTGAAAGGAAAAGCTCATTATGTAGAACTGTCGAACATGGTCGTGAGGGTCACCAGTGCCATCATATTTGTCATATGTTGGGAACTCAGCTTTTTTAGGGAATTCTACCATCACCACACTTTTGTCAATGGGGTTAGGACATATGGAGTCCAAATGAAACGTGCTCTTGGGAGCCTTCATCCTGTCTATATCCTTTTGCATTTGTAAGATCACCTCATCAGTTGAAGGGCTCTGTTTCTTGATCTTTTGGTGAACATCAAAATTATATGGAACTTTAGCACCTTTGTTAATAAGACTTTCCAAGAATTGGTCTTTATTTTGTTCCACATATTGCTCCACATACGCTTGAAAGGATGGCTCTTGTTGCATAGTCATGAAATCCATATGTTCAAATTTAGCATAACTTCCTCCATGTTGTGAGCCATGATGTGCTCATTGGGAGGGTTGCTTTGAATGTCTATGAGATGACTGTCTCCTATGATGGTCATATCTTGAAGCCCTTCTTCCTCTAGGTCTTGGGGATCATGAGGGCATCCTTGATCTTCTTCTAGGGCTTGGGGAAGGGGTAGATGGGGGTGAGTTGGTCCCACTATTGGTGCCCCTTCTGTTGAATTGACTTGGAGTTGTTGTGCGTAGAGTCTATCTTCTTCTTCTTGGGTGACTCTTTTCTGTATATCCAACAACGCACGTTCCTCTTCCTCTAGTTGTCTGAATTTTTCTTTTTTAGCAGCCTGTTCATCTAAATAGGCTTGTTTCTCTCTCTCAATGCTTTTTAATCTTGTATTTGCATATCGAGAGGTGTCTTTAAGTGGGGAGGATTGTCTTGAATGCCTTATTGCATTAGCTGCATTTATGTGGTGATCACTAGATTCGTTGTTCTGATCTTCATGTTGTGACCCTGAATCTGAGTGAGCTTTCTTATGATGTCTCTCAACTCGTTGGTGAGCATCAAAATACCTCACATTGTTGGGAGGTGACCCGGGTGGACTAGCATGAGAAGAACCACCATACTCTCTTCTGTGTCATTGGAAGATATCCTCAAGAGTTTGATTCATGCCTTCTTTTTGTTGTCGGGTAAAAGTGTAACTCATGTCCATGCTTGATGAAAGTGGTATGAAAGAGGTGCTCACTTCACTAGGATTAGCTCCTGAATTAAAACAGACTTCAGATTCACTCTTGGGAGATTGGTCAAAAAGGGGTCCTTTTCCCTTAGGTTGTCGACGAGTCTTGACGGGTGGTAACTGGCTAAAGGCAACAGGGGGTCGCTTCCCTTGATTGACTTGGTACTTTGTCATAACTGACATGAAAGAATAATACTCTTAATGATAAAGTGACCTCTCAAAGTGTCAACGCCAAACTAGGATAATCAAAGTCCTCTATTGTCCAAAAAAAAAGAAATGAGAAGAAAAAAAGGGCTTTACCAACACTGTCAAAGAGGTGCTTCAAATCAAAGGGTGACTACCCTTGCACTTTTGAATCAGGAGGTTGGACTAGGCCAAAAGATAATTGAAATTGAGATTTAAATGAAAATTATTTGGACAATAAGAGTACTAAAATTTTCCAAGAATGTAGCTCACAATTCTAGAGATAAAATTTCTCACCAAGAACAACCTTCCAATGCAATATTTCTCTTTGGCTAATGTGATACTGATGTTGATCTTGACCAATTTGTGCAAAATTTTGAGTTTTAAGGTCTGATTTTGGATTTTCTAAATGTTAGGGTGAAAATGTCTGATGTCAATCACAAATTTAACAGTATTTGGACAGGTTTGCAAATAGTAGAGGATCAAACATGTCTTCAAACACTTGAAACAAGGGCAAAAGAAACCTTGCCAAGACAAACACTTATGATATCAAAAATAAAATTGCACCCTATGAATGCTACCGATTGTTTGTATGTTGAGAACATTTACACTGGTATCACACAATCAAAGACACTTCAAGCAATATCTACCTACAAGACAAGGCTCAATACTTACCAACTTAGCCCACAACTTGATGCCCCCTTACCTCACACCAAGTGGTTGCCCACAAGAGATATTGGCTTTGTCATGGAAGTGTCAAACAACACAACCAAAGGGACACATATGGTGAGTATCTTGGGGTGATCCAGGTTAGTCCACTTGGATCAATCCTTGCACTAAGAAGATAAGCGGCTAAATAAGGTGGCCTCTATCTAAAGGTTCATAGTAAGGGCTTCCGTTCACAACACCCCTCTTGCTCCTAATGAAGGACTAGGACCTCGCGGCCTCAAGAGTACCTTAAGCATTCTTGCTCAATGCTTTCCCCATGGTTGCAATCCCATGAGCTACTCACATCAAGCGAAGACAAGTGTTATGTCTACCAAAGTTTTGTGTCCTTGATAACCTTGAGATTATAGTGAGTTAGAATAGCCGGCAAAAGGCTTGTCCCCACTTGGGTCATTCCTCTTGATTGCTCAAGAGCAGGCCTGCTAAAAGATTCTAAATCTAAACAAAAAGTGGATCAATTCTTGAGGTTCAAGGTTTTTGGTTCACCACAAGGGTGAAGAGCATACTCCCCTATCTCAAAAATCTCTGCCAAACACACCAAACAAAGTTCATTTACCCTCTTGTTTTCAAAATTCAAAGATGGGTCAAGATTTTCTGGTTCAGCAAAAGGTGAAGAGCATACTTCTCCTACCACCTCAAAATCTCTTTCACAAGGTTTTAAAGATTCTTAATACAATTAGTGAATGCCACACTTGAAAGGAAAGCAAATAAACAAGCAAGAAACTTTTTTAAAAATTTTTTATGCTTGGGCAGCCCTGCAAAAACTGTTAGTAGCCCTCTTTGACATGCTTTTTTAGAAATTTTCAAACAATGAGATGTGCCTACAAACACAACTTGTTAGACCCACAAGGTTAGCAAAATCCAAATCCAAATGTAAATATGCAATAAATTGATAGATTCAAGCTAAAAGATGCAGGTTAGACCTATCTAAATATAGTAAAATAAAATAGCAAGCTAAAATGATCAAATTCAGATGAGAAAATTGGAAATGCAAGTCTCTATCAGATCAGGTGATATACCTCAGACTTCACCAGTATCACGCGACACAGTTTCCTATAGTCACGCGATATACCTCAATCTGGGTGATACTTCGCACTATAGGCAGGTGATACTTCGCTCGATGCTAGGTGATATACCTTAGTACTGGCGGGTGATTCTTCTCTCACGCGAAGTGTCACACCACTATACAAAGGTATATCGCATGATATTTCTGAGAAGTATCACGTGATACTCTGAGACAAAAAATTGAAACTGCAAATTTTTTGAAAAATAATCCGAAAAATGACGAAAATGCAAAAAATAAAGAACAAAGCCTATCTACTCTGCCCCACAGTGGGCGCCAAAAATGTACACACTAAAGAGGTGCACTTCTATGAACCATTACATGCAAGGTTGCTTAAGAATGAGGCCTCACAAAGCGGCTCATAGCTCTCTATGTATGGAGTTGCAAGATTGAAAATTGCTCTCAGCTAGAGCTACAAGCTTGTGACTTTGCCAGTCAACCATACAATGAGAGATTCAAGTGAAGACAAGGGCAACAATGCCAATATCTCCAAGAATCAAATATATGCAATGCAATGCAAATCTAAGTGAGAATGCAATCTAAGCTATGAAAGAAAAGTACAATGCAACTAATCTATGAAAGGAAATAGCAATGGATTACAATGCCTCCTATTTAGACTATGTGAGATTAATCTATTGCATAAGAAGAAATCTACACTAAGAATGCCATTATCATGCAACTAAGAAAGAAAATATGCAACTAAATGATGAAAGCAAGTCTTCAATGTCTTCAAAAACTCCAAATGCACCTAAAACCTGCAGCATAACATTAGCATAAAAACATGGTATATGCAAATGAAGGAGAGAGCTCTCCTTTTATAAGAAATGCAAAGAAATGGACCATTGAGATTAAGAGGCAAAAAGTCTTAATCAAAGGTGGAGCTTGAAAGAGGAGCAATCCATGTGCACAAGTATCCTCAAATAGGAAAATAAGAGTTGACTTTATGTCCATATGAGACAAAAAGTGCTTTTCTCCTTTTTATAAAACATGAATAATGCTTTATTTGTGCAACTTAGGATAAGAGGAAAAGTGGGGCTCTTTATTTAATTAAAAGGGGAGGAAATATTCCTTTTAATCAAATAAAGACTTAGGATAAATGGTTAGCCCAAGGATAAAAATCCAAATATGATCGAAATTAAGATTTGATCAAGAGATTGATAATGTTGAAAATATTGATTATTGATCAAAATGATTCAGGGTTGATAAATCAAATAAATGGGGCCCAAAGTCTAGGCGACCATTTTAGGGTGCATACAACCACAACCCTGATTGTTGATCTTGATGGAGTAGAGAGTGGGGGTGAGGATAGTCTCTAGATCACTATGGGATCATGAAGAGCTGGCAATAGAAGTGCCAATGTCGGTTGCAGGACAATGGGTGGAATGAGGCAATGATGCTTCTATCGCATGATAGTATGTGAATGGTTGGGGGTCTGCATGGATGGTAACCTCAATGCCTTGATGTAGAAATTTGACACACTAATGGTAAGTAGATGGTACAGCCTTGATGGAGTGAATCCATGGTCGGCCGAGGAGGATGTTAAATGGTAAGTCAAGGTCAACAACATGGAAAATGGTGTCTTGCATTTCTGGGCCTAGCTGGATAGGCAAAAGAATGGTACCTTTAGAGGTAAGCTCCAAGTTATCATATGCCTTGATGGTGATTACTTCATGTGATATATCAACTTCTATGAACCCTATCTACTAAATGAATTTGAGAGTATATAAGTTTAGGACTGAGCCATTATCTATCATGACCCTTTTAATAGAAAAATCTCTGACCATGATGGTGATGCAGAGAGGGAGATTATGGTCAGGTGCAACGGTGGGTATGTCAGATGGCTTGAAGGATAGAGCACATGATGCGAATAGATGTCCCACAAGGTTCTTGAATTGGATGGTGTTAATGTCTGTGGGGACATGTCCTTCTTGGAGGGCTCTATTGAGAATCTCTTGATGGAGGGGTGAAGTGCAGAGAAGGTCGAGGATGGAGATTTGGGTAGGTGTGTTCCCAAGATGTTCTATAAGGTTGTATTGTGCATTGTGTGCTGGCCTTGGATGTACACTGACGATAGTTATCCAGCCCTGACATGTGGTGACTGCACACTGACTATCTGCTCCTTTGACATGGATGACATTGATTATGGGCTTGACTTGGGTTATGCATCCAAAAAACTTGTCATAGTTGATATGGGATGCTCTATAGTCTTTGTGATCGGTATGATTGCCTTGCTTGCCTTTTCCTTGGTTCTGATTAGGAGGATTAGCATTGGCTTGGTTCTTCCCAACGTTGTGTTGAGGGAACATGTTTTGATAGATCTATAAGTTTGCATTAGGCAAGACTTGCGCATGTGTGTCCACTTGGATCTCCTTTCCATCGATGAGATCTTGGATGTAATGCTTGAGTTTCATACACCTTAATGTTGTGTGTCCTTTGACATGATGATAATCACAATACTTGTGATCTTTGTACTAGTTAGGCTTGGGAGTTGCATCATCAAACTGTTGGATTGGCAGATATGTGATTAGGTTGGCCTTGGCCATTGAATGGAAAATTACATCCAAAGGTTCACCAAGTTGTGTGAAGATTCTCTTCTAGTAAGTTTGGGCTCTAGGTCTATTTTGATTGGGAGCTATTGATATGGCATTAGCATGATTAGTTTGGTTTGCTTGAGGTGTTTGTTGTTGATAGTGTTACTAATTGTTTTAAGGTTGATACTACTACATAGGTTGCTGATTGATTTGTTGTTGATATGCAGGAGTAGGTGTAGGGCCGGCCACAATAATTTGGACATGCTTGGTGTCTGTGGTTGCATCAGTAACAACATTTTTGTTACGATTCTAGTAATGGGGTTTTCCATTACCGGGTTTACTTTGGGAATCATTTTTGTAATGCTAGATT
The DNA here is from genome assembly GCA_027943335.1 of Chamaecyparis obtusa. NCBI lineage: Eukaryota > Viridiplantae > Streptophyta > Pinopsida > Cupressales > Cupressaceae > Chamaecyparis > Chamaecyparis obtusa. The sequence continues at coordinate 491,895 of BSBK01000569.1, forward strand.
GTGCCTTCATCTAGGAGACCTCTTTTGATATCTATCCACTTGCCTTTGATATATTGATACATTTGGATGCAATTCATCCTCATGAAGTGGGATAGTTTGGGATGCAGGTTATTGATGAAGAACTTGGTTAGATGCTTCTCAGGGGGTTGATACGATAACCTGGTAGTAAGGTTCTACCATCGCTATAAGTAGTCTACTAGGCTTTCTCCCTCTTTCTATTTTGAGTTGCAAAGGTCTAGCAAGGTCAACTCATTCTCAACATTGTGGGCGTATTGAGCAACGAACGTCTTAGAGAGCTTGAAAAAAGTTGTGATGGTCCTACAGGGTATCTTGTAAAACCACTCAACATCAGTTCCTCCCAAGCTTTTGGGGAATAGGTGTAACAGATAATTATCATTATAAACCACTTTTTAGCATGCCATATAGAATTCTTTGATGTGGTTTACAGGGTCTCCTTTCCTGCGATATTTATCAAATTTGGGTGTCTCAAAGTGCTTAGGGAAAGGAACAACTGTGATTGATCGATCAAACGAATAAGGACAAACCTCTTCAAATTTGAAGGTCTTGTTTTTTGTGTCAGCTTTGAGCTCTTTAAGAGCATTCTTCATGTCTTCCCACTCAACATTGATCATCATTGGAGAGGGTACTCCCATTTGGAAAGGGGCTAATGGTGGTGGTGAATAAGGGTGATTTTGAGGTGGATATTGTAGACACCTAAATTTGATTACATTATTTAGTAATTTTAGTTAGTCTTCTCCTAAGACATTTTATTAATTAAATATTATTATTTAATTAATTTATGTCATCCCCTAGTTAATTAATTTAATTAATTAACTATAGTCCAATTAATTATCTAAATGACAAACCCATAGTTTGATAATTAATTAAATCCCTATTCCTCTATTAATTTAAATGGATACATTTATCTAAATAAATTAATTCATAAACCCCTTTTTCCTCCCACTTGGAATCAAATTAAATATTTAATTCTAAAAATCCTAATTCTCCTCCATTAGCTAATAATCCATGCTTAGCTAATTTAATTCTCCACTCATTCTCTCTCCTCCCATCACATCCTTTTAATCCTCCACTTACCCTCTAAACCAAGCCGAAATCACCCCTTAAGCATGTGCACAATCATAATCCAAGATTAAGAAATGCTAATCCAACTCAAAGTCAACCCTCATGGCAACACCCCCACATCCTCCAATGGAAAATCATAAATCCTCTTACACATTCTTACACACTTGTCCCCCTTCACACCTTCCAAAGTGGACACATCCCTCAAGTATTTGACCTCTCCTCTCATCCTCCCCCATTGTGACACTTGTCACAATGCTATGCATTTGAGAAAGCACAATCCATGTGCTCTCTCTTAGATGCATCTCCATCATTTCTCATCCCCCTTTTGCCTCTTAATCTTGATTGTCCATTTCATACATCTTTCTATAAAAGAGAAGCTCTCCTTCTTCATTTTCAATCATCTTTTATGCAAAGTTATCATGCTATTTTGAGAGCCTAAAAACTACCAAGCTACCATTATAATGTTAAAATCTCCATTGAATCTTGAGCATAGAATTTGAGCACACATTCCATCCTTGGACAAATCTTCTACAACTTGAAGGTTTTTTGGTTTGCATTCCACTTGTTGTTTTGCTTTCATTTTGTAGGTCTAATCTTAAGTGTTTATTTAGATTGCTTTGTTGAATGTTTAGCTTGCTTCATGTTCTTAGACATTGCATTTTAGGTACTTACAGATATTGTGGGGTGGGGTATGGAGATTGCCCAAGAAAATAGGTGGATTGGAATGCATGTTGGAGAGATGATTTCCGGGGAGGATATTATTGCTGAGGTGCAGAGGCGTATTATGGTGGAGGATATGAAATTGCTTGCTATTGCTGGGGGATGAACAGATACTGTTGCTACAATGGGAAGTACTATTGTTGCGATGGATGAGACTGATGGAATGATGCAGCTTGCTGATAGGATGTCCCTTGTGGTACTTGGCTTTGTGCTTGGTTGATGTAGGATGGATACATTCCTACATTGCTTAAGGGAAAAACTAATGTAAGGAAGCTAAAAATAGGAGGTGGTTGGGCAAGGTAACTTATGAGATGAGATGAACTTTTTTGCTGAGGTAGTGGAACTATTTGAGATGCGGTGGGTGGTGTGAATAGATGGTTTATGAATGGGGGAAAGGATGAAGTTGGCAGAGGTTGAGATTATTGTTGTTGCATTGCTTGTGAGAAGTGGCTTATTGGTTTGTTGGTACAGATGCAGAGAAGTGGGTTGGTATTCTAAAAGCTAGCATTTATTCTCGAGTAAGGCCCCAACGAGAGCTGGTTCATGGTGGGAGTTGTGATGCAGAGGATGTGGGAAAGGTAGATGTGATGGGAGTTTTGGACATGAATGGTGGATTTCAAAATCCCATGGAAGGCATACCTATTGTGAATGTAGTTTTTTGGGCTTGTGCTTGGGTAAATGTTGGATGGGGTGTGGATGAAGATGCTTACATTCCCCATGAGAAGGGTGATGCTGATGTGGAAGCTTGCTAAGTATGAAAGGGGAATGATTGCGTTGCCCTGGGAAAAGATGATGTTGATAGAGAGGCTTACTAGGAAAAAGAGGGAAACATTTACATTTCCCCTGGAAATGATGGCATGGATGTAGAAGCTTGTGGAGTAAATAGGAAGGATGATTATGTTGCCCCTAAAAATAATGATGTTGCTTGGCCCATGGAAGGTGGAAAAATTGCTTGTGTAAAGATTTGTGTGGAGGGTGGCAGTTGGTTTCGTGAGAAGCTTTGGGTATGAATGATGGCTTGAGTTGCTATGGAGGATGATGGTGTGCCTATGAGAGGGAATGGAGTGGATTATGTCACTTATGTTGTAGGGCTTGTGAAACTACTTTGCAAAAGAGGAGGGATGGGTGAAGTTACTTGTGACATGTGAAAAAGTGGATCAGGGATTTGTTGGATGATTTTGATTTGGGTTTAAAATGAACAAGGGTTAAAATTGAACAAGGCAAACATCACACTTCCTTTTGGTGCTTAAAATAAAAAAAATTCAATCTTGAATGCATAAGGGATGAAGAATTAATGTGATGAACACTTCATTTGGAGCTTTAAATTTGATCAAACATAATCTTGAATGCTAAGAGGAGTAACACTTCCCTTGTTTTGCAAAGCAATCTCTAATTTTTAAGCATTGTCATTGATCTTTTCAAAAAGAACCTTGCATGCTAAACATGAGTGTTTGATGTCTTAGAATAGAAAACACTTAGTCTAAACTAGGTTCAATTTGGAATGAATACTTCTTGGCGTGTTTGAAGGAGTGTTTTTCAACACTTCCTTAGAGATTTTTCTATTTTTGCATAAACCTTGTTAAAGTAAGCAATGTGGAAGCAATCTACTTGTATTCGTATCCTCTCCCCTTGCCTTCACAGGTCTTGGGTGAAGAGAAAGATCAAGTTCAATTGACGACACTTCTAGCGAGGTCTATCTAGAGAGAAGCACTTCCTCTTTAGAGAATGACCTCAAACCGGTAATTCCCTAGCTGATATATAAATAAGGTGTTGATAAAACTCTCACCTTATCCTTACAAGCTTAGGTGAGGCATGTTGGTGGTAGCCCGGGGTAGGTGAATATCCCTACAATTTCAGCATGGTCAACTAGGCTCTTAAGTGAGTCACGCATGTACAAACTGATTGGGGGGACACCACAGATCTTACTAGAAGCCATTAATCAGAAGCCTACCTGATCCACTCCCAAAAGTATCATAATCTTTGTGCAAGGATAGACCCAAGTGGTTTCTCGGGTCACCTGAAGATTACTCACCATATGTATTCCTCTTTTGGAATATCAAGCTGTGGGAAAAGGTTGTGATACTAGCCTATCTAATAGGTAGGAACTACTTGTATGTGTTCTTGAAACTAATCAGACCCCGTGAAAACATCTGTTGAACATACACAAAATCAGAATTACAAAGTTCTTTTTCCAAGAGAGATCATCTACTTGTTTCTTGCAAGATTGCTTTGTCTCTTGTGAGGATTGTTTGTCAAGACAATACCCTGAAAACAAAATCAAGTTTGTTCAAAAGCAAGCCAAGGTATACTTACCGTAGTCACTTCCTAGCTTGATCCAATCCAGTGTCCTGAAAATAGTTGCATTTTATGACCTATGACCAAGACTGTGAAGCACAAGAAAGCTAAGTTACCCATCCCACATGCATATCGAGAGAAGAAAGTTACAAAAAGAAAGCTAAAAGATTGTTAGCATATTGTTACTGTAGCTTGTGAAGAGGAGAAGTACCACACCTGATTGGATAAAATATAGTACAATGAAAGAATTAAATAGTTTTCCTTTTGGATCCAAGTTGATTGCCACTTTGTTAGATTAGAGAGTGAAGACTAGTGGGCACAATCTCCTCCTTTTCCAAACTATGAGGTTGTCTCAGCATCCCTTCATCTTAGATAGTCCCATAGGAACATTTGCATCATCCTTTATGTAGCCTCATCTAGCATCAAAATCCTATAACCATCATCCAAAACCCCTAGCACATCCAAGGACTCACCTTGAGTTTTCCCAACCTCATCCTTAGAATCAAAATCTTAGCCACACCCTTTGACTAAGCATTGTCTAGGGTAGCTAGTACTTGCTCTTGTGGACCTCATCATCTCAATCTAGAGATTGGTTCCCATTAGTAAGGATCTTGTCATCCAAAGATCAAAAGTCTATTCAAGGATGACAATCCCACATATTTTGATCCCACATCAGGAAAGGTAGCTCATCACAATCCCTTAGGAAACCCACCATCAAGATCTTTCATCACCCACCATCCTGCATTTAGGTTATCATCAATCCCCATCCTTAGCATCATTATGATACATCTGCATTCTCCCTCATCTTAGGATGTTACATTTTAATGCCTGCTATGACATGATCAAAGAAAAGAAAAGGGATGGATTCCAACCAGGCCACTACTTCGGTAGACCCAAATGATTCCATGGGTGAAATGGTGATGTATGACCCTCCGACAATAATAGTGCAAAATGTGTGGGAAGATCCCAGTGAGACACCCACTACCAACTCCATGGAGGCTTTCATGTGCCTTCTAGGACATGCACAAATGGTAAGCATGATTATTTCACAGAATCATTTGGCCATCTTGGCAAACTATATGCAGGAGGGTACTCCCACCACCATAATTACACTCTTTTGACCCCACAAACCCCTTCCACATCTCCACCCATGTTGATTCATTTGTCATCCAACAAGTCCATGATCTGACCATGCAAGTATCCCATACAATGTCACCCATCCCACATCTCTTGCAACCTGGTGTAGCAATTCCTGCAAGTGCACCACTTTCCATTATGGGCATTCCATCCCCTGCCTCCTCACAGATATCCACTCAAGCACAAGCATCCACCCAAGCATCTACTCAAGCAATGCCATCTCCCGCTGCATCAACATCTCTTTTGCAAGGAGTTGCACAAACCATCTAAACTACATCCACCCCACAATCTCAATCCACACAAGTGCCTCTCACATTTGCTGCTGGCACACAGACCTAGCAAGTCACCTTCACAATAGGAATGCCACACATGTGATCCCACAATCCTCCACCTACACCACAAACTCTCATATCATACCCCACATTTATGGCTAACTCTACATCACAACCCCTCCCAGGGATCGACACTACCTGGGGCCTTGGCCAAGCACAAATGAATGCCATGGGCATACCCATGCATGGCCAACTTTACCAAAAATCCCATCAGCAACAAACCATCCTGCAAGCAGTACAACAATCAACCCCATCATCATTTGCTACACCTCCACCCGCATTTACCAACTATTTGTCTATGCCATCCATTATGCAACAAACCAATCCGCCACAATCGCAACATCTTGGTGCACCCATCCCACTAACTCCCATATGCAACCTCCCATAGTGCACACCCAAGCCACCATTCCCACTCTTAGGAATGCAGGTATGCACCCATTGTATATTGGTCAAGCACATCACCAAACCCAAGCACAACCATTCTATCAAACTCCCCCACAACAAAAATACTTCCCAACATCATAGCCCAATCCCCTCATCCCGTAGCAACAAGACCTACCTTAGCATGCACCCACCTTACACCAACAAAATGTCTCTTAGCAGGCTAGCCAAAACCCATTCTAGATGGCCTTTTCAGTTGGACAATCCCCATACCCTAGCTCACCATATCCTCTACATATCCCTCCATATTCACCTGCACCATCTGATCAATTCTCAATGGGAGTGTTTGCTACAGCACCTACCAAGGTAGAATGAGAAGAAATGAGAAATGCCATCAAAGAGCTTAAGAATGGTACTGAGACTAAGACATTCAAGTTTGAGGAGGTTTGTCCATATCCGTTTGATAGATCGATCATAACAATCCCCTTTCCTAAGCATTTTGAAACACCAAAGTTTGATAAGTATCAAGGGAAGGGTGATCCAGACAACCATGTCAAAGAGTTCTACATGGCATGCTAGGAAGTGGCATTTAATGACATATTTCTCATGCAAATTTTTCCCAAGAGTTTGGGAGGGCCTGCCCTTGAATGGTTCTACAAAATACCGTATGGGTCCATTTCCACATTTCCAGAGCTTTCAAAAAAATTTGTAGCCCAATATGCAGACAACATTGAGAATGAGCTCACCTTATTGAACCTGTGCAATACCAAGCAAAAGGGGGGCAAAACTTTGGCCGACTACTTGCAATGATGACAAAACCTCACCATGAGATTGTCATACCAACCACTAGAAAAACACCTTGCCAAGATATTCATGGATAATTTGCATTCGAAGTTATCCCATTTTATGAAGATGAACTGCATTCAGACATACCAAGAGATCAAGGGCAAAGGCATGGATATTGAGTGAGCTCTTTTGGATGATGGCAGCATGAAATATTATAAGGAAAGTTCTCAGGATAGACCTAACAATGACCGTTCTCAATATTGGAACAAGAATAAGAACATGGTCATTGACAGAGCCACAAACACTAGGAATGTCCAAGTCATGGTCGCAAGTCCTAATCCCCCTCCTCCAGCATACCAATAGCTAACACCTATGTATCAACCACAAGCATCTGTGTGTCAACAACCAGTGCCTACTTACAAACAACCACCCTGTCAGCCTCCTTCTAATAAAACCAATGCTATATCTATTACTCAAGGATGAAATAAGCCCCATATTCAAAATGACCCAAAATGCATGTTTACCCCCCTTCAAGAGCCTCTAGATGCTATTTTTCACAAGAGGGTGAGTGCCAATCTAGTTGTGTATCTGCAAACCTAGCCCTTTTATGATTCGATGCCCAAGCCAACTTGGTACAAGGGCAATGAGTACTGTGAATATCACCGTGTTAAGGGACATGCTACCGCTAAATGCATGAAGCTCAAGATCTATGTCCAAGACCTTATAGATAAAAAGGAGATCACAGTTGATGCTCCTCCCCAAGTGTCACCCAATGCCAACCTGCAAATCTACCAAAATGTGTTTCCTAAACATAATACCGGAAAAATCCAAGTTAATGCTAACCCTCTTGCAAACCAAGATAAGGGTAAACAAGGTGACCATGGTGATGGGAAAGATTATACCACTGCCTACATCAACTACAAATTTTTTTTTGGTTGTATCTCCTAGGTTGATCCTACTGTGAACATGATCCATGTCAGATGTGCTAACAATCAATGTGCCGTTACTACCCATAGAGGCCAAATATCTATCACAAGTGCTAGTACTACAACTATCCCTAGCACATAATAAAATCTCTTGGAACACCTTGGGAACACCCCTGCACAAATATCCATCCTTGATCTCCTTTGCACATCACCCCTCCATCAAGAATTCCTTAATAAAGCCCTCCAAGAGGCCCACATCCCTGTAGACATCAATGCCATCCAATTTAAGAACATTGTGGGGCACCTATCCACACTATCCACCCTCTCTTTCCAGCCATCTAACATGCCATCTATTGAGCTAGATCATAATCTCCCACTATGCATTACCATCATGATCAATGACTTTGCCATCAAATGGGTCATGATAGATAATGGTTTGGCCCTAAATCTTTGTACATTAAAATTTTTTTAGCAAATTGGCCTACAAAAGTAGACATCTCCCATGAGGTGATCACCATCATGGCCTATGATAATCTAGAATGTACCTTCAAAGGTACTATTTTGTTACCAATCAAGATTGGTCCTATCACTCAGGACATAATATGCCATGTTGTTGATCTTGACCTCCCTTACAACATCCTCTTGGGTTGTCCATGGATCCACTCCATCTGAGCAGTCCCTTCCACCTATCATCAGTGCATCAAATTCCCATACCAAGGCACTAAAATCACCATCCATGTAGATCCCCAACCTTTCGCATACTGCCGTGCGATTGAAGCCTCATTTTCCTACTCCACTCACTGTCTCAGAATTGACATCGGCACATCCATCGCTAGCTCATCCTGATCCCATTGCGATCTAGAAACAATCCTCACCTCCACCCTTTCCTCTGTCAAGATCAACAACAAAGGTTGCGGAGAATATAGTCTCACCAATGCTTTTGTAGTAGGGGCTCTTCCCCTAGATCCACACACACAAGGATGACCCTATCATCAGACTAAGGTTCCTCAGGAAGGTCCCAAAATCAAAACCATGGGCTCATCTTCCTTTATCTCCACCAAAATTTTGAATGGCCAAGAGTTGGCACCAGATATCAATCAATGGTTGTACAAGGATCCTCCACCTCCCGATACTTAGTTCCTTATGTACTTCAAAGAAAAATTTCCTATACCACACAAATGGGCCACCGAACAATGGGATTATCAAGGAGGTGGTCTGGGACCCAATGAAGTTGGAATGAAAGACCCCATGGAGGCTTTTAAAAATCTAGAGACTTAAGGCCTCAGCTTTGATCCCCCTCACCTACACATATGAGGTCCTGACACCATGACTAGGGGCACCAATTCGCCCAACATAACCCTTTTGAGAATCCAAGAGGAACTCGTGGAAGTCAAAGACATTCTGGAAGAGGAAGAAAAATGGTCCTATGATGATATCTTTGATGATGAAACCTTCCTAGGCAATTTTGTCCTTCACCAACTCACCATCAACCTAATCGACCTCCCCCTCATTCATCCCGACCTCATAGACTAGGACCAACCAAGTGTAGTACATATTGATGAGTTTCAAAGTGAGGAAGCACTCCTAAGATTCATGGGTGCCATAGATCAGCAATCAGAATGGGGGCAAGAATTGACCAAAGTCTATCACCTCAACCCAAAGGGATACTTTGGGGAAGAGGAAGTCTCTAGTCACAAAAATAAAAAAGAAAATAAAGAATCCTCATGCAAAAACCCCTCTGGGGCGCATCCTGATTCAAAAATAGTAAAAATAAAGGGTGTATCCAATAGTGAAAACCTCTCTAAGGCACTAGAGGATGGAGACTTTCCTCTGCCTCCCATCCAGGATTATCGACTAGAGTAGTCACCTATAGTCATCGAGGAAACCAAGCCGGTCAATTTGGGCACAGAAGAAATTCCAAGGATCACCTACATTTTTGCATCATTAATTGAAGGAGAAGAGGATGCCCTTGTGGCTCTTTTATAGGAATTGATCATAAATTTTGCATGGTCATATGTGCACATGCCTGGACTCAACCCAAATCTTGTTGTCCACCATCTCCCAGTCAATCCTGAGGTCAAACCAGTCAAACAGAAGTTGAGAAGAATGCACCCGAAAGTGGCCCTGTTAGTAAAAGCAGAACTCAAAATGCTTCTTCGAGCAAAGATCATCAAAGCCATTGACTATTCTAACTAGATCTCTAACATGGTGCCTATTACCAAGCCTTCAAGAACCATATGAATTTTCACTGACTTCAGAGATCTCAACAAGGCATGTCTGAAGGATGATTTCCCACTCCCCAACATTGATATGATTGTAGATCTCACTGCAGGTCACAAGATACTATCACTTATGGATGGTTTCTCGGGGTACAATCAGACTAGAATAGCCGAAGTAGATCAACACAAGACAACATTCACTATGCCTTGTGGTACATTTTTTTATAACATGATGCCATTCAGACTTAAAAATGCAAGAGCTACTTATCAAAGAGCGATGACCACAATTTTTCATGACATGATTCATAAGATCCTTGTGGACTATGTAGATGACATTATAGAAAAATCCAAAACATGATGCAAACACCTTGACATCCTTGAGGATGTGTTTGAATGACTACACAAGTATGGTTTGAGATTGAATCTGAAGAAATGTGTATTTGGTGTAACATCTGAAAAACTTCTAGGGTTCATTGTATCTAGGTGTGGCATAGAGATTGATCCCAAAAAGGTAAAAGCCATCATGGAAATGCCTCCTCCTAGAATGCTCAGATAGTTGAGAAGCTTGCAAGGAAAACTACAATCAGTCCAAAGATTCATCTCCCAACTAGCAGATAAATGCCAGTCGTTCACACACCTATTGAGAAAGGATACCTCCTTCAAGTGGGACCCCATCTATCAGCGCAGCTTTGAAAAACTCAAGGAATATCTGGAAAATGCACCTATTCTTGTTCCACCAATACTAGGAAGGCCCCTCATTTTGTACATATCCAGAACTACTACAACGCTGGGGGCACTCTTAGCCCAACTTGATGATGATGGAAAAGAGAGGGATGTTTACTACATTAGTCGTACACTGGTTGGCTATGAGCTGAACTATTCTCCAATGGAAAAATCTTGCTTGGTAGTGGTCTTTTCCACTTAGAAACTCTGCCACTATATGCTTAGTCACACAATAAAGCTAATCTCCAAGGTCGACCCGCTTAAATACCTACTCACTCTCAAAGGCCACACTTACAGGGCGAATGGCAAAATGGGTAATGCTTCTTAGTGAATTTGACATCCAATATGTTGTGTTAGCACTATCCTAAATTTTTTTAGCTACATGCTAAAACTTTTGAAAAATCTAGTTCTTAGACCTAATTGTGAGGTTTTATGGCTAAAACCCTAAGTTTGATGGAAACCCTAGCTGGTTTTGGCATTGTTATGTTTAAACATTACTTTTTCGGCTCACTAACTTTCCAAATACGCATGTGCAATATTGACCTCTTTTAAAGTGACCACTTTACATGTTATACCACTAGAATGTCGAACGTGATACCTTTTTAATAATTCTTTCAAAGCCTAAGTTTCTCGTAAAATTTTCCAAGTAACTAACCTTTTGAAATGAGTGGTTGTCGTTAAATCTCAAGGCTCCCTGTTGTCAAAATTTCTGACATGCGATTTGGTGACAAGATGACCTCTATCTTAGTGGGCCCATCTTCAGTGTTGCATTGGTGATTAAACAAAGAAATACATTGACGGCTATCATTATACTATTGGGTCAAGTTGATCTCTTTTTAAGCATCACACTTTAGCGACAGGTGTCCGATGAAGTTTTTACTGACAGCGGCAGGTTCTGGCTTGTCAATCTCTGTGGTGTTTCTTTCAGGTTGACACCTATCTTAGATGACATAGCAGCTATGGGGTCTGACTTTTCAAAGGATAAAACACTAATTAATCTTATGGTTGTTATTATACCATTGATGAAAGTTGTGAAGTATTTAAGCCCTGCGGTATAGCGATGACCGTCCGATGCTCTATGATGAACGAGATAGAATGTGGGCCCTAAATTACCATGTCACTTTGACATGTTTGCTTTTGATTGGTTGAAGTAGGTTGTGATGTGGCAGTCAATAGGGTGTTTAGTACTGAGAAGGAAAAGGAGAAAGTGCCCACCCACTTGTTCTTGTAAACGTGGTAGTTTTTGACTCAACGAAGAATTAAATGAAGTGTTATTGAGGGGTTAGCTCTCTCAAATAGTTAAGGCTTGAACAGATCTCATGATTGTCAATATACCACTGGGATAAAGTGCATGATCTTTAAGGCCTATGATATAGCAACAGCCGTTGATCTTGTTTAAAGGATGAGGACTAAAAGGTGGGTCCTCTGTTGCCAGTTCATGCTGACAAGCTCATTTTTGAGTGGCCAAAAGTGGAAGGTGACTTGTCAAGTTTTTAGTATGCTTGACACCAAGGAAAAAGTTAGGTTTTTTCCTACTGATCTATCCAACGTGGCATTTTTTGATTTGATGAAAGGTCCAAAGAGAAAGGTGGGGTCATCGCTTTGGGAAATGGTAAAGCGCGATAAGTTGGGAAAGGATCCTATGGTTGTCGTTACACCACTGAGGGAGGATGCTTAGATCTTATGCCCACACTTTAGCGATAGGTTGACACCTATTTTCTCTGATCAAAGTTAAGTTAAGTTATTTCTTTTCCCACATGATTAAATTAAGATGTTCTCATTGGTTGGGAACTAGTATGGGGAAAATAAAAAGAGGGTTGCGCGGCTATTTTTGTTGGCCGTCTGATCTACCGAAAAGAAAACAAGATCAACAGTTCAAATTTAAATTTTTGCTCCGTGACGTTGCTCGCGTCCTGTGAGTGTTGAGGCCACCAATTTTTAGTAATGGAAAACTTAATGAGCTACGTGTGGATGAATTGCAAATAGTTGTCAAGACATTATATATCCGAATTTGATCGTTGTATTCTTTACCTCTCTCATAAGCATTTTGGCGAATTGGATTATTTTCTGGAGTGATATCAAGCAAAGTTTTGCAGGTGCCTGGTAGGTCATAATCTCTAAATTTAGGAATTATTTGAGGCTTTGAAGAAATTGTAAGGGAATTGTGTTGCAGGTTGATAATTTAGGGTTCTTCTCTGATATTTACATGTTCTAAAAATCCCTAGTTAAATGCCGCCAAAGAGGGGACTATCTAGAAAGATAGAGTATAAGGATAGGGGTGTTTTTGAGGACCTAATTCAATTGCTCCCACATTTAGATAATGGGGTAGCTAGACTGAAGGAATTGGTCCCAAGGAACCCTAGAGATTATGAGAATAGTGGGCTCCATGATAGAGGAAACTAGATGAGAGACGCTAGGGTGGGAGAGGATTATAATGGTCTTATTTTGTTCAAGGCAACATACTCACAGATAAATTCTTGTGCCCCCGTTAGCAAAATTTGGCAATTTGATATATGGAAATTGGTTGTCCCTGGAGTGTTTATGGATGCCGAATTGTTAATTCAGATTGGTAAGTGTTATGATCCTGTGACAAAATGTGTCAAGGATGTGAATGGAAATAATTTAATCAATATCATAGAAGATGAGATCATGGAGGTCTTCTCTTTAAATGACCCTTCTGTTGGGTTAGAAAAAAGATATTTCAATGAATTCACTGAGGTATATGAAGCTCAGAAGGATTATTTGAGGATAGGGCCTCTGAGGGATTTTCTAGACCAAATTGGATCCATGTGTGTTATCAACCCAAGTACACCAAAGCCTTTTAGGATGGATCTATTCAGTAAATGAGCACAAGGTTTTTATAAGTCTTTAACTTTATTCCTGGGGCATGATGAGGCCACTCATATGCTTGTTCCATATATGTTCATGATGGTGCAATCTCTACATCCCCAATTGGCATTAATTTTTGATTTTGCCTCTCACTTGGTTGACCTAATCCATGAGGGATTGATGGGAATAAAGAACATGAAGGTTAGTAGGCCCTTTGGGTGGTACTCTATGCTCATGCATATGTTCTTATATAAAGGTGAGTAGTTTTTTAGCTCAACAGTCAACATTGTCAAGGAGAGGAATGGAGAAACCCTTCCAATTCAGTTGTGGACCACAACTTTGTTATGGGATAGAGTTGATGCCAGTTTTATTGCTTTTGATAGGGATTTTGCCTCAAGGCTTAGAACATTGTTATTTTTTGAAAATCCTAGAATCCCAAGGGAATTGTTAAGATTAATTAGACCAAAGGAATATTGTCAGGATATTACTATAGTTCACAATTTTGGTGATATCATATTGTATCTTGTTTCCACATTTTTTCGAGTATATGGTTGCAAGAAGGCACCTTACATTTTTCCCTACCAAGTCCCATTGAAGATAGGATATGAAGAAATATTAGGGCAGATTAGTGACCTGTAGGAAACTGCCCTTACTAGTAAAGGAAGAGGGACTTTTTTCCCTAATATCACAATTGCCCATCAGTATGTTATTACTAAGGGAGGATGGGTATATTTAAATGAAGTCTTGCAACCCTACAGAATGCCTACAACTGCAGTAAGATGTGCAAACAATGAGGGTTTCTTGTCAGGAATATTTAGGGACAAGATAAGGTGTGCTCTTATGGAGCACCAGTTCAATTTTCTTGAGGATATAATAAGGAATAAGTTTGACCTCCAAGCTCAAGAAATTAAGAGGGAGAAGTGGGTGATCTACAAGAAGATTATAGATTTCATTAGAAATTTTGATAGAACTTATGATCCATTGAAGGGTTTTGAACCATGGGCTAGAAAGGTAGAGGCTCTTATGGCAAATTTTGAAGGCATCATGCATGTAGTGAATGAGAAAAGGGCTTCTATAAGCAAGATAGACCCTGAGAAAGCTAGGCAAATTTTGAGCCAGCCAGGATATATAAAATTGACCCCAAGGCGAGTTTATACTATGCAAAAGAGAAGTGGTTACACTATTCTTTTACCAACACAGTAGAGAGGTGAGGATCTTCCTTCTACTTCAAGAGGAAAGAGGCCCGTGGATGATCCAAAAATGAAAGGACCATCTCCTAAGAGACAAAGACAAGAGGGATCAGGATTAGAACAAAATTTCTATTCTCCTTCTCAATCCCCCTTACACTTAGATGAACATGGAGTAGTTGAGAAGTTAGTACAGATGAGGAATGAGGGGAACATTTTTGTTTCCAATGATGAGTTACAAGAAGGAATGCCAGAGGCACCTAAGGAGGTTGCAATGGACCTTATTGTTGCTGAATTTGAGGGTAAGCAAATTGACCCTCTTTTGAAACAAGCTAGTGATTCTTTTGTCACTGATGAAAAATTTGTAAAGACTAGGGCATTCTTTCAATTTTTATGGAGAATGAAAATAAATCAATTTAAAGAGATTTGTGAGAAGAAGAAAGAAGAGTTCCTTGATAGGGACATACCAAAAATTGAAACTAAAACCAAATGAGAGATGATAAAGTAGTTTGAGAAGATTACTCCTGAGGAGGGAAGGGCTATGGTCCATACTGCAGGGGTGCTAATTCTACCAGAATGGGATATTGTTGATGCAATAATTTTTGATCAGGTCAAGAAGAGCAAGATAAAGACTCTTGCTACTACAAAACAAGCACACCAAGCTACTAAGGGCATTGCTTTTTCAGATGATCATGCTGCCTTGGTAATGTGGTCCCTTAAGAGGGAGGAGAACAAAGGAAAAAGAGAGGCTCTCTCTTTGGAATAGTTAGGAAATTTGCTGGTACAATGAGTAGGTGAGACTTCTAGTGTAGAGGCTTCAAACCTCATTTTAGAGACTGCCGAATTCAATGTTAAGGTGGCAAAAAAGGATGCACAAGAAAAGGAAGAGCTGAGTCTCAAATTTGAAACTATCCTCAAGTCTTATAATGAGCTTAAGATAGAGCTGATCCAAAAGGACAAGTTAATTGCTGAATTGTTAGGACCACATGATTATAGGTCACCACAACTAATGATAGCTGAAAAAACTATAGTGGCTTCTTCATCCAGCCCTATCATTGAGTTTCCACAATCACCTTACCCAGAGACACACCTAGATGCAAGGCTCAGTTGGGAGAAGCAACAGTTACTTGAGGAAACCAATCATTTTAAAAGAAAAAGGAAAGAATTGGACAGGCTGAGGGAAGAGTATTTGAAAGATAAGAGCTTGTTAAAGCAGGAATATGAAGAGAAGGTAACAGAGGTTGTGATGTAGTTTACTGCAAATTTGAATCCCACAATCCTATTTGACCATGCTAGGAGGTTAAGGGTACTACTTACATCATTGGAAAAGCATAAGAGTGAGCTTGGACAAATTTTAAAGAAATGGATTGAGAGATCTCCAAATGTGAGATTATTCAGGTTGTTGTCCAAGTCTCAAAATGATCCTGACCCTCTGATCAAACCATTGCACCAGAATGTGAAAAAGCTTATAGAGCATGACATACTTTTGGGTGATTTTGAGAGAAAATCAAATTTGATGAAGAAATAATTGACACTCCCTAGTTGTGACTTGATCCCAGGGGTTTTTAAGAAAAATGGTGAACTTAAGGAATTGATCAAGTGGATAGCACAAATAGATGATGGCTTTTCTACTAGGATGACTAGCATTTTGACTTTAGAAAATACTTTATTCTTTATTCATACTATTGAGACATTAATTTCTCCCAAGTCTAAGTTTGATTTCATTTAGTGAGAGATCAGTCAATTGGAGGACAGGTGGGAAAAATTATTTGGCAAAAATGCAGAATTTGCAAATTTTGAGTTCCCAAGTGAAGAGGTGTATAATAGGTGGAGGTATCAGTACATACCTCATGCAGAAAAAGTAAATACTCTACCAACCTCTTGAGACAAGTGTAGATAGTAACTTTTTCAGTCATGAAGGTTGTTGAGATACATAAAGGTATTTATTGTAGGATTGATAGCAGATATATTGCAATCAGATTTGTTGGAAGAAGTCGAGGACGTAATTGAAGACATAAAGCAAGGTAGCTCATCTACAAATATCTCGCTAGTTTTGATCAGTGTATTTATTGTAAACTCTGCTAGGGTTGTTGTAAAGTTTTTTAGGTTAGGAATTTTGTAAACCCTAGAATGATCAGTAGCTTGTTGCATTTCCTTGTATATAAAGGATTTTCCATGATCATTGCAGGCATTGAGAGTTTAGGTGTTGAAAAGATAGAAATTTTGAAACCCTATCCCTTAGTCGAGGATTGTAATATTTTGTATTATTTTTCATCAAGTAATAGAGAAGAAGTACAGGTTGCTACTACTATCCTACAAGCTTGTTATTTAGAATATGATGTATACAAATGATCAAGGTTATACTCAATACAAATCTCAAATCTTTGTCTCTCCTTTGAGTTTATTATGTGAATCTTTAAATCTTTCTAAGATTTATATGTATGTATTTGGCTTTGAGTTCTAATCTAGGGTTGGATTAAATATTACTCAGGGTGGGATACATGTTTACTGAATTTATTTGAGGATTTTCTATAAGTAGGAAAGAGTTGGGGTGTTTGTAAATATGTTTAAAAACTAGTTATTCTCAAAACATCTTTGTATTCATTCTATATTCTGATATTTTTCCCAATGGATAAGACACTGGCCTATATTTTCCTATCTTTGCTTTGTGGAGAATGATCAAAATCTTTGTAATCCTAAATATATAATCAATACCAGTCTTTTAAAGTTCTATTTACTTTATATAAGTTGTTTTACCCAGTGATGGAGAGTCAATGAATAATATGTTGTTATTTAGTACTTTCTCACTATCATCTATTGTAAGATCCAGTATTGAGTAAGGAATAGAGTTCAATCTATTGGATCAGGTGTGCCCACCTTGGTTTTGTAGAGCCAGAAGTGAAGAGGGCTATCTTGTCCCTATAGTTGGTCCAGTTGCTTATAGATTTCCCACATTTGGAATTAACCCCTCCTTAACATCAGTCATAAGCATATTGGTATCTCATGGACTGTAAAATATTTTGAAGAACCAACACATTGACCGAAAAGCCATCAAGGGACAAGTTATTGTTGATCAGCTTGCAGAAGCTCCCTTAGTCGACGCATACCCTCTAGAAATGGAATTCCTAGATGAGCATCTTTGTATGGTCAAAGAACAACCCTAGTGGAAATTATATTTTGATGGCTCATATACATCACATGGATCAGGGGCAGACATACTGTTTGTGATCCCTCAAGGTGACTAAATCCCAAAATCCTTCAAGCTAGGATTCATGTGCACAAACAACATTTTAGTATATGAAGCTCTCGTGGCAGGGCTCAGAAAGACCATCCACTAGAATATCATAGAACTACAAGTATTTGTAGATTCCCAATTAATCATCAAGCAGGTCCTTGATGAGTATCAAACAAAGGATGACAAGCTATTACCCTACAAAGAGCTTGTAGATAAACTCAAAGAACATTTTTTCAGCATACAGTTCACACAAGTGCCAAGATTTTTGAATAAGGTAGCAAATGCTATGGCCACCATCAGCTCACTATTGGAAATCCCCCATGATGCTACATAATATGAGTTTCTAGTCGAGCAACTACACACACCCACTTACGAGAACCTTGATGCTGATATGGTATGCATCTTGGTTGGTCCCCAGTCCCCATGGTACCATGACATTTATGCTTATCTAAAGAATGGTATCATATCCCCTCACCTCACAAACACCCAATGCCAGAACCTTATTCGTAGAGCATCCCACTACACTCTTGTAGCCAACACCCTATATCGTCAGGGGTATCATAACGTCCTCTCTTGATGTTTATGCTCAAATGAGGCTATCATGGCTTTACAAGAGGTTCACACTGGTATTCATGGTGCCCACATGAGTGGCATCATCCTTACAAAGCAACTGCTTAGAGTTGGGTATTATTGGCTAACCATGGAGCATGATGCCTGCGAGTTCGTAAAGAAGTGCCTGCAGTGCCAATAGCATACCAATTTGATACATGCACCAGCATAGGACTTACAACCCATTGCACCTCTATGGCCCTTCTCATGTTGGGGTTTTGACCTTGTTGGCATGATCCACCCTCATTCTTTTGACAGACACAAGTATATCATTACAGCCACAAAATAATTTACAAAGTGGGTAGAAGCAATTTCTCTCAACTTAACCACTGGTGTCCAGATCTCCAAATTCATCCTCTACCACATCATTTTCCATTTCAGCATTCCCTCCACCATCTTCACAGATCACAACTCTCCATTTGAAAACTAGAATGTCATAGAGCTCTGTGACCAGTTCCACATCCACCAACACTTTTCTAGCCCATATTTACCACAAGGGAATGACTAGGCTGAGGCAATTAACAAAACCATCCTCAAAATTCTACAGAAAGTTGTCAATGATTATAGTTGTGACTGGCATTTGCAAATCAATCCTACCCTTTGGGCCTATCACATCTCATTCCGTACCCCCACATGCACCACTCCATACTCCCTGGTATATGGTGATGAAGCTATTCTCCCAATCAAGGTCAAAATCCCTTCACTGTGTGTGTCCATGAAGAACTACATCACAGATGAAGACTACCACGTAGCATGCCTTACATAGCTAGAATTTCTAGATGAAAAGAGGTAACGGGCCTATGATCACCTGATCATGTACCAAAATCATCTCAAGAGGAGCTTTAATAAAAAGTTACACCCTCGACAGTTCCAAGTGGGAGACCTAGTCCTGAAAGAGAACTAGAAAGTACAAGCAAACTGTGAAAAGAAAGGGAAATTTGAGCCCACTTGGTTAGGTCCCTATGTGGTGACAACTTGCTTTGATTCTGGAGCTTATCAGTTGTCTACACCTGAAGGGGAGCCTCTTCATGATCCTATTAATATCATACATCTAAAGAAGTTCTATGCTTGAACCATGAAATATGATCTTGAAAAAATCCTAAAAATCAGAATATGTTCCTGAAAAAATCCTAAAAATCAGAAAAAGTCCTGAAAAAATCATCATCCTAGTGAAAACCTGGTAAATAGGAGCCTTGATGAAACAAAAAAATCAAAATATGAAAAAAAAAATCAAAGAGAAAAATATCGTCCAATGGTGAAAACTTGGCAATTCAAGTGCCTTGGACAAGTATGTTGGTGAAAACCTAGTAAACAGGTGCCATACATAGTGGACCGTATCATTATCTATCAAAATCCCATTCTACACCCATCCGCATCCATTCGCCACTTCTCATTCCATTTCACCCATCCCTTGTTCCTAAGATGTCATTCCTATTGCGCCAGCACACGAGATTCACTATCCTACTTCCTGCAATGTTGTAAATACTCACTGTATATAGCGTCCCCATCTTGTACATATCATCTTGGTCTCTCCCAGTAGTACCTATTGATCACAAAGCATATGACCCACAATGACCACAATATCAACAATGTTCCTTCAACAACTATCCTGTGTCACTATGATTCTCCAAAGGTTGTTTGTTTGCCCATAAAAAATTCCCAATGCAGTCACTACCCATCCACCAGGTCCTTTAGGATACATCCTTCCTCCATGTCTGGCCTAATCTCAACATCCACAGTTAGTAGATCTCTTTTAGCAAAGGACATTTTTTTTGGTCTTATCGCTTTGGTTTCAGTTTGCTTGTTTCATCTTTTTAGTTGATTTTGTGATCTTAGTTGACTATTCCCATTAAGGCTGCCATGATCCTTTATATCATGGTGTGTTGGGACGGGAGGTGTTATTTTGGGGCAAGGTTGTGTGTGTGAATTTTGTACCTAGTTATAGACACAACACTTCAGTAAAACATTAGAGGTTAGCAAAAATCAAAATATGCAAATAAGAACAATATAGCTAACTAGGTGATTTACTGCCTTCTAGTAGGTGCGAGTATGGTATTCTTAGATTAGACCAAGATCAATGACAATGCAACACCTAAACAAAGGATTTAAATGATGAAAGCAATAAAATATGAATGCAAATTAATGTATTTTTTTTTTTTGATGCAATAAGATGAGAAAAACTGATAATAAATTAATCTAAATGGATTGAAATGATATGCAAATTAAGCTAACAATGATATGAAATATGAAACTAGAATGAATTGAAAACAAGATTGATCTCACAAAATGCTGATTCGCAAGAAGCTTGATGATTCCTTTGATGTCAATTCGCTAGAGTAAGTATGCAAATTTTGTGGATGATTTGTAAAGAGCCGAGCCTTGATTTTATAGAAATCTAGGGCTTGAGGGTGCATGGAAAAAGTCATAAATCACTCTTGATGAACTCAGGTTGATTTTTGAGTTAACAAGAAATTAGAAATAGATAACTCATAAAATCATGCAAAATCATGCAAGAACAACTTTTTAACTCAAATCAGAAGTTTAGATCAACTTTGAACTCAAAATAGATGTTGAGTTTCAAAAAGATAACAACTTGAATTGATTTTCTGATTTAAAGTTTAACTGCTCTTTGAATGTGCACAAATAATCATGAATTAATTAAATAAATAAAGTGATTTATCTTCAACTTAACTGATTCTAAATTTAAAAATAATTGATTCGTGGGTTAATCAATTATTTTAATCAAACTTTTATTCAAAACTATATTATTAAATATTGACAACTTGGATTTAATCAATTAAATAAATATTTAATCAATTATTCGTAGGAGATTTGATTTATTGTCAAAATTAAATAATATAATTAGGAATAAATAGAATTAAATCTAATTAAATAATTAAGTGGTAGAATTAAATTAATTAATTAAATATTCAGAATATTTAATTAATCAAACTTTATGATAAATAGACTTTATCGCCAAATAATAATTAAATTAAAGATAATTAGGATAAATAGGAATATTGCTAGGAATATTCCCCAATGCAGAATTTAGGATAAAATCAATTAAATTTGATAATGTGCTGATATGCCTTAGGTTAGGACTTCGATGTCGATTTCATTCGAATTGAAGATGTAGGAGGTTAATGAACCTATAGCCCATTTTTGGGGTATTAAATTTTGCCCCTCTTTGAATCACTATGCAAAGCACAGTGGTTCAAAGAATAGTCTGTGTTTTGACATACACATGAAACTAATTTGAAAGATTAAAGATTGAAAGATATCGACGTAGGCCTAGAATGACCAGGAATCAAGATGATGCTAGCTATATCAACAATGAACCGGTGATAACGAAAAAGTGCCAAAATGCCTGATTCTGAATCTTATGATTGTGAAGAAGTGAGTGACCGATTCTAGGCCTCAATGTCCTTGTATGAATCATATTGGTATCACATCCTGAACCCATTAGTTACGAAGAACCAAGGAAATAACACTAATGAACCGATAGTTACGAAAAGCTAATACAGTTTACAAGATAGATTTGGATACTAGATGAATCTGATATGCCCCAAGAGATGATAGATTTGCCCCAAGCGATGAGGACTTTAGATGAATCAACAACTAGACATGGTTGTTGTCTTGATTACTGAGGAAAGATTGATTGACATAATTGAGTTACAGACTTTGAATGATGTATAATGCCATGCCTGCTTTGGGATTAAAATTGAAATCTGACAAGAAAAGTCAGTGTTTATAGTTTAGAAGCATGTTAATTGATTTGAGAAGTGGTTATACACATCTGGGAACACATTCTACATTGTTTAGAGGTCCTAGAGACCAAGTTTGACTAGGTTTGACCATGAGTTGACCATGGTTGACCAAGTTGAAATTTTGATAGTTTGATGTAAGATAGTCAGTTAAGTTGAATACTGGATTTCTGTGATGATTGAAGGTTGATTGTGCAAGTAGTTGACAATATAAATGATCTCAGATTTTGATTTTGATCCCGAAAAAGGATTCTACTTGCTATTTCGTTGGATGGACCTTCTTGTAGGATTCAACTCTTTTTAGATTTGACGATGTGATTGAAAAAAAATAAAATTGTTTGAAAAAAAATAAAATTGTTTAAGTGTTCAAGCATTCTGTGAGACCATGCAAACATGAAAAATGCAAAGAGATATGCAAAATGAAATGCAAACCTAAGACCTAGGACCTAGTCACTGATCATGTGTCGGTCATTCTCGTCATTGAATTTTTAGGTAATTGGATAAATCAATACAATGCCCACTAGTTATGAAACCATAGACATATGAATATTGATTTTTATGCTCAAGAATCAATACAACGCCCACTGGCTAGACAACCATAGACATATGAATATTGATTTTGTTTTTGGAATGTCAGATTAGATATAAGCACCAAGGTATAAACACCAGGATGACCTAAATATCATGTCCATTTTGATATAGCAATTTGTATAAGCATCAAAACATAGACATCATGATGACCTGAATACACCTTGCATTACAAACACATCAAGCAGTCAAGAGATCATTCTAAATCCAATGTGAATTACCCGTAGTGACCCTTTATCGCTCACATCCTTAGGTAAGATCACATTTCACAATAGGAGAAAGAATTCACTCCAAAAAGACAATAGTTAGATCAAACTTCCTTAAATTTTCTAGGTATCAATGGTCGAGGTATGCATGGCCATCCAATTCGAGATAGAGGCTCTTACAGTTGGACACCATTTCAATCCAAAATTTCCATAGTTGTTAGATTTTCACATACAAGAAGAAAACAAAGAAAAGATTATGCCCATAGTCATCACTCTCTAAATCTTGTAAAGGACATCATTGAAGAGCTCGTGGGAACAAAATATGCAAAAATCTCAATGTGAATCAGTAAGCATACAAGGAGATAAAAGCATGTAAAAAACATAGATTGTTTTCAGTTTGTGTTTGATGTTTGATTGTGTTGTTGTAGATGCAAAATCTTTTCTGGAGAGGAGATAGATAGACAGACTTAGATGAATCTTCAAAGGACCCTTACTGGATATGACACATTTGAGATACTAAGGACTGTAGGATATGACTTTGATTGCCCTCAAGTGTTAAGCATTGATAGGATACAAACGCTTGAGCTTATTGGTGTACCGACTGAATTATTGAAAATAGGAATGCAGGAACAAACCAAGAGATATGTACAAACTAAAGCAAGACTGAAAGATGGGAAAGATCAAGATTGCAATGATAGATGGAGTGTTTTGAAACAAGTGGCACCTGTTTGCTGGGTTTTCACCATCTTGGAAGAGATTCTATTTTTACTATCAAGGCACCTGTTTCCAAGTTTTCACCAAGGCACTTTTTCTTTTTCTCATTTTTTTGTATTTTTATTTTTCCCAATTTTTTTGTACTTTTGATATTTTTTTGATATTTTTGTGAATCATCAAGGCACCCATTGCTAGGTTTTCACCAAGATGTTTATTTTTTTAGGACTTTTTCAGATTTTTCAGATTTTTTTAGGACAATTTACCATAGACTAAATGCCTTAGGCATAGAATTTCTTCAAATGGAGAATGTTGATTGGTTCTCAGAGCTATTCTCATTCAGTCGTTGAGAGTTGATAAGCACCAGAGCCAAAAGTAGTAGTGATAACAAAGGGACCCAGCCAGTTGGGTTCAAACTTCCCCTTGCGCTCTCTATGTGATTGATTTTTAGGATTCTCTCTCAAGACTAGATCACCAACTTGAAATTCTCTGTGTTTGACTTTCTTGTTGTAACCTCTAGACATTCTCTTTTGATATACTCTAAGATGATCATACGCTGCTTGTTTGCGCTCATCTAGTAGTTCAAGTTCTTGCAACCTAGACACTCTGTAGTCATCATTAGTTACTAGACCATGCATTCTGATTCTTAGTGATGGGATTTCAACCTTAATAGGTAGTATCAGTTCAGACCCATAAACTAAAGAGAAAGGTGTAGCCCCAGTGGGTGTTCTGATACTTGTTCTGTAGGCCCAGAGAGTTGGATTGATCATGAGATGCCAATCTCTTCCTATTTTATTAACTGTATGGTGCAAGATTTTCAATAGATTCTTGTTAGAAGCATTTGCTTGTCCATTCCCTTGAGGATACTAGATAGATGACCAATGTTGTGTAATCTTGAATTTGGCACATAAATCATCCAAGTCTTTGTTCTTAAATTGTCCACCATTATTTGTGACTATGGAATGTGGACTACCATATCAGCATATGATGTAGTTTAAGATGACCATAGATATTTGTTTTCCAGTTGCTTGTGTCAAAGGGACTGCTTCTACCCATTTTGTAAAATAATCTATAGCTATGATTATTTGGGTAGAACCATTAGAAGAATGAGGATGTATAGCTCCTATAAGATCAAAGGCCCATTGATGAAAAGGCCATTGTGTAGTGAAGGGAATTAGATCTCTCCTTGGAGCATGAATTAAGTTGCCATGCACTTGCACTTTTGATAGTTCTTAGCAAACTTGATAGACTCTTTCTCCATTTCAGGCCAATAGTACCCAGCCCTAATAAGTTTTCAAGCTAGTGTTAAACCATTCAAGTGTGACCCACAAATACCATCATGGACTTCCTCTAAAGAACATTGAGACTCTTCCCATTCTAAACATATAAGTAGCGTACCATCTAGACCCCATTTGTAAAGATCATGACCAATGATGACATATTAGGAGGCATTACGGATAAGGTATCTCTTTTCATGATAGTTGAAGGTATTAGGAATGATTTGGTCTTTGAGATAGGAGAATAGGTTTTTATATCTAGATGAATCATGACCTACAACAATGTAGATCATATGGGTATCAAGGGAATCATATGCAGGATAAGATAGTGCTTCCACCAGGAACTCGTAGTGTAGCTCATGTTTAGGCTGCTGTAATAAAGTAGATAATGTTGCCATTGCATCGACAATGTTATTCTCTATTCTAGGTATTTGCTCCAATGTGATAGATATGAAGTATTTATTTAGATCATCTACCATTCTCTTGTATGGAATGAGCTTTTCATCTTTATTTTGGTACACATCATTGACTTGATGGATTACAAGTTGTGACTCTCCATGAATGTGTATCTCTGCCACTCTCCACTCAATTGCTATTTTTATGCCATTAAGAAGGGCTTCATATTCAAAAATATTTTTTGTGTAAGGAAACTTGATTCAAAATGCTTTTAGGATTGAGTATCTTTGAGGAGTTATGAACAATTTGCTTGCTCCAGATCCATTCTATATATAGGAGTTGTCAAAGAATAACTGCCATTCTCTAGAAGAAAGATTCATGATAGAGGAATCTAGGAATTCCATTTGCATTGGTGTATCATCAAATAAAGGTGAATCTTCTAATTGATCAGCAATAACTTGGCCTTTAATAGCTTTTCTTTCAACATATTCAATGTCAAATTCACTTAAGAGCATGACCCATTTGGCTAATCTACCCGTGAGAGCAGCTTTGCTTAGTATGTACTTTAGTGGATCAATCTTAGATACTAAATGTGTAGTATGAGCCAACATATAATGTCTTAGTTTCTATGATGCAAAGACCATAGCTAGACAAGATTTTTCAATCATTGAATAGTTCTTTTTGTATGCCACCAATGTTCTACTGATATAGTATATAGCTCTTTCCTTCTTGTTCTCATCATGCTCTGCAAGCAATGCCCCTAGTGA
Organism: Chamaecyparis obtusa; assembly: GCA_027943335.1. Taxonomy (NCBI): domain Eukaryota; kingdom Viridiplantae; phylum Streptophyta; class Pinopsida; order Cupressales; family Cupressaceae; genus Chamaecyparis; species Chamaecyparis obtusa. Next base: position 518,066 of record BSBK01000569.1, read on the forward strand.
TGTATCTGTAGAGGAGACATATAAGATCAAAGGATTCCCTTGAATGGGAGGCATCAAGATAGGAGGATTTGATAGATATTTCTTGATATGATTAAAGTTCTTTTCACATTCCTCGCTCCATGCAAAGGTCACACCTTTATGTAATGTCTTTGTAAAAGGTTGTGATATGTCTGCTAGCTGAGATATGAAGCATTTGATAGATTGAACTCTACCTTGCAATGTCCTCATTTGACTGATTTTTTTGGGAGGTTGCATCTCCATTATAGCCTTTACTTTAGCTGGATCAACTTCAATGCCCTTCTTTGAAACTATGTATCCTAAGAGCTTTCCAGAAGTGAGACCAAAAGCACACTTCTTAGGATTTAGTCTGAGACTAAATTTTTCCATTCTATCTAGTATCTTGCTCAAGTCATTTAGATGTTCAGCTCTAATCATAGATTTTGCTAAAGTATCATCAACATAATCCTCCATAGTCCTATGCATCATGTCATGAAAAATAGAAGTCATAGATCTCTGATATGTAGCACCGACATTCTTAAGCCCAAATGGCATGACATTCTAGTAGAAGGTACACCATGCACATGTAAAAGCAATTTTATCTTGATCCTCTGGAGCAATTTTTATTTGATTATATCCAGAAAAACCATCCATTAAAGAATACATCTCAAAGCTCGCAGTCATGTCTACTATCATATCAATGTTAGGTAATGGAAAATCATCCTTAGGGCATGCTTTGTTTACATCTCTAAAATTTGTGCATACTCTTATTGATTTGTCTGGTTTTGAAATAGGTACAATATTAGAGATCCATTCTGCATAATCAATAACTTGGATAAATCTGACTTTTAGGAGCTTCTCTAATTCAGCTTTTACCAAGAGTACAACATGTGGATGCATCTTTCTTAATTTTTTCTTAACAGGTTTAACATTTGGAGCTATAGATAAATGGTGCATTATAAGATTAGGATCCAACCCTGGCATATCTAAATATTTCCATGCAAAGTTGATCTTCTTCTCTGTTAGGAATGTTGTAAATTTTTGCTTTTCTTCCTCTAATGAAGATTATGCTAAATGGATCAACTGTGGTTCTTCTGTTGTTCCCAAATTGATAGATTGAGTGGGATCAATTAGAACTAGAGATCTATCCTATAAATGACTAGGAAGGACATCAAATATCTCATCCTTAGGTGCCTCAGAGAGGTTTTCACCTTCGGATACGTCTTTTATTTTTACTTTTGTAGGTTCTGAGACTGCCACAAAGTGGTTTTCATCCTCAGAACTCCTTTTATTTTTATTCTTATTCTTATTTTTCTGACTAAGATACCTGATGTCTGACTCTGTCATGCTAACGCTCAGTTCACTAATGGAAGTCCTCATAGGCTCAACTGCATTTAAGTAGCAAGCAAGGGCATAGTCATTGGGAAAGGTATAAATACCTTGGTTCAAGCTAGTGGATGTTATGTCAAGAAGGTCAGGGCATTGGATAGTCAAAGTGGTGAAAGATTGGGAAAGAGTGTTTATGGATATGGATCTTTCATCATTGGTCCTAACCCAATGCTCGAGTTCAAAGGTGATATTACAAATTAAGACATTCAATTTGTGAATAGGCTCAATGTCATTGTGGAAATCTACTTCAGCCATCGGTAGATCAGACTCGATAAGTTCATCATTTCACTCTAGACTTATGTTAGGTTGAGGTGCATATTGGTGAATAACATCAACATGCTTTTCTATAACAAGTTCATCTAGTTTTGCAATGACTCCCCATTCATAGTCATTTGATTCATCTTATATTTCTTCATCTAGACCTCTAGGAAATCTAAGAACATGAGTAAAGTCAGGATGAATACCCCAAAAAGGGTTACCCTCATATTTTAATTTGAATTCATACTCATAGGAATCTATCTTAGAATAACTACCACCTTCCTCTTTTTGGTTTCCTTCAAGATTAGCTGGTTCTTGTATTGCAACTATCTCTTGCTCTATAGTAGGTTCTTGTGTTTTTACTACATTAATTCTTTTTATTGGATCACCTTCAACTTCAAGGAGGTCTTTTATTTCTTTAGGAAAATTCTCATAAGGAATGAGCTCATTAGTGGTGTCTGAATCATCACTATCAAATTGTTCAGTTATTTTCCCCTTTAGTTGATTTGCTACGGAAGGCTCAATTTGTTCTAGAACATGCAGGGAGTTCTTGCTAAGATAGAAAGGCTTCTTTGTGTATCCTAGACCTATTGTATTCTTGTTTTCTTGGCCATGATGATCAAGACGTGACAAAAGACCTTTAACCTATAGTCCTAGAGGTCCTTTTCCTTTATATCCCATCTTTGTAATCAATTTATCCCCTGGGCCATATGACTTAGACGGGATATTCGGTATTTTAGCATCACATTTTTGGACAACTTGAGATTTAGGTTCATCTTTGTACAACCATGTGAGCACAACTTCATCCTCTTTAAACTCCTATTTAGATACTTATTCTGCAACAAAATTTCCTTTATATGTTTCAAGAGGTTCTTTAGACTCTATTTTAGACTATTTTAGAGTTTGCCCATAAGACTTAGGAGAGATATGGAGAGATGTCAAAGATAAGATTGGCTCTATAGTATATTCTCCCATACCATTTTCTTTGATCTTAACCTCTTTAGCAATGTCTTCCATCTTAGATGTTTAAGCAACGTCTAGCTGCTTAATGGAAGATTCTCTATTATTGGGAACAAGTTTATCAACACTCTCTTTCAAGGTATTGCAAGTTGTATACAGATCAGCTAGAATCGTCACCTCAACTCCTTCATAAGGAAATTTCAAACACTAATGGAATGTAGAGGGAATGGCTTTCATGTCATGTATCTAGGGTCTTCCTAGGAGGATATTGTAAGCCAAAGGTAGATCAAGAGCTTGACATATAGTATCTCTGATGACAGGACCTACTCTGATAGGTAGGACAATAGTTCCCTTAGAATATATTTCTTGCTCATCATATGCTTTGATAGTTATCTTCTTCCTGGGATCAATGGCCATTTTTGAAAATCCCAATTGTGTAATCAAGCTGAAAGAACAAATGTTTAGGTCAACGCCTCCATCTATCAACACATGTTTGACACGACGGTTTTGGATCAAGAATTCAATATGCAAAGGCTGGTTATGTGGATGAATCAAGGAGTTATCATCTTCCTCTAAAAAGGAAATGTACTATGGAGACGTAAGATGACCAACCATAGTCTAGAATCTGTCTAAATCAAGGTCATCAGGAACATTGGATCCAAGTAGAGCTTTGTCTAGAATGGCTCTATGAGCTGGAGATATCTGAAGCAACTCAAACATGGAGATTTTAGCATTTGTGTGTTGGAGTTGTTGGACAATACTGTATGAAGTAGGCCTCGTGTCTTTAGGATTTGAAGATTTAGATGTAGCCTTCTATTTAGAAGTAGATGAAAGATTAAAAGGCACCTTAGGGACATTTGATGAATCTAGTATTTGTCCTTGTAGGTGTGCCTAAGCTTGTGATCGAGTAATTACATTAGCTGATTGATTATCTCTATCACTTCTTACAATTGTGATGACATTAAAATGCTCAGATAGGCATGGTTCAACCATATTGATAACAAAATTGTTTCCTGAGTAGGCATAATTGACTTTAGCACCCATATTAGGTTGAGAAGAAGAATCTTCTTTACCATGTTTAGGAAATGGTTATGTGAATGCTGTATGATTGTTATTATTCTTATGATTATCAATCATGATGTCTCCATTATCAATTTTGTCTTGTATAATGTGCTTCAAGAGAATAAAGTTATTAGACTTATGACCTTTATTGTGATGGAATTCACAGAAATCGTTGTCTCTCCACCATTTCAGTTTAGGTTCTGGATCAAAGACTTTCATCTCAGGCAAGTAGATGATTTTGTTTGCCAATAGAGTTTTCATGGCAGATTCGAAGGATTCTCTGAGAGGAGTGAATTTGTGATTAGGATCTGTAGCCCAAGGTTTGTAATCATATGACTTTTTGTTGGACTTTGTGGCTTTGGCTTCAGAAGCTTTGATTTCTTGGGTAACAACAGTAAGGTTGAAAGAAGGTGCCTTAGATGGGGCACATATATTATCAACAACGCCATCTGTGAGAACACCTTTATTCTTGTTCTAGTTTTTGTTCTTGTCCTTAGAACTAGATCCAGATTCATACTTGTATTTTTGAAGTGATATGTCTCCTTTTTGCACAAGTACTTTCTCAATTTTGATCGCATTATCTACCATCTTGTCAAAAGATGTATGATTTTGCATTTGTAAAGGGTAGTTGATTTTTGGAACAAGATTGTTGATGAAGATTTACAGCTTCTCAATTTCTGGAATAGGTCTAGCATATAGAGAAAATTTCTTCCTCCACCTCTTGAGAAATGTCAGGAATGGTTCTCCTGGATATTGTTTCAGATTGCAGATTTTGATCATGGTGATCAGATGTTGAATATTGTAGGAGTATTATTGATAGAATAGTTTGATTAACTCCTCAAAAGTTTTGATAGTAGGGGGCATTCTAGAGAACCAATGAATGGTTTCTCCTCCCAGAGATCGAGGGAAAAGATGCATTAAGTAAGTTGGTTCATGCATAAACTCCATAGATTGAGTACAAAATTCTCTGACATGATCTTGAGGGTCAGAATTTCCATCATACTTATCATATTTAGGCATCTCCTCTCTTTTAGGAAATGGTGGCATGTACAAGTCTTTATCGAATGGAAAAGGGCATAGAGCTTCCATGGATAACTCCTTAGGTTCCTTTTCTTTTTTGAGTTTGTTAAGTTTGACTTGCATGGCATGCATCTGTTTCATCATAGCCATGATAGGAGTTTCTTCCTCATGTGTGATGATATCTCCAACATTAAAGTTGGGAGGAAGTTTAGCTCCTTGATGAGCTAACTCTAGAAATTATGCTTCTCTATATTCCTTCAAGAAATGATTCATCATTCTTTTGAAGTTGTCATCATTTTGATATTGGGCAATTTCAAAAGGTGCAGGTTCTTGACCCATACTATGTTGAGATTGGTGTCTGTGAGACCCATGATGTGTCCCTTAGTGAGACATGTTAGGAGTTTTAGGGCTCCCTGGATTAGATTGAGGTGGGCTTTGTTGATTACCTCTGTGAGTTGATGGAGGGGGTACGTAACCAGTTTTCAATCAAAAATTGCCAAGACCGTCATCTTTGTAAAGACCAGAATTATAGAGTTGTTCAATAGTTGGGGCCTGGAGAGTATTCAGAGGTATTTTATGAGATACCTCTCCAAATTTCTTGTGTGATGAAGCTCTAGTTTTCACCATTAACCTTGGGTGAAGCCAAAGAATAAGATGAAGACAATTGAAGAATGAATTGATTCTAGAAGATCAAATGACACAACCTTGTCAAGATTGAAGTGATTAAAGAATATATTAGACATAAATGAAGGATACTGTGCCACATTAGTGTGGGTAGACACCCAATAGATGGCGGGAATGAGCTCACAACACTTAGCCGTTTAGTAAAAAGATTGAATTTTGAAGATAATTTTGACAAGGTTTTGACACAAGATGAAAAAGACTCAAATCGATAAATCAAAAGGCTAAATCAGACTCAAGTGACCACTTTAGGAAAATGAATGTATTCATTATAGGTTTCGCTCTGTTCCTGACACAATGATTTGTTTGACAAATTCTGGAAATAGGCTATAAAATTGGATTTCTGACAAATTTTACCAATCTCTGAAACCTTTGACTTTGGCTTTGATACGAGTTTTGAAATTTTAGGATGATTTTTTACATCAAAAAGGTTTTTTGCTTCAGATTTGTAATTTTTCAGTATTCAGTACTAGTTTGTTTGCAAATTTTTCTATCCAAATTTTGAAGATCTGTGTAAAAGTTTGTCTCAAGTAACCAAGAAGATATCAAGCACACAAAATAGCAAGCAATTTTTTGAAAACAATGAACAAGGGAAAAAGCAACCTTGCACATGAACAAGCAATAGTGACTTATTGTGCTAATCCCTAGAAGTGCTAATTGTGTATGTTCCAAAAAGTTTTTCAATAACGCACATATTCCTAGAAAAATAATTTTTTTTTGGCCTCACTTTGTAGTAATGGTTTGAATTTACAACTTTTGTGATCTCAAGAGGGTGAACTCCAATCCAGGTGCACCGGGGTTTTGACATAGTCTGAGAAATTAATCAATCAGGAGTTTCTAGGGAGATCTGATAGCCCAACAAGAGACCACACCTGTGAAGATTTCCTCCACAAGGATATTTATATAGCGGCTACTACTACCAAGATGAAAATGGCTTGTAATGTCCCCGCTAGGGAACCCATAAGGAATAAGGTCTTATGACCAAAATTGCAACTAACAATTTTTTTTCTAACATTACATCACCACTACTTCACATTTACATTCCTTAAGGTTCCCTTAATGAATTCATTCACTAACATCTTTGCATTACTTATCAAAATTGAATTTCATTTCCTTCCTTTACTTTCACATTTAAGAACTAAGAGATAGGGTAAGAAAATAACATTTCATTTACAACTATATTTCTTACTTTATATACTAAGTTCATTTCTCCTACTAACACATGAATAATATTCCTTAAAAATTACATCTTAACCTTAGCATAATAAAAATTTTCTTTTATTGCAACATAGAAGAGATAGAAAAGATAATTTCAACATGACATAATACATTTCCAACTTTAATCCTGCAAATAACAACCCTAGAAACAAAGCCTAGAACTATCCCTCCCAATTACATCTCTTTTCTTTTCAATTACATCTTTCTGATAATAACTCTCATTACAATAAAAAGTACATGAATGGCCCAAAGGCATTACAACATATCTTTTCATCTTTCCTTTCAAAAATACATAATACAAAATATGAATATCTGCATCAATACATAATTTGAATGCATCCAAGTCACGAACCACGAATAGGACCTCAAAAGATTTTTGCCACCCAACCATGTGAAAATGGTGAAGTTCCAACCCCTGTGCTAGGAGATAGAACAAAGATACTCACAAGGCCCTAAGCAATCTAAGGCTCAAAACATAAAGAAATGATTCAAAAAGAACATAAAATATCATCATACTATAACATAGAGGTCAAGGTTCTAGAATACCACCTAAGTGAGTGTCATCACACAACCTGTGTATTGGGATCCACCCTAGCAACCATGTAACCTTGGTCCCCCCTTTATGAATAGGGATCCACCCTGGCAGTTACCCATGGTCCTAGTACTCCAACAGGACTATGTGGCCATTAACATGTTTTCTTTCATTATCTTTTATTTTCCCCCTTTCCCAGATTCATTAAATAGGTAATCACTTTTTTATTACCCACCCATAGGATCATCTGGTAACCACTTTAGGGTTCCAACACCTATGATGAGCCACTCACCTAGGGTACCTAGTCCCCTACCCACACACACACAAGCCATGGAAACATCAAATACTTTCAAATAATCCATCTCATAGTTCTAGGGAGCCCTCTGGTGCACTCAGGCCACCCGAAGAAGTCCTAACCTTTCATTATGGATTCTACCAAAAAAACTAAGTATGAAAAAAATCTTATAATAAAAACCAAGTATAGAAATTCATAAGATACGACATAAAACTTCCCACATGCATTTACACAACATTCCATAGCTTATTTCAAAAATCTAGGAAAATCTCATGTGCTTGAATTTTGGCTAAGTCTAAATTTTTAAGAAATCTCAAAATTAGAAGTTGTATCTTAACTCCCATGAATTTGAAACCTATCCCAATCATCTCAGAAGGTACCTAAACCCTTTATACAAGTATAACTTGAAGTATAAGAAATTAATTACGTAACCTTATACTTCAATGTTATACTTGTATAAAGCCTATTTTCCTCAGTTAACACTAATCTACTCGGTTGATATAGTTTTGGTCGGTTGACACTGCTTGGCTCGGTTGACACTGGTTTGGTCAATTTTCATTACTTTACTTGGTTACCACTGCTTTGGTCAGTTAACATTGCTTTGCTCGGTTAACATTGCTTCGGTCGGTTAACACTACCTTGGTCGATTAACACATAAACCAACCTATCTCTGTTAACACTAAACCGACTTGGCTCGGTCAACACTAAACTGACCTGGCTTGGTCAACACTAAACTAACCTGGCTCTACAAAAATATGACTATCAACTATGTCTTGTGGGTAAAATTGGGCATTATGGGGACTATGGTTGCCTAATTTGAGCACGACCCATTTGAGATCTCCTAGTTTCCCTTCAGAAACAATTCATCAATCCATCCTATCTATCTAAAAAATCTATTCTAGATCTGGACAAGAAAAGTGGTGCACAAATCGACATGGACCAGTAAGGTTGAAATAACAGTTCTAAATTCTAGAAGCACTCATGAATATTCTGGAAAGAAGGGAGATAAAAAGGAGAATACTAAGGATCCTATAGACTAAATTAATCCAATTAAAAGCATCAGTTTCATAGAGAAGTCTGCAAGAGGAAAATAGTAAGGAAATGACTGCATTTCAGTCCTACACCTTCATGACCCTTCCTATTTCTTACTAGACTTCCCTATTTAATTTAATATAAGATAAAATCATCCTTCCACATGACCATAAAAAAAAACTATATAATCATACATAATTTTATTATCATATCATATACAAACACATTCACACACAAAGAGGAAGAATGAAGATTCTTCCCAGTTTAGACCCTACCTTGGGTCCTATGGAGAATCCTTTTCCCTTGACTGGATAATCTCTGCAAAACTTCAATCCTTGAGTAGATATCCTTCTAGAAATCTTCCTCCGGTAATCAACTCCCAACAATCCAAAAACTCTCAAACTCACATAAACTTTCACCAAAAAATTTCCGGAGAAATCAATTACAGACAACTCAAAAGAAAACAAATCTTTCAAAAATTAACATCCTCCCGCACACAAAAATCTTCAAATATTTATCCCCCAACTATGTGGTTGGAGGAGTTGCTTTATGGGAAGCAACTTCTCCAACTTCCATAGTTGGTTGGAGGAACAACAAAATAATTTCTCGCAAAGACTTAATCAAGGTTTTTAATAAATTTAATTAAAATATCTTTTAAACAAAAGCATAACAAGAATAATAGACAAGTACCTTTCAAGAAAAACACATAGCACAATAGGAAAACAAGTGGCCTAACTTCTAGGAGGTCTCGAGTTCAACTCCCTCTTAGATAGCCAATTTTACTACAAAGGCCATTTCCCTTTTATTATTATTACTTTTACTTTTTATTTAATACATTTATTAAATATACCTTATTTAACTCACTCTATTTACTTATTATAAACACCATATCATTAACACAATTAATGATAACATACACTTATTATTATTTATATAAGCATGGATATATGTGTGTGCACCCACATATACACATACCTATATAAAATAGAAATAATTATAACATAATTATTTATTATACATATAAAACATATTAATTCTAACTCATAACATAAACTCAGACCAACATCAAATCAAGTCCATAACATAAACCGCATTCCACTTCCCCACTAGGATCACTTCCTAAATAGAATTCTAGGTCCATGGGTAACCTCAAGAGTAACTTGGTTAAATCTCCACACATCAATAGTTCAAGGATTTTGAAGGCACGCTCAGACCTATGTAGCCAGGTGGAGATGATGCTTGGTACTTGCATCCTACATCACCAACTGACATGCATATATAAATATAAATAGACAATGGAAAACAAGGAGGGAGAGTGCGACATCATGTGGATCTCCTGTGGGAGTAACTATGACTACCCCTCCTCATCCTACACTCACATCAACCAGTGAACATTAAACCATAATAGGGTCAGTAGGGTTAGATCATAATAAAACATTATAACACAAATCAATGTAAAACATTTTACTGATAGTTCATTTCTAGCCATTCATCATTAAATTATAACTCATTTAATATTTCCAAATAAACTGTAGTAACCAAATATATATGCTCAAATATCTCATAAAATGCTAACTAACTAATAATCATAGTCCATCATAAAATACAAAGTGTCAAAGCAATAGTCCTGTCAGTCTAACATAGGAAGATGCTAGGGTGGGCATTACATGGTTAGTACCACTTGAGGTTCTATCCACGTGGTTGACCCAATTAAGGGAATGTCCACTATAGTTAACCCTCTCTAAAGGTGACTCACAAAAGATACCACAGGGGGACTAGATTAGATTCAAGGATCTAAGTTTCTGGTACTATCCAAAAAAGAAGTAGAGCATAATCCCCTAACCTCTTCACTTCACCAAGACAAAGCAGACAGATTAATCTGACACGCTAAGACCAAGATTATTTCACAAAGATCTATGACGTCAACCGCTTATGATCTATCAACTTCTCCGGAGAGAATGTATCAATCAAAAGTTGAAGACACACGAATCTAGTAGAACGTGAGACTTTCTCAGTACCTTCCCTACCTACAAGGGGATCCTTAATCAAGAGGAGTTTCACATGAATAAACAAGTGAAAGAAGCTCAATCTCTCAAGATCATCCACAAACAGTGTTCATAGGGCCTATTTACTATGTGTAACAGATATGCAAAAAGCAAATCTATGTTCGTTTTATAGCTCAAAAATTGAAGTCTGATTTATGAAAGCAGGAAAGGCACTCAAGCTAGACACGTGAGATGTTTTTTTTATGTCAAAATTAAAATGTTTTCAGATGTAGTAGAATACCTAAATTCCCTCGCAACGTGCTTAGTAGATTTTTCCTGATTTTTAGCTTTGTTAAGCAATCCCGCGCAAGCAAGCCACAAAGCAAACAAGATATGAAATGTATATTCAACTTATGAAAACCTTAGGGTTAGATCTAAAAATAAATTATTAGGAGAAATAATAACCAGCAACTAATCCAAATGATAACTCATATCATTCATTGAACCATGTGAAAAATAAGTGCATACCCATCACAAAATTTTATTTTTTTTGTTGCATTTGACCTAGTCAACAAGATCTGATTTTTTTGATATGATTTCGGCCACAAAAATAGAAATCCAAAATAGAGACCCCTACTAAAAAATAGAGAGCTTTTCAAAAATGTAAAATTTTTAGAAAAATCTCTTTATTTGTGTCCTAGAGACCCATTTTACCAAAACAGACCAGTTTTTGTAAATTGACTATTTGAGCTATTATATTGCATCCAAATTTAAAACACAAAGAATGGACCCCCTATAGAATTTAAAGATCTTTCTGAAAATGTAAAAATTTCTAAAAAATATGCTGATTTGCATCAGAAATTAATTTTTTTGGAAAATGAAGAAAAAATTATTAAAAATTCAAAACATCTTAGAAAATTCTGAATTTTTTATTAAAGCTTCCTTGATATGTTTCAAACCAACAAAACAAATTTCAAACCAAAAATACAAGCTGTTTGGGAGATAAAATTAAATCTTTGAAACTTTAGGATTTTAGCTCCAAAAAAAAATCAAAACTAGCATGTAAAGGTGGGTTGCCCACGGTGGGCGCCAGAAATGTGTGTGTGAATTTTGTACCTAGCTATAGACACAACACTTCAGTAAAACATTAGAGGTTAGCAAAAATCAAAATATGCAAATAAGAACAATATAGCTAACCAAGCGATTTATTGCCTTCTAGTAGGTGCGAGTATGGTATTCTCAGATTAGACCAAGATCAATGACAATGCAACACCTAAACGAAGGATTTAAATGATAAAAGCAATAAAATATGAATGCAAATTAATGTATTTTTAAATTATTTTTGATGCAATAAGATGACAAAAAATGATAATAAATTAATCTAAATGGATTGAAATGATATGCAAATTAAGCTAACAATGATATGAAATATGAAACTAGAATGAATTGAAAATAAGATTGATCTCACAAAACACTGATTTGCAAGAAGCTTGATGATTCCTTTGATGTCAATTCACTAGAGTAAGTATGCAAATTCTGTGGATGATTTGTAAAGAGCTGAGCCTTGATTTTATAGAAATCCAGGGCTTGAGGGTGCATGGAAAAAGTCATAAATCACTCTTGATGAACTCAGGTTGATTTTTGAGTTAACAAGAAATTAAAAATAGACAACTCATAAAATCATGCAAAATCATGAAAGAACAACTTTTTAACTCAAATCAGAAGTTTAGATCAACTTTGAACTCAAAATAGATGTTGAGTTTCGAATAGATAACAACTTGAATTGATTTTCTAATTTAAAGTTTAACTGCTCTTTGAATGTGCACAAATAATCATGAATTAATTAAATAAATAAAGTGATTTATCTTCAACTTAACTGATTCTAAATTTAAAAATAACTGATTTGTGGGTTAATCAATTATTTTAATCAAACTTTTATTCAAAACTATATTATTAAATATTGACAACTTGGATGTAATCAATTAAATAAATATTTAATCAATTATTCGTAGGAGATTTGATTTATTGTCAAAATTAAATAATATAATTAGGAATAAATAGAATTAAATATAATTAAATAATTAAGTGGCAGAATTAAATTAATTAATTAAATATTCAAAATATTCAATTAATCAAACTTTAGGATAAATAGACTTTATCGCCAAATAATAATTAAATTAAAGATAATTAGAATAAATAGGAATATTGCTAGGAATATTCCCCAATGCAAAATTTAGGATAAAATTAATTAAATTTGATAATGTGCAGATGTGCCTTAGGTTAGGACTTCGATGTTGATTTCATTCAAATTGAAGATTTAAGAGGTTAATGAACCTATAGCCCATTTTTGGGGTATTACAACGGTCTTTTGCGATCTTTTGTTTCTGCCTGTGAGATAGTTGGACATGACCCTTGCATGTTTCACTTGTGATCTTTTGGGTTACTTGGTGTACTTGGGAAATGTCATTTGTTTGTGGGTTCCCTCGCATTGTTTTCACCATGCGTCCTTCAGGGTGCATGCGTGATGCTAGGGCAATCCTTGCGTGTCTTTTTTGCATCAGTCCTATGCAATGCTAGCGACATGACCTCAAGTTCCTAGTAACTGTGGTTAGTTCCTTCTATTGCTATATCAAAATAAGTTCTCAAAACTACATGGTGATGTTCCTTCAGAACATCCCATGCTCAAGCTTCACTGAACATCCTCCACCCTATCAAACATCCGAACAAAGCTCCCATCATCCCTATCCAGTATCAAAGCATCAGCCCAAAAGAGAAAATCCCCCAAGAGCATCTCTATCACATCTCCCTCGCATCCCTTTTTTCACCCATCTTCCCCCCCCATATACCCCTCATCATAATTCAAGCTTCCTCACCTCCCTCGCCTCACGTTCTTGAGCTTTGGATTGTGATTGTGCAAATATCCCCCTTCACCCGTTGTCCCCTACCTCCCTCAGTGAGGGTGCAGTTAGGCAGTGATATGTTGTGCCATCCATTACGCCTTATCCTCAATCTTCCATTTGCATTCATATCCTCTTATGCATACATTTCATTTCCCACCCTACCATAAGTTGCATTACATCATCTCATCCTATGTTCATTCATTCTATTGCATTAATTAGATCCATGTCATATCATTTATCATATCATTTAGATTCATTTTTATCTTGCATTGTTAGGATTCATTCCTAGGTGCATTCATATCATTTAGATTCATTTTAAATCTTGCATTATTAGGGTTTATTTTAGATTCATTCATATCATCCATTCATCTCATTTTAGATTCATTTTAATCTTGCATTGTTAGGGTTCATTTTAGATTCATTCATATCGTCCATTCATCTCATTTTAGATTCATTTTAATATTGCATTATTAAGGTTTATTTTAGATTCATTCACATCGTTCATTCATCTCATTTTAGATTCATTTTAATCTTGCATAGTTAAGAGTTAATTTTAGGTCCATTTCTTATCTTTCATTAAGGTGTCTTAGATCCCTTAAGTTCATTTTGTAATCTTGCATTGTTAAAACATTTTTATCTTGCATTGTTAGAACATATTAAAAATCCATCAACATATGCATTTCATCATAACATACATGCATCATATATCAAAAACATTTACATCACATCCTGCATCCACAAATCATCAACACATACATCTCATATAACCATCTCATAATTCATATCATATAAATCACATCATATCCTACATCACACACATGTCAGTCTCACAGCATATAGAAATCATATCACATCCTACATCATCCATGTCAGTACATCATATGCATCCATACATCCATAGATTACACATCATATCCCACCCAGCTCATCATTTATATATATCATATCAAAAAATCATCGCAAAGAATAAAGTACATGTCCTGACCCAAAGCATAAAAGAATAAATGTCTGTCTGAGTCCATCAACAATACAGATCTACATATACAATCGGGACTATGCCCTCCATCAATAAAATAATCATACATGTACATGATCAAAATTGCAGCATATCACTACCTATTTGCCTCTCCTGAGGGAGGCTGCATGTCAAAATATCCATCCAAGGGATCTACCTTTGGTGGTACCTGTAGGATAGGTATCTAGCTCACTGAACCCTATATCCATGTGCCCTGTATCCCTATACTATGCACCTCCCTGGATATCCAGACAACCCCTATGTCCATCTCCATCCCTGTCCCTACCTCTGATCCCTCTGCCTCCGCCATTTGTACCAAACCACCGACTGAGTGTTGTTGACTCTGTGAATGGCCTAATCGATGACTCCTCTCCCCTAATCTATTGCTCCCACTTGACCCTGTCCTCCTGCTACCACTGGATCCTAAACCTATAAGAAGTGGCTGACTTGGATCCCTATAATATTGTGTTCACTCTGGTGGCACAGTTGCATAATATAACCCCCGATAGAACCCAATTTTCTCACCTAATCTCACCAGCTGTCACTGAAGATGAGATATTTCTCCCGACCACTCATGGGACCCCCGTGTAGTGGTATCCCTCTCTCCCAGTAGCCGGTCCTACTCCAACCATAGACCATCCCTCTTTGCCACTAGGATATCCCTTTCCAACACCAATGCATCCCTCTCCCTCCGCAGCTACTCCTTCTCATCCATTGTCATTAAGCCATCTGATATGGATTGCGCTAAGCATGCAATCAAGCTATCCCTCTCCTGAATCAGGCCATCTCTCTCTACCACCAAGAGAACCCTCTGAGTCCTCAACCCATCCCTCTCCCCCAAAAAACCATCCCTCTCTTCCCTCAAAGTATCCCTCTCCCCCTGTACATCCCACAACATCTGAGTTGTCCTATCATGAGCCACTTGTAGTGAGGCTAGGTGCCTTGCTGCATCATTCCCTCCACCTCTGGATGACCCTGATCCCACTGGTGGTGGTGACCCTGGTGGTTGTTGCCCTACTGGTACCTATCCCCCATCCACATCCATCCCATCACCATCTCCATCTCCATCCCCATCTCCTCCTCTCCCTCCTCTGTCTCTCCCTCCAATCCTTTCCCTATCTCCCCCTCCTCCTCTCCCCCCTCCTCTCCCTAGTCAGCCCCTGTATACGGCTGGTGCCACTCCCTCACCATCTGGTAGCCCTGATCTACCCACTACCCTAGGTGGCTAGAACCAAGCATCGTATGTTGGTGTGGTCCCTAGATCTATCACCCCTCCAACCCAATCCTAATGAAATGGCTGCATGGCTTGATAGGTGGCTAGCAACCCTCCCTTGTCCACCAGTGGCCCAAACTCAGATATCCTCTCGCAGGTGGCCCGCTGGTACCATCACTCTCCATCTGGCACATCTTGCCTAAACCCAAACTAACGTGAGGTCCTGTCAGGCCTGTACTACTCCACAATGTAATCCCACCACCCTATTAGATGCATCAACATTGTGGTGTAGGGAAACTCTCATGCATCCTCTACCCATGGCACTTGTCCAAGATATGGCCACCATGTAATCCCATCTCGTATACTATCTAGCATCTCCCGCCAGAAGTCTATATCCCTATTCTCCTGATAGGTAACTAAATCTCCCCAGCTATATGTCGCAAGATCCTTCGCTTGTCTATCCACTTAGCCTAAGGGTGGTAGCACTACTATGTGCTCCCAAGTCCAAACTTGTAGGAGGGAGACAAAACCAAAGCTCCTCCCCATGGTCCCCGCTCCATGGTAGACTATTTAATGTAGATCCTGATACATTTCCACAAGCATCATGGTCCCCCATGCTACTAGTTCCCCTGCATCCACAATCTACACAATCATGGGAATTAGTGATAATGTGACACTCCTCCCGCCTGTGTTTGGGGAGAGATACCTCGACACTAATCCTAGAACATAGTAATGAACCCGCTATCTTGCTGGTGCCGCTATGGCATGCTGTACTAATTCCAGTTGCCCATGTGACAAAATTAAATCTGCTCCTAGCCCTAGTAGTGGGGTCACTACTTGTGCCTGTGTATAAACCCCCGTTACCACTGGTGCTCCTCACATCAGTAATTAGAAGATGTGATATACATCCTCTAGAGTCACCATCATCTCCCTAGTGGGAAGATGAAATGTCCCTGTCTCCAAATGCTAGCGCTCACACAACATCATCACAAATGTCATCTAAGTTCATCTGCATGGCATCCATGCCAGATATCCTAGGCCCAATGCGTCAATCCAAGCCCAGTCTGCAGCTGTGAACTGCTCCCCAATAACCAAGACTGCTGCACATCTCTCTCAACTAGTCAGTCGATCCAGCAACCACTGCATCCAATCTAATCTATTAGTTTCTTTCTCTAACCAACCCTAAGTTTCTTTTCCCCACATTCTCACGAAGGAAACCTTTTCCTGCATTCCCGCAGGATTTGTTTCCCCACGTTCCCACAAAGAGCTTTGTCCCCACGTTCCCACAGGGGAATCCCTTCCCCCATTCCCACTAACCCATCCAAGTGACACAGGAATGCATTCCCACGCTGCTTGCCTTTTCCCCCCTCCCCCATGGGAATGCCATTTTTTGGCACCCCGCTATCTTAGCCCGTGAGAACGCGATCCCGCAAGACGTACTTGCGAGATCATTGTCCTGAGACAGATCCTGGAAATTTTGTGTTCCCACAAAAATCCCCTGAAATTCCCATTTTTCCCCACCCTGGCACATTTTGTAGGAACACAATCCCGTGAGGGCAGGAGCATTCCTGCCAAGTGCACGCTCCACAAGAATGTAATTTTTCAAGACTAAAAGAGAAATAAATGACTAAAAAACATAACAAAAAGCCAAGTTTTTTGATCCTACTTGTAGGTCAGGTCCTCCACTCTGCCGTACATGTCTCACAATGTTTGTCTGATGCGTCGGTCACCCTCTCTATGCCATCTCATCCTCGCTTATCAAAACTCCAAAGTCACAATTTCTAAGCTCTCGAGGTGCAAATGACTTTGTTTTGACCCCTCTGGCCCTTATATAGGCCCTCCCAAGCCCTCATTTTTTCCCCCAGATGCCTTTTTCCCTCCTATTTCTTCTCCTCATATCCAATCTTGTCCCTCATTACCATTTTCACCTCTCTTTTCTTCACTCATCCCCCTTCTTAGCCCGCAACATGCCTTTTTCCTTTTCTATCCTTTGTCCTTTTGAGCCGCCGCCTGGGCGCCTTTTTCTTTCCCTACCATCCTCTCAAGGGGGCATCACCTAGTCTAATCATCTTGACCCATAACTGGGGCATCTCTACTACCAAGTCCATTCTTCATGTCATTTATTTATTGCTAAAAACATCTTTGAAATAATGTTATTTGAACACTATGTCGAAGAGGGGCAAAATGTAGACACCTAAATTTGATTACATTATTTAGTAATTTTATTTAGTCTTCTCCTAAGGCATTTTATTAATTAAATATTATTATTTAATTAATTTATGTCATCCCGTAGTTAATTAATTTAATTAATTAACTATAGTCCAATTAATTATCTAAATGAAAAACCCATAGTCTGATAATTAATGAAATCCCTATTCCTCTATTAATTTAAATGGATACATTTATCTAAATAAATTAATTCATAAACCCCTTTTTCCTTCCACTTGGAATTAAATTAAATATTTAATTCTAAAAATCCTAATTCTCCTCCATTAGCTAATAATCCATGCTTAGCTAATTTAATCCTCCACTCATTCTCTCTCCTCCCATCACATCCTCCAAATCCTCCACTTACCCTCTAAACCAAGTCTAAATCACCCCTTAAGCATGTGCACAATCATAATCCAAGATTAAGAAATGCTAATCCAACTCAAAGTCAACCCTCATGGCAACACCCCCACATCCTCCAATGGCAAATCATAAAGCCTCTTACACATTCTTACACACTTGTCCCCCTTCACACCTTCCAAAGTGGACACATCCCTCAAGCATTTGACCTCTCCTCTCATCCTCCCCCATTGTGACACTTGTCACAATGCTATACATTTGAGAAAGCACAATCCATGTACTCTCTCTTGGATGCATCTCCACCATTGCTCATCCCCCTTTTGCCTCTTAATCTTGACTATCCATTTCATACATCTTTCTATAAAAGAGAAGCTCTCCTCCTTCATTTTCATCCATCTTTTATGCAAGGTTATCATGCTAGTTTGAGAGCCTAAAAACTACCAAGCTACCATTATAATGCCAAAATCTCCATTGAAGCTTGAGCATAGCATTTGAGCACACATTCCATCCTTGGAAAAATCTTCTACAGCTTGAAAGTTTTTTGGTTTGAGGTTTGCATTCCACTTGTTGTTTTGCTTTCATTTTGTAGGTCTAATCTTAAGTGTTTATTTAGATTGCTTTGTTGAATGTTTAGCTTGCTTCATGTTCTTAGACATTGAATTTTAGGTACTTACAGATATTGTGGGTTGGGATATGGAGATTTCCCACCAAGATAGGAAGATTGGAATAGATGTTGGAGAGATGATTGTTGGGGAGGATATTGTTGCTGAGGTGCAAGGGCGTATTGCAGTGGAGGATATGAAACTACTTGCTGTTACTGGGGGATGATCGAATATTGTTGCTACAATGGGAAGTACTGATGTTGCAATGGATGAGACTGATGGAATGATGTAGCTTGTTGATAGGATGGTCCTTGCTATACTTGGCTTCGTGCTTGGTTGATGTAGGATGGATACATTCTTGAATTGCTTAAGGGAAAAACTGATGTAGGGAAGCTGAAAATAGGAGGTGGTTGGGTAAGGTAACTTATGAGATGAGATGAACTCTGCTACTAAGGTGGAGGAACTATTTGAGATGCGGTGGGTGGTGTGAATAGATGGTTTATGAATGGGGGAAAGGATGAAGTTGGTAGAGGTTGAGATTGTTCTTGTTACATTGCTTGTGAGAAGGTGGCTTGTTGGTTTGTTGGTATAGATGCAAAGAAGTGGGTTGGTATTTTGAAAGCTAGCATTTCTTCTTGAGTAAGGCCCCAATGAGAATTGGTTTGTGGTGGGAGTTATGATGCGGAAGATGTGGGAAAGGTAGATGTGATGGGAGTTTGGGACATGAATGGTGGATTTGAATCCCATGGAAGGCATACCTATTGTGAATATAGTTTGTTGGGATTGTGCTTGGGTAAAAGTTGGATGGGGTGTGGATGAAGATGCTTGCATTCCCCACGAGAAGGGTGATGCTGATGTGGAAGCTTGCTGAGTATGAAAGGGGAACGATTGCGTTTCCTTGGGAAAATATGATGTTGATAGAGAGGCTTATTGAGAAAAAGAGGGAAACCTTTGCATTCCCCTCGAAATGATGGCATGGATGTAGAAGCTTGTGGAGTAAATGGGAAGGATGATTATATTGCCCCCAAAAATAATGATGTTGCTTGGCCCATGGAAGGTGGAAAAATTGCTTATGTAAAGATTTGTGTGGAGGGTGGCAGTTGGTTTTGTGAGAAGCTTTGGGTATGAATGATGGCTTGAGCTACTATGGAGGATGATGGTGTGCCTATGAGAGGGAATGGAGTGGATTGTGTTGCTTGTGTTGTAGGGCTTGTGAAACTGCTTTATAAAAGAGGAGGGATGGGTGAAGTTACTCGTGACGTGAAAAAGTGGATCAGGGATTTGTTGGACAATGGGGGTGTATGATTCTACTAGGATTTAGATGGTGTTGATGGGAATACGAGGTTGGAGATATGGTCGAATGAGAGTACCCTCCGGTGTGAAGTTAGCCAACATGTTTTGTTGATTCTGAGCAGTGAGTGTACTAACTATTTGTGCATTCCCTAGATGATTTATGAATGTTTCTATTGCTAAAGAAGCTGGGGGGATATTGGGATCATCCCATATATTACCAGTTTGTTGGATCTATGGATTGTAAGCTACCATTGCGCTGGTAGAAACTGTAAGAATTTTCAAATAGAAAAGATTGAACCAAGGATCTAGAGGTTAAAGAAAAGTACAAGAGAGATGATATGAATGAAATGATTGATATTGAATTGATCCAATGAATTCATCTTGATTACATGATTACATAATAGGCCTCCTTATATAGGAAAGGTGATAAGAGAGAATGAAAAGGAGTTGATAAGCTATCACCTATGCAAAATGTAATCACATGTCCACCAAATGTGGATCATCCTCCATAATGAAATAAAGTATGTGCAATAGATTAGGATGATAATGTGATAAGAGCACTAAAGGTGGATCTCACACCAAAAGTGGAATGTCTCCTACACCATGTGCTTAATTGAGGTGCAAACTCCTAGGCATCTCAATCACAAACTACTATGCAATGCATTAACCTAATTAAGATTAAGTGTAATTAGGAATATTTAATTACACCAATAGAAATGTTGGGATAAGATGAGCTGGTGATCTGATAAGGATCCATGTTACATCATTTTCTAGATCTTGTCTTGACAGGCATGGAGCGGAGATCTAGAAGATAAAAAATGTAAAGGGGTGGATGGATGCAAGACGTTCCTAAGAAACTCTAAAGAATGATGGATTCCTAGAATGTGATGCAAGGTTTTGGATTAACTCTAACGATGGTGAAAATTTAGGAGACTGGTGAGAGGCTTTGATTTGGATCAAGGATGGTGGAAGATTGGTGGGAGATGGTGAAAGATTGGTGGAAGGCTTGGCAATGACTGGGGATTGGTGGTATGCTTTGGTTTGGGTTAAGATTGGTGGAGGATTGGTGGAATACTTTAAAGATGATGGCAGATTGGCAGAGGATTGTGGAGGATGGTGAAAGATTTACTAAGTGTCAAAAAATGAGTTGTTGCTTCTTGATGTATTATCAATGGTAGGATTGGTCAACCTAGGATAGACTAATGATCTTTGGTCAACTGGATTATTATCAATGCAAGCTAATCTCTTGCTCGAGATGATGAGGCTGTATAAGGACAAGTTGGATTTCCTTTAGACAATGCTCTATCAAAGGGTGAGATTTCTGATTTAGGATAAGGTTTGTGAAGCAAATCAAAGGGCTTGAACACTAAGTATTTTGGTTTTGGATAACTAGATTTGGTGTAAGGATGGTGGGTCTTGACTTGGATGATGGATGTTGATTTTAGGATCAAAGATGATGAAATGAAACAAGGATTTTGATTTGGGATTCACTGATGGAAGGACGATGAAAGATGATGGAATGATGCTATTTATAAGAGGATGATCTAGATGCAGCTGGAATGGATGACCTATGATGCAACTAGGAAGATGATAACGAATGAAATGATGCAACTAAGAATGGTTTAGAATGAAACTAAGGATTGGTGGTGATGAAAGGATGGAACTAGGATGAGCTAGGATGAAGGACTGTTGAGATAGGATTTGGGATCCTGAAGGTAGGATGGATATGTGATCTAGTCTTCTCTCTCTAGATTAATGTAGTGATGATTAACCTAGAATTGGTATGCAAACTATTTCACTTTTGCGTTATACTCAATGTTTTCTAGTCTCTCTTGATTCTTCTCTTCTACTTGGATTGCTTTAAGGGAATGTTGGTGATTTTTTAGATTTCTTTCTGCAACTTTCTTCTCTTGGTAAACTGGGGATCTAGGAAGTCTAGCTTTCTTATGTTGGGTCCAATTTGACATAGCTTCGGGAGATTCTGGTAATTGTTTTGAAATAAAGGCTTTGAGTGTCTGAGTTTGAAGGGATTCTTTTGCAAGGTTTTGTTTGAAGATTTTTGGCCCAACTTTATGATGTCTTAATGGAAAAGGAATAACTTGACAATAGACACTTTGAAAACAATCCCGACAAGGGAAAAAGAAACCTTGTGGGCTAGAAGCAATGACTTTAACTTTTGAATCTGAGAGAAAGCTTTGAAAGGTGTATATTCCAACGAGTGTTTTTACTAAGCTTTTGACTTTGAAAATCACTTCAAGTAGATCTACCTAAGGGGAGGTGAGTGTCAGAATCCTTGCCCACATATTGATATCCACTAAAAGGGGATACATATGGTGAGTGTCTTAAGGTGATCTGGGAAACCACTTGGATCAGTCCTTGCATAAGGATTCTAATACCTTCAGGTGTAGATAAGGTAACTTCTATTTTATCAAGTTTGTAGTTGTTCAGTGGAGTCCTCCCAATCAGTTTGTATGCATGTGACTCACTTAAGAGCCTAGTTGACCATGCCAAAATAGTAGGGATTATTCACCTACCTCAAGCTACTATCAACACACATCACCCAAGCTTGAGGGGATGTAAGAGAGATTTTTCTCAGTGCTTTATTTCTATACTGGTTGGGGAAGGTACCAGTTTGAGGTCGTTCTCCAGAGAGGAAGCACTCTTCTCTCCAAATAGGCCTCTCTAGAAGTAAAATAGGTGAAATTGTCTGAGTTCAAGTGTTTTATGTCATTAGATTAACAAGGATTTGAAAAATTTTGAAGACTCCTAGAAAGCACAATGAACAAAGGTTCTTTTCCAAATTGATTAAGTGATTGAATTTGAATTTTTGCAAACACAAGTTTTTAAGGTTTTGATTTGTTCTTTCCTTTTTTGAAAATAGGAATTTTGAGTGATTGTAGTTTCTTTGCTTGGGCATTCAAGATTGAGTTTGCACGTTTTTAAGAAATTTGATTTGAACTTTGAAAGGAAGGGAATAGAAATGCTTTTCATTCACTGTTTAAGTCACTCAAGAGTGTGTTTGATTTGAACTCAAAATAAGAATGACTCTTTTGGACTTTGGTTTTTCATTCAAGATTTTGTGTGGTAGGTTGTATTCCTTTTTCTTTTATGCCCAAGATGAGATTCCTAGATTTTTATGGAACTTTGAAAAGCGTTCAATATTTGATTTTGCAAGAGTGGTATTAGTTTTTTTATCAAAATCAAATCTTTAGGACTAAAAAAGATTAGGACTCTTTTAGGAACCAAATATGATATGCAAGTTTGTGTTTCTTTTTAAGCTCTAAAAAAGTGAAGTGTTCCTAACTTTTTATGAATGTACTCTAGAACCTTGATGTTGTAAGGATGAAATGATTTGATTGGACTTGATTTTTAGGAAACTTTTTTAGAAAAGATTTGGCAATTTTCAATCTTAAAAGCATTCAAGAGTGATTTCGAGGTTCATTTTAACCACATACAAAATGTGTAGTATTTTTTCCTTTGTTCATTTTTAATCCAAGCTAAAATGACTTTTTAGAACCCCAGATGCGATCTGAGAAACCCCAGATGTGATCCTAGATTTAAACAAAGATGATTTTTTTTTACCTACTGGGACCCCTGATGCGATTCAAGAAATCTAGTAGACCCCAGATGCCACCCTTCTTCTCAAATGTGATTTGGGATTTAACTTAATGCAACCTAGGACCTAGGTGTGATCTGAGAAATTCATGAATATGAGCCTTAATCCTAGATGCGATCTTCTAGAAATATAAAACATGGTAAATGGGGGTTTTATATAGAAATTACATGGTTTTTCATGAAAATGAGTTTCCTTATGGATTTTTCTCGAAGAATAGGCCAAGGTTTCACAAGAGGAAGAAGAAGGAATAGAAAAAATAGAAGAATAACAAGATTTAGAAGAGAAATAGGATTCATAATGCCTCCTCCACCTCCAAGCCTAAAAAGTTGCAAAACACCCCAAAATCTAGTAGAATGTTGTCAAAAGACCCATGAAGTGGCTCCCACCAGGTGTGCCAGAATGTAGGCTACAGTTTTGAATCTGTTATCTATCTTGAAAAGCTTAAACATTCAAACATTATATTAAAACATGTATATAAGTTCAAAGCATAGACATAAACAAAACCAAGCCACCTCAAGATTGTTGCCAAAATAGATGCTATAAAGCACTGTTTGATTTGCTTTAATGAGAGGGATGTGGGTGTGCTCTCTAAGAACTTGGAGCTTGTTCCTAATGCATTCTAAAAGGATTTGATATGATGCATAGATGATTAGAAAAACTTAGCAAATAACTATATTCATTCCATTAAGCTATTATATGATGTGTTTTAGAAAACATGAAATCTAACAATATTATCAAAAAGCTAAGATCTAGGATGAATTTAGCATGATAAAAATGCATGAGAATAAAAGCTAACTAAATTGGATTTCTCTTGGGAGAGGAGGGTATTTATAGGATTTTGGGAAGGGTTTGGGTTAGGAGGATGAGTTAGAGTGAGAGGTAGAGTTTGAGGTAAGGTTAGTGGTATGGTAAGGCTTACCTTGGGTTGGGGTTGCTCACACATGTGTGAGCAGCACTAGGGAAGTGTGAAAAGGGAACAAGTGTGGAAGAAGAGACATGGGTCTCTTTATGAGGCTGTAAGAAGCCTAAAAGAGTGTGTAAGAGGCTTTAATGAGTCTGTAGCGATCATTAAGGGAAGGGTTTGACCAAAAGTAAAAGAGGACTTGGATTAGGCTAAGAAATGTAGGAAACATCTCCTAAATTGGTTTAGGGAAGATTGGAAGGGTTTAGGAAAGGCTAGAAGATTCTAGGCTTTTGAGGTTTTAAATAAATATAAAATTTATTTAGGGAATGTGACATCATTTATTAAATATTGATTTAATAAAGAGAAAAAAATCACTTAAAGTTGATTTAAATGGTTCGGGGAGGGATTATTTAATTAAATATGTTTAATTAAATTAAGAGGATTTAATGGCATAAAAATATATTAATTAATTAATAAATGATGATGTCATCAGGGGTTTTTGGAAAATAAAAATACTTTTATTTTCTAATGGATTTTTAGGTCTCTACAATTACCTCTTACAAGGATTTACAATAAGACTGTTAGGTCCACTCGGTTAAGAGATTTTCTTTTATATTAAAAATGTTAATAAGAAATGGTGAATAAATTGACCTATAAATATGCAACTATCTTTTGCATAATCAGATCCCTTGTGCATTCTTTTTATTCACTTCAATCCTTCACTTTCCACTAGCTTCAAAACTTCATCAATCTTAGCTTTCTAACTTAGAATTCAACCTTTTCCTTCTTCACTGCATCAGTCAGTGACTCATCAACCCTTCAATTTTCTAGTCTTTTCTTCATACAATTTCATCCTTTATATAGACTTTGTTTTGCCTCTTAATCTCCTTTATTATGTTTTCCTTTGGTTAATCTCAGCCATCCAATCATCCTCACAAACTAATTCAATGAATTCAAATCTTGGTAAAACATTTTATCATCACATCGAAACTTGAACTTTCTTAAAACTTGTACCTTCTCTTTTTTCCACCTAGATCTATACCATAGATCATCACCTTGAATTTTCCTGATCGTAGATCTCATTAACTAACTTTTCCTAAACATTATAATCTTCTAGCTCATCATAGCTCATCATTAAGTTTCCTTTTGATCCTTGTATTTAATTTTTGTTCCTTGCTTGGTGGTTAACTCTTTTTCCTTCAACTGAATTTTGGTTAACTTTGCTCGGTAACTAAAACCTTCTACTCAGTGTCTTGCCTTCCTTTCTCCTTATTGAATGACTTTTTCCTGCTCGGTAACCAAACTTTTTTGCTTACTGACTTGACTAATCTTCTTTACTGACTTGATATAATCACATGTTTGGTAGAACACAATTATATCATCATAACCTTAACATTGTTCTAATCTGTATTTGTTTCCCAATTAAGTTCTTCAATCTTTACAAAATTTCACTTCCTCTTCTTCTTTAACTCACCTTACTTATATCATACTCTAAATGATATGACAACTCAATATAAATAAAAAATCAAATGCTTGACATCAATGACAAGATTGATCTAATCTTTCTACAATATTGTATACCTCTAATCTTAGTTGGTCTTCATCATCATCACCATAAGTTTTAGTAACAGTTACCACCAAAAAAACATAATTTATATGAAATTTTAATGGCTAAACACTATTAAAAATATACATTATACTACAAATGTGAATATTAAAATGGACATTGAATGATTTAACTGTCCGAAAGGAGAAAAGAGTATCACAAAGAGAGATGCATTTGAATCTCTAACAAGGGTGATGATATTAGCCACTTCAACACGCACACATAAGACCAAAAAAAAACTATTAGGTGGTTGTATTAAGAGTTTTTCCTCAATCAAACCCCCATTTTTTTTAATACACCTCCATGGACAACCTTTAGAAAACATGATAGAAAAACAAAATTAAAAAACATATGTACAATACGTTGATAAAAAGAGAGTAGATGAAATGAAAAAACTAAAGGGAAAATATAAGTAATGGAGCCCATTGGAATTAAGAAAAAACAAAAATCCTTGAGATAATGAAGTTTTATTAGATGCCATGATAATTTTTAAATAGAAAGGTGGTAGAAGCTACTATGAGCGAAAGGGTTTGAAAATGCTATCCAAATGCAAAGAAGACATTTAAGAAGTAAGAATGAAGTCCATTTTTTTTCTAGTTTCAAGAGAGACCATGAAAGTGAAAAAGAAGAAAAAAGGGAAATTTCATTGAACAACTATTCATCTTCAATGTTTTGTAGTCTTACAAAGGTGTTACACTACCAAATTTAGCAAATTGTAATATCCCAACAACCAAATCAGTCATGGATACCCATAGGAAACTAATATGACACAAGGATGTATCTATGTCATATACATGTCTAAGTTCCATATAGATTTAATGATCAAGGAATTAAGATTGAAAGGTGGAAAATATGTTAGATTGAGATTCAGGCTTAATATTCACAATTGTCTTAATTACGACCTAAGGGAAGACTCACATAATGTGAAATTACATAGGGTACAATTTATGAGATTACATTTTCTCCCAACTTTAGCGAGTATATATGTTCATATAGAAATGTAATCTAAAGTAGAGAGAAAGAGTTTAGATTATTATACCCATAATACAAAGGGGAAGTAGAGTATTCTATCTATGTAAAGCTCCCCCAGGGTAGAACCCTGGGTCAATGCAATTTAAAGATATGTTGAGTTGTATCACCATAAACATGTTAGCTACAAACAAACATGATAGATGAAAAGAGAAAAACTAGACACAAAAATTATAGAGACATCTAATGGCGTCAATATGTATGGGTGAAAGTTTTATTATTCTAGAGATCATATAAAAATATAATTAGCCTAACATAGCCAAAAAAAAGAGACATAACACTCATAAAGACAAATTTTGATGGGTCACTCCCATATTAGATGATGGATAAGATAGTTGGATGTAGACATATTTCAAAAAGAATAATGGGCTAATAGATTTTTAATTTAAGTATGAAATTTGATAGTCCCCCTTCAGAATGATATGTGTTATATAAAGAATTTATTCTATGGAGAAGGGACATTATGTTATGAAAACATAATGATAGGTATCCATGGAATTCTACATTGCATCAAATAGTACATAAAAATTAACATCAACAAAAATAGAGTCAGGGGGATCCGGTTGTTTGGGGTTAGTATGGCTCATAACAATTGTTAGAATAATAATGTCCTAATCAACTGAGAAGGGGGGGTGAATTATTTGATGCCAATAATGAATAATTTAAACTTTAACTTCAAACTTATTGTTGAAAACAAAATACTGAACTGAAAAGTAAATGCAACAATAATACACATACACATGAACAACAAGATTTTTTCTCGAGAAAAACCCTGTTAAGGGAAAAACCCTGGTGGGGATGGTACCCACAAATATCTTCACTATGAGTATAATAACCATGTTAAGAGTTTTGACCCTATTAGGAGCTGAGTATTACAATAGGTAGGTCCTGGTTAAAGGATAAACCCAGTTAGGAGTCTTTTACAATGTGATCCTTGTTAAGGAATCAACCCTGCTAAGATTCTAGCCCTACTCAAGGCAATAAACCTATTAGGGGTGCACAATAGATCAACCTAATCAAGATATTTGAGAGTTAAAGCCACCCTCAAGTTCTCCAAACCTCACAACTTAAAGAGTAAGACAATTCTGATCTGAAACTACTTCTAGCACTCAACCACTACCAAGCAAGTTCCATCTTGTGCCCAAATGCACAACTACTATTCTCCAAACAAAAACCAATGTAGCCTCAATCTCACATTCAACTCTATAATTTTCATATACAATTTTTACAATATTTTTCCTTTTATAATTTCCAAGGATCTCAGTCCTTAACTACAAGTTACAATAATTAAGTTTGGGTCGACCTACATAGGATAAATCCTATTTACAAAATACAAATAGGCCCATGCTAAGATGCACACAACACCTCTTCCAATGCTACTACATAAAAATTACATTAATTAATCATCCAAATCTATAAATCAAGCTCGCTGATCAAATTACTTGAAATGTGTTCCAAGTTGTCTTCCAAATAGGTCTTCGCTAATACACATGCCATAATTGACATCACCTATATGATCAGAACTCCATATGATTGCAATAATATCTCCAACCGGTGTTCAACATGAACCTATCTTCACCCATCATGACTTAAACAACCATGAATGCTATCCACAAAGTTCTACAATAAACTTTGTGAAAATCTCAATTTTTGTCTCTTGAAAAAGCATTCATCAGTAAATCAACCATAACTTTGTTAGATTAATTCATAAGTATGTACAATCATATCTAGCAACCCAATAAATCATGTATATTCCCCATCTAAGTTTGCACATACTAATTCACTGTACTATGTCTGTACAATTCTCTACAACCTATTTGCAAGCTTCTCTTAATAACTAGTCAGTAACATATGTTGTCATCAATGACAAACACTAAGTGCCAGCATCCAGAAAGTTTTCCAACAATCTCCCAAACATATTGGAATGCAACAATTCCAATCCAACTTCAAAAAATCTTCCCCTTTGGTATTGATGGCAACATATGAGAAAAACCATTGTCTCAAAGGTCCAAGGTGCATACTTTTCCTACTTCCTATGTTTTTCCTTCTCATTCAGCTTGATATCAACTATTGTCTCCTTTTTAGCTATAAGAGGGTTACTAAATCCCCCTTTCATGTACTCCCCATGTCAAGCTAGAGGGCTGTTACATTTCTCTCTTAGACAAACTGAGTTACATCTCTCTCCCTAGACAAATTGAAGGGTGTTTCTTAGTATATCTCCCCCTTTGACATCAATGGAAAAGGGTGCCATACTATCTCCTCAAAGTAGTGAAATAGGTGCCAAACCACCTAGATCACTTCTATGTGCTCAAATTTACTCCCCCAAAGGAGTAAATTACTGCATTTAGTATTGAGAATAATTCTCTGAATACGTGAAGATTGATGCATCTCTACATTTCCTTTAGTTGTCATTAGCAGGGTCTCTGACCCCAAGTCTACCTCTAAGATACTCAAAGGTCTCTTTGTTTAGTGGCTTAGTGAATATATTTGTAATCTTATCCTTAGTACTCACATGCTCTAACTTCACTTCTTTCTCTGCTACCTTATCTCTCAAGAAATGATACTTTATTGCTATATTTTTTGTCTTAGAATACATAACAAGATTCTTTAACATATTTACTATTCTAATATTGTCACAATAAATAGTAACTGAATCCTCAAGACATAATCCAATGTCCTTCAACATTTTCATCATCTATATGATCTATGTATAATCAATTTCTACTGCAACATACTCTAATTCTGTTGTAGACTGAGCAATACAGTCCTACTTCTTGCTAAGCCAACAAAACCAACCTTTACCAAGGAAGAATGATCCTCCACTTGTACTCTTTCTATCATCTACATTCCCTACCTAATTAGCATTAGTGAAGGCATGAAATGTAAATTCATTTGATTCATACCATAGACCAAACTCAATTGTACCCTTTAGATATATAAATATCCTTTTTACGTCCATAAAGTGAGACTCTTTAGGATTTTCTTGAAATCTTGCAACAATTCCAACTTCATTAGCAATATCAGGTCTAGTATGTGTTAGATACTGAAGACCTCCAATCATTGATCTATACTTTGTCTATGGTACATACTTATATTTATCCTCTAAAAATAACTTAGTCCCAATTACCATAGGAGTTCCAATAGGTTCACTATCATCCATGACAATCTTTTTCCATATTTCTTTAAGATATTTGGTCTGTGATATGAATATCCCTTTCTTACTTTGTCTAATCTGTAATACAAGGAAGAATTCCATCTCCCCAATCATAGACATTTCAAATTCACTTTTCATCTCATCTGCAAACTTTTTACTCATTTCATCATTTCCTCCAAAGATAATATCTTCAACAGAAACTTGAACAATCAAGATACCTTCTTCAATGATCCTTAAGTATAGATTGATGTCAGCATTACCTTTCTTGAATCCCAAATGAATTAGATACTTATCCAATCTTGCATACCAAGCTCTTGGTGCTTGTTTCAAACCATACAAAGCCTTCTTCAATCTACAAACTAGATCTTTATTTATTGATAAAGGAAATCCATTAGGTTTCTCAATGTACACTTCCTCTTCCAAGTCTCCATTAAGAAAAGCTATTTTCACATCCATATGATATACTTTGAAATCCTTATAAGCAACATAAGCTAAGAATAACCTTACCACCTCAATCCTAGAAATAGGTGCAAAGGTTTCTTCAAAATCAATTCCTTCTTGCTGAAAATACCCTTTGCATACTAATTTGGTCTTGTTTCTAACAATAACTCCTTCTTCATTCATCTTGTTTCTGAATAGCCACTTAGTACCAATCACATTTTTGTCTTTAGGCCTTGGAACCAACTCCCAAGTGTTGTTCTTTTGAATTTTCTCCAGTTATTCCTTCATGGCTTTGATCTATGATTCATCTCTACATGCCTCATTTATGGACTATGGTTCTACTTGTGAGATCAAGAAAATGGCATTTGTAGTTTGTGACCTTTCCTATCTGTTCTGTAATCTTGTTCTAGTTCCCTTACTATTAGCACCAATGATTTGATCCTTAGGATGATTTCTCTGAACATATTTGGGTGTGGTTTTCTCCTTCAAATCCACACTTATGCCATTTTCAATCATCAAAACATCATGAGATGCTTTATTCTCTTCATTTTCATCATAATTCTTTTTTGTCTGCATATTGTCCTGATTTACATTCACATTTTCAAATGTAATCTCATAGGGGTTAAAGTCACAGTACCTTTATCTAACCTAAAAATTTTCATCAACTCTCACATTAGCACTTTTGATTAGCTTCCTAGTTCTCAGATTATAACATCTATAAGCTTTACTTCTAATAGAGTAGCCAAGGAATATACCTTCATCACTTATAGCATCAAATTTTCCTATGCATTCATCTCTCTTAATGTAGCATTTACTTCCAAATAATCTAAAATAACTAATAGTAGGTGTCTTACCATACCATATCTCAAATGGTTTCTTACATGTACCTTCTCTAAATTGTACTCTATTCATTATGTATACTACTATATTGACTGCTTTTCTCCAATGCATATGTGGAACTTTTCCTTTTATCAACATGGTTCTTGCCGCATCAAGAACTATTCCATTTCTTCTTTGAGAAACTCCATTTTGTTGTGGTGTCCTAGGTACAAAAGTCTTCCTCATAATACCATGCTTCTCATAAAAGGTATTAAATTCATGTGAAGTGAACTCTCCACCTCTATCTGATCTCAAACACTTTATCTTCAAGCCTGTCTCATTCTCAACTTTTGCCTTATAAAACTTAAAAGTCTCAAATGCTTTTGATTTTTATCTAAGAAATTCAACCCACATCATTCTAGAGTAATCATTAGTGAATATGATAAAGTAACTATCTCCAAAGTATGACCTAGTTTGAGTAGGTCCACAAATATCTGTATGAATCAACTCTAACTTTCCATTTTCTAAATATCCTTTGCTTACAAAACTACTTCTTGTTAGTTTTCCCAAAACACATTCTCTACATGTAGTGTTAGTAGGTTTCAAAATCTTAGGTAGATCTCTGATATCATTATTTTTAGATGCCTTTACCATGTTATCAAAATTTAGATGACAAAACCTTCTATGCCATCACTAACTATCATCAATCTTTGCATCAAAACAACTAACCTTAGTAGTGTTCAACTGAAATATATTACCCTTGGTCTTGGTACTAGATGTGATGAATTATCCATTAGCTCCTCTAGTAGAGAAATGACCATGCTTTAATTCGAAATGATAATCCTTATCCACAAGTTACCCAACACTCAAAAAGTTATGCTTTAAACCATCCACAAAGAATACACCATCAGCATTAGTCTTTCCATCTAAAGTAATTGATCCTTTACCAATAATCATCCTAGGAGTATTATCACCACACCTTACAACTCCACCATCAAACTTCTTTAGCTAAATAAATCTATTCTTATCACCAGTCATATGGTGTGAACATCCACGATCAATTATCCAATTAGTTTTCTTATCAACATGAGAAACTAAGGCCTTTTCTTCATGGACATGACCCTCTTCTTTGATAGAAACAAAACCAAAAAAATCATTGAATTCATCATCTAAATATTCAGATCCATCACTAGCATAATATCATTCCTTATCATTCTTGTACTTCCCATATTTAGGCTTATGCTTAGCTACTCTAGTTGGACATCTAGATGCAAAATGACCAACCTTATTGTAGTTAAAACATTTCAAAGGTAAATTCCCTTCAAACTTACCTTTACCTTTCTTTTCTCTTATATCAATCAGGGCCATGATTTTCTCATCCACTTAGTTGTATGGCCTTGAATCTCTTCCCATTCTTCAACATATTCTCCAAGATCTTTGTTGTGCTTGTTCGCTCTGCTAGATCCAACACCAACAGATCCAGTTCTCTGAACAGTAGCCTTAAATTTAGTCTCCACCTTAGATAGTGCATCCTTTAGCTCTTTGGTCTCAAATTTAGTCAACTTAGCCACTAACATTTCTCTGGTGAAATCCTTGTATTGTGGTATTGTCTCCTCCAAAGCAAGAAACTTGGGTTTATAGAAAGGAGTCATAGATCTCAAAATCTTTGCTATGACTTCATCTTTTGTATAAGTGCCTCTATTATTTTTGATTCCAATCACACATTCAAATACTCTCTTAACATACATCCCTACTATTTCATCATCCCTCATCTACATTGTCTCCATATTTGTTCTCTAATTCTGTAGCTTTGCTCACTTAGTGTATTCATCTCATTCATAAAGTGTAATTAGTATTTTCTAGATCTCACTTAACTTGTTAGATCTCCTATCTCTATAAATTCACCATCAAATAATGCATTAACCAAAGATTCCTTTACAACAACATTACACAAAAACCTTTTTCTTTCTTCTTCAGTAGTGGTAAGTGTCTCAAGGTCTTCCTCCTTTATGATAGGAACATCTTTCTAGGCAATGAGTCAATATTCTTATACCATGCACATCAGATGATTCTTCATCTTCTCCTTCCATGTGTCAAAATTATCTACATCAAACTTAGGAATTTCCTTCTTGAATAAGGAAATCCCAATCTTTACCTCAAGTTGTTAAGCTTCCTGACCAAGGACAAAAATCTTTGATACCAATTATTAGAATAACAATGTCCTAATCAACTGGGAGGGGGGTGAATCTATTGATGCCAATATGAATACTTTAAACTTTATCTTCAAACTTATTGCTTAAAATAAAATATTGATCTGAAAAGTAAATGCAGCAATAATACACATACACATGAACACCAAAATTTGTTCTCAAGGAAAACCCTATTAAGGAAAAACCCCTAGTGGGGATGGTACCTAAAAATATTTTCACTATGAGTATAATAGCCCTGTTAAGAGTTATGACCCTGTTAGGAGCTGAGTATTACAATAGGGAGGTCTTGGTTAAAGGACAAAACCTATTACGAGTCTTTTACAATGTGATCCTTGTTAAGGAATTGACCCTACTAAGAGTCCAACCTTGCTAGAGGCAATAACCCTATTAGGGGTGCACAATAGATCAACCTGATCAAGAGATTTGAGAGTTAAAGCCACCCCCAGGTCCTCCAAACCTCACTGTAATACCCCAAAAATGGGCTATAGGTTCATTAACCTCCTACATCTTCAATTCAAATCAAATCGACATCAAAGTCCTAACCTAAGGCACATCTGCACATTATCAAATTTAATTGATTATCCTAAATTTTGCATCAGGGAATATTCGTAGAAATATTCCTAATTTATCATAATTATTCTTAATTTAATAATTATTTGGCGATAAATCTTATTTATCCTAAAGTTTGATTAATTGAATATTCTGAATATTTAATTAATTAGATTTAATATTGCCACTTAATTATTTAATTACATTTAATTAAATTTATTCCTAAATTGTATTATTTAATTTTGACAATAAATAAAAAATCTCATGGCTAATTGATTAAATTCTTATTTAATTAATTAATGTCAATTGTCAAATTTAATAATATAGTTTTTGAATAAAAATTTGATTTAATAATTGATTAACCCATAAATCAATTGTTTTATTTCAAAAATCAGTTAAGTTGAGAATAAATCACTTTATTTTAAAATTAATTTATAATTAAATCATGCACAATCAGAAAAGAAAACAACTAGAAATTAACAATCAATTTTAAAATTGAAACTCAACATTTGATGATGAGTTGAAATTTGATCTAAACTCTATTTAGAGTAAAACTCTGCTTTTGCATGATTTTTATGAGTTAATTATATTTAATTTCCAGTTAACTCAAAAATCAACCTGAGTTTATCAAGAGTGATTTATGGCTTTTCTCAATGCATCCTCAAGCTCTGGATTTCTATAAAATCAAGGCTCAGCTCTTCATTTTCATCAACACTCCAATTTGCACAATTACTTTGACGAATTGGCGATTGAAGGATTAAGAACTTGCGACAGGCGATTTGTGAGATCTTTCATAGTTGATCATAATCTTTGCATAGTTTCATATCATAGATTTCATACTCATTCATATAATTCTTAGATTAAATCTGCATTCCATTTCATTCATATAGCTTAGATTCATACAGATTTCATATTATTGCATAGAAAATATTAAAAAATAGCTTAATCTGCATTCATAGTCTTTCATATTTTGCATTCAAATCCTTTGTTTAGGTGTTGCATTGTCATTGGTCTTGGTTTGATATGAGAGTATCATACTCACACCTACTAGAAGGCAATAAATCACCTGGTTAGCATAGTTTCCATTTCATTACACGATTTTGATTTTTGCTAACCTCTAATGTTTTACTGAAGTGTTGTGTCTACAGTTAGGTACAAAATTTACACACACATTTTTGGTGCCCACCATGGGGCCCTGAAATGGGTTTCCATTCTATTCTATCAAATTTTTATCATTTTTCTCGAACCCACGACCACAAGGTTAATTTTTCTGAGTTTTGTGATAAATTTCTGGGCTGTTTTTCTAGAAATCCAACCGATGTTTTTATTGGTAAATTCACATATGACATGATACAGATCTGAAATTTATATTTATGGATAGGTATTTGAGTTATATTTTATTTTACATCAGTTTGGATTAATTTCAATTTTATTTGCAAAAGTTATGATCATTTTAGTGAAGACTAGTCTGAACCTGATTTTATGAAATCTGACTGACATTTTTATTGGTACATGCACATATGACATGATACAGATCTGAAATTTATATTTATGGAAAGGTATTTGAGTTAGCTTTCATTTTCCATTATTTTGGATTAATTTTGTTTTGATTTTCAAAAGTTATGATCATTTTAGTGAAGACTGGTCTGAACCTGATTTTATGAAATCTGACTGATGTTTTTATTGGTACATGCACATATGACATGATACAGATCCAAAATTTATATTTCTAGAAATTTATTTTAGTTAGCTTTCATTTTCCATTGGTTTGGATTAATTTAGTTTTGTTTTGAAAAAGTTATGATTGATTTAGTGCAGACTGGTCAAAATTTGATTTTTTATGACAACAGGTTTTTTGATTATCAAATGACATATTATCTTTGACTAACCTAGTTTTCTACCAGATGGGGTTGACAAGTTGTGTTTATTTTTTTATGGATTTTTATAATAGTGGGTTTCATGTACAAGAATAGGTAAGTTTTTCATAATAGTGGTTTGTAGGTGCAGGTGCAGGTACATCCTGTGGGTACAAAAGATAGAAGACAAATGCTCAAAAATTGCTAAAATAGGTAAAATCTACTAAGCGCATTGTGAGGAACTCAGGTATTCTATTACATCTGATAATACTTCATTTTGGGACATAAAAAAACTCTCTTGTGTCAAGTTTGTGTGACTTTTCTTGCTTTCATATCACAGACTTCATTTTGGGTTATAAAATGAACATAGATTTGCTTTTTGCATATTTGTTACACATAGTAAATAGGCCCTATGAGCACTATTTGAAAAATGATCTCAAGAGAGTGGGCTTCTTCCTCTTGTTCATGCATGCAAAGCTCTTCTTGACGAAGGATCCCCTTGTAGTTAGGGAGGTTAATGAGAGCGTCTCATGTTCTACTAGATTTGTGTGTCTTCAACTTTTGATTGATACATTCTCTCTCTGGAGGGGTTGATAGATCATAAGCGGTTGACATCATAGATCTTTGTGAGATAATCTTGGTCTTAGCATGTCGGATCAATCTATCTGCTTTGTTTTTCTTAAAAGTGAAAAGGCTAGAGGACTATGCTCTACTCCCTTTTTGGGTAGTATTAGAAACTCAGATCCTTGAATGTGGAACCAGTCTCCATGTTGTATCTTTTGTGAGTCACCTTTAGAGAGGGTTAACCATAGTGGACATCCCTTAATTGGGTCAACCACATGGATGGAACCTCAAGCGGTAATAGCCATTTTCACCGTGGTAGTAGCAGCCGCTATATAAATGTCCTTGTGGAGGAAATCTTCACAGGTGTGGTCTCTTGTTGGGCTGTCAGATCTCCCTAGCAGCTCCTGATTGATTAATTTCTCAAACTATGTCAAAACCCTGGTGCGCCTGGATTGGAGTTTGCCCTCTTGAGATCACAAACATTGTAGAGTCAGACCATTACTACAAACCCTAGTGAGGCCAAATTTTCATTTTTTCTAGGAATATGTGCATTATTGAAAAACTTTTTGGAACATACACAATTAGCACTCTTAGGGATTAGCACATTTAGTCACTTGATTTTTCATGCGCAGGGTTGCTTTGTCCCCTATTCATTGTTTTCAGACGTGCTTGGAATCACTTGCTTGCTATTTTGCGTTCTTGTTTACCTATTTGGTTACTGAAAATGAATGATCCCAGAATAATCCTCAAACCTGGACAGAGAAATTTCTGAACAATCTGAAACTGAAAACCAAAATTTTGCAAAATCTAAAGTAAAATTCCTTTTTGGAGTCAAAAGTCATCCCGCAAGGTCAGAAAGTCATATGAGTTTTGGAGATTGTCTTTTCAGAACCCCTGTATTGTCGTATGACAGCTTGTATCATGTCGTATGAGTTTTGCCACTAGTCAAAAGCAAAAAGTCAAAATCCTGCTATTAACTATTGTGCGAGCTTTGCAATTATCATAGGAGTTTTGTCAACTATCATTTCAAAGCATACTCACTATTGTACAATCCTGCAAAAAGTCATTTGAGAAATTTTGAAAAATTGCTAGAAAGTGGTCAAAATTGTCAGAGACTCAGTTTTTATAGCCTATTTCTAGAATCTGTCAAACAAATCACTATGTCAGGAACATAGAAAAAACTAGAACAAATTCATTCATTTTCCTCAAGTGAGCTCTTGAGTCTGATTTTGCCTTTTGATTTATCGATTTGAGTCCTTTTCATGTTGTGTCAAAACCTTGTCAAAATTATCTTCAAATTTAGTCTTCTTACTAAAACGGCTAAGTGTTGTGAGCTCATGCTAGCCATCTGTTGGGAATCTACCTACACTAATGTGGCACAATATCCTTCATTTACTTCTGATCTAATCTTAAATCAATTCAATCTTGACAAGGTTGCATCATTCAATCTTCTTGAATCAAGTCATTCTTCAGTTGTCTTCATCTTGCTTTCTTGCTTCACTCAAGGTTAATGGTGGAAACTAGAGCTTCCTCACATAAGAAATCCAGAGAAGCACTTAAAACCCAACTTTGTCTACTCACATAGGTCCAACTCTTGAGCAACTCTATAATTTTGGTCTTTACGAAGATGACGGTCTTGGCAATTTTTGATTGAAAACTGGTTATAGACCCCCTCCATCAACTCACAGAGGTAATTAACAAACTCCACCTCAATCTAATCAAGGGAGTCCTGAAACTCCTAACATGTCTCATAGAGGGACACATCATGAGTCTCAAGGAAATCACTCTCAACATGGTATGGATCAAGAACCAACACCTTTTGAAATTGTTCAATACCAAAATGATGATGAATTCAAGAGAATGATGAGGCATTTCTTGAAGGAAGATAGAGAAGCATACTTTCTAGAGTTAGCTCATCAAGGAGCTAAACTTTCCCCCAAATTTAATGTTGAAGATATCACTACGCATGAGGAAGAAACTCCTATCATGGCTAGGATGAAATAGATGCATGCCATGCAAGTCAAACTTAACAAACTTGAGAAAGAAAAGGAACCTAAGGAGTTCTCCATGGAAGCTCTATGCCCTTTTCCATTTGATAAAGACTTGTACATGCCACCATTTCCTAAAAGAGTGGAGATGCCTAAATATGATAAGTATGATGGAAATTCTGATCCTCAAGATCATGTTAGAGAATTCTATACTCAATCCATGGAGTTCATGCATGAACCAACTTACTTAATGCATCTTTTCCCTCGATCTCTGGGAGGAGCAGCCATTCATTGGTTCTCTAGAATGCCTCCAACTATCAAAAATTTTGAGGAGTTAATCAAACTATTCTATCAACAATAATCCTACAATATTCAACATTCAGTCACCATGTTCGACATCTACAATTTGAAGCAATATCAAAGTGAACCATCCCTAACATTTCTCAAGAGATGGAGGAAGAAATTTTCTCTATATGCTAGACCCATTCTAGAAACTGAGAAGCTGGAAATCTTCATCAAAAATCTTGTTCTAGAAATCAACTACCCTTTACAAATGCAAAATCATACATCTTTTGATAAGATGGTAGATAATGCAATCAAAATTGAGAAAGTACTTGTGAAAAAAGGAGACATATCACTTCAAAAGGACAAGTATGAATCTGGATCTAGTTCTAAGGACAAGAACAAAAATTGGAACAAGAATAAAGGTGTTGTCACAAATGGTGTTGTTGATAATAGCCATGCCCCATCTAAGGCACATGCTTTCAATCTCACTGTTGGTACCCAAGCCATCAAATCTTCCGAAGCTAAAGAAATAGAGTCTAACAAAAATTCATCTGATTATAAACCTTGGGCTACAGATCCTAATCACAAATTCACTCCTCTTGGAGAATCCTTGGAATCTTCCATGAAAACTCTATTGGCAAACAAAATCATCTACTTGCCTAAGATAAAAGTCTTTGATCCTAAACCTAAATTGAAATGGTGGAGAGAGAACAATTTCTATGAATTTCATCACAATAAAGGTCATAAGACGAATAACTTCATTCACTTGAAGCACATCATACAAGACAAAATTGATAATGGAGACATCATGATTGACAATCATAAGAGAAATAATGATCATACAGTATTCACAGAACCATTCCCTAAACATGGTAAAGAAGATTCTTATTCTCAGCCTAATATGGGTGCTAAAGTCAATTATGCATACTTTGGAAATAATGTTGTCATCAATATGGTTGAACCATGTCTATCTGAGCATTGCAATGTCATCACAATTGTAAGAAAAGATAGATAAAATCAATCAGCTAATGCAGTTACTCGATCACAAGCTCAGGCACACCTACAAGGACAAATACTAGATTCATCCAATGTCCCTAAGGTGCCTTTCAATCTTTCATCTGCTTCTAAACAGAAGGCTACATCTAAATCTTCAAATCCTAAAGACACAAGGCCTACTTCATACAATATTGTCCAAGAAATCCAACACACAAATGCAAAAATCTCCATGTTTGAGTTGCTTCAGATATCTCCTGCTCATAGAACCATTCTAGAAAAAGATTTTCTCGGATCCAATGTTCCTGATGACCTTGATTTAGACAGATTCCAGACTATGGTTGGTCATCTTACATCTCCACAGTATATTTCCTTTTCAGAGGAAGATGATAACTCCTTGAGTCATCCACATAACCAACCCTTTCATATTGAAGTATTGATCCAAAACTGTCATGTCAAACATGTGTTGATAGATGGGGGCACTAGTCTAAACATTTGTTCTTTCAGCTTGATTACACAATTGGAATTTTTAGAAATGGCCATTGATCCTAGAAAGAAGATAACTATCAAAGCATATGATGAGCAAGAAAGATCTTCCAAAGGAACAATTATCTTACCCGTCAGAGCGGGTCTTGTCATCAAAGATACTATATGTCAAGTTCTTGATCTACCTTTGGCTTACAATATCCTTCCAGGGAGACCCTGGATACATGAAATGAAAGCTATTCCTTCTACATACCATCAATTTTTGAAATTCCCTTATGAAGGGGTAGAGGTGATGATCCCAGCTGATCTATATACAACTTGCAATACATTGAAAGAGAGTGTTGATAAAATTGTTCCTAATAACAAAGAATCTTCCACTAAGTAGTTAGATGTTGCTTCAACATCCAAGATGGAAGACATTGCTAAAGAGCTTAAGATCAAAGAAAATGGTATGAGAGAATATACTATAGAGCCAATCTTATCTTTGACATCTCTCCCTATCTTGCCTAAGTCTTATGGACAAACTCTAAAATAGTCCAAACTAGAGTCTAAATAACCTCTTGAAGCATATAAAGGAAATTTTATTGCAGAACAAATATCTAAATAGGAGTTTGAAGAGGATGAAGCTATGCTTGCGTGGCTATACAAAGATGAACCCAAATCTCAAGTTGTTCAAAAATGTGATGTTGAAGCTCCTAATATCCCTTCTAAGTCATATGGACCAGGGGATAAATTGATCACAAAGATGGGATATAATGGAAAAGGACCTCTAGGACTATAGGGTAAAGGTCTTCTATCACCTCTTGACCATCGTGGCTGAGAAAACAATAATACAATAGTTCTAGGATGTAAGAACACACCTTTATGTCTTAGCAAGAACTCCTTGCGTGTCTTAGAATAGATTGAGCCATCCACAAAAAATCAACTAAAGGGAGAAACAACAAAACAATTTGATAGTGATGATTCAAACACCACTGAAGATCTCATTCCCTATGAGCATTTTCCTAAAGAAATAAAAGACCTCCTTGAAGCTGAAGATGATTCAATAAAAAGAATTAATGTAGTAGAAACACAATAACCTACTATAGAGTAAGAGATAGTTGCAACACAAGAACTAGTTAATCTCGAAGATAATCAAACAGACAAAGACAAAGGTGGTAGTTATTGTGAGATAGATTCCCATGAGTATGAATTCAAATCAAAATTTGAGGGTAACCCTTCTTGGGGTATTCATCCTGACTTTACTCATGTTCTTAGATTTCCTAGAGACATAGATGAAGAATCTAATGACTATGAATGGGGATTCATTCCAGAAGAAGATGAGCTTATTATAGAGAAACATGTTGATGTTATTCACCAATATGCACCTAAACCCAATGTAAGTCTAGAGTGAAATGATGAACTTATAGAGTTTGATCCACCGATGGCTGAAGTGGACCTCCATAATGACATTGAGCCTATTCATGAATTGAATGTCTTAATTTGTAATATCACCTTTGAACTTGAGTGTTGGGTTAGGACCAATGATGACAGATCCATATCCGTAATCACTCTTTCCCAATCTTTCATGACTTTGACTATCCAACGCCCTGACCTTCTTGACCAAACATCCACAAACCTAAGCTATGGTATTTATACCTTTCCCAATGACTATGCCCTTGCTTGCTACCTAAATGCAGTTGAGCCTATGAGGACTTCCATCAATGAACCAAGTGTTAGCATGACAGAGCCAGACATCAAGTATCTTAGTCAGAAAAATAAGAATAAAAATAAAAAGAAAAGGAGTTTTGAGGGTGAAAATCACTTTGTGGCAGTCTCAGAACCTACAAAAGTAAAAATGAAAGATGTATCCAAAGGTGAAAACCTCTCTGAGGCACCTAAGGATGAGATATTTGATGTCCTTCTGAGTCATTTACAGGATAGATCTCTAGTTCTAATTGAGCCCAGTCAATCTATCAACTTGGGAACAACATAATAACCACAGTTGATCCATGTAGCACAATCCTTATTAGAAGAAGAAAAGCAAAAATTTACTACATTCCTGATAGAGAAAAAGATCAACTTTGCATGGAAGTATTCAGATATGCCAGGGTTGGATCCTTATCTTATAATGCACCATTTGTCTATAGCTCCAAATGTCAAACCTATTAAGAAAAAACTTAGAAAAATGCATCCACATGTTGCACTCTTGGTAAAAGCTGAATTAGAGAAGCTACTAAAAGTTAGATTCATCCGTGTTATTGATTATGCTGAATGGATCTCTAATATTGTACCTATTTCAAAACCAGGCAAATCAATAAGAGTATGCATAGATTTTAGAGATGTGAATAAAGCATGCCCTAAGGATTATTTTCCACTACCTAACATTGATATGATAGTGGACATGACTATGGGCTTTGAGATGTATTCTTTAATGGACAATTTTTCTGGATATAATCAAATCAAAATTGCTCCAGAAGATCAAGAGAAAATTGCTTTTACATGTGCATGGGGTAGCTTCTATTGGAATGTCATGCCATTTGGGCATAAGAATGCTAGTGCTACATATCAGAGAGCTATGACATCTATTTTTCATGACATGATGCATCAAACTATGGAGGATTATGTTGATGATACTTTAGAAAAATCTATGATTAGAGCTAAACATCTAAATGACTTGAGCAAGATACCAGACAAAATGGAAAAATTTAGTCTCAGACTAAATCCTAAGAAGTGTGCTTTTGGTGTCACTTCTGGAAAGCTCTTAGGATACATAGTTTCAAAGAAGGGCATTGAGGTTGATCCAACTAAAGTAAAGGCTATAATGGAGATGCAACCCCCGAAGAATATCAGTCAAATGAGAACATTATAAGGGAGAGTACAATCTATCAGGTGTTTCATATCATAGCTTGTAGATATCTCACAACCTTTTACAAAGACATTACATAAAGGTGTGATCTTTGCATGGAATGAGGAATGTGAGAAGAATTTTAATCATATCAAGAAATATCTATCAAATCCTCCTATCTTGATGCCTCCTATTCAAGGGAAGCCTCTGATCTTATATGTCTCTGCTATAGATACATCACTGGGGGCATTGCTTGCACAACATGATGAGAACAAGAAGGAAAGAGCTATATACTATATCAGTAGAACATTGGTGGCATACAAAAAGAAATATTCTATGATTGAAAAGGCTTGTCTATCTATGATCTTTGCATCATAGAAACTAAGACATTATATGTTGGCTCATACCACACAATTAGTAGCTAAGATTGATCCACTAAAGTACCTACTAAGCAAAGCTGCCCTCACGGGTAGATTAGCCAAATGGGTCATGCTCTTAAGTGAATTTGACATTGAATATGTTGAAAGAAAAGCTATTAAAGGTCAAGTTATTGCTAATTAGTTAGCAGATGCACCTTTTTTTGATGACACACCAATGCAAATGGAATTTATAGATTCCTCTATCATGAATCTTTCTTCTAGAGAATGGCAATTATTCTTTGATGGCTCCTATACATAGAATGGATCTGGAGTAGGCATCTTGTTTATCACTCCTCAGGGATACTCCATTCCTAAGGCATTCAAAATGAAGTTTCCTTGTACAAACAATATTTCTGAATATGAAGCCCTTTTAAATGGTATGAAAATAGCAATTGAGTGGAGAGTAACAAAATTACACATTCATAGAGACTCACAACTTGTAATCCATCAAGTCAATGATGTGTACCAAACAAAGGATGAGAAGATCATTCCATACAAGAGAATGGTAGATGATCTAAATAAATACTTCATATCTATCACATTTGAGAAAATACCTAGAATAGAGAACAAGGCTACCGATGTAATGGCAACGCTATCTACTCTATTATAGCAGCCTGAACATGAGCTACGCTATGAGTTCCTGGTGGAAGTACTATCTTACCCTGCATACGATTCCCCTAAAATGCACATGATCTACACTATTGTTGGTCATGATTCATCCAAATATAAAAACCTATTCTCTTATCTCAAAGACCAAATCATTCCTGATACCTTTAACCACCATGAAAAGAGATACCTTATCTGAAATGCCTCTTGATATATCATCATTGGTCACAATCTGTACAAATGAGGTCTAGATGGTACACTACTTAGATGTTTAGAATGGGAAGAGTCTCAATGTGCATTAGAGGAAGTCCATGATGGTATTTGTGGGTCACACTCAAATGGTTTAACACTAGCTTGAAAAATTATTAGGGCTGGGTACTATTGTCTGGCAATGGAGAAAGAGTCTATCAAGTTTGCTAAGAACTGTCAAA
The DNA here is from genome assembly GCA_027943335.1 of Chamaecyparis obtusa. Taxonomy (NCBI): domain Eukaryota; kingdom Viridiplantae; phylum Streptophyta; class Pinopsida; order Cupressales; family Cupressaceae; genus Chamaecyparis; species Chamaecyparis obtusa. The sequence goes on from BSBK01000569.1 coordinate 562,869, forward strand.
AGTGCCAAGTGGGTGGAAATTTAATTCATGCTCCAAGGAAAGATATAATTCCCTTTACTACACAATGGCCTTTTCACCAATGGGCCTTTGATCTTATAGGAGCCATACATCCTCATTCTTCTAATGGACATACCCATATAATCACAGCTACAGATTATTTTACAAAATGGGTAGAAGTAGTCCCTTTGACACAAGCAATTGGAAAACAAATATCTATGTTCATCTTGAATTACATCATATGTCAGTATGGTATACCACATTCTATAGTCATAGATAATGGTGGACAATTCAAAAACAAAGACCTAGATGATTTATGTGCTAAATTCAAGATCACACAACATTGGTCATCTATCTACTATCCTCAAGGGAATGGACAAGCAGAGGCTTCTAATAAGAATCTATTGAAAATATTGCATCGTACAGTTAATAGGATAGTAAGAGAATGACATCTCATGATCAATCTAGCTCTTTGGGCCTATAGAACAAGTATTAGAATGCCCACTGGGGCTACACCTTTCACTTTAGTTTATGGGTTTGAAGCGGTAATGCCTATTGAGGTTAAAATTCTATCACTAAGAATCAAAATGCATGGTCTAGTAACTGACGATGACTACAAAGTGTCTAGGTTGCAAGAACTTAAACTACTAGATGAGTGCATACAAGTAGTGTATGATCATCTTAGAGTGTATCAGAAAAGGATGTCTAGAGGCTACAACAAGAAAGTCATACATAGAAAATTTTAGGTTGGTGATCTAGTCTTGAGAGAGAATCCTAAAAATCAATCACATAGAGAGTGCAAGGGGAAGTTTGAACCCAAATGGCTAGGTCCCTTTTTTATCACTACTACTTTTGGCTCTAGAGCCTATCAACTCTCAATGACTAAAGGAGAACAGCTCTAAGAACCAATCAATGTTCTCCATTTGAAGAAATTCTATGCCTAAGGCATTCAGTGTATGGTAAAATGTCTTGAAAAAAATCTTAAAAATTGGAAAAAGTCTTGAAAAAATGAACATCTTGGTGAAAACCTAGCAATGGGTGCCTTGATGATTCACAAAAAAATTAAAAAATACCAAAAATATCAAAAAAATTGAAAAAATGAAAAATACAAAAAAATGAGAAAAAGAAAAAGTGCCTTGGTGAAAACCTAGAAACAGGCGCCCTGGTAGCAAAAATAGAATCTCTGCCAAGATGGTGAAAACCTGGTAAACAGGCGCCACTTGTTCAAAATGCTCCATCTATCAGCACAATCTTGGTCTTTCCTAGCTTTCAATCTTGCTTTAGTTTGTACATATCTCTTAGTTTGTTTGTGCATTCCTATTTTCAATAAGTCAGTCTGTACACCAATTAGCTCAAGTGTCTATATCCTATCAATGTTTCAAACTTGGGGGCAATCACTATCATATCCTATGGCCTCTAGTACATCTTAGATGAGTCATATCCAGTCAGAGTCCTTTGAAGCTTCATTTGAGTTAGTCAGTCTATCTTCTCTCTAGAAAGGATTTTGCATCTACAACAATGTAATCAAACACAAATTGAAAACAATCTATGCTTTTACATGCTTTTATCTCCTTGTATGCTTAGTGATTCACATTGAGATTTTTGCATATTGTTTCCTTTAAGCTCTTCGATGATGTCCTTTACAGGATTTAGAGAGTGATGACTGGGGGCATAATCTTTTCTTTGTCTTCTACTTGTATGTGAAAATCTAACAACTTTGGAAATTCTGGATTGAAATGGTGTCTATCTGTAAGAGCCTCTATCTTGTATTGGATGGCCATGCATACCTCGACCATTGATACCCAAAAAATTCAAGGAAGTTTGATCTAACTATTATCTTTTGACTGAATTCTTACTCCTACTATGAAATACGATCTTACCTAAGGATGTGAATGATAAAGGGTCACTACGAGTAATTCACATTAGATTTAGAATGATCTCTTGATTGCTTGATGTGTTTGTAATGCAAGGTGTATTTAGGTCATCATGATATTTATGTTCTGATGCTTATACATATTGCTATATCAAAATGGACATGATATTCAGGTCATCCTGGCGTTTGTTCCTTGGTGCTTATATCTAATCTGACATTCTGAAAACAAAAACAATATTCATATGTCCATGGTTGTCTAGCTAGTGGGCATTGTATTGATTCTTGAGCATACAAATCAATATTCATATGTCTATGGTTTCCTAACTAGTGGACATTGTATTGATTTATCCGATTACCTAAAAAGTTCAATGATGACAACAAATTGATACATGATCGGTGACTAGGTCCTAGGCCCTAGTTTGCATTTGATTCTGCATTTCATTTTGCACTTTGCACGATCTCACAAATTGCTTGAACACTTAAATGATTCTTCAAAACCAAAAATGCTAAACATGACACAAGGACTGAGCATTGTATGAAGGTTCCTCCAACAAAACAACAAGTAGAATCATTTTTCAGGATCAAAATCAAAATCTAAGATCATTCATATTATTAACTACTTGCATAATCAACCTTCAATGATCACAGAAATCTAGAATTCAACTTAACTGATTATCTTACATCAAACTATCAAAATTTCAACTTGGTAAACTATGGTCAACTCATGGTTTAACCTAGTCAAACTTGGTCTCCAGGACCTCTAAACGATGCATAACATGTTCTCAAATGTGTATAACCACTTCTCAAATCAATTAACATGCTTCTAAATTATAACGCTGACTTTTCTTGTCAGATTTCAATTTTAATCCCGAAGGGGGCATGGTATTGCACATCATTCAAGTCTGTAAATCTAAATCTATAATCAATCTTTCCTCAGTAATCAAGACAACAACCACGTCTATTTGCTGACTCATCAAAAGTCCTCATTGCTTGGGGCAAATCTATCATCACTTGGGGCATATCAGATTCATCGAGATCCATATCAATCTGGTATCCTAAATCAACTTTTCATAACCATCGATTCATTAGTGTTATTTACTTGGTTCTTCATAACTGATGGGTTCAAGATGTGATACCAATATGATTCTTTTGGACAATCAGGTCTGGAATTGGTCACTCACTTCTTCGCAATCATAAGGTTCAGAATTAGGCATTTTGGCACTTTTTCGTAATCACTGGTTCATTGCTATTATAGTTAACATTATCTTTTATCTTTGGTCATTCAAGACCTAACATCTTCAAATCTTTCAATCAGTTTCTGTCTCATAATCAGTTCATCTTTCAAATCAGTTTCAATCTCAAACATCTTTATCATACATAGACTATCTTTGAACCACTACGCTTTGCACAGTGATTCAAAGAGGGGCAAAATGTAATACCCCAAAAATGGGCTATAGGTTCATTAACCTCCTACATCTTCAATTCGAATGAATAAACATCGAAGTCCTAACCTAAGGCACATCTGCACATTATTGAATTTAATTGATTATCCTAAATTCTGCATCAGGGAATATTCCTAGAAATATTCCTAATTTATCATAATTATTCTTAATTTAATAATTATTTGGTGATAAATCTTATTTATCCTAAAGTTTGATTAATTGAATATTCTAAATATTTAATTAATCAGATTAATACTGCCACTTAATTATTTAATTACATTTAATTAAATTTATTCCTAAATTGTATTATTTAATTTTGACAATAAATAAAAAATCTCATGACTAATTGATTAAATTCTTATTTAATTAATTAATTTTAATTGTCAAATTTAATAATATAGTTTTTGAATAAAAGTTTGATTTAATAATTGATTAACCCATAAATCAGTTAAGTTGAGAATAAATCACTTTATTTTTAAATTAATTTATAATTAAATCATGCACAATCAGAAAGCAGACAACTAGAAATTAACAATCAATTTTAAAATTGAAACTCAACATCTGATGATGAGTTGAAATTTGATCTAAACTCTATTTTGAGTAAAACTCTGCTTTTGCATGATTTTTATGAGTTAATTATCTCTAATTTCCCGCTAACTCAAAAATCAACCTGAGTTTATCAAGAGTGATTTATGGCTTTTCTCAATGCATCCTCAAGCCCTGGATTTCTATAAAATCAAGGTTCAGCTCTTCATTTTCATCAACACTCCAATTTGCACAATTACTCTGACGAATTGGTGATTGAAGGATTAAGCACTTGCGACAGGCAATTTGTGAGATCTTTCATAGTTGATCATAATCTTTGCATAGTTTCATATCATAGATTTCATACTCATTCATAGAATTCTTAGATTAAATCTGCATTCCATTTCATTCATATAGCTTAGATTCATACAGATTTCATATTATTGCACAGAAAATACCAAAAAATAGCTTAATATGCATTCATAGTCTTTCATATTTTGCATTCAAATCTTTCATTTAGGTGTTGCATGGTCACTGGTCTTGGTCTGATCTGAGAGTATCATACTCACACCTACTAGAAGGCAGTAAATCATCTGGTTAGCATAGTTTCCATTTCATTGCACAATTTTGATTTTTGCTAACCTCTAATGTTTTACTGAAGTGTTGTGTCTACAACTAGGTACAAAATTCATGCACACACTCACAACTTCAAGAGTAAGACAATTTTGATCTAAAACTACTTCCATCACTCAACCACTACCAATCAAGCTCCATCTTGTGCCCAAATACACAACTACTATTCTCCAAACAACAACCAATGCAACCTCAATCTTGCATTCACCTCTGTAATTCACATATACAGTTTTAACAACATTTTTTCTTTTATAATTTCCAAGAATTTCAGTCCTTGTATACAAGTTACAAAAATTAAGTCTGGGTCGGCCTACATAGGATAAATCCTATTTAAAAAATGCAAATAGACCCATGCTAAGATGCACATGGCACCTCCTACAATGCTACAACATAACAATTAAATCAATTAATCATCTAGATCTATAAATCAAACTCGCTCATCAAATTACTTGAAACATGTTCCTAGTTGTCTTCCAAATAGGTCTTCACCAATACACACACCATAGATGATTTCATCTTTATGATCATAAATCCATATGATCACAATAATCTCATCATGACTTAAACAACCATGAATGCTATCCACAAAGTTCTGCAATCAAATCTGTGAAAATTTTAGTTTTCATCTCTTGAAAAAATAGTCATCAGTAAATCAACCATAACTCTATCAGATTAATTCAAAAGCATGTGTAATCACAGCTAGTGATCCAAGACATCATGTATATTCACCATTTGTGTTCCCACGTGCTAATTTTCTATATTATGTTTGTACAATTCTCTGCTGCTTATTTGCAAGCTTCTCTGAATAACCAATCAGTAACATATGTTGTCATCAATGACAACCATTGAGTGCCAACATCCAGACAGTCTTCCAACAATCTCCCAAACATATTGGAATGTAACAATTCCAATCCAACTTCTAACAATAGTAGCATCTTGATATAGGAATACCTCAAGATAACTCAGATTGGAAAAAATATTGGAAGAATGAAAAATATTTCCAAACCTTTCAAAGCTAATGGAACTCATTACAAGATGGATATGAGGTTGAGAAACATTTATAAGGGTCCACATAAAATCTAGATGGAGTTTACCCTCTTTAAGTAACCATAACTAGTACACATGCTACATCAAATCAAGACTTGGAAGGTCGATGTGGATCACTACAAGCCATTAAATTTGACATATAAATACATACAAAAGCATTAGAGATAATTTATTATAATTAAGGAATAGTTAGGGTAAATTAAATAAGGAAGTCCTATATTTTGATAAATCATGGTAGCTTGTGTGTCTGTGTATGGGGCTGATGGGCCAAATGTAAGCCTATGGGAATATGTTGATATTCTATTTTAAATATTAAGAGGTTTTGTTCTCTTCCAAATTCAATTTTGTGTTGTGTTATGTATGTTTGGTTGCAATGTAGGACAACCCATATCAAACCTCTAATCTTGATTGCATTAAGTGGAGTGAGATTCAAATCTATGAAGTTAAAATTTTGAGAAGACCATTAGTGTGGATAGATCACTGATTGGAGGAAGGTTGAAATATTTTTAACATATTATTAAAGCGAGGTAGTTATAACTTGGGGGAAAAATCATTGAATTGAGGGAGTCACACCTAGTCTCGAAGAATGGATGTCACCAAGAAGGATGTTGGTTATGGCCAATGTCACTAGAAGGGTGGAGGAAATGATGGACATGATGATAGTTATGAATAATCAAGTGGATGTCATGGAGGAGGACAAGAGAAAGGGAATTAACCATAAACCAAAAGAGGAAAGCGATGATGAAGATTTGAGGATGTGAGATAAAGGTGAGGAATACCAATAGGAAGAAGAGTCATAATAGATCAAGATAATGAAGGAAATCACCAGGATTGGAAGAGGTCAATGATTGAGATCACTAGTTAGACCAAAATCCTATTCTAAAGGAGTTGATTGATTTGATCAATGAGATAGAGGAATGATTTGAATTTGAGGAAACTAAAGATCTAGAGTGAGTGAGGCTTTCCAAAACCAAGATGAAAGGACATGCTACCATTTGGTGGAACAAAGTGCACTTGGATAGGAACCTATAGGGAAATGAGAGAATCATGAAATGGGATAGGATGGTAATGAAATTGAAGGGATAGTTCATACCCATGAACTAAAAATTAGAAATATTGAAGAAACTTCAAAATATATCATGATGGGAGAATATGGAGAGTTAATACAATGAGGAGTTACACAAGATGATCATGAAAATGAGACAACAAAGAAAAAAGGGAAATATTATATGATACATTAATGGCCTTAGAACCAAAATTTAAGAGGAATCAAGCCTGGTCTAGATGACAACCATGGAATAAGCCTATCAATTTGTACTAAGGGTTAAGGAGAAACTAACCAAAAAGGTTGAGAAAATACAAAACAATAGAAATTGGAGGTAACCAAGGTTATGGTCACACTAGGGAAATGCGAGGCCATACAAAATGAACTAGGGGAAGGATTATTTTATAGAGGGAAGAAAAGAGGTCCAAGGGAAAACCAAAACACAATCAATATGAAAAGGAGTATCATGGAGATAATGAATATTGAAGGCTTTCAGGGTAATTTTATGAAAGATTATTTTAGGGAACATGTTTCAAGTGTAGAGAGGTTGGGCATCATTTGTGCAGAGAGGCCAAACATAATTTCTTTTAGTTCCATAAAGGAAGTGCCAAAATACTATGAGATTTTAGAGCCAAATGCCTATGCTGAGAAAATAGATAGATCATCCAAATCCATGGGACATCCAAAAAAGGGAGTGTCATTGGTCATGAGGAGAGCCCTACTCTAGAGGGAATCCAAAGATGAACCAATATAGAAGAGGATCCTATTATATACCAAGTACAATTCAAGAGGGAAGTGTTGTAAGGTTATCATTTACAAAGGTAGCACCAAAAAATCGACCTCTGAGGAGATGGTACCAAAGTTGAGCTTAAAAAGGATTAAACACCTAGACCCTTATCAGATTGCTTGGATACAAGATAAAAATTAAATTTTGGTGAGAGAAAAATGTCTTGTCTATTTTTAATTTGATTTGTATAACAATGAAGTATTGTGTGATATCATGTCAATAGATGTGTCTAACCTTTTATTGGGAAGAAATTGGAAATATAATTGGAGGGAAATACATGATGGGAGGAAGAATAGTTACACCATAAGAAAATATGGAAAGAATTATATACCAATTCCCTTGGAGGAAGATTAAAAGAAGGTGATGTGTGGTGGTGCAAGGATCTATTTTGTGGATGGGAAGAAGTACTTTGATGGATTGAAGCATGATAAAAGCTATTTCATACTTACTTAAGGCATTGAAGCATTAATGTAGTCAAAGTTATCTCTACAAAAGAAGTGAAGATTCCACAAAAAGAGGTTGCAGAGTTTCTTGAGGAGCTCCAAGATGTTGTGCTATAGAATGTTTCAAAAATATTGCCACTCGTCTAGAGTATTAGTCATCACATAGACATGATATTGAGGGATGATCTTCCTAAAAAGGTAGCATATTAGATGATGCTAACAAAGAATGCATATTTGAGTAGAAAAGTGAAAAATATATTGGGGAAAGGGATAATCCAAGAGAGTTTGAGTCCATGTATGGTACTGATTATCTTAGCACCAAAGAAAGACATAAAATGGATAATTTTTATGAATATCCTCATATGGGGATGAAATTTTTGAGCTTTTCTAGGGTTTAGTGTTTCACTTTTATATTATGAGTTTTTCCTCCGTCCTTTCAAACCACATTTACTACAGGACTAGCCTTGATATTTAATGTCTCTAGCCACCTTTAGCTCAACAATTGTTGGTGGTGCTATAGTGGTGGTAGATAATCATGGAAGCTCTGATAAAGAGACCTCACAAGTTCATATCGAGGGTGTTTCATGAGGTAAGCCATATCCTAATGTTGTTCTTCCTGTTCAAGATTTTGATAATGCATGTGCTTGGATAGAGAAGCATACTTTAATAGGTTATTTTGTGGGAAGAACCACTCCTACAAGAATTATAAAATATTGGATTTCCAAAGCCTAGTCTTCTTATTGAGTTCAGCTTGACGAAATTCAAAAAGTTACCAAAGGGTTTTTTTGTTTCAGTTTTCCAACCCTACCCAAGCCAAAGCTGTGTTTTCTTGTGGGCCATGGACTACTAGGTCTTCCCTTCTAGTTTTCTTGTGATGGTTGATGAGGCCATTTTATGGCCTATTATGTTCTATACTTTCTTAGGTTTCCGTTATATTTTCACTAAAACTCTTTTAAAATAATGTTTGTGTAAGACATTATAAGGACCTAGTCTGAGTCTGACTAGTCAAGTTTTGTAATGTCTTAAACAAAGATCACCTCACTGATATTTCCTATGGGTTAACAAATCACTTTTGTATTATTCATATTCTATATGGATGATTAAATGTGAATATGTTCATAGCCAAGTAATCATTTCCTACAAAGAATGAATTAGTATGTAGATGTTTTAATTCAGATTAGGATAATGAGATAATCATATATTATAAATATGTCATGTGCTGCTACCCTCATTTTCTGCTGGAATAAGTCATTCAAGTATTAAAGAAGCTAACAACACAAAGGACTCTAGACCAGTTCAATAACCACCAAAGGAAGTGATTTGTCGACTGCCATAGATGTATCAAGTTATCATTAAGAAATTCAAACACATACCACTACACTCAAGAAGAAATCCAATGAAGGATAACCTATATTCCCATTGAATCATTTACTAATCAAAGACTTATTCTATCATTTGAGAAATTATCTCAAACCTATTTCTAGGAAATAAAAGCCATTGTAATCCATGTAGATGAGATGGCTGATAGTTTAGGAATTAGTTAAGGAAGATTTTTTTTGTTATAAATAAGTTTCCTATAGACTTCTCAAGGTAGTTACATTAAGAAGAGAGTAGAAGTATTCACTGTAGTTATCAGGGAATCCTAGTTAATAAATTTTCCATTTAGCATGTACTTAGTTTCCTATTATTAATAAAAAAAGAGATGTCTTTATTCCAATAAGCATATCTTGAGTTGTTTTAGTTCACTTATCCAAGTGGGCCCACTTGTTAAGTGAACATCATTATTTCCTTGTATTTCTTTAAGCTATTATTTAGTCCTTTTTTGTTCCTGTAGCCATTAGGTTACATAACTTGAAGTAGTTCTTGTAGAAAGGAAAACAGAGTAGAGACCTATTTGATTTTTAGATTTTACTAAGGTAGAGTAGAATATTTGAAGTTTTCTGATTCCTATATAGGAAATTTACTTCTAGTATTTTATTTTGAAGAATGCAATGTTTCTTTCAATAAAATAGAGATGACAATTACTTTAACTTAGTGCAGTTTGTTACACCATTTCAAGTTCACGTCCCTAGGTTGATAGATAAATGAGCCTATTGAATCAATTGATGACTTCTTTGTGGATGTCCAATCCATAAGTAATGGGTAAATTTCCCTACGTACCAGTTAGATTAATTTGGAAAGCATTTTTGGCATTGTTATCGAGGATGGTGTCAATTTGAGTTACAGTCAAAATGTAATGTCCCCACCAGGGAACCCATAAGGAAAAGGTCTAAAGCACAAAGAAAAGAAAATAATAATAATTTTTTTATCATTACTAAGAACTAATTTGATAATCCTATAGATGAACATGTCCTTAAAGGTTCCCTTACGTCTGTTACTAATATTAAAACTACTGATTCATTTAATCAACTTATGAATTCATTTCCTTACCTACTTTACTTAACATTTATCTTTTAGAAAAGAGATAGTAAGGAATAAATTTATTACTTTTTATTAAGCTTAAGTACATTTATCACTAACACTTCATTTTTTAGTTTCTTTCTTAAGTACCCATGTCCTACACATAATTCATTTGTGCTTACAAAACATAGATGATGCAGAGCCTTTCTTAACTAGGGATTTAGTCTCCTAACACCTTACTTATCCTTTTGAAAAGGTGTACACAAGAAAAGGTTCCACATACTAAGGTAAACCTTCATAATTATTTCCAAAGAGATACTTCAACAAAGCTTAGTAATCTGTTCTCCAAATTGAATACTTATCAAAGGTTCTAAGGCTTGAATTGAAATCAACTCACCCTCAAATGCCCCCTCTAACTAAAAAACTCAATACTTCATGATTTTTTTTCCAAGAAGACCCAAACAACATGATTTTGGCACTAGAAATTTTTTGGCAACTTTCTTAAGTGTAGTTGTCTCACATAGGCCTACTCCGACTAGTAGCCCTACCCCACTGGTTTTTGGAAATTAACTCTTAGTTCCTCCAAAGGTTCCATCAAAACAAATTTATATTTTGATACCCTTTATTGAGTTACATAACCTCCTAGAAGGGATTCTTCTGATATTCTAAGATAAGGCCTCAACAAATCAATAGACCAGAGACCTAATAGGGCTACTAGGCCTAGGTTTACAAAGAGAATCCCAACTCTCCTATCCAATCCTCTAATCCAAAGACATATCCTTTAAGATATATCCAAAATATGTCTAAATACAAAGGGAGGTCCTCTAATTCAATCCACAAGTCTCAATACTTGGGCATCTTTGAACTACAGTAGGTAGCCACATGAAGATGTCTACCTAGGGCATCAAATTTCCCAATGATCATTGAACTTCCACAATACTAACTTCTAGGGAATTAAAATAGATAGGCCCTACTTACATTCCACAAAGACACATAAATTTTTGATGGTGGAGATGCAAGTTAGAGCCATTTAGGCACCAAACCCTGATTTCAGATGATTTCTCAGAGAAACACAATCCAATGAAGAACAAATTTGAATATCTTTTTTTCTTGATTGTTTCAATCCTTCACATGAACACAAAATTAAAAAAAAAAAACTTAAAAAATTTCTCCTATCACTCAAAGATCAAAATTCATCCGTACATGCTCAGGGACCATGAATTTGCAGTAAATTTGATTCAGTTGTATGCATAGATCACTCCAATTCCATATAGTACTACCTCTAACCATTTGAAATGGTTGATTACAAGTTTATATCCTTCTTCTTAATGGTTCATAGCCAAATTTTGAAAGTTAGAGCCGTTGGAGAAGAAGTTTCTCAACTAGCAAGAAAATGTTGTCAAAATGCAACTTTTGCATTTTGGACAACTTTTACATTTTTGCAACAGAATTTGCAATCCCTAAACAACTTGACCCACCTTAACATAGGAGTGGATAAAAAAACATGAATATAACTTCCTAGAGGACCTAAAATCCCTAAGGACCTAATGTTGTATTCCCTTGGCTCTTATGTCCATGGTGGTTTATAGTGTACCTACCAATGACTTAGAGTTCCACAATTGGGGAAACTTATTTAAAACCTTTTTCAAAATGAAGAATAAAAGAAAAAGAGAGACATATCTGATGTCCCTGACATCATCATTCACTATTCTGAGTAGAGGTGGGTGCCCCTGCACTAATAGATAAACTTGTAATTTAGAAATATTTACTTTTCAAATTATGTTTCAAGACTCATAAGAGAGATAGGATAGAAATTACACAATTATAATCCCTTTATTTCAATAATCCAAGTTACCAATAAGCATTCCATTTTTTGATATTCCTAACTCTACCCTTCCCAATTACATTGCTTCTTTCTTTCAATTTCCAATACAATTTCATCAAATTGCCCCAAAAGGCTTACAATAGATAATTATATTTGAATTACAATAGATAGAAGTACATGATACAAAAGTGGAAATACTCATCACCATCCAAATCCTAAAACCAAGACAAAAAAAAAACCACATACAACACATCAAAAATATTTTCCACCCAACCATGTGAAACTGTGAAGTTCCACCCCTCATGCTAGGAGATATAACCAAGGTACTCACAAGGCCTAAGGCAATCTAAAGATAATGAAACCATCCACCCAAATACCAAATGAACAAAGGTAAAAACATAAAAAATATCACCATGCTACAAAACAAAGGTAAGGGTTCCAAAATACCATCTAGGTGAGTGTCATCAGACAACCTATGTATTGGGATCCACCTTGGCAACCATGTAACCCCGGTCCCCTTTTTATGTTTAGGATCCACCCTGGCAGTTGTTCATGGTCCCGATACTCCAACAAGTCTATGTGGACTATAAAATTACATATATTTTATTATATTTTTGAAACCCCCCTCCCAAGTTCATTTTATGGTTATCACTTGATTAAGAAATCACCCATAGGATCCCCTACCAACCACTTTGGGTCACAACACTTATGGTGAGCTACTCACCTAGGGTACCTATTTTCCCTACCCAAAACATTCCATCAAGGAATTGAAAACACCTCAAGTAATCTATTCCATAGGTTTAGGAAACTCTCCCATGTACTCAGACCCTCAGGATGAGTCCTAACCTTGACCAGATGAAAAATAAGAGTAAGAAAAAAGGATGTCAAAAAATAGACACCTTAATTACAACTTTATGACAGCCTCATGTAGTGATGCAGGAGCATCTCAGGTCCTTAGCAATCCTGTGTCACCAAAAAACATGTTTGTGTTTTCATGTGTTGCTTAGTTCCTACTTTGACTGAGTTGGCTTGGTAGTTGCTCAATTTCCTTTATTTACTGAGTTGGTCAGTTATCTCTCTGGTGCTCAGTTAATTCCATGGCACTCAGTGATACTTGTCTAGCACTTGGTTATCCTTTCTTATCGAGTTGTTTGTTTTAGTTTCTTGTTGAGGCCGACTTGTGCAATTAATTATGGTCATAGATTTAATACTGGTATCTATCATTGGGAAGCATGTGGACCTAGATCTAGTCATTCCTTTGATGGTGGATCTCAAGGTTGATTGGTTTGGTAGCCTCTTGTATATATTATAATCTTTGGTTGTAGTTTGGGGAGTCATTTTTGGGATAGAAGATAGAAGTTAGAAGATTGAAGATAGTTTCAGATCCTCACATAATGGAGGACTTCTGTACTTGAATTGTAATATCTAGCCCTAACTGAGAAGGCCTTACAACCCGACATGTATAAGTCATTTTGAATGAATATAAGAAGTTGATCTACATTCTCTCTCTCACTTGTGTGTTTGTTGCTTCCACATGTGATCTCTGCAAGGTGGATCTGGTTAGGGTGTGCCTTTGGCCCCTCTCCTTGTCCCTCATTGCATTAGGTGGTATCAGAGCTAAGGTGAGATCTGGATCTAGGTATGTGAATCTAGCTTTGAGGGTTCCTTCTTGTCAAACCATAGTTGATTTGTTGTGGGGTAGTAGATTGTGACCTGGCCTGCAATTGTAGAGGGTTTCAAGATGGTTCATGGGAGGTGAGATGTGAATACAGGATTGGAAGACTTGTTGAGACAACTTGTTGCTAGATTAGAAGCTGTGGAGACAACCCAATGAAGAGGAAGACATATTGAAGATGTCAGTGATGATGAAATTGAGGAAGAACAAGGTGATGTAGAACCTACATCGGTATGGATCAAGTTGAGGAAATATTGTTGAAGGCTTTGACAAATCTGAAATCTACACCACATTTCAATCCTCCCGAGTATAGTGGAAAATTGGATTTGGATGAATTGGTGGACTGGATCACTGAGATGGAAAAGTACTTTGAATATGAAAATGTCCCTAAGGAAAAGAAGGTGAAAGTTGCAAGCACAAAGTTGAAGATTCATGCATCCTTCTGGTGGGAACATCTGTAGTTGGATAGAAAGAGGAAAGGCAAAGACAAAATTAAGGTATGGAATAAGATGGTAAATAAGTTGAAAGGAAAGTTTTTACCTTGTGATTATCAGATTAACCTAGTTAGGTGAATGAAAAGTTTGAGGTAGAAATATAGTGTAATACCCTCTTTGATGATTATACTTTGACTCTTTGATTTGGATATTTTTCATTATAATGATTAGAGCTATGTATTCACATTTATGTTATGATGATGATATGCTTATCAGATAGTTAGACATACTCATTTATGATTATTGTTTATTGTTTATGAAATTGGACATCATCTATCTTGTATATGCTTATGAAGATTCAAAGAGCTAACCCAAGGATTTGGAAGCTAACCATTATATGTATATGTGATTGATGCATTTTCATGGCCTAGGATGAAGTTTTAGTTACTCACTTAGTTGAGGTCCACACGATGTATCGATCCTGGTCATCTGTTGCAAATGCCTTACTGTATATATCTATGCAGATGTATCTCTTCTCGGTGATGTAGGCTTGCAGGTACTAGGCATTGTCTCCACTTGGTCCCACAGGTTTGAGTGAGCCCTCAAAATCCTCGATCATTGTTGTTGTTATCGAGATATCACCAAGGTTCCGCATGAGAGAATTCTACCTCTAACCCTTTTATGTCCCTTAGGTGGGGAGTTTCTAAGTCAGTCCTTGTGCTGATGGTGAATTATTGTGTGGTCTTAGTTGTTAGATTATGTGGAGTGCATTGCTTGTTTCCTTGCATTTATGGAACATGAGATATTTGTGTATGGTGGCTTTAATTAAGTATAATTTATCTTCTATCTTGTGTTTGTAGTTACCATGTATACATATTGTTATTGTACCATATAAGAGTATGATTTAGTATCTGATTAAATAATGTGTTTATAATATTAATGGTAGTAATATGTTGATAATAATATGATTGAGATATTAATAATAATAATGTGCTTGTTTTATGATACATATGATGGTATATGTACACATAGGCATATGGGTGCACATGTATGCATATGGATACATATATTTATAATTGTTTGTGAAATATGAATTATTGCATTTAATTATGTTCATATATATATTTATTTGTTTGTGGATAATAAATTATTGTAATAAAAGATAATTAGTAATATTATCTATATGGAATAGAAATTTAAATAAATAAATGATAATCCTCTTTACTATGGCCTAGGTAACTAAGGTAATAGTAAATATATTAGAGGTAATATTTACTAATGCTTTCCTTAATAAAGGAGGCATAAATTAAATTATTGGTAATATATTAATATATTAGTTTATAATCTCCCTTCCAGAGAATGACTTTTATTAATAATATATTAAGCCTAAACTATTAACCAACTTTTGGTTGGATAGTTGCTTCGGTTGTTTTTCCCATGCAACTACTCCCTTAGTTTATATACGGGAAGAATCCCTATGAGAAGGGAGTGGGGGGTTTGGTATCCATAGGGGAGTGGGCCTTTGGTATCCATGTGGTTGGGTGGTAAATATTTTTATTGAGGTATCTTTTGCGGATGCAGTTTTAAGGATTCATGCTTATACATTGTTCCAGTTTGAAGAAAGAAGACTCTTGTTTATCCTTCATCATTTCTTGTCAAATATAAAGTAAAGTTACTATTGTAACCTTCTGAGAGGAGATGCATGTAATATGATCTTCATTGTAAATTCAAAGTGATGTATTTGGAGTGGGTAGAATTAGGAAAAGGGAAATGGGAAAATATGAGTTTTATGTAAATGATGTGAAAAGGTTTGTAAGGTTTCAAGTAAATTAGTCTATTGATTAAGGAAAAGTTAGTGAATCATATGTAAGGATTTCCTATGTGTAATGTTTCAGATGTGTAGATGAACCTATTATGTAGTATTATTACTTTAAATGTTATATTATAGACAAAGGATACTTAAGAATATAGATGGATTCAAAAGTCAAGTTGAAATGAAAAAGCATTTTGTATTTTCCTTATAAAGAATCTTCAATGCTATGAGGTAGTTACTTAATGGATTTAAAATGAATAGTTCATGAAATAGAAGGGAACCTTAGGGGAGGAATCTAAGATAAACTATGTTTATGTTTTGTTCAAGTAATTCATTTTAAAAATTCAAAATTCTTCATAAATCACTACTTAGGTTTTCTTATCTAAAGAGAATCTTTATTTTCTTCCCTGGTTCCCTTGCGGGGCGTGACATATAGCTCGGTAAAAGATTATATTGAGGAATTCTATAGATTAGATATTAGATCTAGACATGATGAAGATGATGTGGAAATAATTTCTAGGTACCTGAATGGATTGAGAGTTTCCATCCAAGAAGAAATCAATTTGGTTAAGTTGGAAAACATTGAAGAAGCCTATCAATTTGCCTTGAAAACTGAGGAGAAAGGGAACAAAAGACATGAGAAAAGACAAAGAGGTAGAGGTGGTAGATTCCATAGAGGAAGAGGTAGATCTTATGGTGAAAACACTAGATCTGATCTAGAAAAGACAAATCTAGATAAAGGCAAGACTGAGTGGAAAGGTGAAAGTTCATCTAGAAGAAGAAGCAATAACTACCGAGGTGGTTATAACAGAGGTGGTTTCCAAGAAACTTGTTACAATTGTGGAGAAGAAGGATATAGATCATTTGAGTGTACACATGCAAGTAAGAAGGTTAGTAGTAGTAGAAATTCTTTGGTGCAAGAAGAGTCACCAAATGAACCTTAGAAGGAAAAGAACTTGATGGTAAGGAGAGCACTTTGGAGTGAAAGTAATAAAGAAGATTTGGTAAGGAAAATTTTGTTCAAGACCAGATGTAGAGTTTATGATGAAGTATGGAAGGTAATAATTGATAGTGGAAGCTCGGAGAACTTGGCATATGAGGAAATGGCTACAAAGTTGCAGTTGAAAAGGTTGGAACACTCAAAGCCCTATCAGATTTCATGGATCAAAGATGAACATACACTCTTGGCAAGTGAACAATGTTATGTGAATTTGAAAGTTGGGAAGTACTATGATAAGGTGTTATGTGATATCATGCCTATGGATTGTTGTCATATTTTGTTGGGTAGACCTTGGCAATATGATAGACATGCTATATATGATGGGAGATTGCATAAATATACTATTTGGGCTGATGGGAGAAGATAAATCTTATTACCTTTGATTGAAGAACTTGTTAGTAGTATTTGTACATTTGTGAAAGTTTGCTTGATGGAAAGAAGAAATTTTGTTAATGATTTGAAGAAGAATGATGTATGTTTTATTATGATTCCTAACAAACCGAGTAAGATAACAAAAGATAGTATACCTAAGGAGATTGATAAATTACTCACTGAGTACAGTGAGATCATTTATGATAATGTACCTAATGGTTTGCCATCGAAGAGAAGCATTGATCATTACATGGATCTAATCCCTAGAGCTAGTTTACCGAATAAGGAACTACATCAGTAGACACCTACCGAGAATCTAGAATTGAACCAACAGATTCAAGAATTGTTGTAGAAAGGTTTGATCTGAAAAAGTTTAAGTCCTTGTGCAGTATTGTAATACCCCAAAAATGGGCTATAGGTTCATTAACCTCCTACATCGTCAAATTGATTGAAATTGATATCAAAGTCCTAACCTAAGGCATATCGACACATCAATTTATCAAAAACCTAATTGATTATCTTAATTCTGCATTGGGAAATATTACTAATTTATCATAATTATCTTTAATTGAATATTATTTGGCAATAAATGTCATTATTTATCCTAAAGTTGATTAATTGAATATGATGAATATTTAATTAATTAATTAAATTCTACCACTTAATTATTTAATTAGATTTAATTGCATTTATTCCTAATTGATATTATTTTTATTTTGACAATAAATCAAAATTCTTACAAAAAATCAATTGAATATTTATTTAATTGATTTAAAATCAAAGTTGTCAAATTTAATGATTTAATTGGAATAAAGTTTGATTTAATAATTGATTAAGCCATAAATCAATTGTTTTAATTCAAAATCAGTTAAGTTGATCACTTTATTTAGTAAATTAATTCATATTAAATCATGCACAATAAAAAAAGCAGTCAACTTTAAAACAATTATTAAATTCAATTTGTTAACTTTCTAAACTCAACATCTGATGATGAGTTGAAAAAGAGAACTAAACTCTATTTTGAGATAAAAACTGCTTTTGCATGATTTTATGAGATATTTATTCTTAATTTCTTGTTAACTCAAAAATCAACTTGATTTTATCAAGAGTGATTTATGGCTTTTCTCAAGGCATCCTCAAGCCCTAGATTTCTATAAAATCAAGGCTCATCTCTTCATCTCACATCTCTCAAATTTGCATAATTACTCTGGTGAATTTGCATACGAAGAATCAAGCTTTTGCGACAGGTGACTTTGTGAGATCAATTCATAGTTTTTCATAGCTTTGCATAGATTTTTATATCAATTCATATCATTCTTAGATTAAATCTGCATATCATTTTCAATCAATTCTAGCTTAGATTTATACAGTTTTTCATCCTAATTGCATAAAAAATACAAAAATATAGATTAATTTGCATTCATTCTACATTCATCTTTTAGCATTAAATCCTTCGTTTAGGTGTTGCATTGTCATTGATCTTGGTCTAATCTAAGAATACATACTCGCACCTACTAGAAGGAAGTAAATCACCTGGTTAGCTTAGTTTCAATTACTTGTAGATTTTGATTTTGCTAACCTCTAATGTTTTACTGAAGTGTTGTGTCTGCAACTAGATACAATTTTCAGACACACATTTCTGGAGCCCACCAAAGGAAGAAACACCACAATCTGATAGTGATGATTCATACACTACTGATGAGCTCATTCCTTATGAGCATTTTCCCAAAGAAATACTAGACCTCCTCAAAGATGAAGAGAAAACTAAGGAGAACATCAATGTAGTAGATACACAAGAACCTACTATGGAACAAAGGACAGTCACACCACAAGAACCAGCTAATCTTGAGGAAAACCAAATAGACAAGGAGGAAGGTGGCAACTATTCTGAGATAGATTCTCACGAGTATGAATTAAAATCAGAATCTGAGGGTAACCCTTCTTGGGGTATCCATCATGACTTTACACACGTTCTCAGATTTCCTAGAGGCGTAGATGAGCAATCAAATGACTATGAATGGGAAGTCATTCCAGAGGAAGATGAGCTTATCATAGAAAAACATATTGATGCTGTTCACCAATATGCACCTAAACCCAATGTAAGTCTAGAGTGAAATAATGAACTTAATGAGTCTGATCCACTGATGGATGAAGTGGACTCCCACAATGTCATTGATCCTATTCATGAATTGAAAGTTTTGAGTTGTAATATCACCTTCAAACTTGAGAGTTGGGTTAGGACCAATGATGATAGATCCATATCCGTAAACACTATTTCCCTATCTTTCACCACTTTGACTATCCAACATCCTGAACTTCTTGACCAAACCTCCATGAATCCAAGCCAAGGTATCTATACCTTTCCAAATGACTGTGCCCTTGCTTGATACCTCAATTTAGTTAAGCCTATGATGACTTCCATTAGTGAATTGAGCATTAGCATGACGAAGTCAAACATCAAGTATCTTAGTCAAAAGAATAGAAAAAAAAAGGAGTTCTGAGGGTGAAAACCACTTTGTGGCAGTCTCAAAACCTACAAAAGTAAAAATAAACAATGTATCCGAAGGTGAAAACCTCTCTAAGGTGCCTAAGGATGAGATATTTGATGTCCTTCTGAGTCATTTATAGGATAGATCTCTAGTACTAATTGAGCCCACTCAATCCATTAACTTGGGAACAACAAAAGAACCACAATTGATTCATGTAGCACAATCCTTATCAGAAGAAGAAAAATAAGAATTTACTACATTCCTAATAGAAAAGAAGATCAACTTTGCATGGAAATATTTAGATATACTATGGTTGGATCCTGAGCTTATAATGCACCATTTATCTATAGCTCCAGGGGTCAAACCTGTTAAGCAAAAATTGAGAAAGATGCATCCACATGTTGCACTCTTGGTCAAGGCTAAATTAGAGAAACTACTAAAAGCTGGATTCATTTGTGTTATTGATTATGCTAAATGGATCTCAAATATTGTACCTATATCAAAACTAGACAAATCTATAAGAGTATTCATATATTTTAGAGATGTAAATAAAGCATGCCCTAAGGATGATTTTCCACTACCTAACATTGATATGATAGTGTTGGAGATTTGCCAATAGGCCAGTACTGACTGTATGTTTGTCATTGATGACAACATATGGAAAGTAGCATGTGTGGAAGTTTGATGAAATAAGATTTTAGTATATGTAGCATGGAAATGATATCATGGGTGCAGAGGTTAACTGTTAGTACAGACAGTTATATAGCAGATGGTGTCAGTAGTGTTCTTGACAGAGTAACAAACAATGTTCTATGTATGGTTGTCCATATAGTTATCATGGATCCTTGCATGCTTGGATATATGTTGAAGACATGTTAGTGATGTTTCACTTATGGACGCATAGTCTTTTGATGAGTAGAAGTGTAGTTATGCAGTCGCTATTCACCAGTAGCAATTTCCTATGTTTATTCAGAAGAGCCGATAGAGATTTTATTGGTTCTTGAGTTGCACCTATCTTTATGGTATGCACCCTTGGATTTAAGCTTAGAAGAGAGTTATTGATGTTCTATTAAGAGCGCATGAGTTAATTTAGCTTACAGAGAAAGTTCCAATTGTTTTGGTAGAGCCGACAGTGTGTAGCATGTGTCTACAATTATCTTATTGGATAGGTCCCAGAATGAGTTGCTTGCATTGTAGAGCCAACATAATGTTTATTGGAGATTGTTATGGTTTCTCTATTATGATTTCAAGGTGGTTCTAATAGGCCGACTTGTTTATATCATTTGGAGGAAAGATATTTATATGCAGTCATTTGTGATTGCTTGAGTGTGGTTCATGGTTGATTAAGCAGAGAAGAGCACAGTGTGTGAAGTGTTGAGCCATCAGAAGAAGGTCTATGTGACCAAGTAAAGTACTTGTTCTATTCATTGGAACTAATCTAGATAGTAGGTCAAAGTGCAGTTCACCAAGATCCAGATATAGTGTGTATTTGTTATTCAGAAGGTTGTAGCCTTCACCCATTTGAGCAGTGAGCTCTTGAATAGTGCGTCCTCTCCCCTAACAGGGACAATTGTAAAAGACTCCTAACAGGGTCTGACCCTTGACTAGGTCTACTGTACTTAATATATTGTAAAGCTACTCCTAACAGGGTAAAGGATCTTCTAACAAGGATAATTATACACTAGTACAAAATATTAGTGGGTATCAAGTCCCACTAGGATTTTTACCTATTTGGGTTTCCCCATAACCAAAATATTGATGTTGTGTTCATGTGTTCTTTCATTGTGTTTATGATTTATGTTTAAGTATACTTAATTGGATAAATAATTGAATCTTGTAGATAACTAATTCACCCCCCCCTCTCAGTTATCTCTTGGGACTATTCCTAACAGATAGTGGACATGACTATGGGCTTCAAGATGTATTCTTTAATGGATGGTTTTTCTGGATACAACCAAATAAAAATTGCTCCAGAAGATCAAGAGAAAATTGCTTTCACATGTGTGTGGGGTACCTTCTGTTGGAATGTCATGCCATTTGGGCTTAAGAATGCTGGTGCTACATATCAAAGAGCTATGACATTTATCTTTCATGACATGATGCATCTAACTATGGAGAATTATGTTGATGATACTTTGGAAAAATCTATGATAAGATCTAAACATCTAAATGATTTGATAAAAATACTAGATCGAACGGAGAATTTTAGTCTCAGATTGAACCCTAAGAAGTGTTCTTTTGGTGTCACTTCTAGAAAGATCTTAGGCTACATTGTTTCAAAGAAAGGAATTGAAGTAGATCTAGCTAAGGTCAAAGCTATCATGGAGATGCAACCTCCCAAGAATATCAATCAAATGAGAACATTACAAGGGAGAGTACAATCTATTAGACACTTCATATCTCAGCTAGCAGACATATCACAACCTTTCACAAAGACATTACATAAAGGTGTGACCTTTACATGGAACAAGGAATGTGAAAAGAACTTTAATCATATCAAGAAATATCTATCAAATCCTCCTATTTTGATGCCTCCTATTCAAGGAAAACCATTGATTCTTTATGTCTCCACTATAGATACATCACTGGGGGCATTACTAGCACAGCATGATGAGAACAAGAAGGAAAGAGCTAAATACTATATTAGTAGAACATTGGTAGCATATGAGAAGAAATATTCAATGATTGAGAAAGCTTGTCTAGCTGTGATCTTTGCACCATAGAAATTGAGACACTACATGTTAGTTCATACCACACATTTGGTAGCTAAGATTGATCCACTAAAGTACCTACTAAGCAAAGCTGCCCTCACAGGTAGACTAGCTAAATGGGTGATGTTATTAAGTGAATTTGACATTGAATATGTTGAAGAAAAGCTATCAAGGGCCAAGTTATTGCTAATCAACTAGCTGAAGCACCTTTGTTTGATGATATTCCTATGCAAATGGAATTCCCAGATGGAAGCTATTCTTTGATGACTCCTATACATAGAATGGATCTGGAGCAGGCATATTGTTCATCACACCTCAAGGATACTTAATCCCTAAATCATTCAGAATCAAGTTTCCTTGCATAAACAATATTTTTAAATATGAAGCTCTTCTTAAGAACATGAAAATAGCAATTGAGTGGAGAGTGACAAAACTACACATTCATGGAGACTCACAACTTGTAATACACCAAGTCAATGATGTGTATCAAATGAAAGATGGAAAGCTAATCCCATACAAGAGAATGGTAGATGATCTAAAGAAATATTCCATATCTATCACCTTTGAAAAAATTCCCAGAATAGAGAATAAAGCTACTGATGCTATGGCAACGCTATCTACTTTATTACAGTAGCCCGAACATGAGCTACACTACAAGTTCTTGGTGGAAGCACTATCTTATCCTGCATATGATTCCCCCAAAACCCACATGATCTGCATTGTTGTTGGTCATGATTCACCCTGATACAAAAAAATTTTCTCCTATGTCCAAGACCAAATCATTCACGATACCTTTAACTACCATGAGAAATGACACCTTATCCAAAATGCATCCTGATATGTATTATTGGTAATGATCTGTACAAACGAGGTCTAGATGGTACACTCCTTAGATGTTTAGAATAGGAAGAGTCTTAATGTGCATTAGAGGAAGTAAATGATGGTATTTGTGGATCACATTCCAACGGTTTAATACTAGCTCAAAAACCTTTTAGGGTTGGGTACTATTGGCCTAAAATGGAAAAAGAGGCTATCAAGTTTGCAAAGAATTGTCAAAAGTGTCAAGTACATGGTAACTTAATTCATGCACCAGGGAGAGATCTAATTCCCTTTACTACACAATGGCCTTTTCACCAATGGGAATTTTATCTTATAGGATCCATACATCCTCATTTTTCTAATGGGCATACCCATATCATTACAACTACAGACTATTTCAAAAAATGGGTAGAAGCAGTCCCTTTGACTCAAGTAACCGACAAACAAATATCAATGTTCATCTTGAACTACATCATATGTCGATATGGTATTCCACATTCTATAGTCAGAGATAATGGTGGTTAATTCAAGAAGAAAGACTTAGATGATTTATGTGCTAAATTCAAGATTACACAACATTGGTCATCAATCTACTATCCTCAAGGGAATGGACAAGTAGAGGCATCCAACAAGAATCTGTTGAAAATACTACAACATACAGTTAATAAAATAGGAAGAGACTAACATCTCATGATCAATCGAGCTCTCTAGGCCTATAGAAAAAGTATCAGAATGCCCACTGAGGCTACACCATTCACTTTAGTTTATGGGTTTGAAGTGGTACTACCTATTGAGGTTGAAATCCCATCACTAAGAATCAGAATGCATGGTCTAGTAATTGATGATGACTACAGAGTGTCTAGGTTGCAAGAACTTGAAGTACTAGATGAGTGTAGACACACATTGTATGATCATCTCATAGTATATTAGAAGAGAATGTCTAGAGGTTACAACAAGAAAGTCAGACATAGGGAATTTTAGGTTGGTGATCTAGTCTTGAGAGAGAATCCTAAAAATCAATCACATAGAGAATGCAAAGGGAAGTTTGAACCCAATTGGCTGGGTCCCTTTGTTATCACTACTACTTTTGGCTCTGGTGCCTATCAACTCTCAATGACTAATGGAGAACAGCTTCGAGAACCAATCAACATTCTCCATCCGAAGAAATTCTATGCCTAAGGCATTTAGTATTAAAAAATGTCTTGAAAAATTTATAAAAATTGGAAAAAGTCCTGAAAAAATGAACATCCTGGTGAAAACCTTGAAATAGGTGCCTTGATGATTCAATTTTTTTTTTTTTTGAAAAATATCAAAAGTACAAAACAATTGGAAAAATGAAAAATACAAAAAAATGAGAAAAAGAAAAAGTGCCTTGGTGAAAACCTGGAAATAGGCACCTTGGTAGCAAAAATAGAATCTCTACCAAGATGGTGAAAACCTGGAAAACGGGCACCACTTGTTTCAAAATGCTCCATCTATTAGCATAATCTTGGTCTCTCCCAGCTTTCAGTCTTACTTTAGTTTGTACATACCTCCCAATTTATTTCCGCATTCTTGTTTTCAATAAAGTCGGTCTGTGCACCAATCAGCTCAAATGTCTGTATCCTATCAATGTTCAAACTTGGGGGCAATCAAAGTCATATCCTACATTCCTCAGTATCTCAGATGTGTCATATCTAGTTAGGGTCCTTTGAAGCTAGATCCGAGTCAGTCAGTCAGTCTCCTCTCTAGAAAGGATTTTGCATATACAACAACACAAACAAACACAAATTGAAAACAATCTTTGCTGCATGCTTTAATCTTCTTTGTATGCTTACTGATTCACATTGGTATTTTTGCATATTGTGTCCTTTCAAGCTCTTCGATGATGTCCTTTACAGGATTCAGAGAGTGATGACTAGGGGCATAATATTTTCTTTATTTTATTCTTTGAGTGAAAATCTAATAACTTTGGAAATTCTGGATTGAAATGGTGTTTGTCTGTAAGAGCCTCCATCACGTGCTAGATGGCCATGAGTACCTCGACCATTGATACCTAGAAAATTCAAGGAAGTTTGATCTAGTTTACATCTTTTTGAACAATTTCTCAATCCTATTGTGAATGGCTATTATCCAAGGATGTGAATGATAAAGGGTCACTGTGGGTAATTCACATTGGAGACAAGAATGAATTCTGCAAACTGTTTGGCATGTTTGTTTTGCAAGACGTATTTAGGTCATCATGACATTTATGTTTTGATGCTTATACCAATTTTTATATCAAAATGGACATGATATTCAAGTCATCCTGGCATTTGTGCCTTGGTGCTTATATCTAATCTGACATTCCAAAAATAAAATCAATATTCATATGTCTATGGTTGTCTAGCCAGTGGGCGTTGTATTGACTTTGGTGCAAAAATCAATATTCATATATTCATAAGTTTCCTAACTAGTGGATATTGTATTGATTTATCTAGTTACCTAATAAAAATTCTATGATGAAAATGACCGACACATGATCAGTAACTAGGTCCTAGGTCTTAGGTTTGCATTTCATTCTGCGTATCATTATTCACTTTGCATGATTGCATTTATCTCACGATTGCCTAAATCAGCTTGACACTCAAATGATTCTCCAAAACTACACTAAACACGACACAAGGACTGAGCATTGTATGAAGGTACCTCCAACTAAACAACAAGTAGAATCCATTTTCAGGATCAAAATCAAAATCTGAGATCGTTTACTTTGTCAAAATCATGATTTAAAATTTTCGAACCCAGGACGGCCGACTGCTTGCATAATCGACCTTCAATCATCACAGAAATCCAAAATTCAACTTAACTGATTATCTTAAATCAAGCTATCAAAATTTCAACTTGGTCACCCATGGTCAACTCATGGTCAAACCTAGTCAAACTTGGTCTCTAGGACCTCCAAATGATGTAGAACGCATTTCTGGACATGTACAACCAATTCTCAAATCAATTAACATGCTTTTAAACCACTTAATGTTGACTTTTCTTGTCAGATTTCAATTTTCATCCCAAAGGGGGCATGGTATTGCACATCAATCAAGTCTGTAAATCAAATCTTTCCTCAGTAATCAAGACAAAAACCACATCTAGTTGCTGATTCATCAAAAGATCTCATCGCTTGGGGCATATCAGATTCATCAAGATCCATATCAATCTGGTATCCTAATCAATCTTGTTAACTGTATCAGCTTTTCGTAACCATTGATTCATTAGTGTTATTTCCTTGGTTATTTGTAACTGAAGGATTCAGATGTGATACCATTTTGATTCCTTTGGACAATCAGGTCTGGAATCAGGTCACTCCTTCCTAATCATAAAGTTTAGAATCAGGCGTTTTGATACTTTTTCATAATCATCGGTTCATTGTTGCTATAGTTGACATCATCATGATTCTTGGTCAACTAGGACCTGAATCAACTTTTCCAATCTTTCAATTAGTTTTTGTCTCAGAATTGGTTTACCTCTCAAATTAGTTTCAATATAAAAAATAGACTAATCTTTGAACCACTACACTTCGCACAGTGATTCAAAGAGGAGCAAAATGTAATACCCCAAAAATGGGCTATAGGTTCATTAACCTCCTACATCGTCAAATCGATCAAAATCAACATCAAAGTCCTAACCTAAGGCACATCTACACATCAGTTTATCAAAAACCTAATTGATTATCTTAATTCTGCATCGGGAAATATTCCTTGAATATTCCTAATTTATCATAATTATCTTTAATTGAATATTATTTGGTGATAAATGTCATTATTTATCCTAAAGTTGATTAATTGAATATGATGAATATTTAATTAATTAATTTAATTCTACCACATAATTATTTAATTAGATTTATTCCTAATTAATATTGTTTTTATTTTGACAATAAATCAAAATTCCTACAAAAAATCAATTGGATATTTATTTAATTGATTTAAAATCAAAGTTGTCAAAGTTAATGATTTAATTGGAATAAAGTTTAATTTAATAATTGATTAACCCATAAATCAATTGTTTTAATTCAAAATTAGTAAAAGTTGATCACTTTATTTATTAAATTAATTCATATTAATCATGCACAATCAAAAAAGAAGTCAACTTTAAAACTACTATTAAATTCAATTTGTTAACTTTCTAAACTCAACATCTGATGATGAGTTGAAAAAGAGAACTAAACTCTATTTTGAGATAAAAACTACTTTTGCATGATTTTATGAGATATTTATTCTTAATTTCTTGTTAACTCAAAAATCAACCCGAGTTTATCAAGAGTGATTTATGGCTTTTCTCAAGGCATCCTCAAGCCCTGGATTTCTATAAAATCAAGGCTCAGCTCTTCATCTCACATCTCTCGAATTTACACAATCACTCTGGCTAAATTGCAAACAAAGAATCAAGCTTTTGCGACAGGCAACTTTGTGAGATCAATTCATATTTTTTCATAACTTTGCATAGATTTTCATATCAATTCATATCATTCTTAGATTAAATCTGTATATCATTTTCAATCAATTATAGCTTAGATTCATACAATTTTTCATCCTAATTGCATAGAAAATACAAAAATATAGATTAATCTGCATTCATTCTACATTCATCTTTTAGCATTAAATCCTTCGTTTAGGTGTTGCATTGACCCTGATCTCAGTCTAATCTAAGAATACATACTCCCACCTACTAGAAGGAAGTAAATCTCCTGGTTAGCTTAGTTTCAATTACATGCAGATTTTGATTTTGCTAACCTCTAATGTTTTACTAAAGTGTTGTGTCCGCAGCTAGGTACAATTTTCACACACAAATACCTGTTGTATTGGCACCTAAGAAGAATGGAGAATGGTGAATGTGTACTAATTCTAGAGAAATCAATAAGATAATAGTGAAATATAGGTTTCCTATACTGAGAATGGATGACATAATGGATAGTTTGACTGGAGCAAAGTATTTTACCAAAATTGATTTGAAGTGGGTATCATCAGATCAGAATCAGAGAAGGTGATGAGTGGTAGACTACTTTTAAGAAAAATGAAGGTTTGTATGAGTGGTTGGTTATGCCTTTTGATTTAACTAATGCACCGAGTACTTTTATGAGGTTGATGAATGAAGTTTTGTAGAAATTCTTAGGTAAATTTGTGATTGTATACCTAGATGATATTCAAATATTTAGTAAGACCAGAGAAGAACATTTGTTTCATGTTAAACAAGAATTTCAGAGGTTGAAACAAGAAAAGTTGTTGATAAATCTAAAAAAGTGTTCTTTCATGCAAGAGGAGATTGTGTATTTGAGATTTGTGATTTCAGCTGATGGTTTGAAAATGGATCCTGAAAAGGTTGAAGCTATTTTGAATTGGCCTAAACTTGAGAATGCTAGTAAGGTAAGATCATTTCATGGTTTGGTAAGTTTTTACCGAAAGTTCATTAGGAATTTTAGTTCAATTTGTAATGCTATGACTGAGACTATGAGAGGAGATAAAAGAGAATTCAAGTGGACACATGGAGGTGATAAAAGTTTTGAGAATCTAAAGTAGAAGGTTGTTGAATTGCCTGTGTTAGCATTGCCTGATTTCAATAATGTATTTCAAGTGGAATGTGATTCAAGTGGAAGTGCAATAGGAGCTATGTTGAGTCAAGAAGGTAAACTTGTTTCTTTCTTTAGTGAAAAGTTGAATGATGCAAAAAGGAAATATTATATGTATGATAAAAAATTCTATGCTATTGTTCAAGCACTGAAGAAATGGAGACATTATTTGATACCGAGTGAATTTGTGTTGTATACCGATCATAAAGCTTTACAATATTTGGGTAGTCATAATAAGTTGAATCAGAGACATATGAAATGGGTTGAATATTTCAAGAGTTATACATTTGTGATAAAATATAAGAGTGGAGTCACTAACTGAGTTGTTGATGCATTGAGTAGAAGAAGATATTTGATGACTGAGATGAAAATTGAAGTTCTTGGTTTTGATGACATGAGAGATTCATATGAATTTGATCCTGATTTGTCTGAGTTGTGGAGAAAGTGCAGAGCACCTATTCAAGATCAACCGAGTACTAAATGGGAAGACTATTTCATTTAAGGAGGTATGTTGTTTAAAGGTATTCAATTGTGTATACTGAGAGGATCAATGAGAACTAATTTGATAAAGGAGAAACATAGTAGTGGTTTTGCTGGACACTTTGGTGTTGACAAGACATTGAATTTTCTTAAGGAGAAATACTTTTGGCCACAATTGTATAAGGATGTTCATAAATTTATGGATTTTTTTCTTGGCTTACCGAAGATAGCGAGAGGTAATGATTCTATATTTGTTTTTGTGGATAGATTTTCTAAAATGGCACATTTTATACCCTGTAGAAAGACATCAGATGTAGTACATATAGTAGATATTTTCTTTAAGGAAATTGTCAGATTGCATGGATTACTGAGGAGTATCATCTCTGACCGAGACAGTAAGTTTGTTGGATACTTTTGGAAGACTCTTTGGAGAAAGTTTGGCACCGAGTTGAAATATAGTTCTACATTTCACCCACAGACTGATGGACAAACAAAAGTTGTGAATAGAAGCTTGGGTAATCTTTTGAGATGCTTAGTAGGAGACACATCGAGTAATTGGGATTCTATTTTGGCACAAGCAGAGTTTTCATATAATAATTCAGTGAACAAGAGTACTAGAAAAATACCCTTTGAGATTGTAAATGGCATACAACTAAGAGGTATATCATATTTGAGGGATATTGCTGATGAAGGAAAGAGAAGTGCTGAAGTAGTAAAGCTTACTGAGTTCATGAAGACATTGCATGAAGATGTGAAAAATAAGTTGGATAAAAGTAATAAAAAATACAAAGATAGAGCTGATAGATCTAGAAGATAAGACTTTTGCAGTCAGTGATGAAGTAATGGTTCATTTGAAGTAAGGTAGATTTCCTTTTGGAACACATGGGAAGCTAAAAATGAAGAAGTTTGGTCCTTGCAAGATTTTGAGGATATTTGACAGTGGAAATTCTTATGAGATTGAGTTACCCGATGACATGGATATATCACATATATTCAACATTTATGATTTGTATGAGTATCTTGATTCGGATGAAGAAATGACAATACCGAATGATTATCCTAAGAAACATATATAAGAAGTTGAGTAGATTTTGGAACAAATAGTTGGCAGAAGTACAAGAGGACAATAGTATATGGAATATCTGGTAAAGTGGAAGTATAGACTGATTGAAGATAGTTCATGGATTTTAGAATCTGAGTTGGATTCAGCTTGGGTTGTACTTGCTTCATGATTTGGAGAATCATTTCAAATAACCCCAGGTTTTTGATGCAGGAGCATCTCAGGTCCTTGGCAATCTTGTGTCACCTAAAACATGTTTGTGTTTTCATGTGTTGCTCGGTTCCTACTTTGACCTAGTTGGCTCGGTAGTTGCTCAATTTTATTTGTTTACCAAGTTGATTAGTTATCTCTTTGGCACTTGATTAATTCCCTAGCACTTGGTGATGCTTGTTTGGTGCTCAGTTATCCTTGCTTACCGAGTTGTTTGTTTTAGTTTCTTGTTGAGGCTAACTTATGCAATTAATTATGGTCATAGATTTAATGCTGGTATATATCATTAGGAAGTGTGTGGACCTAGATGTGGTCATTCCTTCCATTGATGGTGGATCTGAAGGCTGACTTATTCGGTAGCCTCTTGTATATATTGTAATATTTGGTTATAGTTTGGGGAGTTAGTTTTGGGATAGAAGATAAAAATTAGAAGATTGAAGATAGTTTTAGATCCTCGCATGTTGGAGGAATTTTGTACTTGAATTTTAATATCTAGCCCTAACTGGGAAGGCCTTACAACCTGACATGTATAAGTCATTTTGAATGAATATAAGAAGTTGATCTGCATTCTCTCTCTCACTTGTGTGTTTGTTGCTTTTGCATGTGATCTTTGCAAGGTGGATCTAGTTAGGGTGTTCCTTTGGCCCCTCTCCCCATCCCCTCTTGCATCATGTAGTATAATAAACATTCAGAGAGATAGAAAAGATGCAAACAAGGATCATGACACAAAACTAAGAGATGCAAACCAAAACCCATACCATAAAGTGTCAAAAAATGAACCTCGTGACCCTTGAATCCCATACAAGTATTCACATAGACCATTACAATTATTCCCATAGTCTAGTATGAGTATTCATGACTAGACATCTTTACTTGTATGAGATCCTACTAAAAAACTCCCGGAATCACTTCCCAATTGATTTTATAGCCAAAATTGAGAAAAATGAGGGTTATAAGAAGGTTTTATGAGATATACCTACTTGAGGTCTCCTAGTACCACATCTACATCCCTCCTCCAACTCATACCAACCCTCCATACAATAAAAAACTAAAGCTATGTACAAAAATTATCGAAACATTGACATAAAACTACATAAAGGTTTACAAAAAGGAAAATACTTGAAGGAATTCCTAAACCTTCCTATGTTATCTCTATTTGAGCATTAAGTATTGTCATTAGAATCAAATGAGTTTAGTCGGTAATCTGAGTTACTTAGTTGGTAAAGGTTGGAACAAGGAATTAAACAAGTCAGTCGGTTGAACTTACAAAGCCTTCACATAGAGCAGATACAAGGCATAACATAAAGCTATAAGAATATAGGTTTAATTGAGCATGGTTATCGAGTGTGAGGAATTATCGAGTACTGAGCTAGTAATCACCAAGCATTCTACACATTGAGCATCAGTTATTCACCAAACAATGAATGCAGTGATTATCGAGTTATTTAGGAAATTGCATAGTAATCAGAAATGGCACATATCTCTATGAAAATGGTTTACACAAATCTATAAATGGTTTACCAAGATCAAGACACATTTAATATGGATTTAATCATCTAATTTTGTGATAATTCTAATGTAACAGTTAGATCTAGCTTATTTTTGTATACCGTTGATCTTAGGTTTTCGAAGATGATGTAACCCTAATTAGGTCAAATAATTTTGATATATAATTGTAAAAGATGTAATTTTTAAGCATGCATGATATATGATATCATGAAGCAGTAGCCACATATAGGACATAAGAAATTAGACAAGGGTTAGAGGACAGAGAAGTTATTTAGAGACAGTATCAATTTTTTTAGAAACATACAAGGCTATTGAGTAGGACATAAGATTGTATTCATCACATTGAGGTGATATTTGATTTTTATTTCATAGATCTGATTCAGACAAGCATAAGTTTTCATTTACAAATATTCTATTATTCTCAATTTGACCACTGTAGTAGGTTTTAAATCTCTTAACAGAGTAGACTTAATTGTCTTATGTAAATCTCTTAACCAAGTGAACACATAATTTGTGTTGCTAAAATCCTTTGACAAGGTAGATCTATTCGATCTTATGTTACTTCTAATAGGGTAAGGTCATCATAAGTGATCAACAATTGTAGCCTTAATCGGCATACTTTATTTACTACAGTAGTGAAGGATTTGTGGGTGTCATCCCACCGCAGTTTTTAGCTTCTAACAAGGGTTTCTGCATAACCAAAATACTTGAGTCATGAGTTAAGATTTTCATGTATGATTTATTGTTTTGTTTACATGAATTTTACATTTACAAGTTATTTGAATGTATGTTGTAAACAATGGACTTAGTCGGTTAGTTAAGTACTACTATTGCATATTGTTAAGTATTGAAAGTTTTAGAGGGTACTAATTCACCCCTCCCCTCTCAGTACTATATCTTTCCTATCCCAACATCCTAAACCTTCCTAAACCATAAATATATAGAGGAATTAACTCCTTTATAACTATAATTCCATTAATAAATCATCATAGGTAGGAAATTAAATGAGAAAATCCACCAACTTTCCACCATACTTTAAAACTATCCCCATTACTCAACGAAACACACTTCCAAAATCTATTTCCTTATAAATCATCGTAATTGCATAAAATATACAATATAGATACATGAATATCATATTTTATAACACACACACATGCACACACATTTTTAGACATTTAAATATTCTTCTTGGTTCCAGATCCTACCTGGAGTCTTGCAGAGAAATCCCTTTTAATATTGAGCGATCCTCAGCTTCCTGTGTGAACCAACACCTTCCTTCCAAGATTCAGGATGATGGTTTTCCTCTTGGGAAACAATTGTAACTCTTTCTGAGACCTAAAAATTCCTTCCTCATGGAGATTCTCCTAACTCCAAACTATATCCTTTAATCTAAAATTTCTTCTCCGAATTTTGCTTCCTAAAACCCCAATCTATCCAATTTTATTCTCCTTGCCAAATCATCAATATTCCATAATAAAAATAGCCAACCATATGGTTGGAGGAATTTCTTTACGAGAAGCAACTTCTCCAACTACTATAGTTGGTTCCCAAAAAATAAAAAAAATTCCTGTGAACCTTAATTAAAGGTTTTAATATTTATTTAACTCATTTTACTTTAGCAAAACCATAAATAAGTTAAAGATAAATAAGATTACCAAATAACTCATATAGCCCAATGGTAATCTAACTAGCCCAACTCCCAGGAGGTCTTGGGTTCAAAAATCCTAGACAAGCTAGTTTTATTAATTAAGTACTTTACATTTATTTCCTTTTATTTATTTTATTATATTGTATAAATATATTATTAACTTTATAATCATATATACACATATAAACACATTCACACATACAAATACACATATCCATATGTATTTATATACATGTAGGTATATATGTGTACACCCATATATACATACACATATATAATAAATTACACCACATAATCTAATACATCCAAATTTATATTTATCTAAGAGAACAAAAGACTAAGAAGAATAATACACAACATACACATTGATGTAATGAGAACATAATCTACTAACAAAACATAAATCTTAAAATAAAAAAAAATACTGATACTGCCCAATACCCCAAATAAGGTGACTTCCTAAATAGGAAACTAAGTCAACAAAGGTTCCTTGAGAGAATCTTGGTAATATACAAAAATGTTCAAGGATTTTAAGGCACACTCAGACCTTTGTAGCCAGGTGAAGATGATGCTTGGTACCTGCATCCTGCATTATCAAGATGAGAACAACATACACACTGATATATATATGCAAACAATGATAGACAAGGAGGGGGAGTGAGACATCATTTGGATCTCCCATAGAAGTGACTACAGTTGCCTCCCCTCATCCCACAAGCACATTAGACAATATTGATATCAAAGCATAATTGGATTAGTATGGTTAGCTCCAAAATAATCATAATTCTATAATGTAAAACAAGAAATGGGTTGTCCTTATGAACAATACAATCATGTATATAAACAAAATTTCATGCTAATCATTTACTAAATTTCTTAAAATAGTTTTATTATCCAAACATATACTCATAATGTCTCATCATATAATTATAATAAACAAAAAAGTAGAATCCATAATACTTAATGTAATAATCTTTTCAGTCCAAAATATTAGGGTACTAGGGTGGGCGTTACACAAAAGTCATCTTCCATCTTTCCTGGAATAATATTCACAATCATCATAGCATGACCTTTATTTTTGAAAATGATCTTTTTAACCTCTGTATATCCTTCTATGAGTTATAGGAAGAAGAACCGAAGATGCCTTAGGTAGGTTTGTCTAAGAAGACAATACTGATAATCAGGAAGAATCTACTTATGCTCTAAAATTTGAGGAAGACAACCCTTATGCTAATGCCACAAATGAATTTAATACAACTTCTTTGTCATCCTCAGAGGATGACCCATTTTCATTACATGTAGCCGACGAACTATTGAACCTTAACCCCTATGCTGAATTATTAGCCAATTTGCATTTAGACCAGCAATATTTCCACCAGGAATAAGAAAATCATGATAGATCTCTAGTACTATATAGAGGTCCTCCTAATAGAGAACCACCCATGTAAAAACCACCACCCACCTTTCTCTTTCCAATTTATGACCATCATGACAAGAAAAATCTTAAGAACATTCCAACTTTAGACCTTCCCAAGTTTTATGGCTTGATTACAAAGGACCTTGACACATTCTTATTCAAGTTTGATATCATCTATAGAAGTTATGATTATACCTCAAATTCTCACAAGCTCAAGCTATTTCTAGGTACTCTAAAGGACTCAACACTCAGATGGTTTATGGGATTGGGAAGTGTTGTTATCCATGATTAGAATGAAATTAAGAAAACTTTATTGGAAAAGTACAAGGAATATTGTCACATAAATCATTTGAGGGGAGATAATATCTTTAAGATAACACAAAAGGAAGATGAGATCCTGGAAGATTATATTTCACACTTCCCATTTTATCTACAGAAGAATACACAACATGAACTCAATGAGGAGTCCTGAAAGCTATTGTTCCTAAGAGGAATTCATGAAGGAAGTATCCAGGCACTTGATCTCATGGATGAAGGAGATATTACACAGAAATATTGGGATGATATACATAAGATTTTCTTAAATTATTCAAGAGTTTTTGTAAAGAAGGGAAGAGGATACATACCTAATGCTAATAAGGCTACCAAATGTAGAGTATCCATGATAGAGATAACACATTTTCTATCTGACATTAAACAAGATATTATCAACAATATGGAAAATCCGTTAGATACCATGCATGAAAAGAAGAAACATGAGGAGGCTAAATCTATCCTAGAAAAATTCTTCTCATTTTGCAGATAGAAGAAGAGGGAATGCAAGTGAAAACAAGTGGTGAATCTATAAAATTTCCAAATGCCAACTGAGTACACTCTTGTGCAAGGGGATGATGACCAAATCTACTTCATTTCTCAATGAAGACCATGGGCACAAAGATAAGGTATGCCTCATGATCTATTAAATTTTTCAAGTCCTTATTAATATGGTAATTGTTTGCATAGTTAAATATTCCTAATTACACTTTGCTTAATCTTACTTAGGATAATGCATTGCATAGTAGTTTTTCATTGAGACACCTAGGAGTTTGCACCTCATTTAAGCACATGGTGTAGGAGAAATCCCACTTTAGGTGTGAGATCCACCTTTAGTGCTCTTATCACATTAAGATCCTAATCCTATTGTACATACTTCATTTCAAAATGGAGGATGATCCACATTTGGTGGACATGTGATTACATCTAGCATAGGTGATATCTTATAAGCTCCTTATCATTCTCTCTTATCATCTTTCCTATATAAGGAGGCCTATTATGTACATTGAATAATCATGTAAGGTGAATTAATTAGATGAATTCAATATTAATCATTGCATTCATATCATCTCTCTTGTGCTTTTATTTAACCTCTAGATCCTTGGTTCAATATTTTCTATTTGAAAATTCTTACAGTAATCAATGGAAACCTTAGTATAGTCCCAATGTCCAAAACTAGCCTTGGAACAATTATCCAACCTAATGGTCTAATTAATAACAATGGAAACAACCCCCTCCTAACCAATGGTAGAAGCCTCAAAATTGATAGAATTAGAACCAATTGTAGCAATCCTAGAATCAATGGAAACCTCCACAAGGTAATTGGAAATACTCACCCCAATGAAGGGGAGGCAAAAAATGGCCTAACCAATAGTTTAGAGCCCTACAAAAATCCCAATAGTTCTCCTTAATGCCTCTAACCAAACTTCCTGTAGCCAATAATAACCCCCCTAAGAAGACCCAACTACTTGCATAGCCTACGCCTAATCCTAATAAAATCATCCTTAGCAAAAAGTCTATTCCTCTGACATGAACCAAAACCCTAATTATGTCATTAATGCTCATGATATACATCTAAGGTTAGGGAATTCTTTTCCTACCCCCACCGGTCCTGTCATAACTGAGGTCACCAATGAAGAAGCCCCAAATGAGGGAGCACAAGTCAAAGCTCCTCATGCTTCCACTCCACAACCTCCTATAGAAAAGACAACACCATTTCCTCAAAGGCTCAATCAAAATATTGATCCACTCCAAAGTGAATCTTCCATTGAAATATTAAACTAGTTAAAGTAAATGAGTGTTAAGATTCCTTTATTGGATATTATCAAAGAAGTACCCATATATAAAAAAAACATTAGCGATGCATGCATTAAAAGCCCTGGTAGAAAATGGAAAGACCCTAAGACTGTGCATGTGTTAGGGAAACTTTTTGACCTCATGTTTGAGAAATTATCCATACCCAAATATTCTGATCCTGGAAGTCCTAGTGTCACAATTTCTATTAAAGGGGCAGATGTAAAGAATGCTCTAGTAGACCTTTGGGAAGACATAAACATCATGATACAATTAAATATTGATAGTTTAATAGAAACCCCCATGATATTGTAGTTAGTTGATAGTTCAATAATCGAACCAGATGGGATGGTGGAAGATGTCGTCATAACATTATACTCATGGGCATACCCTGCTGACTTTGTCATTATCTCACTAGAAGACTCCCTAGGTGGATATCCTCTTATACTTGGTAGACCATGGCTGGCCATAGAAGATGCCTATATAGCATTTTGCTCAGGGAAGATGAAAATATTTGATGGCCTATCTACCAAAAGGATAGCACTGTATTCCCCTTCTCAACCCTAGTTAGTGGAAGATGGAGCTTTATGGCTGGATGTAGGTGATAATGCAGAAGAAATAATTTCAATAAGCCATCTAATGATGATTGATAGGGGTCATTTTCTATCTACTCAAGAAGAAGATGAAATCTTGACTTCCATTGTTTCTAATGATTACGGACTGAACTCCCAAGTTTGTAAAGATGACCACTGTCCCTCATAAACCATTTTACCACCTCAATCATCATCCAAATTTTCTATCACCACAAATTATTTACATACATTACTACCACATGAGATTCAGTTAGCCAACTTTCATGAGATGGCCATGGTGGAAAAAGCTGAGAAAGTTGAGATCACTTCTGGGAAAGAGCTAAATATCAGCAAGTGCCTCACTAGATTCCAACAAGATAGCTTTCTTAAGCTATTTAAGGAAAAAAAAAAAGAATTTTTATGGGAGTATACTGATATGAAAGGGCTAGAACCCACACTTTGTACTCAGAATATACATTAGTCCAGAATATAAACCTATTAGGAAAGCTCAAAGGAGGATCAATCCTATTCTTAGGGATATTGTCAAAACAGAATTGCAAAAGCTCTTAAATGATGCCTTTATCTATCCTATTTATGATAGCTAGTGGGTGTCACCATTAGTTATAGTGCCTAAAAAAGGATTAAAATGGAGGGTATGTGTAGGTTATAGAGAACTCAATAGTGAAACCAAGAAAGATCAGTTTCCATCACCCTTCATTAATCAAGTT
Source organism: Chamaecyparis obtusa (assembly GCA_027943335.1). Taxonomy (NCBI): domain Eukaryota; kingdom Viridiplantae; phylum Streptophyta; class Pinopsida; order Cupressales; family Cupressaceae; genus Chamaecyparis; species Chamaecyparis obtusa. Next base: position 601,516 of record BSBK01000569.1, read on the forward strand.
TTGAACAACCTAGTTGGGAAGAAGTACTTTTCCCTTTTAGATGGATTTAGTGGATACAAACAAATAAGGATAGCATAGAGGATCAGGATAATTACTTTCAAATTTCCATGAGGAACATTTTCATATTAAGTCCTTCCATTTGGATTATGCAATGCCCAAGCTACATTCTAAAGAGCTGTAACAAGTATCTTTTTAGATATTTCCATAGATTACATAGAAATATATATGGATGATTTCACAACCTATGGTACCACTATTGAGGAAGCCAAATGTTATATGGAAAAAGTATTGAAAATATGTCAAGAACATAACTTTTCCTTGAATAGTGAAAAGTGTTATATGATGATGACATAAGGTGTAGTTTTAGGCCATTACATTTCATCACTTGGAATCCAAGTAGATCCTTCTAAGATAGAAGTAGTTACCACTCTACCAACCCCACATAATCAAAAGGATGTTAGGAGTTTCCTAGGGCATGCAAGGTATTATAGAAGATTTTATTAATGACTTTAGTCAAATAAAAGATCCCTTTTATATCCTCCTCAAGAAGGAAGAAGAGTTCACATGGACCTCTGAATGTGATGAATCTTTCCAGTAGTTGAAAGAGGTATTAAAAAAAGCACAAATCTTAAGGGGTCCCAATTGGTCATTAACATTTTACATACATATTGATGCATTTGACTATGCTATTGGAGCAATGATTGGGCAAAAAGAGGGAGCAATTGAGCATGCAATCTATTACATTAGCAAGAACCTACAAGGTGTTGAACTTAATTACAATATAATAGAAAAAGAATTGCTAGTAGTTATTTATGCATTAAATAAATTCAGGTAGTACATAATTGGATATGATATTTTTGTTCACACAGATCATGCATCCATTAAGTACCTAATGAAAAAACCCTCTATCATAGGAAGGTTAGCCAGATGGTTACCTCTTATGCAAGAATTTGATATCCAAATTGTGGATAAGCCAGGAAGAGAAAATGTCATGGTAGATTCTTTATCTAGGTTACAAGTCCTAGATGATCCTGAAGCCATTGATGATAGTTTTATAGATGAGCATCTATTTTCTATTTTAGCTCATAACCCCTGTTAGCTAATATTGCAAATTATTTAGGTACATGAAGGACTCTGACACTCTTCTCTCCAAAAGAAAATAGACTACTAGCCTAAAAAAGTTTTAAATTCTCTTGGATAACAGGTTGTATGTTTTATATAGGGCATGATTAGGTGATGAGAAGGTGTGTTAGGGAGGATGAGACATATGATATATTAAATGCCTACCATGATGAGCTTTGTGGTGGCCATTTTGCATAAAAAAGTACAACACTTAAAATATTCAACATAGGATACTACTAGCCCATGTTACACAAAGATGCTTCAATATATACTAAGAAATGTGATCTTTGTCAACAAATGGATTGACCAACAAAATCAGATGAAATGCCATTATATCCTCAGGTAGTTGTAACTCCATTTGATAAATTGGGACTTGATTTTGTGGGACCAATTGAACCTTCATCCAATGGGATGTCTTACATTTTTGTCTGTATGGATTATGTCACTAAATGGGTTGAAGCCAAACCTATGAAACATGCCAGAGATAGTAAGATAGCTTAATTCTTGTATGAGGTGATCTTTACCATATTTGGTGTGCTAAGGGAAATAGTAATAGATTAGGGAGCTCAATTTACTTCTACCTTAATCAATGCATTGGTCAAATAGTATACCATAAGGCATGGTAAGTCTTCTCCCTATCATCCACAAGCTAGTGGGAAGGCTGAGATAAGTAAAAGGGAAATTGAATACAAGGATTGGGCATCCAGGGTTCCTAAAGCTATTTGGACATATATAACAACATGGAAAATGACCACATGGATCACCCCATTTAAATTGGTCTATGGAAAATTTGTTGTTATGCAAGTTGAGATTGAGCATAAAACCTTGTAGACTACACTTGAATTAAATTTTGATTTGAACCAAGTCCAGTGGGACCAGATTGTAAAGCTCAATGGATTAGACGAATACCAAAAATATACTTTGCACAATACTAAACTAATTCAACAACAACATGAAAAGTGGCATGACAAGTTCATTAAATAAAAAAAGTTTGAGGTCAGTGATTGGGCACTGGTTTACGACTCCCATTACCACTATACCCTAGGGAAGTTTCAAACTAGGTGGCTCGATCTATATGAGGTCATCATTGTTTTCAATAATGGAGTTGTGCAGTTTTCCACAATTGATCCTTTTTTCTTCAAATTACTTGTCCATGGTCACCATCTCAAGTTGTATTAGGAACCACAAAGTCAAGAGGAGTTCTTTCCATAATTCCTACTGGTTATGTTACACATGTCTCTTACAATCAATGACACCAGATGATGTGTTCCACTCTTGTCATCTTTGTAATTGATTTACCAATCACACCATAATAAATCTTACATGTTATGTGTGAGACCTCTTCTTCATTATAATCATCTATTCCACTTTCTCTCTCTCCACCCATTCTATGCCACAATCTATCACATTTGCACTTGTATCTCTAGAAACTATCTCATTTATGATTTCTTTGCTCATGTATGGTAAGTAATACTCCAGTTTATTGAATGTATTATTTCATTAATTAACTTTGATATTACGTCTCTATGTATTTAATTCATTCTTTTTGAAGTGAAAATTTGCATAATAGTGAGACCTATTATTTTGATAAGTTGGGAGGGGGGGGGGGAGTAGTCTAGTCAACCTTTTCAAATTATAGCCTAGTTCAAATTTATACTTGTATGTGTCATAATGAGGATGTCCTAGTCAGATTGCAAAGTATTCTACATATTACATATAACAAATAGAACATGCCACAATATGATATAAACAACCTTGCAAATCTATGACACACACCATAATTGAATGATGTCCATAAAAGGTGGTTAATTTCTTATTGTTTCATCATTTCTATTCTTATATTGTAATAAGACCTAGACAAATAAGCCTTGAAAATATTGTCTAAAACAAAGCTATTTTGCCACTAGTTTGTTGCCTCCATCAATTGCCCATGTATGTTTACTATGTAAGTGAATTTTTGGAACTACTGGTAATCCTTATTATCACGGGAGGTGATTTTGTCCACTATGAACCAATGGTACATGATGTCATTCTGAATGACCAAACATGCAGACCTATATTTGAAGCAAGGGGATGCTTAGATTATTTTTAGAATCTTAATATGTATGATGAGGATATAACCTTCCAGTTCTTGAATACACTACATAATGGAGAAGTAATGTGAAGGGGTTAAAGATAAGATGCATTGAAAAAGTGATTACAGAAGTTACAGGGTTTCCAAGGGAAGGTGAAACCTTCCCTAATTCTCAGGATCCTTGAATAGCCAAGGCTCAGTTTACTTTGTACATAGACCCTCCACTGGATGTTGATAAAAAGAAAGGTACAAGAAGACTATTGTTGCCACCCCGATTCATGCAATGTTCTATTTTATATAATTTAGTACTTGACATGTGAAGGTCAAACTACCTTCTTACATTCAGTACATTTCAAACTATTGAGTTGTCTTAGAGATGTAAATAGGTTTCTTAATCTTTCAAACCTCCCATTCAATCTTCTCTCTAGGCAAGCAGAGAAAGTGCAAAAAGGTACCCCAAACTCTACATCTCATCATTATTTTATTAAGTTGTTAGTAGAAAATTCTTTAAGGAAGAATTATACAATTTCTTGGGTTGATTTTTTTTCTTCAGAACAATTTGTGAAAAGGGTAGTAAATCCAAGTGGGAAGGAAAGAAGGGTAAGCACTAAAGGTAATGCTGAAAAGATAATTGAGAATCCCTTACCCCCTACTAGCCTTGAAAATAAAAACCTTGGCACCACCTCAAAACATAATTAAAAGAGGGTTATAGGATCTTGAAAAGCCTCATCTTCTAGGTTAAGCAAGAAGAAAACACTTGATGTTGAAGAACACCAAACTCCCCAACTTTCAGTGAAAATTAGGACTTTTGCTCATCATGAGAAAGGAACATCTATTGAGAAAGACAACATTCCCAAGGTAGAAACCACTAAAAATATTTCTCCTCCTCTAAAATGGAAATATACATAAGAACAAGTTCCTACAACATTTGCTAGAGGGAAAAATTCAAGGAAAAAGGTTAAAAAGGCACCTATTGTCAAAATACAAATCTCTGTGAGGATAAGCGAATGAGTCAAGAAGAATCCTATTAAGTATGTTCATACTCAAGAAACCCCAACTATCAACATTGAGTCCCATGAGTCATTAGAGGAGAGAATGACCAAGAATGATGAGGTTGAGGTAGGAGAGGATATTGAACCAAATAGTCCAAAGGGTACCTCTGGTGGGGAACAAAGTGTTGAAGATATAATTATGGAAAAAGGGGAGGATTCTATGTGATGTAGGGGCATCCAAGGTTAAGGCAGGGGCATTCTTGTCCTCAGTGAAACTACATGGGGTGTTTGTATTTGGCTGGTGTTACTTGATTGTAGCCTTGACTGATAGCCTTGATCATTGAAGGACGCTTGGTCACTGAAGGAACTCAATAGTCTCTGGCACTTAGTGAAAGTATTACTCAGTCATGCCTGTGGTGCTCGGTCAACATTGGTGCTTGATGATGCCTGGTGTACTCAGTTAATTCACTGTTGCTCGGTAGTTCTGGTTTACTGATTGAAGTTTTATGTGATTTTTTGGGCTGACTTGGTGCATTTATTGTTGGTAGCTATTGTTATAGGCCAACATGATGAATTAAATGTTTGTATAAAATTATAAGACAACTTGTATGGCATTTAATTATTTGTTTAGGGAGTTAATGGTTTCATCTAGCTGACTTGTGGGTGATGATTAGTATTTATAGGATGTTTGGAGTAGTTGTTTAGAGGGAGGAGGTCATAGATATAGATGAATTGGAAGACTTAGAAAATTAGATCTAAGGTTCTAAAAGCTAGAGTTGGTGAAGTTGTGGAAAAGATCTTGCGTGATCTTATAGATTAGATTGTTATCTGATAGTTGTTTGTAGTAGAGCTAGTGGTTGTTGATGCAGAAGCATCTTGGGTCCTTGGCAATCCTGTATCACCAAAAACAATTTGGAGTTTGTCTATGTTTCTTGGTTCTTGATTTGACCAAGTTGGTTAGTTTCCTTTGGTTACCAAGTGTGGTCGGTTATCTCCTGGGTGGTCGATTGTTTCACTAGCACTTGGTGTTGCTTGTCTGCTGCTCGGTTATCTTGCTCACCGACGGGTTTAGTTTTAGTTTCTATTATGGTTGACTTGTGCATTTATATTGGATCATGGATTTAATGTTGATATCCATCATTGGGAAGAGTGTGGTCCTAGATTTGACCATTTCTTCCATTGATTGTGGATCTGAAGGCTGACTCAGTTCGGTAGCTTCTTGTATAAATGTAGTTGTTGGTTTAGAGTTTAGGAGGTAGTTTGAGGAGAAGATAGAAGATAGAAAGAATAGAGATTTTTGGCAAATCCTTGCATGTTTGAGGATTTCTATATTTCATTTTACTATCTAGCCTTATCTGGGAAGGCCTTACAACCTGACATGTATCATTCTATTTGATGAAATATATGAAAGAACTTACATTATCTCTCTCACTATTGTGTTTGTTTTCTTCCGCATGTGTTGACCAAGCTTGGATCATTAGGGTGTGCCATTGTTTGGCCCCTCTTTTTCCCTAACCTTGCATCAGATGGTATCAGAGTGAGGTTAGATCTTGATCTAGGTCTGCGGATCTAGGTTTGTCGGTTCCTCTTGAAGCCCTAGTTGATTGTTGTGGGGTAGTAGATTACGATCTGACCTGCAATTATAGAGGGTTGTCAAGATGGTTCATGGGAGGTGAGATACAGATCCAAGATTAGTAGATATGCTAAGGAAGATTGTTGCTAGGTTAGAAGCTATTGAAATAGCCCGAAGAAGAGGCAGACATCTTGAAGATTTTAGTGATGATGAAGTTGAAGAAGAACAGGTGAATGTAGAACCTGCACCTATTATGGATCAAGGTGAAGAAATATTTTTGAAGGCTTTGACAAGTCTGAAGTCAACACCACATTTCAATCCTCCTGAGTATGGTGGAAAGCTAGATTTTGATGAATTGGTGGATTGGATCACCGAGATGGAAAAGTATTTTGAGTATGAAAACATTCCTGAAGACAAGAAGGTGAAGATTACAAGTAAAAAGTTGAAAATTCATGCATCCTTATGGTGGGAACATCTATGGTTGGATAGGAAGAGGAAAGGAAAATAAAAAATCAAGGTATGGAATAAAATGGTGAATAAGTTGAAAGGAAAGTTCTTACCTTGTGATTATCAGATTAACCTAGTTCAACAAATGCAAAGTTTGAGATAGAAAGATAGCTTGGTAAAGGAATATAATGAGGAATTCTATAGATTAGATATCAGATTTGGACATGATGAAGATGATGTGGAAAGAGTTGGTAGATACCTAAATGGTTTGAGAGTTTCCATCCAAGAGGAAATTAGTATGGTCAAGTTGGAGAACATTGAAGAGGCTTATCAATTTTATTTGAAGTTTGAGGAGAAATTGAACAAAAGACATGGGAAAAGGGAAACAGGTCGAGGTGGTAGATTCCCTAGAGGAAGAGGTAGATCCAATGGTGAAAATGGTAGATCTAAACCAAAAAAGATAAATCTAGACAAAGCCAAGACCAAGGGGAAAGGTGAAAGTTCATCTAGAGGTAGAGGCAGTAACTAGGTGGTTATGGTAGAGGAAGTTTCCAAGGAACTTGTTACAATTGTGGAGAAGAAGGACATAGATCTTTTGAATGTACACATGCAAGTAAGAAGGCTGGTAGTAGTAGAAATGCTTTGGTGCAAGAAGAGTCACCGAATGAACTTGAGAAAGAAAATAACTTGATGGTAAGGAGAGTACTATGGAATGAAAGTAAGAAAGAAGATCCGGTAAGAAAAAGTTTGTTCAAGACTAGATGTAGAGTTTCTAATAAATTTTGGAAGGTAATCATTGACAGTGGTAGCTCGAAGAATTTGGCATCTGAGGAGATGGTCACTAAGTTGTAGTCAGAAAGGTTGGTACATCTAAAGCCCTATCAAATTTCATGGATCAAAGATGAGCATACACTCCTGGTAAGTGAACAATGTTATGTGAAATTGAAGATTGGAAAGTACTATGATAATGTGTTATGTGATATCATGCCTATGGATTGTTGTCATATTTTGTTGGGTAGACCTTGGCAATATGATAGACATGCTATATATGATGGAAAATTGCATAAGTATACTATTGTGGCTGATGGAAAGAAACAAATCTTGTTACCATTGATTGAAGAACATGTTAGTAATATTTGCACATCTGTGAAAGTTTGTTAACTCTTTGAAGAAGAATGATGTATGTTTTGCTATGATCCCTAACAAACTGAGTAAGAAAATAGAGGATAATATCCCTGAGGAGATTGATAAGTTACTCATTGAGTATAGTGATATCATTTTTGATAATGTACCTGATGGTTTACCACTGAAAAGAAGCATTGATCATTGTATGGATCTAATCCCTAGAGCTAGTTTACCAAATAAGGCACCTCATTGGTTGACACCTACCAAGAATTAGGAATTGAATTGATAGATTCAAGAGTTGCTGCAGAAAGGTTTCATAAGAGAAAGTTTGAGTCCTTGCATAAAACATGCTGTATTGGCACCTAAAAATAATGGAGAATGGAGAATGTGTACTGATACAACAATCAATAAGATAATAGTGAAGTATAGGTTTCCTATACCGAGAATTGATGACATAATGGACAGCTTGATTGGAGAAAAGTATTTCACAAAAATTAATTTGAAAAGTGGGTATCATCAGATCAGAATTAGAGAAGGTGATGAATGGAAGACTACTTTCAAGACAAAAGAAGGTTTGTATGAGTAGTTGGTTATGCCATTTGGTTTAACTAATGCACCGAGTACTTTTATGAGGCTAATGAATGAAGTTTTGAAGAAATTATTGGGTAAGTTTTTGATTGTATACCTTGATGACATTCTGATATTTAGTAACACTAGAGAGGAACATTTGTTGCATGTTAGACAAGTTTTGTAGAGATTGAAAGAGGAAAAGTTGCTGATAAATCTGAAAAAGTGTTCATTCATGAAAGATGAGATTGTGTATTTGGAATTTTTTATTTCAGCTGATGGTTTGAAGATGGATCTTGAAAAGGTTGAAGCTATTTTGAATTGGCATACACTTGTGAATGCTAGTGAGGTAAGATCATTTCATGGTTTGGAAAGTTTTTACTAAAAGTTCATAAGGAATTTCAGTTCAATTTGTAATGCCATGACTGAGACTATGAGAGGAGACAAAAGAGAATTCAAGTGGACACATGGAGCTGACAAAAGTTTTGAGACTTTGAAGTAGAAGGTTGTTGAATTACTTGTTTTGGCATTACTTGATTTCAGTAAAGTATTTCAAGTAGAATGTGATGCAAGTGGAAGTGCAATTGGAGTTGGGTTGAGTCAAGAAGGTAAACCTGTTGCTTTCTTTAGTGAAAAATTGAATGATGATAGAAGGAAATATTCTATGTATGATCAAGAATTCTATGCTATTGTTCAAGCACTAAAGAAATGGAGACATTATTTGATACCAAGTGAATTTGTGTTGTATACTAATCATAAGGCTTTACAGTATTTGGGTAGTCAGAATAAGTTGAATCAGAGACATATGAAATGGGTTGAGTATTTGCAGAGTTATAGATTTGTGATAAAGTATAAGAGTGGAGTCACTAACCAAGTTGCTGATGCATTGAGTAGAAGAAGATCTTTGATGATCGAGATGAAAATTGAAGTTCTTGGTTTTGATGAGATGAGATATTCTTATGAGTTTGACCCTGATTTTTCTAAGCCATGGAGAAAGTGCAGTGCACCTATTTAAGATCAACAAGATACTAAATGGGATGAATATTTTATTTAGGAAGGTATGTTGTTTAAAGGTATTCAGTTGTGTATACCAAGAGGAATAATGAGAACTAATTTGATAAAGGAGAAACATAGTAGTGGTTTGGATGGACATTTTGGCATCGATAAAACATGGAATTTTCTTAAGGAGAAGTACTATTGGCTGCAATTATATAAAGATGTTTAGAAATTTGTGAAAAGTTGTGGAATTTGCCAAGTTGCAAAAGAAGTAAGTTAGAATACTGGATTGTATACACCGATTGTTGTTCCTGAGAAACCTTGGATTGACATCAGTATGGACTTTGTTCTTGGCTTACTGAAGACAATAAGAGGTAATGATTCTATATTTGTTGTTGTGGATAGATTTTATAAGATGGCACATTTTATACTTTGTAGAAAGACATCAGATGCAGTACATGTAGCAGATCTTTTCTTTAAGGAAATTGTTAGATTGCATGGATTACCGAGGAGTATTATCTCTGACCAAGACAATAAATTTGTTGGATACTTTTGGAAAACCCTTTGGAAGAAATTTGGCACTGAGTTGAAATATAGTTCTACATTTCACCCACAAACCGATGGACAAACCGAAGTTGTGAACATAAGTTTGGGAAATCTTTTGAGATGTTTAGTTGGAGACACACTGAGTAATTGGGATTCTATGTTGGCATAAGAAGAATTTGCATACAATAATTCAATAAATTGGAGTACTGGAAAGACACCATTTGTGATTGTGAATGGAACACAACCAAGAGGTAAATCTGATTTGAGAGATATTGCTGATGAAAATAAGAGAAGTGCTGAAGGAGTAAAATTTGCTGAGTACATGAAGACATTGCATGAAGATGTAAAGCTGAAGTTGGAAGATAGTAATTAGAAATAAAAAGATAGAGTTGATAGATCAAGGAGACATACAAATTTTGATGTTGGTGATGAAGTGATGGTTCATTTGAAGAAAGGCTGATTTCCTATTGGAACATATGGGAAGCTAAAGATGAAGAAGTTTTGACCTTGCAAGATTTTAAAGAAATTTGACCGTGGAAATTCATATAAGATTGAGTTACCTGATGACATCGACATATCACTAATTTTCAACATTGTTGACTTGTATGAGTATCATGAACCTGATGAAGAAGTGACAGTACTGACAAAATATCCTAAGTAGTAGAATGAAGAAATTGAATAGATTTTGAAGGAGATTTCTTGGAGGCTTGTGAGCTCAAGTTTAGATATGCCTTATAGTTTCCATTAGCTTCTAATTGTCTTTAGAGATGAACTAGCTGAGAGTGTATTGGATCTATTTGGATCTTGCAGAATTATTTTTGATTGTAATTGGCCCTAACTCGGAAGGCCTTACAGCCGGGCATGTTAATGAAAATTACTTAAAACAATTGTGGTGTTATCCATTGTGTTGAGTATTCCACTATGTAATTCTATTGTCTACAAGGTTTGGACTGTCCTTCATTGGATCCACCATCCTTGACTACATCAGGTGGTATCAGAGTGAGGTTTGTTCCTTTTGGAACTGATAGTTGATCTTGTGAGAAAAGGTTGACCTAGCAAGGCTGATCTTGAGAAGTTGATCTTGTTGGAGCAGAGATTGTGTGCAATATGGATTACAGATCTAGAGCACTGAACTTGTGGATCTTGCCCTAGTTGTTTATTCAAGGTGGTAGGTTGAGATCTGACTTGTACACAACTTGGAGATTGCCACAAGGTGGTCAGTGAGGGTTCATTGTAGAGGGTTTTACATATCTTTAAGGATGCCTTTGAGAAGATTGGATGCTAGAGCTATTGAAGATTTTTGTGATGCTATGGAATCAAAGATTTCTCATAAAGTCAGATCAGATGTCAGATCTGAGATAGAATTGATGAAGAATGACATGGTCACCGAGATCATGAGAGCTATTGCTGGTGTACCTTAGAATGTTGGTACTGAGGATGGATATGAAGAAGCTGCTGAAGAATTTGAAACTGCTGGATCTAGTGGCGATGACTAGAGGAATAGATATGGTGAAGACAAAACTACTCAGTTGCCTAGATCTAGAGTTCAATTTAGTAATGGTTTTCGAATGGAAGTTTCTAATTTCTCTGGTACTTTGAAGCCTGAAAATCTAATTGATTGGATTGGTGAACTTGAAGATTTCTTTGAGCTGGAAGAAATTGAAGATCCTCTTTGGGTGAGATTAGCATAGACAAATTTGAAAGGACATGCTACTCTTTGGTGGAAAGAACTACAAAGAGATAGGGAAGATGAAGGTGAAACAAAGATCAATCAGTGGAGGTTGATGGTGACTAAGTTGAAAGATAAGTTCATACCTTCTGACTATGAGCTTAACTTGTTTAAGAAGTTGCAAAATCTGAAACAGAAGGATCTGTCTATTGAAGATTATACTGAGGAGTTCTACAAACTTACTATTTGGTTTGGACATCGAGAGCTTGGTAAGGAAAAGGTAGCTCGGTATGTTAATGGTCTGAGATTTAATATTTAGGATGAGCTTGGTATGATGAAGATTGATTCTATTAAGGATGCTTATCAGTATGCTCTGAAGGCAGAAGATAAGTTGAAGAGGAAACAACATAGTAATCCCCAAGGGAAGGAAAAGATTGATCACTCAGTGAAGGATAAACTGACTGATGCAGAAGATGAACAAAAACCTATGGAACTAAAGAAGAAGACATGTAGAGTTATCTTTAAGGGTACTTGCTATAACTATGGAGAGGAAGGACACCATTCTTTTGAGTGTACACAGAAGAAGGTTGACCGAAAAACTACTGTGATGAATGAGAACATTCATAATGAACTTGAATCTAAGAACTTACTACTTTGGCAAACATTGCTCAGTACAAAGGAGGAACCTTGTTAGAGGAGTAACTTTTTTAGAACCCAATGCAAGTTTGGAGGTAAAATCTATGATGTTATTGTTGATAGTGGTAGTACTGATAACCTAGTTGCTAAGAACATGGTTCAAAAACTTGGATTGAATAGAATGAAGCATCCTTGTCCTTATAGGCTTGGTTGGTTACAAGATGTTCATGCTTTGGAAGTAAGAGAACAATGCTTCATTGCTGTTCAGATTGGCCAGTACAAGGATCTTGTGTTATGTGACATTGTGAAGATGAATAGTTGTGATATATTGCTCGGTAAACCTTGGCAATATGATTGCAGTGCTATTTATGATTGTGTCCAAAATGTGTTTACTATTGAGAAGGATGACATGAAGTTTTTCTTGATGCCTTTTCTGGATATAAAAATCAGTAGGAGAAGCCTGAGTATTGGTAGCCGAGTTGAGATTGTGGATCTAGAGAAAATGAATGATCAGTTTGGAGAAATGACTTGTATGTTGTCAAGAAAAGACTTGAAGAGACAAAGGAAACTGAAGTGGAAGAATTTGCAAGCAGAGAAGATGGAGGACTTGTATGTGAAGAACCAGTTTAGGATTTACATGCTGAATCCTAGGAGATGTTCTTCTCACATATGAACATCTTTCAGAACCTGGGGTGTCTAATGCAAGGGCATCCAAGGTTGAGGCAGGGGCATTCTTTTCCTCGGTGAAACTACATGGGGTGTTTGTATTTGGTCGGTGTTACTCAGTTGTAGCCTTGACCGACAGCCTCAGTCATTGAAAGAAGCTCAGTCACTAAAGGAACTTAGTAGTCTCTGGTGCTTGGTGAAAGTGTTACTCGATCATGCCTATGGTGCTGAGTTGAAACTGGTGCTCGGTGATGACTGGCGTGCTCGGTCAATTCACTATTTCTCAGTAGTTCTAGTTTATCGACTAGAGTTCTATGTGATTTGTTGGGTCAACTTGGTGCATTTATTGTTGGTAGCTATTGTTATAGGCTGACCTGATGAATTAAAAGTTTGTATACAATTGTAAGATGACTTGTATGGCATTTAATTATTTGTTTAGGGAGTTAATGGTTTCATCCAGTCGACTTGTGGTTGATGATTAGTATTTATAGGATGTTTGGGGTAGTTGTTTAGAGGGAGGAGGTCATAGATTTGGATGACTTGGAAGACTTAGAAAATTAGATCGAAGGTTCTGAAAGCTGGAGTTAGCGAAGTTGTGGAAAAGATCTTGCGTGATCTTGCAGATCAGATTGTTATCTGATAGTTGTTTGTAGCAGAGCTCGTGGTTGCACACTTAGAGACAAGGAGATTGCTTGGAGGCTTGCAAGCTCAAGTTTAGATATGCCTTAGAGTTTCCATCAGCTTCTGATTGTCTTTAGAGATGAACTAGCTGAGAGTGTATTGGATCTGTTTGGATCTTGCAAAATTGTTTCTAATTGTAATTGGCCCTAACCCAAAAGGCCTTATAGCTGGGCATGTTAATGCAAATTACTTGAAACAATTGTGGTGTTATCTATTATGTTGAGTATTTTACTATGTAATTCTATTGCCTGCAAGGTTTGGACTATCCTTCATTGGATCCACCATCCTTGACTGCATCACTATGCATATAAGGGAAGATAATATTTTTGATGAAAATTATGAGATTAGTATGGAACTTGTACACAAAGTGGTATAAAATATTATTAATGAAGGTGGTTTAGATACCTTGGAACAAGATGTCCAACAACTGGGTGATATAAACACATAAAGGGCTATAGTGGTTTGGATAGGATCACTAGGCCATGAGCAGAAAAATAATAAGAAATCATCTGACCCAGTTGATGAAATAAATAAATGTATATCTGTTGAAAAGTAGGGACTTGTACCACCTCCTAATCTATCCACCACTTCAACAACATGGCTTAGTTTTTACCAGGATATGTTGTTACAAAAAGCACTATGGTAGGAGGAAAAGAAGAAAATTCAAAAAATAATTAATGAGCAATATCATGAAATGTTTGAGAAGGAAGAATAGATAGAATTTTTGATGGAAAAGGTTACTCAAATAACCTCTGTAATTCCTAAAATCATGAAGTGTAGTGCTCCAACAAGGGTCTATACAGTCTACTTGAAGGAGAAGTTCCTCAATCTCAAGTTTACTAGAATAGTGCAAGGTCTTAACCCTTCTTTAGAAACTCCACATGAGTTTTATTCTTCCTTCTAAATCTCACCAAAATTTGTTTAAAACATGCTACGTGAGTTATACATTCATAATTATGTTGTCCCTCATGAGGAAGATTTGAATCCCCCACCCTATGTGGGAGATATCCAACTTAGAGATTTCATGTCCTAGATTCAGAATGAATGAAGTCAAGAGCATCAAGTGAGACCATACAACCATGAAGAGCTGAACACACCTTTGACCCTTAGGGAAAAAGAAAAAGATGCAAAAAATTTATATTATGATTGGTTAAAACTTAATTGTGTTGATATTAGGTTATAGATAGAACCCCTTTGATAAGAAGCTTACAAATATTATGAACAAATGAAAAATGTTGAAGGACAGTAATGTAATTTCCCCACCAAGGAACCCATAAGGAATTATCTCTTAAGTAAAAAATTACAACTAATAATTTTTTTAAAAAATATTACTAACATTTCATTGTTTACATATACAAAAGAACATTCCTTAAAGGTTCCCTTATTGAATTCATTTACCCATATAAAAACCAATGCATTCCATTAATTAACTAATTAGATTCATTTCATTTTTTCTTCTACTTTACAATCTTTAGAAATTGAGGAAAAGTTAAGAACCTATTGTTTCTTTCCTAACTACATACATATTTCCTTTACTTTTCATTTCATTTCCAATTCTTCCTAACTACACATTGAATAACTAGCCTTTACAAAACATAACCAAGCTTTTCACATTACAGATCTTATTTTACATTTCAAACATGAGAGATAAGGTAGAACATACAAAGATTACATTTCTTTATTACAACTTTTGAATCTTACATAAAACACACCTTGAAAACCCCTAAAGTTATCCCTCCCTGATTACATTTCTTTATCCTTTTAATTTTCAATGATGATTACCTTTACAATTACAATTACATCAAATGGCCCAAAGGCTTACAAGAGATATTTACATGCTTGCATAGAAAATAGTACATGGTACAAAATGAGAATTCTTCTTCATAACATAAATTGAATCCAAGCCAAGACATGAACTGTGAACAATACCTCAAAAGATATTTACCACCCAACCATGTGAAACTGATGAAGTTACACCCCCCGTGATAGGAGATAGAACCAAGGTACTCACAAGGCCTATAGAAACCTAAGGTAATACAAACCATTCACTTAAATCCAAAAGAAAAGACACAAAAATTATATCATCATACTATTACAAAGGTTAGGTTTCTTGCATACCATTTAGGTGAGTGTCATCACATAGCCTATAAATTGGGATGCTCTCTAGAAACCATGTAACCTCGGTTCCATTTTTATGTGAAGGATCCACCTTGGAAGCTACCCATGGTCTCGGTACTCCAATAGGTCTATGTGGACTTACATTACATGTCTTTCATTATCTTTTGAATCCCCCCTTTCCCAAGTTAATTATTAAAGTTATCACTGGATTACAAAATCACCCATAGGATCATCTAGTAACCACTTTGGGTTCCAACACATATGGTGAGCCACTCACCTAGGGTACCTAGTACCCTACCCAAAACACAATCCAAAGAAACAAGAATGCCTTTCAAAAGGTCTATTTTATAGGTCTAGGGAACTCTCCTATGCTCTTAGTCCCTCAGGATGAGTCCTAGCCTTATCATATGTACAAATGATTACAAAGAAAGAATTACAAGTACCAAAAAACCTTATTCACAACATTATAAAAAAACCTAAGAAAGGATTTGAAATTCAAAGGTGTGGAAAGTTGCAGACCAAACACAAGAACCAAGTGTAGGAGTGACATGCTAGGCCCCAAGCCCAAAAATGACCAAATTGAACCCCTAGGACCAAATAAGTCCCATAAAAGTATTCTCATAGGTCCATATGAGTATTACCATACCCCCATACAAGTAGACACCCAGGCTTGTATGAGTAAATAGGTTCAGGGTTGTTTGCTCGTATGAGAACTGTCACAAAAATGCCCAGAATTGCCTAAAAATGGAAATCTAAAGTGTGGAGAGTGCATGGGGAAGGTTCCCTAAGGTATACCTAATTTAGGTACCTCAGTACCACATCCAAAACACCTCTTCAACACACCACTAAACCCAAAATATAAAAAGATGATCAAAACTAAGAAATGAAAACAAAAATCTACATATTCCACAAGAAGAGAAAACTCACTACAAACCTCCCTAATCATTCCTAACCTTCCCTAAAATTATCTAGAATTTTTCAACTCACATGTATATAGTCAAATACACCAAAATAAAATAACATAAACCATCATAGACTTACAGGAAGAGATTTGAAGAAGAAAACTAAGGCACATTTATTAAAACTTCTTGTATGCAATACTCTTTTACAATAAAATAATCAATCTAATAATTCATATAGTCAAAATAGTTCCAAAACCATGATACATATTTAATACACACACACAAAAGAGAAACACACATGCAAGAAGGTGATTCTTCTTGGTGTGTGTGTGAAAATTGTACCTGATCTGTAGACACAACACTTCAGTAAAACATTAGAGGTTAGCAAAAATCAAAATCGTGCAAAATTAAAATCTAATCTAACCAAGCGATTTACTGCCTTCTAATAGGTGTGAGATTGATGTTCTCAGATTGTAATCGAGATCAGTGACCTAGACGACACCTAAATGAAGGATTTGAATGCAATTGATCTAGATATGAGATTGAATGCAATTATTCTATTTTTTTGGATTTTTCTATGCAATAAGAATGATAAAAAACTGATATGAAATTAATCTATATGAAAACTGATATGCTATGCTAATCTAACAATGATATGAAATATGAATACAAAAATAAGATTGATCTCACAAAGATGTCGATTCGCAAGAGCTTTGATTCTTCAATTCCAATTCTCCAGCGTGATTGTGCAAAATATGAGATGATTTGTGAAGAGCTAAAGCCTTAATTTATAGAAATCTAGGGCTTTGGAGGTGCATGGGAAAAGCCATAAATCACTCAAATTAACTCATCTTGATTTTTGAGTTATCTGATCATGAAAGATAGTTAATTCTCAAAATCATGCAAAAATAGCTTTTTAACTCAAATTAGAGTTTAGATCAGTTTTTTGAACTCCAAAAGGATGTTGAGTTCCAAAAAGTCAATAACTTGCATTGATTTTCTGATTTGGAGTTTAACTGTTTCTTTTGAATATGCATAATAATTAAGAATTAAATAAATAAATAAATAAATAAAGTGATTTATCCTCAACTCAACTGATTTTTGAAATAAAATAATTAATTTATGGGTTAATTAACTATTTTACCAAACTTTTATTAAAAATTATATTATTAAATAATGACAACATGCTTTAATTAATTAAATAAGAATTTAATCAATTAAAGATAGGAATTTTGATTTATTGTCAAAATTAAATAATACAATTAATAATAGATAGAATTAAATTTAATTACATAATTAAGTGGAAAATATTAAATCTAATTAATTAAATATGAAAATATTCAATTAATCAAACTTAGGATAAATGTGATTTATTGCCAAATAATCATTAAATTAAAGATAATTAAGATGATTAGGAATATTACTAGGAATATTCTCCGATGCAGAATTTAAGATAATCAATTATGATTCGATGATGTTAGATGTGCCTTAGGTTAGGACTTTGATGTCGATTTTATTCGAATTGAAGATGTAGGAGGTTAATGAACTTATAGCCCATTTTTGGGGTATTACATTTTGCCCCTCTTTGAATTACTGTGCAAAGCGCAGTGGTTCAAAGAAAGTCTGTGTTTGATAGAGATATGAAACTGATTCGAAAGATAAACCGATCTCAAGATAGAAACTGATTGAGAGATATTGAGATAGGAGGTCCTGAATGACCAGAGATAATGTTCACTGTAGCAGCGATGAACCTATGATTGTGAAAAAGTGTCAAAATGCCTGATTCTGAACCTTAGGATTGATAAGAAGTGAGTGACCCATTCTAGACTCGATTGTCTTAGCTGAACTAGCAAGTATCACATCTGAATCCTTCAGTTGCCGAAGAACCAAGGAAAGAACACTATGATCTGATGGTTGCAAAAACTGATACAGTTTACAAGATTAGGAGAATACTAGATTGATATGGATCGATGAATCTAATATGCCCCAAGTGATGATAGATTTGCCTCGAGTGATGAGGTCTTTTGATGAATCAGCGACTAGACGTGATTATTGTCTTGATCACTGATGAAAGATATTGATAGATTTGATCGATAGAATTTAAGATTTACAGACTTTGAATGATGTGCACCACAAGAACCAGCCAATCTCGAAGGCAATCAAACTGATCAAGAAGCAGGGGGTAGTTATTCTGACATTGATTCCCATGAATATGAATTCAAGTCAGAGACTGAGGGTAATCCTTCTTGGGGTATTCATCCTGATTTCACACATTTTCTAAAATTTCCTAGAGATTCTGAATCAGAAGATGAGTCAAATGATTATGAATGGGGTGCCATTCCAGAAGAAGATGAGCTTATAACAAAGAAATCTATTGATGTTATTCACTAATATGTCTCTCAACCCAACGTAAGTCTAGAGTGAAACAATGAACTTAATGTGTCTGATCCACCTATGGCTGAAGAAGAGTCCCATGATGACGTTGAGCCTATTCACAAATTGAAAATTTTGAGCTGTAATATCACCTTTGAACTTGAGCGTCAGGTTAGGACCAATGATGACATATCCACATCCGTGAACACCATATCCCAAGCCTTTCCCGCTTTGACTATCCAACGCCCTGATCTTATCGACCAAACTTCCACAAACCCAAACCATGGTATGTATACCTTCCCAAATGACTATGCCCTTGCCTGCTACCTCAATGCAGTTGAGCCTATGAGTACTTCCATCAGTGAACCGAGCGTCAGCATGACCGAGTCGGACATCAAATATCTTAGTCAGAAAAACAAGAGTAAAAAGAAAAAGAAAAAGAGTTCTGAGGGTGAAAACCACTTTGTGGCAGTCTCAGAACTGACAAAATTAAAAAGAAAAGACGTATCTGAAGGTGAAAACCTCTCTGAGGCACCTAAGGATGAGATATTTGATGTCCTTCCGAGTCATTTACAGGATAGATCTCCAGTTCTGATTGAGCCAACTCAATCCATCAATTTGGGTACAACAGAGGTACCACAATTGGTACATGTAGCACAATCTCTATCAGACGAAGAGAAACAAAACTTCACTACCTTCTTATTAGAGAAAAAGATCAACTTTGCATGGAAATATTCAGATATGCCAGGATTGGATCCCAATCTCATTATGCACCATCTATCCATTGCTCCCGGAGTAAAACCAATCAAACAAAAATTGAGAAAGATGCATCCTCATGTTGCACTCTTAGTCAAAGTAGAACTAGAAAAACTCCTAAAAGCTGGATTCATCTGTGTCATAGACTATGCTGAGTGGATTTCCAATATTGTACCTGTTTCAAAACCAGATGGTTCAATCAGAGTGTGCACGGACTTTAGAGATGTGAACAGAGCATGCCCTAAGGATGACTTTCCACTACCTAACATTGATATGATAGTGGACATGACTGCGGGCTATGAAATGTATTCCTTAATGGATGGCTTTTCTGGATACAACCAAATCAAAATTGCTCCAGAAGATCAAGAGAAAATAGCTTTCACATGTGCGTGGGGAACTTTTTGTTGGAATGTTATGCCATTCGGACTCAAAAATGCTGGAGCTACATATCAAAGAGCAATGACATCTATTTTTCATGATATGATGCATAGAACAATGGAGGATTACGTAGATGATACCTTGGCAAAATCCATGATTAGAACTGAACATCTAACAGACTTGAGCATGATCCTCGACAGAATGGAAAAATTTAGTCTTCGACTAAATCCTAAAAAGTGTGCTTTTGGAGTCACTTCTGGAAAGCTCCTAGGATACATCGTCTCCAAGAAAGGCATTGAAGTTGATCCAGCTAAGGTCAAGGCTATAATAGAGATGCAACCTCCCACAAATATCATTCAAATGAGGACGTTGCAAGGTAGAGTTCAATCTATCAGAAGATTCATATCACAGCTAGCGGACATCTCACAGCCTTTTATAAAAACATTACATAAAGGTGTGACCTTTGCATGGAATGAAGAATGCAAGAACAAATTTAAACATATCAAGAAGTATCTATCAAATCCACCTATATTGATGCCTCCTATTCATGGGAGGCCATTAATATTATATGTCTCTGCAACAGATACATCACTGGGGGCATTGCTAGCACAGCATGATGAGAACAAGAAAGAAAGAGCCATCTACTATATCAGCCGAACTTTAGTGGCCTATGAGAAGAACTACTCAATGATCGAGAAGGCATGTCTAGCTGTGATCTTTGCATCACAAAAATTGAGACACTACATGTTAGCTCATACCACTCATTTGGTAGCTAAAATTGATCCACTGAAATATCTCCTAAGCAAAGCTGCCCTCACAGGTAGACTAGCTAAATGGGTCATGCTCTTGAGCGAATTTGACATTGAATATATTGAAAGAAAAGCTATCAAAGGACAGGTCATCGCTGATCAATTAGCTAAAGCACCACTGTTTGATGATACACCCATGCAAATGGAATTTCCCGATTCCTCTATCATGCACCTCTCTTCTAGAGCATGGCAGTTATTCTTTGATGGCTCCTACACACAAAATGGATCCGGAGCAGGCATATTGTTCATCACTCCTCAAGGATACTCGATACCCAAAGCATTCAGATTAAAGTTTCCTTGCACAAACAATATTGCTGAATATGAGGCACTTCTCAATGGTATGAAAATGGCAATACAGTGGAGAGTTACAGAGATGCACATCCATGGGGACTCACAACTGGTTATCCACCAAGTCAATGATGTATACCAAACCAAAGATGAAAAGCTCATTCCTTACAAGAGAATGGTAGATGATTTAAAGAAATACTTCATCTCTATCACATTTGAGCAAATACCCAGAACGGAGAATAAGGCTGCTGATGCAATGGCAACATTATCTACTCTTTTACAACAGCCTAAACATGAACTATGCTATGAGTTCCTGGTGGAAGCCCTATCCTATCCTGCATATGACTCCCCTGAAACCCGCATGATCTACACTATTGTAGGTTATGACTCATCTCGCTACAAAAATTTGTTCTCCTATCTCCACGACCAAATCATCCCTGACTCATTTAACCATTTTGAGAAATGAAACCTTATCCGATCCGCATCCTGATATGTCATCATTGGTAATGATCTGTACAAACGAGGTCTAGATGGTACACTGCTTAGATGTTTAGAACGGGAAGAGTCTCAATGTACATTAGAGGAAGTCCACGAGGGTATATGTGGGTCACACTTGAATGGGTTAACGTTAGCTCGAAAACTTATTAGGGCTGGGTATTATTGGCCTGAAATGGAAAAAGAAGCTATTAAATTTGCTAAAAACTGTCAACAGTGTCAAGTACATGGCAACTTGATTCATGCTCTAGGGAGAGATCTGATTCCCTTTACTACACAATGGCCTTTTCAACAATGGGCATTTGATCTCATAGGTGCTATCCATCCGCACTCTTCTAATGGACATACCCATATAATCACAGCTACAGATTATTTTACAAAATGGGTAGAAGTAGTTCCTCTAACACAAGCAACGGGGAAACAGATCTCTATGTTCATCCTGAACTACATCATTTGCAGATATGGGATCCCTCACTCTATAATCACAGATAACGGGGGACAATTCAAAAACAAGGACCTAGATGACTTATGTGCCAAGTTCAAAATTACTCAACATTGGTCATCTATCTACTATCCTCAAGGGAATGGACAAGCTGAGGCTTCAAACAAAAATCTCCTGAAGATCTTGCACAGAATAGTGAATAAAACAGGAAGAGACTGGCATCTGATGATCAATCCAGCTCTCTGGGCATATAGAACTAGTATCAGAACACCTACAGGGGCTACACCTTTCACTTTAGTTTATGGGTCTGAAGCGGGACTACCTATTGAGGTTGAAATCCCATCACTCAGAATCAAAATGCATGGACTTGTCACTGATGAAGACTACAGAGTGTCGAGGTTACAAGAACTTGAACTACTAGATGAGCGCAGACAAGTAGCGTATGATCATCTTAGAGTGTATCAGAAAAGAATGTCTAGAGGCTACAACAAGAAAGTCAGACATAGAGAATTTCAGGTTGGCGATCTAGTGTTGAGAGAAAATCCTAAAAATCAATCACATCGAGAATGCAAGGGGAAGTTCGAACCCAATTGGTTGGGTCCCTTTGTTATCACTGCTACTTTTGGCTCTGGTGCCTATCAACTCTCAACCACTGAAGGAGAACAGCTCCGAGAACCAATCAACGTTCTCCATCTGAAGAAATTCTATGCCTAAGGCATTCAGTGCTTGGTAAATGTCCTGGAAAAAAAAAAAAATCTTAAAAATAAAAAAAAGTCTGAAAAAATAAAAATCTTGGTGAAAACCTAGCAATAGGTGCCTTGATGATTCACAAAAAAAAATCAAAAAAATATCAAAAGTACAAAAAAATTGAAAAAATGAAAAATACAAAAAAATGAAAAAAAGAAAGAAAAAGTGCCTTGGTGAAAACCTGGAAACAGGCACCTCGATAGCAAAAATAGAATCTCTACCAAGATGGTGAAAACCTAGCAAACAGGCACCACTTGTTCCAAAATGCTCCATCTATCAGCACAATCTTGGTCTTTCCCAGCTTTCAGTCTTGCTTTAGTTTGTACATATCTCCCGGTTTGTTTCAACATTTCCAGTTTTCAATAAGTCAGTCTGTACACCAATCAGCTCAAGCGTCTGTATCCTATCAATGTTCAAACTTGGGGGCAATCAATATCATATCCTATGGTCTCCCATGTATCTTAGACGTATCCTATCTAGTCAGAGTCCTTTGAAGCTTCCTGTTGAGTCAGTCAGTCTGTCTCGTCTCCAGAAAGGATTTTGCATCTACAACAATCAAACATCAAAACTCAACTGAAAACAATCTATGCTTTTCATACTTTTATCTCCTTGTATGCTTGCTGATTCGCATTGAGATTTTTGCATATTGTGTCCCTTCGAGCTCTTCAATGATGTCCTTTATAGGATTTAGAGAGTGATGACTGGGGGCATAATCTTTTCTTTGTCTTCTGCTTGTATGTGAAAATCTAACATCTTTGGAACTTCTGGATTGAAATGGTGTCCGACTATAAGAGCCTCTATCTCGAATTGGATGGCCATGCGTACCTCGACCATTGATACCTAGACAATTCAAGGAAGTTTGATCTAACTATTATCTTTTTGAGTAAGTTCTTTCTCCTACTGTGGAACGCAATCTTGCCTAAGGATGTGAACGATAAAGGGTCACTACGGGTAATTCACATTGGATTTAGAATGATCTCTTGACTGTTTGATGTGTTTGTAATGCAAGGCATTCTCAGGTCATCACAACGTTTATATTTTGATGCTTGTACAAATTGCTATATCAAAATGGACATGATATTCAGGTCATCCTGGCGCTTGTGCCTTGGTGCTTATATCTAATCCGACATTTCGAAAACAAAATCAATATTCATATATCCATGGTTGTTGACCAGTGGGTGTTGTATTGATTCTTGCGCATAGAAATCGATATTCATATGTCTATGGTTTCATGGCTAGTGGGCATTGTATTGATTTATCCGGTTACCTAAAAGTTCAATGATGATAAAAAATTGACATATGATCAGTGACTAGGTCCTAGGTCTTAGGTTGCATTTCATTTTGCATGTCTCTTTGCATTTTGCATGTTTGCATGATCTCACAATGATTAAATAAACTTCAATGCTTAAATGATTCTTCAAATCGCATCTTCAAATCTAACAAGAGCTGAACCTAACACGAAGGTTCCTCCAATGAAATAGCAAGTAGAATCCTTTTTCGGGATCAAAATTCAAATCTGAGATCATTTATCTTATTCATTGCTTGCATAATCAACCTTCAATCATCACAGAAATCCAGTATTCAACTTAACTGATTATCTTACATCAAACTATCAAAATTTCAACTTGGTCAACCATGGTCAACTCATGGTCAAACCTAGTCAAATTCAGTCTCCAGGACCTTCCAAATGATGCAGAATGCGTTCTCGAACGTATATAACCACTTCTCAAATCAATTAACATGCTTCTAAACTATCAACGCTGACTTTTTCTTGTCAGATTTCAATTTTAATCCCGAAGGGGCATGGTATTGCACATCATTCAAAGTCTGTAAATCTTAAATTCTATCGATCAAATCTATCAATATCTTTCATCAGTGATCAAGACAATAATCACGTCTAGTCGCTGATTCATCAAAAGACCTCATCGCTCGAGGCAAATCTATCATCACTTGGGGCATATCAGATTCATCGATCCATATCAATCTAGTATTCTCCTAATCTTGTAAACTGTATCAGTTTTTGCAACCATCAGATCATAGTGTTCTTTCCTTGGTTCTTCGGCAACTGAAGGATTTGGATGTGATACTTGCTAGTTCTGCTAAGACAATCGAGTCTAGAACGGGTCACTCACTTCTTATCAATCCTAAGGTTCAGAATCAGGCATTTTGACACTTTTTCACAATCATAGGTTCATCGCTGCTAAAGTGAACATTATCTCTGGTCATTCAGGACCTCCTATCTCAATATCTCTCAATTAGTTTCTATCTTGAGATCGGTTTATCTTTCGAATCAGTTTCATATCTCTATCAAACACAGACTTTCTTTGAACCACTGCGCTTCGCACAGTAATTCAAAGAGGGGCAAAATGTAATACCCCAAAAATGGGCTATAAGTTCATTAACCTCCTACATCTTCAATTCGAACAAAATCGACATCAAGTCCTAACCTAAGGCACATCTAACATCATCGAATCATAATTGATTATCTTAAATTCTGCATCGGAGAATATTCCTAGTAATATTCCTAATCATCTTAATTATCTTTAATTTAATGATTATTTGGCAATAAATCACATTTATCCTAAGTTTGATTAATTGAATATTTTCATATTTAATTAATTAGATTTAATATTTGCCACTTAATTGTGTAATTAAATTTAATTCTATCTATTATTAATTGTATTATTTAATTTTGACAATAAATCAAAATTCCTATCTTTAATTGATTAAATTCTTATTGAATTAATTAAAGCATGTTGTCATTATTTAATAATATAATTTTTAATAAAAGTTTGGTAAAATAGTTAATTAACCCATAAATTAATTATTTTATTTCAAAAATCAGTTGAGTTGAGGATAAATCACTTTATTTATTTATTTAATTCTTAATTATTATGCATATTCAAAAGAAACAGTTAAACTCCAAATTAGAAAATCAATGCAAGTTATTGACTTTTTGGAACTCAACATCCTTTTGGAGTTCAAAAAGCTGATCTAAACTCTAATTTGAGTTAATAAGCTATTTTTGCATGATTTTGAGAATTAACTATCTTTCATGATCAGATAACTCAAAAATCAAGATGAGTTAATTTGAGTGATTTATGGCTTTTCCCATGCACCTCCAAAGCCCTAGATTTCTATAAATTAAGGCTTTAGCTCTTCACAAATCATCTCATATTTTGCACAATCATGCTGAAGAATTGGAATTGAAGAATCAAAGCTCTTGCGAATCGACATCTTTGTGAGATCAATCTTATTTTTGTATTCATATTTCATATCATTGTTAGATTAGCATAGCATATCAGTTTTCATATAGATTAATTTCATATCAATTTTTTATCATTCTTATTGCATAGAAAAATCCAAAAAAATAGAATAATTGCATTCAATCTCATATCTAGATCAATTGCATTCAAATCTTTCATTTAGGTGTTGTCTAGGTCACTGATCTCGATTACAATCTGAGAACATCAATCTCGCACCTATTAGAAGGTAGTAAATCACTTGGTTAGATTAGATTTTAATTTTGCACGATTTTAATTTTTGCTAACCTCTAATGTTTTACTGAAGTGTTGTGTCAACTCCACATGATCTATCAACCTCTCCGGGGAGAGAATGTATCAATCAATAAGAGAAGACGCACTAACCAATTTTGATTCACCAAAGCTTGTGATATCAACCCCACGTGATCTATCAACCTCTCCAGAGAGAGAATGTGTCGATCAATAAGAGAAGATGCACTAACCAAGATGAATGTGAAACACACTAAGTATGCTCCCTACCTACAAGGATTCCATCGTCAAGGAAGGATTTCACGAGGAATCCAATCTCTCAAGAATCATGAATAGTGTTCATAGGGCCTAATTACTATGTGAGCACAGATATATTCCCGAAAGTAAATCTACCAAAAGTACCCCAAAAAGTAGAAAGAGGAACACTTAACGCTTAAAATGAATATGAGATGAGTCCACAAGGTGGAACACTTAACACCTCACACAAGCTGAAAATGAGTCTCCAACTTAGAAAATAAGTGAGTTCCTAAAAGCACAAAAGGGTTGCCAAGTGGAACACTTAACGCTTCTGTCCTGTTGACCCCTCCCCTTTATGGCGCTGAGATTGCAACCACGGGGTGGAAATGAGGGGCCGGCGGATTAGCGAGTCCAATAACCCAAGATAGCAATCAAGATCAATCATAAGTATTCTAAGACTACTTAATGAATCCTTAAGGGTTCACAACCTAGTATCAATTATGCAAGTGTGTAGAAATAGATCAAAAGCATGAAAAGATGCACACAAGTTTGACACATAAGAGATTTATTTTAAGTCCCAAATAAAAATATTATTAGATGAAGGAGAATACCTAGGATCCTCGCAACGTGCTTAGTAGATTTTACTTGATTTTTAATAATTTTTGTTGAGCTTTTCCATGCAAGCAAGTGATGAACTCTCCAACAAGCAAACAAGCAAACAAGATATGCAAAATATATTCAACTTATGAAAACCATAGGGTTAGCTCTAAAAATCAATTATTACCAGTAATAATAACCAACAATTAACCCAAATGACAACTCATATCATTCATTGGACCATGTAAAAAAATAAGTGCATACCCATCACAAAATTTTATTTTTTTTGCTGCATTTGACCTAGTCAACAAGATCTAATTTTTTTTGATATGATTTTGGCCACAAAAATAGAAATTCAAAATAAAGACCCCTAATAAAAAATAGAGAGCTTTCCAAAAATGCAAAAATTTTAGAAAAATCTCTTCATTTGTGCCCTAGAGACCTATTTTATCAAAACAGATTAGTTTTTTGTAAATTGACTATTTGAGCTATGATATCATGTCCAAATTTAAAACACAAAGAATGGACCCCCTGTAGAATTTAAAGAGCTTTCCGAAAATATAATTTTTTTTGAAAAATATGTTGATTTGCGTCAGATATTAATTTTTTCTATAATTTCAAGAAAAAATTATTAAAAATTCAAAACATCTCAGAAAATTCTAAATTTTTTACTGTAGCTTCCATGACATGTCAAAAATCTGCAAAAAAAATTTCAGATCAAAATTATAAGCCGTTTGGGAGATAAAATTAAATCTTTGAAACTTTTGGGTTTTAGCTCCCAAAAAAAATTAAAACCAGCATGCAAAGGTGGGTTGCCCCACGGTGGGCGCCAGAAATGTGTGTGAAAATTGTACCTGATCTGTAGACACAACACTTTAGTAAAACATTAGAGGTTAGCAAAAATCAAAATCGTGCAAAATTAAAATCTAATCTAACCAAGTGATTTACTGCCTTCTAATAGGTGCGAGATTGATGTTCTCAGATTGTAATCGAGATCAGTGACCTAGACGACACCTAAATGAAGGATTTGAATGCAATTGATATAGATATGAGATTGAATGCAATTATTCTATTTTTTTTTATTTTTCTATGCAATAAGAATGATAAAAAACTGATATGAAATTAATCTATATGAAAACTGATATGCTATGCTAATCTAACAATGATATGAAATATGAATACAAAAATAAGATTGATCTCACAAAGATGTCGATTCGCAAGAGCTTTGATTCTTCAATTCCAATTCTCCAGCGTGATTGTGCAAAATATGAGATGATTTGTGAAGAGCTAAAGCCTTAATTTATAGAAATCTAGGGCTTTGGAGGTGCATGGGAAAAGCCATAAATCACTCAAATTAACTCATCTTGATTTTTGAGTTATCTGATCATGAAAGATAGTTAATTCTCAAAATCATGCAAAAACATGCAAAAATAGTTTTTTTAACTCAAATTAGAGTTTAGATTAGCTTTTTGAACTCCAAAAGGATGTTGAGTTCCAAAAAGTCAGTAACTTGCATTGATTTTCTGATTTGGAGTTTAACTGTTTCTTTTGAATATGCATAATAATTAAGAATTAAATAAATAAATAAAGTGATTTATCCTCAACTCAACTGATTTTTGAAATAAAATAATTAATTTATGGGTTAATTAACTATTTTACCAAACTTTTATTAAAAATTATATTATTAAATAATGACAACATGCTTTAATTAATTAAATAAGAATTTAATCAATTAAA